>CM030008.1:19057746-19657746 GCA_017639485.1 Pluvialis apricaria | reverse complement strand
TTCCCAGGTATCTTCCACTGAGAGCGTTTTCAAGAACTTGGCTGAAGGAGTAGAAGGAGGAAAAGCTCATATTGCATAGAAAATGCTGCAATATCACATTATGCTGAGAACACTCATTTACCAAGGAAGAAAAGAGTCCGTCCCTCACAACTGCAGACTACAAAGTGTTTTTAAACTGTGCACTGAGACAAATGATAGCAATTGCCATGTGAGCGTGCTTGCAGCACGGGGGTGCAGAGGGACATGAAAGCTGTCACGTGCTGGCCCTTTGGCTCTGGCAAGTGCCCTTGTTTTAGAGCTGGCCTGTTTTTCACATTGCACTAGGGCTTGCGATAGTCTCTTCAGCTGGTTGAGATGCCTACCACGTGCTATGGAGTCCAGCAGTTGCCTTCTGTGGGGACGTTTTCCCTCTCTCGCTGCTCAAGTGACGGAGGAACCGGTGCGATGCCATCTCTGCTTCTGGGCAGCATAAGAGAGTACAAGGTTGTTAATTTGGAGCCAGATGCCCTATCCCAGCTCTACAGGTAATGGTTTCCAAAAGTCTTCTGTCTGCAAGGTAAAACAACTAAGTACCTAACAGCAGTGTGGTTTGGCCACTCCGATGTGATAATTCCAGCTTTCTTGAATTTAACTACCTAAATGCTCGAGTTCCTCACATAGCTCATGGAGAAAGGTAGGTGCCTCTTCAAGACCTCAGGAAAGACCCCCTTGCTTCAGACTGGGAGTCAAGTTAGAGGGGCAGAGAAGAGTTAGGTACACAGAAATTTATTTCATACAAATGCAAATCCTTTGCTCTCCTGCAGCCAAGGGCATCTTACATTTGCACAGGAAGAGTGAAAGTGCAGCCCCTACAGTAGGTGGGATATTTTAAACCTATGGATCAATTGCTGGTCTATGACATGGAAAATGAGTGATTTTTATTGACTACAAGAGTTTCAATTTAGAAGGGGGAAAAAGAGGCACCAACCTAAATCTGTCTTTTACATGAGAAATTACAATATTCTGAGTTGTGACACCCTGGCTATGGGAAGGGATTTTGCATTCCAGCCGCTAGATGAAATCCCAGCCTTGCAGCAGTCAGCAGTAGAACTCCCATCTATTGTAAGGATTGCAGGATTTCCCCAATATCCTGGCTGCATTATGAACTTGATCGAGTTTTCTGCGTGAAAAGGATGACGTTTCCGGAGTAGGTAGTTATTTTCTACATCACACAGTTGCGACCTGGTCATTCGCACGAGAATCAGCCCACCAGTGAGTGGCAGGTTTGACTGCTTAATAGAAACCTGAATTTGACAGGGGAAGGGACAGAAAGCTGCTGTAGACATCAGACGTCAATAATGCAGAGCTCCACTGACCTAGAAGAGCAGAAGGATTTACCTGACACACAGGTACCCATGCGGGGAGGCCACTAAATGTGAAAGCGACTGCCATCATTAAGAAGATGGATTTCTTTGTTAGTCTTTCCTGTAATTTCTCTGTACCTCAGTTGTATTCAGGAGACCTTATAGTTTTCCCCCCAGTGGCTAATTTAACAACCTGAAATGTTTTACTTCGTTCTCACCTTGGATGTCATTATTTTTAAAAAGAGACAAGCTGACCCAGGACTGTGCAATAATTTAATTTGTAAACAGACTAGTAATACATTGGCAGCAGTTGGGATATACTTTACCCTTCATTACTAGCTATCTGGAGAAAGCTGCTGATACAATTAAACAGCATTTTATATATAATTACAGTGATTCCTATTTTTTTCCCAGTCACATATTTTCATGTAAGCATTTTAATAACTAACATTTATAAATTCATTTGATAAAACTGTTCCTCTCATCTTATTTTCTTATGTGTTCCTAATGCATGAATCTGTGTCTCTCCTCAATACCTCATTTTCTTTTATTTCTTTTTCCTCTCATGTTTGCACCTATATCACACTTTGTCCTCATCCAATTTTTACTGCCATATGTCTATAAAGATAATATTTTTATCAAGGAGGCACACATCAGAGATTAATAGCAATGTGGAATTAAACCCACTAAGCTGTGAATAAAAGAAACCTTAGTTGTACTTTGTAGTTAACTTTCTGCCTAGAAACATTTACTTTTCTGTAGAGGATATTTTACATAATGTAGCTTAAAAAGAAAAGCTCAAAGCATAGGTACCTGGACTGGTTTGGGGAAGAGTGAGTCAGAGAGATTATAGCAGGGCAGGAAGTCAAGCTTTCACATTTCAGGCATTAACTGGCCACTAAGAAGGAACGGCTGAAGCATAGGAGGAGAGTTAATTTTGGTGGGCACTCACAAAGAGCGGAGAGCTTCCTGGTGTTTTTATTTCTCAATCTCACTCCAATACAAATTAAGCCTGTGAAGGTTTTTTAAAAGTCAAGGCAAAGAGATGTGAGGACACCGCACTGGGATGAGGAGCTGATGGCTGCTCACAGTCTTACCACCTCCACCCAAGCCTTCTGCTGCTGGTATTGCTTTGCTGCAGTGAAGTGGGGCTGCGCTGCAGCACCTTTGAGCATCCCAGCATGCTGTAGAGCTGTCTGTCAGAGTAATACTTTCCTCTAGATCAAGAGAGTGTCTGTCAGAAGATGATGTTAAAAAAAAAAGTTGGAGGTATTGGAGGTGCTTCAGAGCTAACTCCAGTTCCTACAACCAGTCTAATTCAGCTGGTGTCTGAAATCCTGACCATGCTGAAGTCAGAGATAAAAGTGCTGCTGACTCCAAAAGTCCCAGGAGCCCACTGGCCATCTCTGCTGCTTGCTGCCACCAGAGATGGTTGGGTTTGATGGTCCTTTTTTGTGTGCCTACAAGCTGCAGTGACAGAGGGGCTGCATTTTGACTGTGGGTAAGGTGGTACCCTCTCCGGACCCTGCACTTTTCAAGAGGACAAGCTTGCCACAGATGGACAATTTAGCCTTTTTTTGAGCTAAACAGTAAAGCCACCCTGGGCTTGTACAGAGGATGGAAAGGACTTGAGGCTGTAAAATTACCCACTTCCAACCTGCTGCTTCCAGACAGAGTGATGAGCAGAAACTTGTAGGCTAGCACAGAGGTGGGCAGATTGGGGGCCCATCCTCCAGGGCTAGGGATAAGAGAGGGCTGCCAGTCACCCTCCAGAAAGATGGATGCTGATTTACTCCCCAAGGAAGTCAAAGAGAAAGAAGAATTTAAACCCTAGAAGTTTGTCCAGCTCCTGGACGCCATAGTGAGTTGTTGCCCCTTATTCTGGGTGGACTCTGGCATGACAAAACATTTCTTCACCAAAAATTAAGACAGGAGTTTGTGTTTTATCTGATTATGAGTAGAATGCATGCAATGGCTTTAAAATACTTAAAGTACTTTTTATTTATATAGCACTGCTATATAAATAAAAAGAAGCTGGAACATTCAAAGGAGAGTGGGAGATCCTGCCCGTGTTTTTTGAAGCATCCTACAGACCCCTGTGGAAGGGATTACATTCTCTATTAATTCTGCAGAGTGGTTTATTCTCTGCAAAGTTCTGTAATGCAAGGATAACAGAAGTGTTTTGAAAATGTATCATGAATAGGTATCAGCTCTGCTCAGTCTCAGATATATACACAAAATATATATGGAAATCAAGCATTTGTTGAAAAATGAAAGTAAAGTAACTCTATCAGGGTCAATGAGACATTGTTTTTCATTCACTATCCTAAGCTGATGTTTTCTATTAGAAGAGCTTTAGTTGGAATGTGCCTGGGACCTTTTAAGCAGAAGAACAGGGATCAAGACAAGATTAACTAGGATGATGAAAACCTTCATGTACACATTACCCTATGTCGTGTTAGCTTGTGCCTTTCTGTATACAAAAAAGTGGATTATACATGTATGCCCTATTATTCAACAGGCATTAATGATTGTTAGCGTGTACACGAGCTCCATTAAGTCAGCTGCATTTCATGGCTAGTGACTAATCTGCTACTTTTTCTGTGTCTTTCTAGAAATAACTTGAAAAACACTTAAAAGTATGCTATAGATTTCTTCCTCTTTATGAGCTGCTAAGACTACAAAAAATGCTACATTTTTTAAGCGTGAATTAAGAGACAACATGGATTTTTTGTCTCATGAAAGAGTTTTACATGTTCTTAGTCTAGCTGCTACTGTGAGAGTTGTAGTTTAAAAAAAGAAATAAACACAGCTGCATTTATTCATAATGTTTGGTAAGCAAGAGGCCTTACTACACAGAGAAACAATGAAAAAAAAAAAAAGAACTGTAGTTGAACTGTAGTTTTAACAATCTCCTGGTTCTAAAATTCTGAAAAAACACCATGTGGTTCAGTTTTTAAATGGTGGTTTTAAACTCATTATAGTCTTCTGTAAACCTAGTGAAGAAAAAGATATTTCTGAAGTGGTCATGAGCTAGTTTTCAGAATTTTAAGAAAATTATAAGGATTTGGCTGCATATGTAGTTGTAAATGGAAACTATTGTGTTAGTCTGATTCTAGTACGGGAAATTATTTTCTCAGACATACGTTTTTTATTTTTTTGGAATAGACTTCATATTGTTTAATCTGCTTTGTAAACTAAGCTATTGAGAAATGGTGCATGACAAATACTTATTTTCAGATTCATCCCCTATTTTGCAACAGAAGTCTACTGTATATTCCTTTCCTCCTTATTTGGATAAAGAGCCAGAAGCAAAATCTGCTTGCAAAACTCAACACGTGAGTAATCATGTGGCCATTAGTGTATTCAGATGGACACTTATTAACCACAATTATCTAACGAGAATGGATACTCTGTGCACGTAATTGACACCCACAGAAAACTTGCAGGCATATTATGTATTGCAATTTGCTCTATAATGCTTAATGTGTTAGTAACGATCACCAGTCCTCATTTTCTATCTGGTGCTTCACAGTTTTTAATATTCTTCTAAGAATAGGAAGCAGGTAATCTCTGCTTTCCTTAAGGTACAGATGGCTGTTTAAATGAAATCAGTAACATACTTCACCTTACAGCAAAACATTGTTGGTGCTTCTCCCAGCTTTCCTTTGCCAAGCCCTAAAACGACAACATGCTGAACATTAAATTAAGTGGGACATTTTAATATTCAGCAAGAAATTGTTCAGCATTAACTCAGCTCACTTGCTGCTTTTGAATATCCTGGAGGTTCTTCTGGGTGCTGCTGCAGTATCTCTAGGAGCTCTAGAAGATCTTGCTGTGGTCCACATGCAGGTGCATGTTTCCTCTCTTGGCCAGCGTGGTCATCAGCACTGTTGCTCTTCTCAGGATACCAATCAGAAAAGCTATTTCTTCTCACAAGGACAGGCTTTCCTGTTGAAACAAATGTTGATAATTTCAAAGCTATCAGGCAGCTACTGAAATCAGTCTGAAAAATGTCATGTCAACTAAAATACAGTGTAGTGACAGATGTGGAGCTAAAAATACCAGTTTGACAATTTTTTGAAAAGTCAGGCCCTACCGAGAGATGTATTTCAGACTCAGTCCCTCAAAGTCTGGGCACGGACATGGACTAGTGAGTAAGAAAAGCAGTCTGTGGAAGAGTCAAGGGCTGGAGCGAGTCGAGGCTGGACCATCTCACTGCTCCCTGGAGCACAACCCTGCTGGGGGCTGGAGCAGCATGGGGTCGGAGCAGCTCTGTCATCCCGGCCATGCTGCAGCAAAGTATGGGCTTGTTTTATCCTCTGTGCCAAAGGTTTGTGTCTCCATCCCCTGAGGATTCCCTTGTGGAGGGAGAAACTGCTACTGTCCAATTAAAAAGCCACAGCAGATTTAGCAGACATCTCTACCCTCTGTAACTCATACTCATGCCATATTAAGGTGTGTTTCCATCATGTGCAATATAAAATCATAGGCACTCTGCCCCTGGCAGACTCCTGAGCCCTGGTTATTACATCATTGCATTACAAATGTTTACCCAAGGAGCTTGTCTTCTGTTTCTGTCTCTGAAGATATCCCCTTTCATTAAACATACCTCCCAAGCATTATCTGACCCTCCTTGAAGTTTTACCCCTCCTGTGGTTCTCACTCCCGTATCTTTTCTGCAAATGAATGTGATGAATTGCTGTGAACTGGACATCAGCCTTCTTCCACTGCAAAAAAAATTGACTCTTTTTTTTAATTTTAATTTTTTACTATTCTGCTTTAAATTGAGGTGAAGCCTCTCCCCTCTACCCAAATCATGTAATCATGCAGCATTTTTTACTTTTGTTTCTTTTTTCCCTAGTATAGTTCCTAACGCATACAGGGAAAAGTGCTGGAGCTTGAATTCCCTGGTCGCACATTCTCAAATTTTCAGTGTCTCGCCAGAAAAGTGTGATTAAAAATAGACAAAGAAATTGCTTTGCAGACCTCAGCATCTTCTGGCTATTTTCTCCCACTAATTGCTGAAGTTGACCACTAAAGCCAGGTTTACTGCCTGATGGGCCATTTCAGTGTTTGAAAAAGAGACACTTAGAGAAAGGCAGTGGCCAGCTTTACCGAATCATTGTGTCAAACCTATATAAAGTCATCCTACCAATACATTTAATGAGAATGAACTAAATAGCTTTCTATTGATGTAAAAGGCTTATATTTCCAGACAAAGCAAGGGACTTTGTTATACCACACTACTGGCAAGCGTCTGCTTTTTTCTGTCATTTTCCTTCTCCGGACTCTGATTTTATTATCATATTGCTGTAATGAAAAGCACAAATCATCTGGACAGCAATGGCAAGGAGCCGTATCTCACTGCTCTGATGTCACCAAATGACTATATTTCAAGGTTTTGTCATAACATAACTTTTGCGAAAAATACTGACTAGTTTGAGGACTAGCATGCAAATAAAAAGGAGCTGGCTACATGGGTCTCCTCTGAGTCACGTCAGACAGATATTTCAGCCCTGTTTTTGCCTGTGCCTTTCACTCCCGGCTGGCTGCGGCAGCTCCCTGCACAGCGGCTCCCTATGGAGCCTTCTGTCCTCCTCCATGGGGACCAGAGGCCGGGGCTCAGGATTTCCCCAGGGGGAAAGTCAAACATTACAGCACAGCAGGGAAAGTTCTGTTTCCCTGTAGTTTCACACACTGCGAACAAGTGTTTCATTGCTATTGCTCTATTCGTAATCCAATTACTACGCGCGTTGATCCCTCCCATCCGACAGCAGGAAATGCTGCTTTCTGAATTGCACACATTTATTGCGACTTGTATGCAAAATTCCCGCAGTAGAAATAGCGCTGTGATATTGTAGCTTTTTTTCAGGCTCAATTCCCTCTCCTTTAAATTAAGAAGGCACTGGACTGGAGCACTAAATCAGCATTGTTTCAGCTTTCTGTCGATACTCAAATCGCCTCCCAGCAAACTAAGCCCACTCATGTGCTAAGAAACAGCTGTGAGCAAATCTTATTTGGGTCTTTGTGTAAAAAGCCACAGGATGAAGATCGAATCAGGAGAAACTGAGTGACCTTGCTTTAAAAGGGAGCTAAACTTTAATGTTGTTAGATGAAACATTCCAGAAAGAGCTAGTGATTGAGATATGTAATGTGATATCTGGAAAACTGACCCCAATTTCTGGTTACTGACCCTCATCTTACCTGCTACTGCTGCAGAAAGCTCAAGTAGCTGTGCAAAGGCAAGTGTGAACACACTCAGGCTCTGCCAAAGGTAATGATACATTTCTACCAACAAGAAGAATTAGGTGGGGAAAAACTGATGGCTTTTGTTTCGCAAAATTTTGCAAGTAATTGCTTCATTAAAAAAATCCCGAACTATACAAAAACCCAAGGTGATTATTCACTGCAAATCCTTCTGAATTACACCATTATGAAAATGATATTTTGGACTGAGATTTTTCCTCTTGTCGGTTGTTATTGGTGCATGTAAGGAGGGCATCGCTGCTTGCATTCCTCTGCTGCTTCGACAGCAAGATGGAGTCAGAGGGGCACCAAGAAATTCTCACCCGTGAAAAGAATGTAGGGTAAGAAAAGGTTATGAGGAAGGGCAATATAAAAAACCCCTACATTCTCACCAGAAGCTGTATTAAGCTACTCTTATTCAAATGGCTCTCCAGCGGCTCTATGTGTCCACAAGGTAGGCACAATCCTGCCAGCAACAGCTGCTTGACCAGTGCTTTGGTCACCTGGAGGTGTTCAAGGCCAGGCTGGATGGGGCTTTGAGCAACCTGGTCTAGTGGGAGGTGTCCCTGCCCATGGCAGGGGGGGGTGGAACTAGGTGATCTTCAAGGTCCCTTCCAACATAAACCATTCTATGATTCTATGAATATTGAATTTCTACTTTCCTGAATGTTATACAACTATTCTAGCATCTATTTGTGCTTTCATTATATCCTCTGCAAAACTTCTTTCCTTTAGAAGACACAAGACCAAGTACCCAAAGGCAGATTCTACCCCAGTTGGGTCAGTAGGGATTCTGCCATTGATTTTGTTGGAAGCAGAATTAAGCTTTTATGATGTGTTGCACTATCTTCTTTGTGAATTACTAAATTACCGATTTATTTTAGCACCTCTTTCAAAGCCAATGAAAATCTGTTTGCATAAAACCAGAACTTCATCATGGTATTCTAAAAGTGTATATAACTATCCCCATCATGAATATCACCACTATTTTACAAAGATACCCTGAGGCAGCTTTAGGAAGCAGAAAATGCAAGTGCAAGGAGAATGGTGGGCAAACACACAGTTGTGTCTCTGAGGCATGTATATCTCCTGGAGGTTTGACTGAAAAGGACCAGTCAAGAGCAAAGACAGACTGAAACTCAGGACTGGTCCACAGTACAAGTCTTCAAACTCAGACATTTCAATAATACGTTTATGTATCATCTGTGCCCTAATGTAGTCGTTCTCTGGATGAGTGGATATGGTTGCCTCTATCTGAAGTCAAGAAGAATTAGATTGCAGAGGATAAGTTCAAACCCATAAAAACAAGAAAATGTAATTTCTGTGATAAAAGAAAACAGAAAAGTTAAAAGTGTATGCTGTTTTCTGTGCATTCTTATAATGCCACAGAATCTGAACATCTTCCAGTGGTGCATCAAGTGGTGCAGCTAATATTTATCTGTGTTTTACTTTCTCTCCTGTTGCCACTCAAGGGCCCAGTGTGTGTCTGTGAAATGTCATGTCCTGTATTGGTAGGGTCTCTATCTGACTGGGCATTTAGCCTCCTTATTGCCAGACAAGTGAATTGAAGGAACATCCCAACAGAAATTATTCATGACTGTATATTTTCATTCTTGTCCCCAGGAAAGCTCAGTCTTCATTTTTAAACTACAAAATGAAGATTTACCCCCCCTCAAGTTTTTAGGGTACCCCTTCAGACACACTTTCAAACAGTGCAAACACTATGGATATTTTTCGGCTTTTGGCTTTGGTGAAGCATAAAGCATCATTTAGGTGTTAAATACACACAGACACTGCAACTCTCCCCAGGAAAGCTCCTGTTACACGTAATTTGTTTCAAACAAAATTTTAGTGTCCTCTTTTCTGATGCCTGATGGTCACAGCCCAAAAAAAGTACAAGGTCTGTTTTTAATCTCTTTAAGGCAGAAAAGCACTGTCCTTTAGCAAAAGCAGATGGGAAAGCCTGGAATTCCAGGCAATTACACACACGTGGTGATCCAGGAATAGAGCCGCTGATGATGTTAAACTCTTTCAGCCTGCTGGAATGGATGAGTCCTCTTTAAGGATAGATTCAAAGGAGTAATATTTTTCAGATTGATGGATTATAACCCTTGACAGTCACTTAAAAATAATAGGAACTTAAGAAAAACATAGCCTGAAGGCAATACCTCTTAGTACATGATTACATTTCCATTCTCAGTGTGCCTGCGATGATCCAACATTGTAACTAGGCACACTCAGAGAGAATGACCTAAACAGCCCACACCTTGCCTCCATCGTACCCACTGAAATCTCTGTGAGGCGTGAAGAGTTTGGCAGCCCTATCAGCAGCAAAGGACTTGTGTTGCACTACAATCTATTAAAAATAATTATAATCGTTAACCACCAAGCACAGCAGGCAACAAAAGGGGAAAATACAGTGAAGCACAACACACATACGAGATTTAAGTCACCTTTGCAGCCTTCTAACTCTAAGTTGTCATGGACTGTACAGTTCGTTTAAATTAAAGCAGACCAAGAATCCTCTGAGGTGTAGAGTGTTGTGGACTGCTAGTGAGCAACACAGAGTGACCATGTTCTTGGTATCAAGCACCCCATTCTGGCCCAGGGTAATGTCGGTACCTGGAGATTGTAGGTTATGTCTTATGGCGTGCCCCCACTGAGTTTGTACTAAGTGATTCCTGCTCTGAAGGATGATAGAGATTTTTTACTTCTGTGCTCCTTCAGATCTGCTTGTAGGGGCAGGAACTCAAGTGAGAGTGTCCCAGTTTCAGTGTATTTTTCTAGGAACTTGGCCGAGTTGCCTGCAAAAACAGAGGTCTGGACCCTATGACTACATTCCTTAATCCTACAGAAGCATTTGAGGTCCACCAACAAGAAGGTTTCTATTCCAGATTATTATTTAGAAAATGCTGAAATCATAGGTCAGAAGTACAAGTCAATGTATTAAAAATAACTGCTGGATTTGCAAGAAGGCAGTTTTCTGAAAGAAGGATCATTGATCTCCATACAAGAGGGATTTTACATCTGTTTTTAAGTCCCTCCTTCTCCAAATAGTTGCCAAAGTCTATCAGCAGAAGGGTGGGGATGAGCTGGGATGAAATGAAACACCTTTTTATATGTAAGGGCATTTTAAGTCTGCCGGTTCTTCTTAATTTCAAATAAATTGAAATAAGCCATTTTAATTAAATGGAACCATTTCATTCAGGAATAGCCAAAAAAGAGCATCCTGTGAATAATCACATAGGGGTTTTTCCACAAACAGTTCTAAAAGCCAAGACGAAATTGTGAAACAACTGCAGGTTGATAATAAATCCGTAGCTGGCAATAATGTGTTGTGATCAGATGTGCTGTAAATAACTAAACCGAGCTCTGGATGCTGCTCCATCTTCTCTTTGCAGCTGTGGCCAGTAGCTGTTTATCATATAGCTGAAAGGCACAGGTAGGCTTCATTCTTCATTTTTCATTCTTCATTCTTCATTCTTCATTCTTCATTCTTCATTCTTCATTCTTCATTCTTCATGTTCTTTCATGGATTTCCATGTTTCTTTCATGGACTTGCACTCAACTATAACATTTATTGTGCAGTTATGCAGTGCTGGCTGCGATGACAAAGTTGGCTGCAGAAGTATCTGCCCTGGAGCCTCTGGTAACTACTTCAAACACATCAGTGACCTGGCTTACAGCATGGCCTCAAAACCAGCCGTAACTTCACAATTTAGAGACAGTAAACTTCAGCCATAGTATTGCAATACTTGTTCATGGCTGTTATGAAGAAAGGAAGGAGCTTGTTAAACGAGCTTTCCCACTGGAGCCAGCACACAGGCTTGATTTGATTCCCTACAGAAATGCAGTCCGTTAGACACTGCATGGTGGAGAGTCCTGGGCTTCTTATTGACAAGACGCAATCTAGAAGTCCAATCAGTGTGAAACGTGGTATGCAGCTACAGCAAACCATAATACAAAGGGGCGTGCTTCCCTGCTTCTCACAGTTATGCCATGACCCAAATATAATGGGCTAATTGGTTTGTATTGAATTTAGGACTCTGTTTCTTGTTAGAGGCAAGTCCACATTTGCTTCGTTAATCCCTTGCAGAAGTGCCTACTGAATCCTGAAGTTTATTTTCACTGAGGTCTCTGTCACACTTGAGTCTTTTTCCCAATACAGGGAATTGCTATGTTTCCCCATATGGCTCCCATATTTCTGGAGTATATTTTTGTCTGTAGATATTTATATATGTTCTCCTACCCTGCCCTTCATTAGAGTAAACATGTGTAGCATAAGATCTCTTTGTCACATAGCCAATACTTTCTTGGTACCTACGTCAAATGCAAAGAACATTTTGCCATTCTCTGTACGCTTCCTATAGAGCAGCTCTGCTGCTGTGTCTGTGCTCAGCTGTTTAAAATACCTGCTAGGCATGAAAACGCTCAAGTACCTTCATAATTTTCAGAGAAAATGAACAACCCTAACAAAAGTCAGTATGCCTGGAGATCGGGGATTTGCATGAAAAAGTCAATAAGAAACAGGGAGGAGAGAAGTTCCATCTCTTCCGGGAATTTTAACTCCTGCATGAAAGCTGCAGAAAGTGATTATTTTCAGTTTGGATTAGCAGTCCTGAGCCCTGTTCTGGAATTAGACGTCTGTGTCAATGCTTTCTTACAAACACACACGAGGACATTTGTCATTTTTCCCAACAATCTAATTAGAATGGTTTAGAAGATTTGGTTTCAGTGGGGTCCCATACCTAAAGGGAATTTCAACCCACATCTGCACAAAAAAGCTAAATCCCCATTGTTTTTTCTCCCTACTTCATGTGTAGATACTGTATGTCCGTGTGTTTATATTTGCATAAAAACAAAGGCACTTAATTAATTAAATTGCACAAAACACACAGAGGGAAGATCTTATTAGAAGCAAGGAAAATGATGTTTTGTAAGATATCGGTAGGGTGTAAATTTGGAACCAATTTAAAGTTACCAATTAAAGTACATACACTTAATTAGCATTGATTTTAAAATGGAAAATGGTCTCCCAGGATACTGTAAAGTAATTCCTTATGTCTTAATTTGCAACAAATACTACTCCAAGTAGGGACCAACATATTTTAGGCAAAAGGAGATGTATAAACTTGAAAGAGGTAGAAAATGCACTGTAAGGAGGAACTGTTAGGATAATCTTCCTAGATCTCACAAATAAAAGTCTCCTTGTCCTGCCTTCAGTGCTTGCCAAAAATAAGCAAGCTTCTCCTTTTTTTTTGCATCTATTCACATTCCAGCTTTTAGATAATGGATGGAGGTCTCACTCACACTAAAGATATAATTGTGGTAATATCATGCTCACATAAGCACTGAATGAATGGGCAGATTTACAGGACAGACTTTGTGGCCAACATTCTGTGCTTCCTTTTCCTTTTAATCATAAAATGTTTCTTAACCAGAAATTGATTTTCATGTTCAGTTTTGCAACACCTTAACCCTTGTTTGGCACTATTTCTTGGGGGACACCACCGAGTGCAAATGCACAGAGCTGCGAAGCTGTTAATGAACAGAGGCGCAAGCAAGTGAAGTACTGGTCAGTGCAATGAACCCCTGGGGAATCGAGCTGCAGAGACGTAGGTGCTGGGAACAGGCAGAGCATCTGAATTTGAACTCAGGTGCCTTTCCACCACTTTGTTGCCTATATTCCCCTTACACCTTTTCATGGTAATCAGGCTAGACTGACAGTGAGAAGAACTGACCTCTTGAAACCTGAAGTTTTTATTTTGAAATTGGGGACAACTATTTAAACACAACATATTTGCCTTTCTCCATATGTAGGATTGGATCTTTGGCAGCCACAAATCATCTTAACACACAGGAGTGTGTCCTCAAAGGAGGACAAAGGTACTGACTGTGTTAGGAGGATGAGGCTGCACTGAGTTTATGCACTGTGGTGAGCACTTTCTTCCGTGAGCAGTCCTTGGGCTATAAACTCTCAGCTGTCTAGAAACAGTGACCGTGTGCCACTCGGAACTGCAGAAGATCTCTTTGATATTTGTTTTATGTAACGGCATTCATACAACCATGACGCATGTCAAGATAAAACCATTAGTTAATATCGCATATCTCTACATTGCTAAAAGGAAAACATCTACGGATAACATAAGTGAAACACACACAGCTCTTCCCAAGGAAGCAAACACAACATTCTCATGTATATACACTGACAGTAACAGATGGCAGCACTAATTGTTGTTCAGAAAGTTCACGTTGTTTTAATTTTCTCAAGGGCAATGCATGAACACGGACATGATGTGTTTCTATATTATCACATTTGTGCACTGCTTAGAGAAGCAGTGCTGCTTCCCACCTTTGGCGGGGTGACCCTGAGGCTTCTGCTGTAGGCATAGAAGGGGGCTAAGCTGAGCTGCCTCTCCACGGCTCCCCTCTCTCCTGCCTCTCCTCGCTCCTGCTTGGCCCCTGCTATGCCCGCACCACCAAACACCGCTCTGACCCCTCTGACAGGCAGCTCAGCAGAAAACTATTCCTTTGTTTCGTTTTTGCAGGAGGTTAGTTTGCTAGCTGGCAACTGAACCAAATCGGCCTCCTGAAGGGGTGAGCCCGGATCCTGATGGTAGAGAAAAAGGGAGGATTGCACCCCTGGGGAGGAAAAGAGGCGGGAACAGGGAGGAATAGGCCTGCACCATTCAGAGCAGCACACTGTCAATGCAACAAACAGAATTTTTTTAATAGCAGAATATGAATGGAGCAAAATGTGAGCAAGCTTCAGTAATGATGCTTGATGTTTCCACGCACGGTGGAGAGCAGCTACAATGGTACAGATGCAGAGGGGTTGTCAAGGAAACAGACATGTTTTGCTTCAGATGTGCAGTGAAGCACATACTCCAGACATCCATATAGCCTCATTACCACCGCATCTGAATACCTCACAGTCATTAATAATGAGTTTTACCCTCGTAACACTCCTGTAGTATAGTGGCACTTTATCCCATTTTTAAAGGAGCAAAAGCAAATAGATTGAGCCACCTGTCCAGTCATACCAGCACTCTGTGGGCAGACCCCTGAAATCTAAACAAGAACACAGCAGTTGTACCAGGGGGCATGTCCAGCCAGGGGCATGACTTTGATATGGGTCAACAATAGACTCCTAGGGAAGAGTGTACAGATAACAAAACTCCAGCTCCTGATACTGGCCACCAGCCCATTGCCAGGGAATGGTGCCAGGTTCATTTCCAAGGATGTATGACACTTTCTTCCCTGAATGTAGCAGGGAAACATGGATGTGTTTTTGGGGCTCTGTGCTTCAGAATCAAATAAAGGTATAGGAAAAATCTCTTATCATAAGCATACTGG
Source organism: Pluvialis apricaria (assembly GCA_017639485.1). NCBI lineage: Eukaryota > Metazoa > Chordata > Aves > Charadriiformes > Charadriidae > Pluvialis > Pluvialis apricaria. The sequence goes on along the minus strand of CM030008.1, from coordinate 19,642,798 downwards.
TAATTTTATTAAAAATTCAGTGGAGAGATAGAGGTAAGGAAATGAGCAGACATTACCCATCAAAATCCAATTTTTTATCATGCCCCATTCACTTCTGCCTTCAAACCAACACAGCTCCCTGTTAGCTTGGAAGAGAAGAAAGGGTGGGAGGTCTTCTGTGCTTAGGGAAGATGAAGGAATGGCCCAGTCATAGGCAAAGAGACTATCTGATACCTAACTGTGAGACTGTATTTTCTTTGTCCCTTGTTATAATTTGCTTTTCCAGCCTATCACATCCCCAGCAAACTTTGTTCTTATTAGAACAAAGAAACAATTAGAACAATCATTATTTCTCATTATTCTTATAGTAGAAAATGCTATGCTGAGACATGCATTTTTTACATTCCTAGTGAAGAAGAAACAGTGCGAAGCTCTCAGGGTAAGCTGTGGGTGACAGGTAATACGCTGAAAACACGGGTCCTGGTTAATAGACTTTCAGTCCCTTTTAAGAAACCTGCTGATAAGCAGCAAGAGTGCCAGAAAAAGCTAAATAATGGTCCACGGTGAACAGAGTAGTCCATAATGATTTCAGGACGTACGATGTGTTCAGAGTCACTGTTACAAGCTCTGTGTGTCAGAGCTTGTCCTGAAAACCTATTTCAAAAGCTGAGCAGCACCCTTTCTTCAAAAGAGGGGAGTTCTCTAAGCTGTGGCTCAATTGCAAAACATGAGCTATGGAAAGGAGCAATGGCATGTCCTGCTCTGCCAGTCTTCAGTTAGTTTGTCAAAGGTACTGTTTCCTTTTAGACTGTTTGATCTGGACAAACAGGTAACTGAGCATTAATTCACTTAGATGGTTGAAGATGACACTTTTGTCATTATTAATACAGACCTTACTTCAGTAGTCCTCAAAAAGGGAAAACACCTGTGTCCTAAGACCATCTTTGAAGATGTCTACTGGTGACTTTTGTTTAAGGAACTTCTTCTTCTGCGCATGAGATTTTTCCCAAATTAAAATATGATCAAGCTGCACAAAGACAAACAAAAATAAGTGTCAAGAGTACAGAATCCCATCTAATCTGCCTTCAGAAGCACTCTTCAATGCTTCTGCCATGAAAGTTTAATCCCCAAAATATTTTCAAGGCCTGTGATGTAGAAACTCCCAGATTTCCTCCCACACACATGCTTTTTCTTTCTAATAAAGCACACCAACACATCCTGTTGTATCAAACGAGGTTAAGGGTTTAGCTGGAATCCACAGAAATTGAGGGAACAGAGTGACTGTGACCTCCTCTGTTTTCATTCTTACATCCTCTGTGTCTGACTATTTTCTTATATCAGATTAATTCAGTCTTTGAAGACTTCAGTGTTGACCTCAGGGCACCTAAGGCAAGTCAGTATGGATGCTCATATTGAGAAGTAGACTCAAACCCAAAAGAAAGGCTACCCGAAACATAACTTTTATTTTTACAATTATCTAATCATTCAGAAATATGAGAGGAGAAATATAAGAAAATCTGTATTGCTCAAAATGTTCTACAAGGCAAACTGCAGACTATGTACTCCTTTCCTTTTGAAAATGAGCGTGCATGGGGGTTTAACATTCAATTATCACTCATCTAATTCTGTACAAAAATATCTAACAAATGGTTACAGTGAATATCAGTTGATTCATATTGTGATATACTTAAGGAAACAAAAAAGACAAAAATTTGTAAGAGCAAGGACTACAAAGAAAATCTATCATGAACTGATTGCAAATCAGAAGCCGATGTAACTTGCAACAAAGCAATCTGGGGCAAAGACTTGTCACAAACACAGCTGTTTAATGTATGGCACCAAAATCAAAAGATATCCTTTTCTTTGTGCCCAAAGAGCTCACTCATCACTCAATCCCTGATTTCTGAAGGTCTCGTTAAAAGAAAAATGTGTTAACTATGAAGGCAAAAGATGCCAACAGTAGATGAAGAGATTGTTGTAACTACCTCAAGTATGCCTACAATAATTTCTCTGCCATTTACCTGTAGCATTACCTATATTCATCTGACGAGCCCATCTGTCCCCAAGCCAGCAACATCTCCAATCTAGTGAGTGGCCATTTGTCAAAACCTTCCCCAGGCTTAGAGACCTGCCTTTTTACTGCCCTTATCAGCTAACTATTATTGCCACTTTTATGACTGCTGAGCCGAGACAGTGATAAATAAGACCTTCCCCTGTTCAGAGATTTTCAATGGAACAAAAAAATATCCTCTCTAGTAGTCAAACCTGCTACTGGCAGGTTTCATGGGTACAGAAACACCTCCGGGGCAATGTGAATGCCACCAGCACTTAACAGCCCTGGTAAGTCAGAAAACTTCTTTCCTGGCTCTGTTTCTCAATAGAATCATTGAATCATAGGATGGTTTAGGTTGGAAGGGACCTCGAAGATCATCGAGTTCCAACCCCCCCCGCCATAGGCAGGGACACCTCCCACTAGACCAGGTTGCTCAAAGCCACGTCCAGCCTGGCCTTGAACACCAATAGGCTGCTGCAATCCCTCCATCTGCAGCCTTCCCTGGACGAGGGGGAACTGCACTGGGCTGCAGGCAGTACCTGGCTTGGCTTTCCCCTCCACCTGGCTGGCTGCAAGAACGTGCAGCCTGGGGACATCACGGAATCACGGAATTTTCAGTGTTGGAAGGGACCTCTAGAGATCATCTAGTCCAACTGCCCTGCTAAAGCGGGATTGCCTAGAGCACATTACTCAGGACTGCATCCAGGTGGGTCTTGAAAATCTCCAGAGAAGGGGACTCCACAACCTCCCTGGGCAGCCTGTGCCAGTGCTCTGTCACCCTAACCATAAAGAAGTTTTTCCATGTATTTGAACGGAACTTCCTATGTTCCAACTTGTGCCCATTGCCCCTTGTCCTGTCACTGAGAACCACTGAAATGAGTCTGGCTCCATCCTCCTTCAATCCACCCTTTAGATACTTGTACGCCACAGATGATCCTGTGCATGGGCTGGGGCTGCTGCGGTGAGTGTCATGTGTGTTAGCTTCTGCTATTGAATGGGGACATTTCAGGGTGGGGTTGTTACTTTTTGCAAGGTCCACTCATGTGTAGCTACTAGCTCTCCTGGTGCTTCAGTGATAGTCATTCCTACTGCCCAGCTCCTAAGACACTGTCACTAACAGGGCTACAGTGCTACTTCAGTGATTGTTTGGGGTATTTTAGTTTTGAAGTCTGGATTGAGAGCTTGGCTGCGGGTTGAGTAGCTGTCACCTGAAGCAAGGATCCAGACCTCAGTGGTGCAGCTTGTCAGTTAGTAACAGCAGTGCTACTGACATAAGGATTTCCAATTTACCAAAAATACTGTCATTCAAATACCTATTTCAAAGTGGTTCTTTATTAGAAGTGAGCAGATCCATGTGGGCCATTTAGATAGCTGGAAAGAAAATAATGATTGCAGAGGAGATTTCATAAGTTTCACTCCATAAATTTAGATGCATGTGACTAGGAGACCTCAATACTTTGCCATCAGAGTGAAGTCTAGTTAATTTATATCCGCTGGTTTCCTGGGAGGAACTACAGTACGTAGCACATGCTACAGATGTGGAGAACTGCAGCACACACAGAATGAATGGCCTTCACCGAGTTATGCCAGAACCAGTTTTTATTTATCGGTTGAGGACTATACCCACAAGATTACCCCCAGCCCCAATACAGACCTCAGACTGGATACTTACATAGCTTAGCATGCCACGCTGCTTGCTGTCCCCAAAGCATTAGCATCTCTTGGCAAAACACCTTACAGAACAGTAAAAAAAAGAGATTCAAAGGCACAGCCATGAGGTTGGACAAATCTTCCTTTAGATATGGTTTCTCGGGCACCTGAAACAAGATCACAGGTAAGCAAGCACATCACTATGAAAGTGCCTATATAAAAAGTTAGGATGACGATTATCTCTCCTCGTTACCTGTCCACCCTGTTTCGCCTCAGAGGGTGCATCTATACTGATAAATAAAAGAGAGCCCAAGACCAAATGGTGTGGATAGAGTCATCTTTTCTGTGCTGCATGTGAGCTTTCTCTAGCTGAGCTGGCTGTATTCACACTAGACACACAATGACAGAGCTATGGTACCTGACCTTGGGTATACTCTGGATGCTGTAGACAGCTACCAACTGAAAGCTAAAGCCGCCAGAGCAGCATTCTTACAGTACAAAAATTAAGAGTATATGTTACAGTTCCAGCCTAAGTCTCTGTTGTCAAGTGACATGTCCTGTGCCCCTAGTGATTTGTGAAAACTCTACCCACTTCAGGAATATTTCCATGCTACGGTGTCTTTAGTTTCTAGGCATTTTGCTCAGATATTCAAACCAGGTTGGGCTCCTGGAACAAATTTCCCTTAAGTTGCAGTTAGGTACAACACTGAATATAGGCAACCTTCCAAGCCAAGCATTACTTACCCTGAGGAGTACAGCGATCGGCAACAAAAATGCTACAGCAGCAAAATAGCCTCAACACACCCCAGCCATACCTAAAGCTTAGCATTTCCTGGTGGCTGGTCAGGTCCCATGTACTGCTGCTCCTGTGAGGGCCAGGCTGCAGCGCAACACTCCGTCATGCTGACTCCTGAGCTTCAGCAAGGGGTCCCTCTCGCAGAGCCAGCCTGGACTGTTTACTCGGTGTTTCCAAGTGCTCTCTGACCTGTTTCTGGTCAAAAAATATTGTGTTCAGCTTGGTCAGAAACAAAACTTCAAAGACTTTTATACCTGTGCTGTGATTTAACTACTACCTGCAGAGCTGGCCAAAATCATTAGTCCTTGTGTCCGTAGGCAAATTTACAGAGTGCTTTAACACTTAAGGTGTCTTTTAACAAATTACAGTGTCAAGCCAATAGATCAAAGGTCACAGACCGGTCATTAAGTATCATATGCCTCCCACATTTGCCTTATGTAAATAAAATACTGGTATTTACAACTTCAGTCCCCCAGGTCCTATCAGCCACATTTATACCTGAGTATACATGAGTATTCCCATTACTTCTAGGACTTACACTTCTACAGTTACACACACCAATACTTTTTATACAAACAAACTTCTTGCAGAATGTCTGCATTTAATATTTTCTTCATCACAAAAAGTTTACTTGAAGCGACTTTGCTAAGAGTGTAGTTCATGTGAAATAACTGTCCAACCACTGTTAGCAGGTATCAGGGATTGTTCCATTTATTTTGCCCACTGGAAATCTTACTCTTTATAAATCCAACTCAGAACCTGATAATGCTGCCAGATTTATACCAGATGATCTGTGTGGAGCAGAGCAGGTTGGTAGAAAGAAAATTTTAATCCAATTGTGCACTTTGATGGCCCTAAGAACAACTAGGAATAAAATGGCTTCTGGCACAACTTCAAAAAAGCCATAAACTGTTCTACATGATGTAGCTGCCATAATCCCAGAGACCGTATCTAAATAAGTGGGGTTGGGAGAAAAAGCATCTTTAATGTCTTTGCCAAAATAGCTTTTTTAAAATGTATTTGTGACCAACCTCATGAGGTTCAACAAGGCCAAGTGCAAGGTCCTGCACCTGGGTCAGGTATCAATAAAGGCTGTGGGATGAAGGGATTGAGAGCATCCCTACCGAGAAGGACTTGGGGGTACTGGTGGATGAAAAGCTGGACATGAGCCAACAATGTAGACTTGCAGCCCAGAAAGACAACTGTATCCTGGGCTGCATCAAAAGAAGCTGGGCCAGCAGGTCAAGGGAGGTGATTCCGCCCCTCTACTCTGCTGTGGTGAGACTCCACCTGGAGTACTGCATCCAGCTCCGAAGCCCTCAGCACAGGAAAGACATGGATCTGTTGGACTGGTCCAGAGGAGGGCCAGAAAAATTATCAGAGGGATGGAACACCTCTCCTATGAGGACAGGTTGAGAGAGTTGGGGTTGTTCAGCCTGGAGAAGACAAGGCTCCAGGGAGACCTTATTTCAGCCTTTCAGTACTTAAAGGGGTCCTACAGGAAAGATGGGGACAGACTTTTTAAGAGAGACTGTTGCAATAGCACAAGGGGTAATGGCTTTAAACTAAAAGAGGGTTAAGATTTAGACTAGATACAAGGAAGAAGTTTTTTAAAATGAGGGTGGTGAAACACTGGCACAGGTTGCCCAGAGAGGTGGTAGATGCCCCATCCCTGGAAACATTCAAGGTCAGGTTGGACGGAGCAACCTGATCTAGTTGAAGATGTCCCTGCTCATTGCACGGGAGGTTGGACTAGATGACCTTTAAAGGTCCATTTCAACTCTAACCATTCTACGATTTTATGGTTCTAATTTGTGACATGAGCTAAAACATCCATTTCCCCAAGCATGTATTGCAAATCTTAATGAACTTGTATTTCTTGTATGTACTTCCAGAAGTGGGAACTGAGAAAATGAAAACCTTCGCAGAGAACAAGGCCTGTGGGTGAATGGTGCACCAAAGTCCACTCTGACTCTTACCCCATGCTATAGAATAGTTGAAAAATGACTGCATGCTTTGTCATGGTAGCAAGCACATGGTAGGTTCTGGATTGACCTTTATGGCTTACTTTACCAAACGTCATTTCCATAAAAAGTTCCTGTTCTTAGGAGCAGAGTTGTATGATGTTGATGGATAACCTAAAATTGTGCACTTGATTTTTCCCTATTTTACTTTGGGCTCTGGCTTACTTATTCGGACTATGAAGTGGTTCTTCAAGGCTCACAGCAGGCTGGCAGGGTCAGGCACGTCAAAATGTTCTCAAAGCTTGCAGCATGAAGCACAGTGATACCATACAAAAGGAAGTAGGCTGCTGCTGCCTTTGCTTGAGATACACAAATAACAGGGAGAAAGGCTGGGCAGAGAAAGATATTTATTCTCAGCATTATAAGAGTTTTTACCTCCATTTTTAACCAAAGAAAGGACCTCCTGAGGCCAGTCAAAACACAGAATATCAAAATGCAGTCTTGACCAGAGGAGGGGTTTTGCATGCTGTAACTATCTTGTGCTCTTCACAAACCGTGCTGTTATGACTCCCACCATTCCTGCAGAATGCCACTACCCTGGTCTCCCAAGGGAGTAGGCAGGTCCAAATGGGACAAAACATCTCTGGTTATGCACATGTCTAAGCCTCTCAGATGTATATGGTCCTTAAGTGTATATGGTGCTTAAGTGTATGTGGTGCTTCCCAGGTGAGTAGGAGAGAAAAGCCTACATCCAACAAAACAATGATTCAAACCACAGTTTCACACAGAAACATGAGAGAGCAGAAGTAAAGGTGCACATCAGGCATGGAGATGTGGGAATGGTGGATTTTAAGCCCCATGGCTAACCATGAAAGGAGGATGGAAGGCAGAATGGTTGAAATCAGAGGAGAAAAAGCATTCATGGCTGATCCAAAACAAATATTTGCAGCTTCCCAGGCAAGACAGCTGTCACTGCACCCCTCTAGCAATGCCAAAAGGTGGGGGAAAACTTGACCACCTTGGCACAAGGGCTTCAGGAGGCTAAAGCAGCTGAGGATAAAAACTGCTGCCTCAGCCAGAATCATGGGGTTCACACCTCTCGGGAGACTTGCAGTATTGGACACTACTTTCCAAGGATTGATCAGATGTGGTTGAAATGTATTATGTTTGTCTGGCATATGGGGGGAAAAACATCCTCAAAGAGGTTGCATGAATCAAGTCTGTATTAAGTCATTGGTATGGCAGTAGTTTGAATCAAAGGCTTAAACAAATCTAGGTACGTGTTCAAGAAAAAGTGAAGTACAGAGCATTTTCAGGCATAAAGGCATCTTAAGCAATTTGTCTTATCTACTTGGCATAAAGCACACGTTTTCATTCTCCTCTCCTAATAAAACCAACAAATGTACTTCTCCTTCAACAAACAGCCTATTTTACAGTATATACTAAATCTTTTTACTTTTTTGACCTTCTGAGTAGAGTACAAGGCTTTTATTTGAGTTTGATGCAAAGCATCTCCAGTCCTTTACTCAAGACACCTGCATTTAATCTATGAATATTCTCAGAAGTTTTTTATGCTCTGCAAGAGAAGGCTGCAATCATGCAACTCAGATGTGATTACCAGTCTAAATCACTCACCAGGTCACAGTTGCTTCGAAAGCCCATATCTATCATATGGACTCCTGAACTGATTTCAACTTATGATTTAAAACAATGAAACAAGTCAGGAAAAACTAACTGTGAGAAGAACACTCTGTCGACATCCCACAAGTACAGAGGTCCTGAAGACACTTAGTACATGTCTACATTATTGACTGCAGTATAATAGAAAAATACCCAAAGGAGACTTAAATGAGCCACGTTAGGTGCCATTAGCAGCCAAGTGACGGTAATACGGAGCTCAGAGAAGGCTCATTTATCTAATGAGAAGCAGTTACCAATACAAACATGGTTAAGAGGTAATGAGGAAAACTGAGGCTTGCATGCCAAAACCCACAAGTATATCCAGAGGTTTCCCAATATATGTTGGCACTTAATTAACCCAATTACTCAACTTAATGTTCCAGCTCAGCAAAATACTTAAGCATATTCAGAATACTCTAATGTTACTGAAGTTTACAGAAGCTGGTGGGTTGGAAGTGCTTTGATGAAAAGAGACAAAAATGAAGCCAAATGTGATAGAATTAATTTTCAGTTGAACAAATTTGCAATTACAGCTGGCTGAGAAAACAAGAATTTATCTCAGAAAGTTCTGAAGAAAACCAATTTAAATTCTTGTACATTAAATCACCTGAACACTGGAGATTGCTTTTTACTTCTCCTGCTTTTCTCCCCTTCTATCTCCATTCCTCCCACTTTCACTTTCTTATTTTCCTTTTTTTTCCTCCACATTTCCAGTGGGAAAAAAGGCAAAGGGGAAAGTCAGAGAAATTGTTTTCATAAGAAGATGTAGAAACTTTTGAAAATCCTTTTTCCACAGTTCTTCTTTTAGAGAAAATGCTATTTAACCCAAGGCTACAGTTATATTTTGACATGACAGGCTTTTACTTCAAGCTTCTGCTAAAGCCACGCATTAACAGCCTTCTAGCAAGGAAATTACATCCAGCCTTTTAAGGCTACTTTCAAGAGATGCCATTTAACAGGATTGCACTAGACTGTCAGGAGAGCAGTTAGTTTCTCTTCTGAAGAGCCTATAAACAAAAGATGCAATCCTGCAGGTCCCAACATGCCTGCAGAGCTCCAAGGAAAGACTGCAGAAAGCTATACAAACTGCAGCTGGCCAAGGAACTCTGTTTCAGCAATAACGATTCAATTATTTAATGCGAACAAGAGTTTCTTTGATCCCCCAAGAGCAGTCATTTGGCTTTCAGGCATCAAGAGCCAGACTGTGAGACACGTATACGTGTATAGATAGAGAGGTGCTGAGGTCCAGCAAACTGGCAGCGTAGCTGTTTTGAGGCCCACTCACTGCCTGGTTTTTTGGGCAGCACTACCACAGCAGCACACGCACCGCCACTACCACAGTTAATATCTTCTGAGCCTTATTTTAAGGCAACCCCTCCAAGCAGAGGAAGGGACACCACGCTTGGTCACACAGCATGCTTCTAGACACGTATGTATGCTGTACGAGTGAAGGTCAGACTCCTGAAGAGACACATGGGGTGAATCTGAGACAGCCATTGTACATAGCGGTCAAAGACGGTTTGGGCTGTTATGGAAAGGGCATAAACCATAACAGCTGCTGAAGGCCAGAAGGGGCAGCTTTGGATGCAGCCTGGAGGAGGATGGTTCTCTTTTCACCAGTATTTCACAAATACTTCTTTTCTCCTTCCTCTGAATTTCATCCTTGACTAATTCAGGCTACGTTAACGATGCCTGTAATCCCCTTCTTATAGTAATTATTTCTTTGAGCCCTTCAAATCAGTACAAATGCAGTAGGTGAAAAACACATCATGCACAATTCCTCTTTTTCGCTTTTAGTAGAAAAGGCTGAAAGAAATACCAACTGGTCTCAAATTGGTTTTTTTGAGGAATCTGTTTAAAAATTATTCCTAAACAGAGGTCATTTGGTAGCACCTATCTTTCACTCAGCTCTAATAAACAGTAACATTTCCAAAAAGGAACGAACAGTTGTATTATTTAAAATAATCATAAAGAGTCTCCACTCAGAACACATGAGCTTTAACTTGCACAGACCCTGACAAAAGCACAGCTGTGCTACTGCAAGGGTCTGACCAGGATCACCCCCCACACCATCGTCAAAGCTTCCACATATAACAGAGAGCGCATGAAGCAGCAAGGCGGTACACATTTCTTCTTTAAAAAAAAATATTCTAGTTTTTCTTCGCTGCATTACTATGGTGACCATAGCAATGACCAAGATAAACTGTACTGCTTTTCTCACACAAGTATTTATTACTGTAGTAGCATCAAATGCAATTTTCATCTTCTCAGATCAACAGCTATGACAGTGGGAATAGGTAGACTAGATGATCTCTAGAAATATGTACTATTATTGTCCTTGTTTAATGCCACTTCAGCAAACACAGGTAACTAATTCAGATAACGCCTGTGAAATAAATCTTGGCCCCAAAAGACTCAGTGGTAAAAATGACAATAGCTGCAATTAGCCTTCCTCAGAACAGAACATAAACACCAATGAAGCCTTATTGTTTTATTTATTTCAGTAAAGTTCTCTTAAAACATATTACAATATAATATTAACAGAGGCAAGTGTCTAAACAGTATTTTTTAAAACAAGGTAATATTTCAAAGTAGGAAATTTCATTAAAAAAAAGCACCACTTGAAACTAGTGTAGTTTTCACAGTGTACTGCAATCTGCAGAGACCACAGAACAGAGGAAGTATCCACAATATTGAAATAGACTTAACATATTCTGCCCAGTTTTGACTTCATAGAAAGCATAAAAAAATTGTATCGGTAATAAAATATATTCAGGTAAAATCTCTGAATTTGCAAAATGTTTCACATACAAAATGATGCAGGTTTTTGTAAGTAAAATCCTTTTTCCTCTGGTATGAGCAGCGCTATACAACCTAAATTATTTTCCTCCTGGAATGGTCATGTATTCTATAACAACCTTGTTGCCCATTATCTGCATAACATAAATGAAATAACCATCCACCTTCCTGGATGTTATTAACTTCAACTCTTTCCATACAGCTAGATTCTGCCAGCCTCACACTTACTCTATTACCTTGTGAATACCTTCATTGGAAACGCGCTCTGGCAGAAAGGATTAGAAAGACCATCTCCAGCTATTTTAACCATATTCATGAATGTGGTATCAAAAGATGCAAAAGAAAAATTTTTAAATTAATTCCGTACTTCACAGTATTATATTGTGCTACTAACAGAAAGAAACCGTATGGAAAAATGAATTTAAAAAGTTCAAAGCTTTTAAATATAATTAATAAGATATACCTGTCAATAAAACATGCAATTTATTACAGCAAATGGGATAAGTGCCATAAACTTATCATTCGTTGTATATTGTCTGATGCCACTTAAACTTCATCTCATTTAGGATCATAGTGCACCACTTAACATTGCATGGTATGAGGCAATATATATCATTTTCATAGATGCAAAGGCTATATATATACTGTGCCATTAATTAGACTATCATAAATCCACACTGATTCCAACACACTTACTCCAAATTCATGTTACTATAACCAAGGTCAGCGAGTGGCCTGAACTATGGATTCAGGCTTTTTTTTCCCCCGAAAAAGAGAGATGCAAAAGAGGCTCAAATGATCAGCCTTTTCTTGCTTGAAATAAGGCTAAGCTTGCTGCAAGTTGCAATTAGTACTACGTATTTAATAAGACTTTCTTTTTTAATTATGTGAGTACCTTATCACAGATGACATTAGCCAAACAGTATTAGATGCATTATCACCACCAGACAGGTGCAAAATACTGCATTTCTGCCATTGTACTTCTAAAAATCTGCTCTCAATTTAAGGGCAATTATGGGAACTCCCCCCAGAATCCTCAGAGATTTACTACACTGAAGAATTCATACTCTGCAATCTCTCTTAGCTGTAATAATGTGCACTTGTACCTCTCTGGTAGTTTCTGCATCCTTTAATAATGGTGCATTGAAATGCAAGTACCACCAACATGTGTGTAACACAGGATTTGAGCCATCAGTCTCTTCCATATTCAAGCAATTCCACTGCTATCACAATCTCACTCAAATAAAGCATACTCATACAAATCATGCCATTGAATTTGCTATATATAGGCAAATGCTTATTATATTCAAGTAAAATCTGCACTTTGCTAAAGATGTATCAGATGATGTCTAACATCAGATTCTGAGATCTGCTACACAGGCTTAAATCTAGAATGGCTCTTAAATTGTCTTTATACTGGGGAGCAGCAGCCTTTAACACAACTGCATAGCACAAAACAGCAAAGAAAAATAAGGGGGTTTGTCTGTGAGAAAGTGACTTTCTTATCTTCCTCTAAAATAAAATCATAAGCATATCATTTCAGTTGTCTCCCCTTGAAGTCTTACCTTAGAAATACCCAGGTCTGCTCTCTGCAGAGCTCCTCTTTGTCATGCGCATCCTTGTACAGAAATGAGCTACCTCCTTCTGTAAGGAAGAAGCTCTTTGACCCCCTCCTTGCGAAATCACCTCTTTGTAGAGAGGACTTGGTTTGAGAAGATATGATGGCCTTGATATCACCTAGGGATCATTTCACTAATTTGCCTTACTAAGCAGGTGGATATAGCAGAAAAGTTTAACTCCTGTACCATTTCATCTTTGTTCAATCTCAGTAGACTTCCACAGTGAAGTGCCCAGAAAAACTGCTCTGCTCCTAGGTAATGCAGCTCTTCTGTATATAATAGATACACGTGTTCTCATTCCAGAAGTCTTCCTCTACCACTACAAAATATCCTCTGTAACAATAATAGTATTTTGCAAATGTTGAACACATTTAATACTAGCTTTACTCTATCCTTCCTTATGTCCTTTCAAGAACGAATGAGCCTGGCTACACAAAGGCACCAAGACCTCTGTCACAGACTTCAGGGACACCAGGATTGAATTTACTGTGGTTTGCATACTTATGCTGGCTTCAACACAACATCCAGTGAGGTATCTTGTGATGGACTGCTTAGACTCTGCAGCTGAAAGCAAGAAAAACTACTGTCCTCTGTTTGGAGCAGGAGAGCAATTTGTCTAAAGCCTGCATACCTTTCAGTATAAACTTGAAGAAAAAAGGATGAGGGAAAGAGAACCGCAAGTGTTAAGGTTGTTAAACTTGTTAAAGTTACAAGTAAAAATAGAACCACCAGATACAAGTCTTGCATTTGGGTTCATGCTTCCACAGAAAATTATAGGAGGAAACTAAACAGCAAAAGCAGTGTGACAAACTCCAAAACAGGTGAAGAGCACAGGAAAGTGCACATATTTTAGATATACATACTCAGGCAGACACCTACACAAAAGTTATATCGTGCATAGTATTCCTTCTTTGAGTGAGGTTGGTGTAAGGCAGCCTGCAAGTGCCTTATTAATGTCCCTCTTCTGTAATTACATATGTCACATATATACACTGTTCATTAGTAGGGATGGTGAAAGAAGGCTGGGAAGAGTTGAGCTATGTGACAGGGCATGCCATTTACTCCTAACAAAAGAAATGAGAAAGGAGAGTGAAGCAGCATTTGTGGAGGAGAAAGGAGAAAATGAGAGAAAACACTCTACATAGATTAGAAAAAGAAAGAATAGTTTGATGGACGACTTGGAAGAAGACAAAAATCAGTGTCACTGAATACGTAATTTCTGTTTAGAATTGAGTGATTTAAGCAAAAAAACCCCAACTTTTAAAATTAAGTACCCATTCAGCAAACTAAGTATGTTTGTGAATGGTGTTCCTTTTTGGTCAGAAAAATATCTTGTTATTTATAAGAAACTGAATAAAAATTTGCTTAGTTTACAAAAGTCTTCTTTTCAAGACATTATTTTAATACTTGTTTCTTTACTCCTATATACTCTTACTTGCTAGCATAGAATTCCTTCCTTCTCATCCTGCAACTTTTCAGTGGCAAAAACTAAAAATGGGAAAGAGCCTTCCCAAACTACTTAAATGCCGATTATTTCCAAATGAAATTATAACAGTCATTATTTCTAATGTTTTTGCTGAGAGTAACTATTGTATTTTGTGAAAACAATGTTTCATTTTTGACCCATGTCCATTTCTATAATACTAAGCATGTATACTCCAGTGTCACCATAGTATAACCTCTAGTTTGAGGCATGTTCTCTCCATTTATAGAAAGTACAGCATTTCCTAAGATGCAGACAAATTAGCCTCAAAGTGCATTTATTCTTGCTATTAGCCTGCTGCAGTGAAGAAACTGAAAGCAGGTTTCCATTATTTGGCTGTGCTGCTTTCAGTTGCAGTACTAAAAGGTATGTAATTATCCTCACCTGCAATTTCTTGTGGTCCAGAAATAAAGCCTTTTAAGAGACTGCTTTAGTAAAAATAAGAGAGTTTGACCTGAATTCAAAGTTTCCCTGCCTGAAGATGTTAAAAGATGTAAAATCTCAGAACACTGAAAGCTCTCTTTTCTTTAAATACTGATCATTCAATTAAGATTATATTTAAATATTCCTAAAATTGAGAGCACTTTTAGTGGGACAAGCTGCTCATGTCACCACAGTGTAAGGTGTCAAGTATGTATAGAATCAGAGTAGAATTCAAATGCAATTTAAACCCCAGTTCTGTGCTGCCTTCACTGTACATAAATTAAGATGAAATCCATAAAATAGATATACTGGTTCCATGTTCATGAGTGATCTGATTGATCCTTCCACGCACACAGTCAAGAGAAACTGATATCAGTGTTCCATTACGTACTTCAAAAGATGCACGGAGGGACACACTGGTCCATATGCTCCCCTCTGGCATCTGACCTCCAATCTGCTGAGCAATTGCTGTGGGTTGCATGTGATCCATGGTCAACTGATTGAGAGTCATTTTGAGCACATTGCATGAGTGGATTAGCTTTAAGTTAAATGCAAGGCTGGCAACTCCCTTTTCAGTAAACATGAAGTACTTCTGAGCAAGCGGTCCAGAAGAAACCAGCTGTATCTGTTTCTCATTGGATGAGACCTGGGTGAAATCCAGTAATTTGTTTCTCACAGCTCCAGTAGGCAGACCTGTAACAGAAACTGTGGCTGATATGGCACTAGAAACTGCTGAAGGGATCCAGATGAGGCTAAACATACTGATTCCAGAACTATCTCCAAAATACCGAACATTACACTGTGCAGGAGAAAGTATCTCAAAGCTAATCAGATCTCCAGCACCAACTTTTGTGGCCCCAGAAGCAGATATTGATGTGTCTCTGTAATTTACCCCAGATTTAAATACATTCATTAATTCTCTGTTGGTACCATTCCTATTGATATAAGAAATTAAGGAGAAGCCCTCCCGGACACACGTATGACCCATGGAATACAATGCTTGGTGGAAAACAAATTTGACAACACCAGTTTCAGTGAACTTTATAGCTCTGCCATCATGAGATAAACTTAGCATGTAAGGGTCGGAAACAGATATTATTTTAAAGGTAGGTCGATAGTTGGTTTGGTAATGTATTGCTGTTGACATCTGTGCACTGAGTGCCACAGCACCCGTGTCATGGGACAACCAAAACAAACTGAGTGGGGTATTAAGGTCATAAATATTTAAGTCTTTACTTTGATTGCAGAATTGATTTGGGCTCCTCAAATACACAGAAAGAGTTTGGCTGGGCTCCACTTCAGCAGCACTGCTTAAACTAGTGCTCTGGAAATACTTTCCTTCTGGCTGTTCAATGCGAACACCGCTTAGTTCATAGCCTTCCTCACTGCTGTTTAGCTTTAAAGAAAGTTGCAAAAAGTTCCTGCAGTTGTGCTTTACTGCAAAATTTAGGTCAGTCCACAACAGGCCGTGTTGCCTGAACACCAGGCTGTTATCTTCGATGGACAGGATTTCACAGGGAAGCTTTCCCTTTATCTTCAAGTTCAAGCCAGAGTAGACCTGAGAGATGCCAGACTTTACAGAGGGTAGAATGATGTTTGCAGCCCAAGACTCTGAGAGCTTGTTTCCATTGGCTGCTGAACAAACCGTATCACTGACAGTGGAACAAGGCACGGCCACCATTCCGTCTTCACATTTTAAACATGCCTGGCATTCCTGCATTTCCTTATTAAAGAAATACTCCTCTCCACACAGTCCCAAAGCTACATCTTTCTCAGCAATTCCAAGGCATCGGAAACCACCTGTTCACAGGAAACAGACAACCATTACTGTCATCATATCTTTAAAACAATAAATCTAAGAACTCTACAGCTCTTTGATAACACATCTAATCATAAGAGAGAAAACAGAAGACAATTGTGATTTTAGATCACTTTGTGCTATTAAAGGACCCTTGATAGCGAACAGAGGAAATACTAGGGGTAACTCACCTTGTCCAAGTAGAATCCACTGGTTTAGAGTGGGAAAGGAGCAAGACAGAGCTGCATAGGAGCAATTCTAATCAAACCCTGTAATGTATCAGATACAATGATATTGCTGGGTGGGAACTCTCTCCCTTCCCCTGGGTGAAAGGCATGGTGACTAACTGGTGCACTAAGCAGCAAAGATATTTTCAACTAATGACGAGTTGCCCTATACAAGGAGAAATGTGTGCTGCCTGCCCAGCCATATTATGGTGTAGCACTGCTGCAGCTGTGATTGCTAAAGCAGTGCTTTTCCTAGAATCATAGAATCATATAATTGTTGAGGTTGGAAGGGACCTTTAAGATCATCAAGTCCAACCATTAACCTACCCTGACAAAACCACTTCTAAACCATGTCCCTAAGTACCATATCTACCCTTTTTTTAAACACCTCCAGAGATGGTGAATCCACCACCTCCCTGGGCAGCCTCTTTCAATGTTTAATAACCCTTTCAGTGAAAAAATGTTTCCTAATATCCAATCTAAACCTCCCCTGACATAACTTGAATACAATTCCTCTCGTCCTATCACTTGTCACCTGGGAGAAGAGGTCAGCCCCCACCTCTCTACAACCTCCTTTCAGGTAGTTGTAGAGGGTGATAAGGTCTCCCCTCAGCCTCTTCTTCTCCAGGCTAAACAACCCCAGTTCCCTCAGTCGTTCCTCGTAAGATTTGTCCTCCAGACCCCTCACCAGCCTTGTAGCCCTTTTCAACCCAAGGTACATGGACCCTGGGCATTCTGTGCACAGTTTTTAGAGAACCTGCAAGAGACAAGTAGGAAAAACAAAATTGTAAACAGCAGGCTTAAAATCATTGTGCAGAAGTCCACATTCATTTAGAAGGTGGAAAACCACTGCCCTAAGACACAGGACAGCTGTGGTTGTGACAGTCTCAAGTCGAAATAAAACACTGTTGCAAACAGTAAAGAGAATATCTAGAGGTGCCATTTGAAATTACTTTATTTGACATAAAGCAACTTCATGCTGTTAAATGGTACACCATGACCTCAGTGGATCAAAGAACGTACACCCAAAGAGAAGGTTTTAAAAACAGCCTATAATTTTCTATGGCAGTTTTCCAAGAGCGCTGCCAGCTGCCAATGCCACCAGTTGTAGCAACCAGTACCTCTGCACATGAAGCCTTCAAGATCTAAATTAACACACAAGACTTGAGGCACCCTAAAGAATCACCACTTGTAGTCTGGGCCTCAAAACTTAATTGCTAATGCACTCACCTCTGCTTTTTTACCACCATAATAAAAACTCAATAATCATCATTCTTGTAGCTCTTCGTAAATATCCTTTACTGTCTAAATACTGTGTTGTACATGTGATTTATTCCTCAGCTGGGAAGTTGCTATATCTGGGCTGGAATTTGCTCTGAGACTGGGACTATAAGCATTTGACATGGACCCCAACAAGCCATTTTTCTCCATTGCTAACCCCAAGGTGGAACTGGCTATGCAGACTGCTGATGCAGGCAGAAAAGCGTGCCACACGTACTGCAAACTGCAAGACAGAGCAGTATACACGCACCTGGCCCACAAGGGAGGTCAGAATATTGGCTAAAATTCACTTCTGATACTACATTATTCAGCAGAGAACACCAGACACTGTGCTAATTTATAAAGGCTTCATATATTCACCCTCGTATCTCTTTGTCTATTTATGTTTCACTCACTTAAGTGATGATTCTCCACTAACACTGATATGTACGACTATACAATTTATGATGTGAGAACATTCTTTTTGAGACCAGGTATCATTTTCTCAAAAGAGCTCACCGCAGAACAGTAAGACCTTTTCCATTCGAAAAAAAGTCTAGAGAAACTTTGTTCCCCCTTAAAGTGTCTGGCTTTTTTTACAAGAAACAAAAGCTAAATAGATAGGATCACATTTTTTTCAACTAAAAACATTCTAGAGAAAATACAGGCAAAAAACCCCAGACAAACTTTCTTTCTGAAATTAGTTTTAACCATGATGTAATAGCTTACATGACACTTCTTAACTAGTTCTACGTCTCATATCCATGGCTCCCCCATCACTGAGAAATGTTATTAAGCACACAAATACAGCTGGTTCACATAGCAGAGAAGACCTGCAGTAATGCCTAAAAATACTTTTTACGCTATTTGCGTCTTTAAAATATTTTAATGTATATTTAAGGATTTTTGTACATATCAGGTCTTACATATGCATGTGGTGACTACTCTCACCAATTTGCTGCCTAGTCTTTTACTGGTTACATCTGCAGCAGGTGTTCCCCTTGCATGTGCTTCAAATAGGTGACTTCAAAGCAGCACACAGCCCGCTTTGTTCTGTGGACACAGTGGCAAGAGCAGCACCCTACCCTTTGCCCAGAAGAGGTTAAGCAGCAAACAATAGCCAAACATCAGAAAGTCAGCACAGCAGCATGCTGTGACTGCTTCCTACTGCTCTCGACTGCCTGACAACCTGTTCCACCTCTTCCTGGCTCCTGCTCTGGGCACTGCTGCCCCTGGTTTAACAGTGAACAGCCCAGCTGTACTCAAGCTGCTTTTGTGAAATCGAGTATCTCTGCAGCACGTTCACCAGCCCTGGCCATTCATGGAGGCCAGGCAATTGCAAGGCATTTAGAGTAAGCCGTGCATATATTTTTCTGCTGTAACTACTCGTAACTGCCTGATGTAAAGTTGACATTCAAAGAGACTAATTATGGGAATCCATTTCTTTTTAAGCTGTCTATGCCAAATTTGGATCATCACAAATGAACACAGCTAATTACAAATCTGGGCTACCTGTCTAGGTTCTCGTTCCTCTTCCCCCTGCATCCCGCAGTAAGTTCTACAGTAAGTCATCTTTAGCTTGCATGGCATTCTGAGGAAAGTGCCTTTGGTTGACTCCACTTGGTGGATTCACACCAAAAACAACAGTCCGACCACTCTCCTGTGATTGTCTAAGAAGGAAATGATGCACTGGACTCCATTTTTGCTGACTGGGTACCTCCAGCTGTCATTGCTCCTTGATGACTAGCCTTTAATCAAACAACCTAACAACTCTCATCCCAGATGAAAGTAAGAAAAAGCAGCAGGGGAAGAAGGTATGCTGTAGAGGAAAGTGGAAGGGTGAAGAAAGAGAGGCTCCTAGTTGCATATTTCTTTATTGTTATTTGTTCTGTCTCCCTTCACACTGTACAGTGAACGTGAGTTGCTACAGATGCAACAACCTTTGCGTGCAGCTCAAGAAACCACATACAACATCTGGAACTCATATGTCAGATCACATCCCTATCTCCCCTACATTACCCAAAACAGACATTCAGTTTTAGCCTCCCTTTTGACAAGTTAATTGCACTTGTATAAGATAATGAGCTATCAAGAACAGACAGGCTAAAAGTAGCAGTCCTCTCTAACAAAAAATAAGAAAAATGCTCTCTCTTCCATGACAGATGGGGATGACGCTGACAGGACATTGATTCCTGATCCAGGTGTTGGTAAATAGTTTGCTTTACAAGCCACCATTAAAACTGGGAGCGGAGGAATCAAGGGAAGAATCACAGAACAGTAGGGGTTGGAAGGGACCTTTGGAGATGATCTAGTCCAAAGTCCCTGCCAAAGCAGGTTCACCTAGAGCAGGTTGGACAGGAATGCATCCAGGTGGCTTTTGAATATATCCAGAGGAGACTCCACAACCTCTATGGGCAGCCTGTTCCAGTGCTCCGTCACCCTCAAAGTACAGAATTTTTTCCTCCTGTTGACATGGAATTTCCTGTGTTCCAGCTTGTGCCTGTTGCCCCTTGTCCTGTCGCTGGGCACCACTGAAAAGAGTCTGTCCCCATCCTCTTGACACCCACCCTTTAGATATTTATAAGCATAGATAAGATCCCCTCCCAGTCTTCTGTTCTCCAGGCTAAACAGGCCCAGGTCTCTCAGCCTTTCCTCATAGGAGAGGTGCTCCACTCCCTTGATCATCTTTGTAGCCCTCTGCTGGACTCTCTCCAGCAGTTCCCTGTCATTCTTGAACTGGGGGGGCCCAGAACTGCACACAGAGTCCTTCCTTTCAAATACATTGCTACTGCCTTTCTGTGGTCTGACACATCACCACTATCCCATCTGTTTCTTGGTAGCATTTTGCCCTCGCGTACTTTCCTCCAGCAGTTGTATAGACCCACTCTTGGTCTGGGTCCCCCCACCACAGAACCCACTGGATAAATTCCTTACAGCCTTCCGTCTTCCAAGCCACAGACTAGAGCAACACCAAATGACTGCCACATTGGTGGTTCTCCCATCCTCGGGCTGGGGCCTTGCAGGCTTCCTTCCACAAAACCACCAACTCAACCAAACTCAGTCTCTTACTAAAGAAGAGACAAAGCCTTACACCTTTCCAATGCTCTGTCTCAAATTTTGTGCTTTAAGCTGTCTTGCCTCTAACTGCCCACCCCTAAGGCTGTCTAAAAGTGTCTGGCCTGTTTTGTAAGACTCATGGTACCTCCTCTGCAGCATTTGCCATGTAAGGCAACACTAAGTGCTCTCTTCCTCTAGTCATTTCCAGTTTCCTGTGGTGTTTGTACTAATACCACCCAACCCACCACAGTTCCTGCCCAGAGGAAGTAAGGAGAATATAAGTGAGCCCATGCCCTCTTTTAACCCTTTTCTAGGATCAATTCGCTCTCATTTTTTTTCTCCACCAGTGGCAGGGCAGGAACAGTACAAAATCACTCATAATCAGTTGAAAACAGCCCTTGCCACTCAGAGAGGCCAACCTCTTTTTACAAGTAAGAAACCTAGAGGAGGAAAAACATAAAACCTAATGACGCCCTCCCTCAGTTATTTGACTGGGAGCCCTCAGGTAGAGGTCACAACTGGTGAAATGCTCTATTTGATCACAGAGTTCCTTTCAAGTATTTTTGGCTGACCAAAAATAAGGCAAGTCAAAAGAAATCTAGTATCTGGGTATAATTTGCTCAGTGTGTCTATTAATTTTGCTCTTTTGTGTCTGACTGCCATGAGAAGTAATGAAGGGAAAGTCTGCAGTGCAGAACTCCAGCGAAATCTGTTCTTAAATGTCTGAAAAATTCCCCCAAGCCCCTGCAAATGATGGAAACTGTTGATCATTCCTCAGTATTTGACAATATTGTTGCTAAAGGAGAGAGAGATGGATGGAGGAAGGCCTTATAAGAACCTTCATTAGATCAAATCAAATATCTACCCCAGTGCAGCAGAAGGAAAAGGACAACTATTTTTCTCCATTAAGAACAATATCTTTGATTTTGACCCCATTTGCACCAGCATAAACAAGAAGAAAGTCAGGTCATAAGTGAAAATTACAACCAAATCATACAAAACCCCATGAAAATAAGATAAAAGGAACCATCCAATGCTCCTAGTGGATATTATGTCCTAAGTAGCCCATTGTCCACAAGAACTGCTATCAACTTAGAGCTGAGTGTTTTCCAACCCCTTTGATTCCAGCAACCTCAGCAAGTCATTACGCACAAACATACAGGCCTGAGTCCTTATCTCTTTGGCCTGTTCCTGAAGATCTAATGACCTTCATTCTTTAATTATCAGAGAATATAACTTACCTGGAGTATTCAGGCATTTTATCCTCTCACCACAAATGCTTGGAGATTCAGTGCATTCATCTCTGTCCTGTAAATCACAAGAATCATATTGAAACACTTTAATGCAACAACTAAAATTTGAAACAGGCACTCCTTCAGGCTCTGTGACATCCATCTGCCAGTAAAAGGCGTATGTGGGGATGGAGAGGGAACTGATCTCATTAAGCACGTTGGAGCAAGACAACTTGTTTTGGATTTGTCACCTGTTCTAACAAGGTATCCAAAAAGACCATGCGGTGTCCACAGAAAGCTTGTAGTGTGCAGATGACGAGCTAAATGGATTGGTTGTACAACTAACGCTTGTTATGATGTGCAATCTGTAAGACAGTACCACATCCCTGAGACCAATGCATCACTCAATTGGTCTTAGGGATGTTGTAACAATCGAGACAGTGTTAGGAAAGGCTCTTAAAGACATTTAGTCTGGCAGGAAGGTGCTAACTGAAAAACACACAAGAAAGGTAAATGATAAAGTAGTATTTCCTGTCAACAAGCTCCCCTTTCACACTACAGCAGGCAGAGGGGAAAGAATAACATGCTACATTTGCATTTAAATGCCAGCATTAAAGAAAACTGGGACTAGCAGAGAGGGAACTGGACAGATTCTTTCAGGTTCTCCTCTGGGTATCTTGGGCTTAGGTCACCAGCCGTTCGGGCTCATGCTAAGCTCAGAATTGGGGGCAACAATTGGCAAACAAGACACTGCTTTAAATACCAATTTCCCCATATACCTTAGGATCTCTAAATGAGAGAAAGTGACCAAAGAACCAACTTATTTTGCTTACATGTTGTTTTTGTATTGTATCATAAAATGAATTTTATAATAAAATGTATTTAATAATAAAAGCATCTGTGCCCTATATTTTTATATGTTAGTATGTTATGTTTAAGCTGGAACTAGTTTTACATTTGTTTTAACTGACAACTTTTGTTTCCAAACTTAGAAATAAATATCTGACCTCTCATTTTGCTTAGTAAAGGTTTCGTCTGCTTTTCAGAGATGTCCAGAACTTCCTGTAGATTGGACTGGGATTAAATACATGAATTGAGCTTGCATGACTATACACGTTTTAGGATGTACTTTCCTACCATCATGAAAAGAATCAAACTCCTGCCACCTGCCAGGTTTGGGAAAGCATCTCACCCAACAGGCACAGGCTAGTGCCCCATTTAGAGCAGTAAATGGTAAAAAGAAAACCCACAAAAAACATCAGGCAGACTTTGAAATGCCATAGACCCATTTGGCAAAGCACACGCTTCAAACTGGATCTCTTTAGCTCTCCAAGTAGTTATTTCCAGAATACTATCCCAGTATGTCCAGCACAACACTTCATAAGCAATAACTGAAAGATACAGAATTATATTTCACCTGGCAAATCCGATCAGAGTTTGCAGAACACTCGGCCATTTGGAAAAAACCAGCAGGACACAATGTGCATTTTTCACATTGTGAAGGTGTCTTTTGGAAATTGCAAAATTCATCACTTTCACAAAGGCCACAGTCCAGCAAAGACTCCCCAACGTTAATCACTTTTGCATCCACTTCTACTTTATGCACAGAGTATGACTTCTGGAGATGATTTCTGACCTGGTTCTGAAGTCCTTGAAGATGACTTTCAAAATAATTTTGAATGTCCTCTTGCAAACTCTGAAATGACATTTGTTTCACCGCATCAAAAAGCATGCCATACTGGACTTTGATCAGATCCATTTGGTCATACATTTTTCTTTGCTGTTCAAGAATCTCCCGTTGCTGGCTAACCAATATGTGCTGCTGTTCAGCAAGTTTTTGCTGCAAATCGACAATGACCTGCTGTTGGCTTTTTAGCATTTCAGTAAATTTCTCATGCCCTTTTGCAAGGTGCAGCTGTAGT
Organism: Pluvialis apricaria; assembly: GCA_017639485.1. Classification (NCBI taxonomy): domain Eukaryota; kingdom Metazoa; phylum Chordata; class Aves; order Charadriiformes; family Charadriidae; genus Pluvialis; species Pluvialis apricaria. The sequence goes on along the minus strand of CM030008.1, from coordinate 19,618,856 downwards.
ATTAGAGCATCTTCAGACGGAACTTCATTTTCTCCTGAAACACAAATGGTCAATTATTGTCCAAGAAAAGTAATTTTCCAGCTTGCTGTATTATCGCTTCAAAGGCATTCAAATTTTAATAAGTTGATGAAAAGTCTCACTAAATTCAAGTCATGATTATAAGGCCAGTTACTTAACCATCTTTGTAGCCCATTCATGGGACCACAAGGTCATCCATTTCATAAGCAGCAACATTTATAGTTGTAGACATTTAAAAAGTCATAATCAAGCCCCATGCTTTAGGGCATAAATCACTGGGGTTCAATAACAGATTAATCATTCCTATGTACATGTTCAAATACAGTAAAGAGTAAATGGTCAATTTTCACTGTAGAGGTGATAAAATAAGGTGATAAAACTTGCTGAGAATACTAAGCTATTAAGGGTAGTAAAAGTAAGGGTCAATTGCAAAGAGCTGCAAAAGGAGTCTATGATACTGAGTAGCAGCAATAAAATGGCAAAAAGAAACTCAAAGGAGATAAAGGTGAAATAAGGCACCCACTGAAAAAAAAAAATCTAAGTGTTTTATATCAAATGTTGTAGATTATTACCACTTGGAAACAATCTTGAGGTAATATATCTAGGTATAGATGTTGGGCTACAGAGCCATGTAATCATCAGTTCAGTGCCCAACAGAGGTCAAAAAGGCAAATAAAACACTAGGACTAATTAGAAGAGGAATATGTAACAGAAGAGAATGTATCATTATGACATTATATTAATCAATAGAGCATCTTTAATACAGCATGCAGTCCTGGTTCCTCATCTCAAAAAAGGGCACAGAAGAACTTGAAAAGTTCAAGAAAGGGCAGCAAGGAACATCTAACATATGATACTGCTACAATATGAGAGGGTAGGTGGGACTTTTCAGGCTCAGGAAAAAAAAAAAGAAACCAAACTGTGCTATATTACAGGTGTCCTAAAGCAAGTGGGTATGGGAAGACTCTTTATTCCAATACAAGAATTAGGGGACATTAAATGAAGGCAGCAGTTTCAATACATGTTAAAAGTTCAGCTAGGTCCAGAAAGTTGCTGGCCCAATATATAATCAATTTGGGTCTAAAAGATATACAGACATCAATCAGGTTCAGGAGATCTGAGCAACAAACTGTCACAGCTGGGAAAACGATCGAGGCAAATACCATGCCATGCTTTCCACAGTATCCACTGCTGGACACTGCCTGAGAGAGAATCCTGAATCCAACATGGTCACTCATCTGTTCTTATGCAGCACTGAATTTTCTTCTTTTAAGTGCAGAACATCAAGGATGAGACAATGCAAACAAAACATAGACAGTTCCTGTTTATGGTTCCTAAAATATTTTGCTTTTGAGTTATTTTTATTCAGGGCATAAGGCACACATTAATTTTTTTTTCAGTATTCACTTAAATATTAAGGTAGTTTGCCGGGTACTGGATTTGACAAAGACCAGGATCCAGGAAAGGCCACACTCCCCATCCAAGTTGGAAATTCCAGATCTTGAAATATCTGGTAAATTATACCCCCAGATCTCCTTCTGTCTAACATGAACAAGTAGTTCTGTGAAGACAACCAATGTCATCTGATTCTTTGTGGATTTGTGTCTTCCATTTGACTGGCTAAATAAGTAGCACTTCCTTTGCTACCTTTCTTCTTCAGAATACAGAGCAACAACCAAGCTGCTTTTGTCCTACCAGCTGAAAGGATTAACAGCGAGAGGCAAACTTTCAAATGCTCATATTTGACTCTCTCCTCTCTTTAATCACTGCTTACAAAGTTTATACAACCTTGCCTACCTTTAATACCTCTGCCTGTTGTCAAATTTGCCTAAAATCAGCCCATAGGCTTGACAGATACTGCGCAGCAAGACAGTTACAAGCACACTGATACTTGCCTATCAAGATTTTTCATCAGCCTACATGGGCTCCATTTGTGCTTGAGGCTGGAAAGACATGAACAAATTCCTTTTCAAAAATCTTTTGCTCTCAGACGTCTGGTTTACAACCGAGAATACAGGCAGAAGCGCAGAGGTCTTTGTCAAGTATTTTGGCTGTACAAGTGACAACACAGTGCAAAAGGACTACGCCAGGTATCAGTAAGAGTTGTGTCTTCAAAGCAGACAGAAAGTCTGTGAGGAAAAGGGTGGCCCCTACCTGGCCAAATAAAGCATATGCACCTAGAAAAACAGCTTATGAAAGCTGGCATATTGAGGCTTTGGCTACCATGTTGATGACTGTTACTTAATTGTTTCTTGGTAGATCTCCCTCTAGGTTTTCTGAGAGGGTCTTCATCCTCTTGTCCTGCATTAATATGATTTCTTACATGCTAGGATCACATGTGAGAACAGGGCTCCATGCTAGTACTGCAATACGGTCATCAATAAAAATAATATAAGCATAGCAAATAATGAGCAGAATATTCTTATAATACCAGCAAACCTAAAATCTAAATGCATAGAAAACTCTACATAGTACTAATAGCCATCGCATTTACTGTCAAATGAGATGCATACATGTCTACCTTTATCAACAACTTCAGAAAGATATGATCTTGACTTTAAACTTTAAATGTTAACAAATCCAGGTTTGTAAGGAACAAATAGTAATGAAAGTAACAGCATTAAACTCTAGGCCTTTTGACCCTCTTTCTCAATGAAAAAGGAAAAAAGAAATAACCTTCACAGAGATGAGGAAAAGTCCAACTGCACCACTTAAAAGTCAGCCCAGGGAACTGCCTCTGGGGAACTCTGAGAGGGAGTGAATCCTATAGTCAAGGATATACTACCAAACCACTTTTTTCCAAAACCACTTTTCCTCCAGTTCTCAGCAGCTGAGATTCAGGGACCAGTAACAGTAACATTCTGAATTATTCCAGCCATCACAAATTTATAGACAGGGAGAATATAGACTCTCCTAAGACAGGGTTATTGGGTTCTTCCCTTCCTGGGAATCTGGGCTTTTCTCACACACACAAACACAAGTATTACAGCAAAGAAAGGTTAACTAAAGCCCTGATTCAATAAGAGACATAAAGTAGAGCTTATTTTCAAGCACATACTTAAGGAGCATTGTCTTCAGCCAGTAATTGACTTTCTGGCAGTAACAACACCTATGATTTTAAGTACTGACTGCAGTGGAGCTTACTCACATGATGGACCAGCTTTCTATTATCTCTGCCCTAAATGGCCTTACTGAACTTTGTACCAACAGCTACATTCCAGCCAGTCAAGGAGCTTTGTTCGTTTTGGCTGTCTAAAGCTCAGCTGGTGAGAATATGAGGCCGAAAAAATCCTCTGTGACTGTTTTTTTCTCTCATTTTTATCGATTTTGCAGTACTATGACTAAACTTATACTTACCAGTAGAAGAGGCTCTTCACTGCACAGTAGTACAGCCAGTGCTACTGGCATTTCACAATGCCAGAACAACAGAGGCATAATAAAGCTCTTGCACAAAAGAGAAGACTCTACTGAAAATAAACATTCAATCAAGCAGAAGGGATATCTTGTTTGCCAAAAGAATTCTGAAGGAGAAGTCTAAAATAACTCAGATGCAGAGTGCCCTAAAATGTGGTCTTGTTTCTCTCCATTAACTATATAAAGATAAGGCATGGTGAACATGTCAGATGGGGATGTCTCTACCACAGACTTCTAAAATGGTAAGAATAATTCCACTGCAAGTGATGTTTACGCATTAGTAGATGCCAGCAATCCCACTCACGTACCGTTCCACATTGCCCAGACAAGAATCGAACACATACACCCACTAGCAACACTCAGATGTTCCCATGACCACAGATGCCATATTACTCTCCTTGCACACACACGCCAGACACAGCCATGGCAAGGTCTGTTTTGTAAACAGCCGCTCCATGCTTCCAGGATCAATCCATGGTGCAAACATAATATCACATACAAACCTCTGCTGCCTTTCCCTAGTAAGCCTGGAAAGGACACATCACCCTGAGGGCATGCTGCACCGACAAGGTAGCAGTCAGGCACAATCTGCCACTGCACAAGGGGCAGAGGCTAAAAGCAGGCAGTCATCCTACTGTGAAGAAGGGAAGGTGAGATGTTGACTGCGACCAAGAGCCCAGGGCCATCTGGTGGTACCAGTCACTCCGGGTAACCACCGGAGATGAGAGAGCAGTTGGCGGCAGGCACAGATAGCACCAGCATGAGAACCTACAACCTTGTTCACCAGGTTTGGCAGGCATGAGCTATGGCAGCTGCACATTATTTTGCCCAAATGCAGGTGTTTGCAGTTGCAGAGAAGTCTGCCCAAAAGAAAACAACAGAACAATGGGTCTGATAGGGAAAATGAAGGATTTAATGGCAATTAATGAGTGAGGAGAGAAACACAGAGGAACACAAAATTATAAGACAACAAACACAGGTCCTGTGCATTCCTTCTTTTGGCATGCCAGTCTTTCATCTGAAGGTGTCCTCAGGGTGCTGCTGAGAAACAGCAGTGACAATCTTGCAGAGGAATGGGCTCATATGATTTGAAAAGGAAATACAAGTCTGCACTCCAGCATCTTCACCTGGCGAACAGAAGCGGTGGTTCAGCTGCAGTTGGCAGGAGCTTTCCAGATAGCAGCTGCGGTGCTGGTGATATTGGCTGAAAAGATGATGATGATGTTCTGTGTCCCCACAGAAGGGCTGTGCTGGTTCTGGCAGGCAGCTGGTGGAGAGTAACAGTCACCTGCCTCATGCAGATGAGGCTGCAAACACAGACACAGTGCTGGGAATGAGCTAGAGCCTCTGATACTGGACTGTATCTTGGAGGCCTGATATCAGGCACGGTCTTCAGCAAGCATTCAAGCACACTGCACCTACACAATAGGTTGAACAAAACATTATTCTGCTCAGCAAAACACAGCCTTCTCTGCCAGGTAAACTGGAGGGGAGGTCTCTCTTAGTGACTGAAGAATCACTGCAAATCTACTCATGCACTGTCACAGAGCTGGTAGTCATAGGCTGGGGTGCGCCACCAAGTTTCCACCCATGGACAGTGAATTAATACAGGCAGAAAAATGGCCTTAGGGTCACCTAGGCAGCATATTCCAGCTCCCCTGCTGTCTGAGGAGATGCCAATGGCAAAGCAACATTCCATCCTTAGAGTGACGTGCTGAAATGGTAACCAGACAGAAATGTTCCCCTAAAAACAAGAGAAAGACGGGAACGGTCACTGACTTTTTTCTTCTTGGATACATGGTTTCCTCTCTTTTCAGCTACAGCACCTCAGATGTGAAACTGAAGTGCCAGACAGCCTTCCGTTTCTTTCTTCCACCAGGAATTAACTATACCTTTATGCCTGATCTAAAAACACTAGAAAGCCCCAAAACTAATTGTCTGCACGTGGCTGCCAGAGAAAACTCCTCTGTTGGGGTGATTAACTGAGGAAGAATTAGGAGGATGGGTGAGGATGTAGAGGCAGAAGATAATCTGTCATAAACTTGTGTTCTTTCTGACTGTGTGACAAGTTCCTGGAGGCTAAAATAAATGTACGATTGCCTGGGCTGGAGGCATACACCTGCACTGTCCGTAAAATGTACAGACATCATCCTGCAGTCATGCAAAAGATGTACTTTGCACAGGAAAAAAAAAAATACTGCGGTATTTTCTTTGCCTGCTGCTCGCTTAAGTCACATACTGAGCACACACAGCAGCCACATCTCACAAGACACTGCAAAGAGGACTGGGAACACACGGCAGCCACCCTGAGTGCTAGAGGCAACTCTGTGTACTCTGACTAACCCCAGAGAGTCCTAGAGCTCAGCTAAGCCTGTCTGCAGCATATTCACTGCTGCACTCAAGAGGTTCCTAGATTTCCTTCAGAGGGACTCTTGCTGGTCCCCACACGCTACGTGACCACCACAGGCAGTTCTGCCTGAATCTGGTTCTACTCCATGAAGTTACATCTGTACTGCACATCTGTAACACAGACTCCTGGCACACATTGCATAATGAGATTTATCCACAAAATTTCATGGCAGGAATGCCACCATACAGACTGGGCACAGCTCTTGAGTGAGCTCTCAGTCTCCCCTACCAAGGCTCTTTAGAAGACTAATACTGCCATATGTTCTTCATGATCCTTACCTGCACGTGCCCTATCGTGTTCACTGCATGCTGTTTGAGCAGCAGCTCTCCCCAGACAACCATAACTGCATTTCTCCTAATCAGACGTCTAATTATCACATTTGTTTGTTCTGTTTGTTCTAGTAGACAAGCCATGCTGGAATTGCTATGCAGAACCATGCTTATTTTCAAGACCCACCACTCCAGCTGCAAATGGGCATTGAACAAGGTATTCTCTGCACTAATACAGGAAACCCACTGACCTGTGTTCAAAAGAAGGTCTCAGGCAAATGCAGAGAATGTTACAGGTTGCAGGCAGAGCAGAATACCGGACGCTTGCCTGTACACTAACTTGAAGGAAACCAAAGACTGTCAACATGGCTTACTTTTTTTGCTCCCGATGCCAAGAACGTGGAATTTCTGCTAGAGGGTGACGAATCCAGTATGCTATTCTCCCACTCTTAGGAGAGAAAGCTGCCTTGTGAAGGCCTGGGTCCAGTTTTTGGAATGGGCAAAACATGTATATATGTCCTTTGTCCAGCCTGGACAGAAGCATGTCTACAGTAGCTCTCATCCACACCGACTGCGGGCCTGCATGTGGACTGGTGCCAATCAGTGTCACTCACCGGCCACAAGGCAAAAACAGCGAGAGGGGAGAACTTCTGAGGGTGCAGTTGTCCTCATCTGAAAACTCCTTCTCACACATAGAAGCTCACGTGTTATCACAGGTTTGCCCACTGGGTGCTTCCATGCTGACAATGCCTTCCATGAGATTATGCGGTTTAGTGGGAAGTGCTGTACGCTGCTTTCCCTCTGACATACGGGATGCTTCTCTCTGCCACAGGAAGCAGATGAATGCACAAATTCATGACTGCCACTGGCTGTAACGTATAATCCATTCTTGATGCATTCAAGGATTTTGTTAAGGGAAACTTCTAACCACACTTCTCCTCGTCCAAGACTTCACCCGGCGCCAGGCCTGCAAAGAGGGTAAAATTGAAAGAGTACAGTGAACTCTGCATCGAGTCACCAAAATCCCCAGCATCTTCACTCTCTGACCCTTTGCTTTAATTTCCCTTATTCTGTTTTCCTCTGACCCACGTCAGAGGTGACAGAGAACCCAACCCTAAGGCCTAGGAGATGAGGGGTGCATGTAACTCACCGTGTTAGCTGGAAGTGCTGATGGTATTGGAGACTGGGCAGCACAGACTGATCCGGGTCCTCTCAAGACAGCCAAAGAATAAGAGGATGTTTGGAGAAAGAGGTCATGCTGAGCCGTATGCTCTTTGTACGACCTTCACAGAGATACAGCATGTCTGCTTTCAGCACCATTCAAGTAGTATTAGTCTTTTCTGTCCATGCAGAATGCCTTTATTATTTGCCAGGGCTTGTATAACATAGAGATGGATTTTGGTAAGGACAAAGAAAATGCAAATATCCTGGGTCCTTTTGCAAAAGCAAGGCATGGCAGTTATGATTATAGTACAAAAGGTATCCACAGAAGCAGAGAAAATGGAGGCTAACCACACTGACTTCTCTGTTTTCTGTCCACCTTCAGTCATGGAGCATACAGAGGTTCTGTAAGACATCCGGGAGCAATGCCAAACAAGATGAAGGTACGCAGTGTCACTGCACTAAGCACAGAGGGGTTAAATCTCAGCCCTGGGACTGGAAACACCAAGTGCTGCAGTCTGCTTTGGAGGAGATGTCACTTCACTAAGTAGACGTTGGTAATGAGGCTTGGCACGTGCTCTGGTGTCTGAAGCAGCCACAGCCCTCGGATCAGCCACACGGATGTGATAAAGTTTAAATGACCTTCTTCATGCTTCCCGTTAACATCAATGGGGAATAATATAAATCACCCTTCCTCATACATTTTGTATCTTACAGATAAGGCATTAAACCAGAACCCAAACTGCCTTGTGGTCATTAAAGATCTACTGGCGCTTTTCATGTGGGTAAATCCACATATCCCAGGCAATTACACAACACCTTCTGCCGACTTGTGAGTATAACCATGGACATACCTGGCTTCCTACATGGATACTGAGCTGACCAGAGCTGTGCTCTCATCAACTGACAGGTAAGTGCTCTCAATGATGTGCAGTAAGAGAGGCTCTGCAATTTCTTTTGGGTTTGTGGGGTTTTTTTGCTGCCTATTAGGCAAGACAATTTGTCAGCAGCAGCAAGTTTCTTACCAATGGCACCAGTCTGTTCATCTTGGGTGTGGAATGTACACACAACCCACTGAAGCCTCGTACGATGTTGCTATAAATTAAAGAACCCAGAAATACCAGATTGTGAAGAGAATGATGGTTAGAGTTCTTACGCTTGTTTAAAAATAGCACTAAAAAAGGTTTTCCCGTGTTTCACCTGCTGTGGGTCTCCTATGCACACATGTATGTGCGGAGGAGAGACGAAGGGCAGAAGAGCGGGGAGCCAGGGCAGCAGTTCCCCCACCCATCACGAAGACTGGTGCCAGATTCGCCTCCCGAGACGCGGAGCTCCGGTGTACCCGCCGGACGCCCCTGTGGCCGGGCTCCCAGACGTGCTCAAGCCCCTCGGCTCAGCGGACTCCCGCCGGGCGTGAGGAGACCCGGCACCCCTGCGACTGCGGCTCTCGCCGACCCACCCCGAGCCGCCGCGGCCTGCAGGGACCCCGGGAGAGCCCCGGCCGCGGCCCTCGGCGCCCGCCGTCTCGGGGGAGAGGACCCTCCCCTCCCGCCCTCCCGGTCCCCTCAGGCCGCCCCGCACCTGGCTTGACGTCGCAGGTGAGCTGCACCCCCAGGGCGCCGCCGCCCAGCTCGGGGCCGGCGTAGGCGAAGTCGTCCCCCGCGAACTGGGCGGCTCTGTCGGCGGCGCGCAGCAGGGCGGGCTCGGGGCAGCCCTCGGCGGGGGCGGCGCAGCCCGGGCCGCGGGGGCCGCGGCCGCAGGCGGGGCGGCAGCCGGCACTCCAGGCCCTGGCAGTCGCGGCGGGTGCCGTTGGCGGCGCAGTCTCCGCCGGGGCAGGCCTCCGGCGCGCCCCCCCTGGCGGCGGGGTGCGGGGCGCTGCCGGCCGGCGGGCGGGGCGGCGGGGCGGCGTGAGGGGCGGCGGGCGGCGCTTTGCCCTGCGGCGGCCGCAGCGGCGTGGCGGTGTGGAGGAAGGAGCGTGCCGGGCGGCTGGCCCTGCCGCCGCAGCGGGCCCCGCGGCAGGGCGGCGGGGGCGCCTCGCCGCCGCAGGGGGGACCGCGGCAGGGCTCGGGGCTGCCGCCCCCCGCGCCCAGCAGCGAGAGGCAGACGCCGAGCCAGCAGCGCGCCCACCACAGCCGTCTCCCCGGCATCTCCGGCCGCGCCTGCAAGAGAAGAGAGGCCGCGGCGGGTCAGGGGAGCTGCCCCTCTCTGCGGGTCCGCCCCAGCCCGCCGCTCCCTCCGCCCTAGCCCGGGGTGCGCAGAGCCGCGGACCGGCCCCCCCCCCCCGCGTCCCTCCCCCGCTCGGTTTTGCAGGTCCCGCCAGAGCATCCCAAATCCGGCAAAAAGTTTTTTTACGCCGCCGCCGCCGCCCCCCGCCCCGTCCCATCCCATCCCGTCCCGTCCCGTCCCTCCCCGGCGTAACCTGCGGGAAGGTGCGGGGCAGCGCCCGGAGCAAGTGCGGCCTCGGGGCTGGGCTCCTCGGAGCGGCTGCCCGCAGCGGGGACTGACCTCCTCCGAAAGCTGGAGGGGGAATGGAAATGTGCAACATTCCTGGGGCTTCGTTAGCATCAGATTTCCCAAGCGCCTCCCTTTAACTCCTTCGATCCTCCAGCCCCTCCCGGCTGCCCGGGGCCGGTTTGGGGAGGGGGTTGGGGGGGGACGTCCCGCCGCTCCCGCCGGGCTCCGGCTCTCCCGCGGGGGCCGCCGGCAGGTCTTCGCCCTAGGTGTTGTCCCAAGGCGCCCGGCAGGGATATGTACACGTCTTAAAAGGTTGGTTTTCATTCCGAGTGGTTTTATTTCGCCTAAAATCAAATAAATAAATAGATAAATAAATACAAGAAGTAATGACCCCAAACCAACAGGGACAGAGTACACGCGCGACACAGTTCCCAATAAAGAAAATTTCACGCGGCTTGGAAAAAGTTACAGGCAGTTTGGATTTCTTGGTTCTCGCTTTGATCGTCAGGAACCTACATCAAAGATAACCGCGATCGGCAGCTGCCGTTTTCCCCGAGGCTACCTATAGCCGCAGCAGAAACCGAAGCGGAGGACTGACTTTGACTTTAAATCAGCCGTGCGGCTGTGCTGATGAGTATTGCTTTTTGATAAAGCAGCTTTCCTAGACCCTTTCTGGCAGCGCTCACACCGACGTGTGAGAATCAGCATACCTTTCAAGTGCTCCGAAGCGTGAATAACTCCCCGCAGCAGGAGCCACCTCACTTATCTAATCTCTTCCACATGCTACTGGGGGAAAGCGACACCAACTATGTGTCCACTTCAGCACTAACTGCGATGCCGCATTTTGTCTTTGGGAAGTTGGCCAGCACAGATACAATGGTTACGGACAGAAGAACAATTACAGAAAATACTATTTATTGCTTCATTATCTTCAGCTTCCTTCCATCCAGGGGCTCACACACATGTAAAACCCCTCAGAGTATCTTTGCAATGCTCTCACACAGTCCCTTTGCTATCACTTATACAGGACAGAGGAGAAACAGCACATTGTTCTCCCACACTCCCCACACCCCCATTCTATTTGAAACTTTTGGGGAATCTCCTTTTTTTTTTTTTTTTAAGCCAGACTGGCTGACCTACTGTTTCCCTTGCTACAGAAAAAGTGTACCAAATACATCACTTACAACTGGCTGGCCATTTTTTTTACTAAGCATTATTTCTTTTGAAAACATCAGCTTGTCAAAACTGAAATGCTGTGCAGCAGCAGCAGCAGCAAAGGCTCCAGATGCAGAGAGGTGATACCCCCAGCTGAATTCTATGGGGCTGGTGACCTGCCAGGTTGCAGGGCTCCTACCCACAACAGGGAAACTTGGAAGCCCTGCCAGATCCAGTCCTGCATGAAACACCCAACAGTTCCTAGACTCTCTGCCCTAACCTTCAACCGAGTAGGACTCTGTGGTCAACTACTCCTGAGAGATCCTAGGTTTTCCTATGGTTTCCAATATCTCTACCACAAAAAGATACGGAATAAATAGGGATAAACCTCCAGGATCTGTCCCTCCAGGGAATCCACAGCCCAGCTGTGGCAGTATGGATCTCTGCATGAGCTAATTCTTTCTTCTGAATTAACACCTCATTATTTTCTCAGGTTCCTTGATGGGTTTTGCAGCCAATACGTTGCTATCACAGCCATATTATTTTGGGGACCCATGCCAGTGCATGTCAAGCTACCCAAGATGCAAACTCATCTTTGGATCACCTTCCAAAATGACACAGAAAAGCTATAGAGTTGGAGATGACTGCCAGCATAGCTACACCTGCAGGCTAATAATTCATGAAATGACATGAGACGTGGTATTCACAGTCGCAGCACAAATCAAGAGCAACTCTACTGAAACTGAGGTGTTTATATACTGCTGGGAAAAATAAGAACAGAATTTAACTTCAAACCTGAATCTTAATAACAATATTTTTGCAGAAAAAAAAAAAAGTCTTTGGATAGGCAAACATTGTATCAATGATAGTGCAAACGAGAGTACTGATTCATGCGTTTTGACTATGGAAGTGCCTATACTGCAGAATGCAGCAGTGTGAAATGCTGCCATCAGTTTGACAAGCAGTATAAGCATGCATATGCTATCCTTTATGATTGAAAAACTGTGCATCAATTAAATAGAGAGGGGGAAAAAAAGAAAAAAAAATGTTCTGCTGATGTCTAGTATATGGCATAGAAGCTATGTGACACTATTTGTAGGTACTCTCTACCATTGCATAGGACACCCCGCAAACCTGCCAAAGATCCAAACTGAAGTTAGTGACTTGCATGTCAATACACATAAAGCAGTACCTATCCCACTCTTGCTTTATTTCCCTGCACGGGCTCTGCATAAGCAGGGAGAGTCCATACTTCACGTGTTTGCAAGATGGTTTGATGCGAGGCATTTTTTTTTTCTCTTCACGGCATTTTTCGGATTGGCTGTGTTCACGAGCACAACAGGAGTGGCTCAGATCAAAGAAGCGGGTAAAGAGGCCCCTATGACTAAACTATGTGCAGTTTGGGGAGGGTACTTCAGACTTTGCAATGATTAAAATTCGTACAGAATTGGTCTGGACTCCTACATCCCCAATCAGGCGCTGGTGCTCATTTGGTGGTTGTCCAGAAAACAGCTCATGTGTTAGGTTCCTTCAAAAGGAACCCCCTCTGCAAGCACGAAAACTGAATGCGATAGGTGAGGAAGACTGCGATAATTGCTTCAAAACCACTGTGCTGCTCTGAACCAGCACACAAACCTAGAAAGAACCCAAAATCAACTTGCTTAGCACCATCTTCAAGTAGTCGCAGCAGTTCTAGCATGTCCCTTGCAGCAGGAGGTGGGCTGTGCTCGCCTCAAAACCCATCTCACTGAGGCCAAAGAGACTGCTGGCTGCCATCCTGTCCCATCTCATCCCATCCTGTCTCATCCCTGTCCCGAGTGAGGAAATCGCTTCCCCCGCACTCCCTCGCCCTTCCCCTCCAATTTTGCTCCCCGTGGCTGGTGGTTTGGGGTCTCTCGAGGCCACAGAGCAAGGCTCAGACCCTGGGCATCTGAGGGAAACTGCTTCCTTAAAGGCCATTTGCTCTGTCAAATCCTGAGCGGCACATTTTTTCTGCTTGTTTCCTTGTTTCTGATCATTTGAGGCAGCTGGATGTAAAATGTTCTTTTTTGCGTGCTCTCTGCATGAGCCCATATTTTGCAAAAGTCTGGACAACCCGTATTAAGCATGTTTGAAGCTGGGTGATATTTTGCTATATGGATAACAAAAACCATCCAAAGCTGTCATACATAAACATGATTGCTCAATATGATTAAATTTTCTTAAATCTCTAGTTAAACCATGCAGCAGTTTTGGAAAAATTCCATACCAGGTGCCATCTGAACTCCATTTTGTTTTCCTGTCTTTTACAATCTTTTACAATAGCAATGTACTGCAAGCATTTGATCCTACAAGCTTTACAGACATGCTTAACTTAGCAATCTGAAATACTATCACATCCAGCAGAAGTGCTTACAGTGCATACCTTTCAAGATATGCATTTTTCTTTAATCAAAACCCAAACCAGAACACAATAAATATTTTTGTCTGGTTGTTTTCAATTATTTATTTTTTACAAGTCTTTATTTGTCAGGCTAAAATACTGCGTATTACTGTCATTTTTAGTAAACGTTGGTTTTCCAAAGAAGATTGATAGTTAAATAAAGAAATAATTATGAACCAGATGAAAAGCATGGGAATAGTTTGAGATTTTCCATTAAAGCTGTTGGGATTTTTGAATGATGATTAGTTAAGAAAGAAAGAAAAAGAAAATAAGGAGAAACAAATCCTGCTACAATATATCTAACTTAGTATCAGCCAGCTTTTGAAACACCCTAATTTTGCTCAACGCCTTACATCCTTCACTGGTTCTCAAAGCATTATCAAATTTAAATTTCAAGGTGTTTTCATTATTTTCATAACTGCTGAGTTTCCTGTTTAGAAATTCTTTTTAATGTCTACTAACCTTCAGTCTTTATTTCTTGACTGGCTTTCAAGCAATTTATTCTGTACATTGTAAAAGAATTCCTAACCAAAGTATAGATGAGCTGATTAACAGATCATGCTAAGGGATTGACAAGTTTCTCCTAAAAGAGCCATCACCTACAGTTGCTGATACAGAGTGGATAGACCTCAAACTTTTATTCCTTCTTTCCTTGAATGATCTTATGTCATGCAAAATGGCATGCAGTGATATCTGTGACGGCTAATATGCCCATAACTATACCTTGGAGGACTGAACAACTAGATAAACAGAGGAGAGAGCCATGTCACTCAAGTAGTACTTCTCTCTGCTGTGTCCTCCACAAAGAAATGACATGAAATCTTATGAGATAGCAAACCCCCCTGTCATCCTTTTATGGGTAACAGTTTACCATCTAGCTGTTATGGGGAAAGAAATGTAAACCCACAAATGTCCAAATGAAGAAGATGCAGAAACCCCACCGAATAATGACAACAATAAAACAATAGCCCCACAGAGATGCTAGGTTTTCATGTAAACAATAAAAAAGGGAAATCGCATAGTTCAGAGGATATACTTTACTGTTTCTAAGTTGCATGCAAGAAGTCAAGTTACCTTGGCACATGCGTACTGAGAGTCGGAAAAGAGTTATTCTGTGTGAGAAGATCAATGCTACAGGTCTCAGATGACCCATACTGCCGATCCCCACCTGCACAGAAGCAATAGCAATAATTCTGCAGCGTAGCTACAAACAAAAGAGGAATCCCCATTTCTAAGGAACTTTGGGAATGACCTGATTATCCAAACAATTTTAAGGAATCATCTGAAATAATTTTTGCATAAGTTGACAGAAAAAGCACATCAAATTAGGCTGGTAGTACAAGCTTAGTCTTTGTAAGTTACACTACTATGGTTAAAATAGTACAAAGACAGGAAATACAAATGTTTTTCTCTCATTGCTGAGAGAAAACTAGATCCTTTTCACAATGAAGTTCTTAATTGTACTATAGCTGAGCAGGAGGATGCACACACCGCAGCTTGAAAGGTTACTGATACCATTTCACTGTTTCCGCAACCCAGTGTAGTTTCTCTGCCCAACAGTGTGCTGCGTCATATCGGTGTGCTAATTTGCTCCACGCTGGCTCACAGGGCTGCACACAGCTCCGCAGACGTGCTCTGTGTTGCAACCGCTTCCTCCAAGTGAGCTGTATCTGCCCTGTGGATAAGCTCTCAGACTCTGCCTTTTCTAGGATTTTACAGTCGGAGCATACAACGAATACTTAGAAGCTGTTCGTGGTTAGAATTGGTCACAGATCAGAATTTACATTTTCTGAGAAATCTCACCAATTTGAAATCTTAATTTGTCCCAATTTAGAATGAAAACTGTTAAAACATTTCCTAGGAAGTAGACATTCCAGTAACAACTTCATTTGGGAAACAAAGATCCACAGCATTTCCAAAAAGCAACGATCTCTTCTAGAGCAGTGGAGCCCTGAACCCCAGGAGGTCCTTGTATTCCCTGGATCCCTGAGACAAGGAAGAGGCCACCATACAGGAGTAGATCTGACTGAATGGAAAACTGGCAGCTGACATGCCTAGCAGAGAACTATCAAAAGTTATCTGTATTCCATTATAAGGCTCGCTGAGATAAGCTTTCATGAAATGTTTCACTCTCAATGAACCAGGAACTTTTGACAGAAAACATTCCAGCAGAATGGTGTTTCCAAAGAGATGCATTCATAGCTGGATGACACAATGATAGAAACATCTCAGTCCTGGCTTCACTAGCTGATCGGCATTAGTTCGGTACTAAAAGTCTCAGCCTCCTGAAGTAACAATCTTTGGGTCACCTTCTATTCTCCTAATTGCTGATTGCACTCCTTCAGTAACGCCACATGTGAGCACTAGTAGCGCAGCACAGAATCCTTGTTAATGTATTCATGCTTGGATAGAGAGAATCGCTTGGACAGAGATTTTTGCATTCTACTTTGAAGGCCTATAGTTAAATACAGATTACTAGGCTGCCCAGAAATTCTCCTGATCAAAACACCTTAACAAGGAGTCTATCTTGTTCCGCAGGGTCCCTATATCATGGTAGTGGGAAGAGCACGCAAGTGATGAAAGATTTCTCTCAAGAAACTCTACAGTTAAGTTTTTGAAGACCCTATTGTTTTCACAAGCCTTCGTACAAAAGGTCTTGCACTAAGAGGTAGAAGACCTACTTTGGGGGTACTGGTGGATGAAAAGCTGGACATGAGCCAACAATATGCACTTGCAGCCCAGAAGGACAATCGCATCCTGGGCTGCATCAAGAGAAGCCTGAGCAGCAGGACAAGGGAGGTGATTCTGCCCCTCTACTTTGCTCTCATGAGACCCCACCTGGAGTACTGTGTCTAGCTCCGAAGCCCTCAACACAGGAAGGACATGGACCTGTTAGAGTGGGTCCAGACGAAGGCCACAAAAATGATCCGAGGGCTGGAACACCTCTCCTATGAAGACAGGCTGAGAGAGTTGGGGTTGTTCAGCCTGGAGAAGAGAAAGCTCCAGGGAGACCTTATTGAGGCCTTTCAGTACTTAAAGTGGGGCTGCAAGAAAGTTGGGGACAGACTTTTTAGCAGGGCTTGTTGCGATAGGACAAGGGGTAATGGCTTTAAACTAGAAGTGAGAAGATTTAGACTAGATATAAGGAAGAAATTTTTTACAATGAGGGTGGTGAAACACTGGCACAGGTTGCCCAGAGAGGTGGTAAATGCCCCATCCCTGGAAACATTCAAGGTCAGGTTGAACAGGGCTCTGAGCAACCTGATCTAGTTGAAGATATCCCTGCTCATTGCAGGGGAGGTTGGACTAGATGACCTTTAAAGGTCCCTTCCAACCCAAACTATTCTATAATTCCATAAGAGAAGAAGGTGTGCTTGACACTAATGTACATTTGGGTTACTGTGAACTGTGGAGCAGGGTCCCCTCCTGGACATAAATAATGTTTTTAAATAAATGCCATCTACTGCAAGAGACACCTAACTGTTCCATATTAACTGCTGTATTTCTTTCCATATATTGTTTGTAATGGCTAGAGAAGAACCTGAAATGTAACCTGTTGTCTCTCTTTTTCATTACAGGAGTAAGAGAAACTATCCCTTTCTAGTAAAATTGTCTTAGATTTTTTCATTATAAGATCTGCTTTGATTTTTTTACACTTTTGCCAATTTTCAGTTGTTTGGACCGATACATACTCTGGTAGGTGTTTGCCTCTGGCAGTGGTTTATGGAAAAAAGCATAGAGGCCATGTAAAAAGCTATATACTGTATGCAAAGAATGTGACAGAAATTAATTTACATCAGCAGTCTTAATTCTGGCATTTCCTATGTCATGAAAGTTTTATTTTGCAGCCTTAATAAAAGCTTTGGTTTTGTATATGCTTTGGTTTTGTATATGTTATGTATATGCTTATGTGTTAAATATTTGGTATAAAATAAATCACTGGCAGGTTACTACCTATTAAAACTCCATGGCCTCTGTAAAAGTAAACATACATAAGTATGGTATAGGTTGGACTAAAAGGTACCAACTACTCTTGGAACATCAAAGACCCCTGAGGGAAAAGAGGTGGTGGTTAAAGAAAATATTTTTAAAAGCTAACAGGAGTGAAAAATGAGGAAAAGGTCCTGGATCCACTAACGTCAATGGTAAAGCACCCAGAGCTATAAATGGTGTCAGGATTCTATGCAGAAAACCAAAGCAGAAAAAAACCCCAAACCCCTAGAAAATCTGGAGCTAGCTGGGTGCAAGTCTGGATTCTTTATCTTTAAAAGTCTTCAAATCACAAAACAATGTTTTTCCAAAACAAAAAATATTTGGCTTCGTACAGAGTGTATGTGTAGAGGCTTTTGACTTGTGCTATAAAAAAGAACATTCACTTCCAAAACTTCTGGACCAGGACTTGTCAATATGGAAGTAGGACAAGATGGACCCGTTTACATTTTACTTTAGTTGCTGGATTCTGTTAAGATTAGTCTTCTTGAAACTTTTTTTTTTTTTTAAAAAGCAACTGTGTTTGAAATTATATGCTTAATGTTTTGAAAAGCTTTTGCCAACATCCCTTCTTATCGATTTATGTCTAACAGTCAGAAACAATGACTATGTCAAGCACTGGCCAACAATGAAGAAATGAAATCTAACCAAGGAAAGTGTTACCTCTGAAATCTTCCAGTGAGCACCCTAGACTACAGACATATCAGGTATGAGTCTGATAATGTTTCTATTTTGTTTTAGACAAGTGTACAATCACTGTTAAAAATGGGGGCTTGAACCTGGAATTCAAAATGACAAAATCTCGAGTGTTGTCTATATTTCACTAATGCTGAAAAATACCACCATTCAGTCCCAAGGATGCCAAAAAGAACCAAAATGAAGACAGCTAGATCCCAGATCATTTTTCTGCACACAACTTACAACAGTATAATTTCAAAAAAGCCAGGCTGCAGAGTTACAAGGAAGATGGGAATGTATCTTGGTGCCTTTTGCCTTCAGGGTGAAAACGGGAAGAAAACTCCAGTTGTAATAATTGCTATAGCCACTTTTTTCCTGTCTTTTAATTCATGAGAATTTCTAGTTTTCCAGACTAACAAGGGGAGAAACAGCACAGGAGTGATACCATGGAGCATTTATAGGTTTCCAGTTCTTTATTCATCCAAGAACAACTGAGGCTTTTCATATACGGGAAAAAGTTTTTCTGACATACCCAAGCAGCTGACAATTCAGACCTGTGCATTTCCGTATGCAAGCTTAGAACTTAAAAAAAAGGCGGGTTGTTCTCAGAAAGATGACTAAATTAAGACTGTTTAAGCTACTAAACACTGTGTCTTGATCCTCATTTGCCCCATGTGAAGGAGCTTTACTACAGATGTAAATCAGGTGCTCTGTGTGCTTTACAACCTCTTATGAAACTTCTTGCAACAAACATCCCGTATTAGCTTATCTCAGTGTCATTCTATCAATAACAAGAATTCAGTTTTCTCCTTAAGAGAGGAACTACACTCTTGCTGTATAAGAGAAAAGCAAATTAGCTTCATTGGTTTCTAGTGCAGAATTCTGCACAGTAACTCAGAAAGCTCTTCTCAATAATGCTCCAGTGTCTGGTGGTCTCTCAAATACCCTTTGTAAACAGTTTACATTGATCTTTGCTCCAAGCTGTGAGATGTTTATGGATCTTTTTTCAGTATGGCTATTTGCCCACCATCAAGACCCAAGACCTTATTTTGGTAATCCTAAAAATAGGCTAGGATCAATTACAAAGACTTTTCCTCAACAATGTAGTTCTAAAATAAATTTAAGGCTTAAGATTTTGGCAAAAAAACACATTAACAGTCAAACTGGAAATGTTTCAAACACTGATTGATCAAGACCCAGCTGAGTTTATTCTACTCAAGATAGATTTTCATCAGATAGTCCAAGAAGAGTGTTTGTTTTGGCTTCTGTTCCTAGAAATAATATTAACCTGGCAAAAATGTTGTTTCTATAAAGAAAAAGGCCGTTGAGCAGGCTAAATATCTGTGTCTTTCTTCTCATGTACTACACCAGTTTCACTTACATCCTGTGTTTGCTCAATATTTTCAGGAGCTGTGTTAGAATTTCTGTGTTGTGGTTAAATCACCTATCTAGCTCTCTGAGGTACTTACATGGCCAGAGTTACTGAGAAGGTCACAGTCCAATGCAGGTATGTTCACAACACATCTGAGACCTAAAGTGTTCCCTCCCCATTCTTCATCCATACAGATTTGATTCATAAACAGTTAAGGTCCAGATTTTCAGGCATTTAGGCACAGTCATGTAGCTAATGGGACCTGAATATTTTTTTACAATTCTAGGCAACATTTAGGTCTTTCAACATTTTTAGGTGGCTTTAAATGCCTTTAGCAACCTGGTTACAAATGTCCAGTGGCAGACTTGGAAAGCCAGCTCAGGTCTTCCAAACTCTTGTTTAGCTCCTTCACCTCACTCTTCATTGCTGTATTACCAGTCTTCTGTGCTTTAAGCAGGCTTCCTTACCCCCTAGAAATGTTTGAGGCAGATACATTGGAGAATGCGAGACTCAGAGTTACTAGAGGAAAAGAAGCCCATAAGAGAGATTAAACCTATGGAAATTTTCATTTTTAGTTGAAGAGGATTACACTTTTCATTTCATATGACCCTTATAGAGGAAAAGCGGTATATAGTGTTGTCAAGCAAGACTATCTTCACTTTATGAGACAATAACATATTCACAAAGTTGTAAATGTTTCAGACTTTTTTCTGGAGTATGTTCACATAAATGAGACATTCCTTTTGCATGTCTCTATCATAGAGCAAGGAATTCTTTCTGCATAGAAAAGGAAAAGAAAACTGAATACAGAAAAAAAATATCATTAAAGATGGTGCATTGGTCTGTTAAAGTCCTATTACCATTACAACACTACCACCAGAGCACAGTGTGGAGTTTGCTTTTCACAGTCTTCACGAGTAACAAATCAAGTGCATACCATGTACGTGACAATACCAACTGCTTCAAAAATCAGTGCATGCCAGTTGCTGAATTTGCTTGGAATGCACATTTATACGTTCCAGGTTCACTTTCAATGTACGCTTTTCAACTTTTCTCTTTATCCAGCTGTCAACTCAAGCTCAAGTTGAGCCAATGAAGAGATTTAAGAAAATATCTGCTTCCACATGCTTTCCTTCCATGCTGTAAACTGGGCATCATCTTTGATTCAGAATATATCCAGATCCTCCCGGATCAGCTGTGTCTAGAGATTGCTGATTATTTCTTTGCAGCACTAAAACAGGTGCCCTCTTTCCATACATCAAAGCTTGAAGCAAGGCTCTCATTTCATATCCTTACCCTTGGTCTCCAGATGTGGTCTTTCCCTTCTCATTTATTCTTTCTTGCTCTGAAGATTACTTTCTAGGCCCTATTGTATCACTTAGTCTCTGCATTCCTTAGCTGGCACTGGCTTCCCACTTATATCAAACACAAGCTGCTAATCTTCACTTTCAAGTCCCTCTATCAACTCTCCGCATTCCACATCACCTCTCTTTCACTATAGACTCATCAGCTCTCATCTGTCCTTTTCCCATTTATTAAAATTTACAAGAGCCATCACGTTTTATTCTTCACATCTGAAACTTCTAAAAAGCCTCTTCAAAAGGTTTTTTGAAATCCAGGGACAATGTATTACACATACTTGCTACTCTACTACTGCTACCAGTACTTAGGTCTCTGTCAGCTGGGAATAATCTAAATGCTGCTGCAAAGGGTTTTCATCTGAAAACGAGCAAAACTAATACTGAACAGTTACATGTAAAAAGTATACAAACAATTTGAACTATGTTCAGAGATAATCCGAAAGATCAGAACAGCGTTAATGTGGCAAAAATGGAGCAGAAACAGAAACCTCAACACGAATAAGAAAGCACAGAGTATAAATACCAAACATAGTGGACTGAACATGGGTATGGGACAAGCACTTCCTTAATTGCTTTGCTGAAATACAGCCATAAACCAGAACACACCCCTTTTCCAGAAAATCCTGAACAAAATTGGTTAAGAGCTTGAAGTTATTCGTTAAGTCTATTTGAGAAAATAATCTGCTTACATTCAGAGAAACATTATCACCCAAAAGATCTTTCATGCTGATCATATTTTTAGAGCAGAAGGAACAGTTTTTTCAAAGGCAAGTTACATTATTTGAAATACTTTAGGCAAAAATTTTACTCAAAAACCAAAGCCACATCCTGCCTTACTGTGTTCGGCAAGAAACTCTAATAATTGCCACTGACATAGCTAGTACATAGTAACCCTCATCCCCAGGAACATGAAAGACTTGCAAAGCATATGATCCTGGCTGGAATACTTAAGCTGTATAATGATTTTAACTGCTGTTGCTTGCTTTACCTTATTCTCATAGAAAGCTCTGTTGTGGTCAGCAGATAGTTGTGTCCCTAAGCAAGAATACAAATGTTTGACAACTGGACACTCAGACTACCATATGAGGAAAATATGACAGTATTTACAGTATTTTTATAACCAGTATCTAAAAATAATACAAACCATACATTGCAACTGTGCCATGGAAAAACTTGAGTTATTAAATGGAAGAGGAAGTAAGAATTCACTTCCTCCTACTAAAATTTAAAAAAAAAGCTACCAAAGGAAGCACAATGTCATTGTCAAGTTCCTCTTTTACATATTATTTATTTTATTAAATTCAAATAGAGCTCATATTTGACTTATGGAAAACAATACTGTCAACATCATCTGGAAAATACTGTTAGCTTACTATCTGTATCTCAGTAAATCATTCACTGTCTTATGCTCTTTCAAATCATGTGAGACACTAGTCTTGAGTAAAAGTGATGCAACTGGCCACAGGCGGGGTGATGTCATTTCTTTGCACATTGGAAGGAGAGCCTCAGGTTGACTCTTGCTTGGCTCACGCCACAACTATAGGCCATGGAGAGCTGTAGAAGAAGAGAGGATAGAAAGGTCAAGGTCCCCAAATTCTTAATAGTAATATTCAGAGCTCAAGTGTACATTACCTAAGCAGGGCATATACTACCCTTCAGATAATCTACAATTTTATGGAGGCAAATTTTTATGCACTGAAGTGAAATAAAAAAGTTCCCTGGCAATCTTACGCTTATTTATCAGCAGCAGTGTAAACCATCAAGCATGAACTTGATGCAGCGTGCTAAGCTCTAGCAAGCAGCTTTTCTTTTAGCATGCACCATACAAGATTGTGGTCGAGTGGAAATTGATGAATATTTATTTGCTTAGCAATTGTCCTGTATCTTACACAAATCTTAACACAATGTTCTGTGGTGGTCAAGACAGGGCAAAGCTGTCATGGTATGACAAAGCTCTGAGCCTCAAATTTTTGTATTATTTGTACCGTGCACCTTTTCTGTAGACTTGCACTGCTATGACATCAATTGGTCTGGCTCACTGGGACATACCAGAAAGGATTGTCTGTGTACCCAAATTCCAGCTGTTAATTTCATAACCGTGAGCTTCTTTCATACGTGCCTCCCTTCATGGTGGGGCAAGATGATGAAACTCTTTCAGTTTTCCCCATCTGCTTCCATATTTAGTTCAAGGACTTGAAGCAAGTTCTGCTTCCTACTTTGGCCCTTTATGAGCAGTAAGAGCCACAAACCTAAAACTTACTCTACAAGAACTGTCAAGATCTTCTGTAGAAGAAAATAGGTCTGATGACTATTTCTGGAGGCTTCCATCAGTTCCTCACAGACAGTGGTTATGCTGATGGGAAACAAGTGATCGTGCAAAACTTCCCCTTTTCACTGCTTCACATTAGAAAAGAAAATACAGCTAGTTTATAGCCTTACTTTCCTCATACTGTCTCTCACTCTATACGCACATTATGACTGGCCAAATGCTATATACTATACATATGCTGTAAATGGCAGACATATTTAGTATAAACAGCCGAGAACTTTGCAGCCTAATATTGACATGCAGATACAGAAAATCAAATGCATGTGCAAAAAGATGTAACCTAGCATTTGGACTTGAAAACTACCCACTGAGATGGAAAGAATAGTAAATACATGCTCAGATTCTGGGGATACTTTCCAACAAACAAAAAATACTGACAGTTATTTCCATAAAGCTTTCTGTAAAACATTGTGAAAATTATGGGCAGTGGCGAGTGTGTCTGTGTGTGGGGTGAAACAGACTTATTTTGAACCCTGAATAACAGAAAAAAAATCTCAAAATAAAATTATTAAGTTTTTTTCAACTACGTAGTCAAAGTAATTCTGTCAAGTGTTTCAAAGGCTTTCCATGAGCCTCCAGGCAATGTGGTAAAGTTTAATATTCATGTAAAAGTAACCAAACAGTCAACAGGGAGCAATTAAAGGAGAAAGTTTAACACTGGTGGTGATCCGAAGATCAACTTCAGAGCTGGCTCTCACATGAGTTAACACAGGTTGACCTTTGGATGGAAGAAACTTAAAATGAACATTCTACCTTCATAAATCATGCTTACGACATTCTAACAATCAGGAAAAAAAGTGCATAGGGAAATAAATCACAGAGGAAAGAAGTGAGTAAGGAAAGGGTTGAACAGCTTGAAATGAGTAAAATACATTGTTAATTTATTTCTATTAATGGAGCAAGGTAATTCCATCTTCTTTTGTCTTCAAATGCCTTTCATATTCGCTTCAGTAAGAAGCTTCAAAACCTTGCTCATATCATGCTTAGTTTGTCATACATGTGAAATCTAACACACAGCATTAATAAAATCAAATGTCCAGTTTAAAATTATGCTTCTCATTAAGCTAACTTTTGTACGCATTGCTCTGAGCAATAGCTAAAAGCCTATATTGTACAGCTAAAGAAATAATGTTAATAATAAATGCTGACATTTTCAAACAAAAACCCTCAGGTTACAATTTTCTAGTTAATAACAAGCAGCACTCTGAATAAGTTAGATGGGATTCCAATATTATTCCATTTGACAATATTTACAGGTTTCCTTTTAGGGGTGCAGACAATTTCATTTTATTATAAGATTAATAAAGCTAATAAACAAGATACGGTAGTCAGGCTTTTCCTACCTCAGCTGCAATTTGTGCTGAATGCTCAGCTTCAGTGAAGAAGTGGGCTGACTTGAACAGATGTTTTCAAAGAACAGAAAGGGATATATATCTGCTATGTATAAACAGTCACAAGAAACATGGATGTACAGAGAGTGGTATTTATATGTGAGAGCCGGAAAACTTAGGCTCTGATCTAAAACTCATTGAGCCCAGGGAAAAAGGCTCCCTCGGGCACCTCTGGATTTTGAATCAAGGCCTTTGAAATTTTAACAGTGTAAAGCCTGGACATGTGAATTGTTGCCTGAACATATTCTACATGTAGAAATAGAAGACACTGACTAACCTGAGGTCCTACCATACACAGAGAAAAAAAAAGTGGAAATCCATCTTGAAATCATCACAGTGGGCAGAACTCTAGTAACTAAGCTTTGATCATAAACTTTTCAGAAGTACTCCTGTCGCGATTTCCTGCAGTTAAAAGTGTGAATTTGCCAGCTTCACTGCTGACACTTTCAGATGGACTTCAAACCTCTTCTTCAGCTTTTCATCCAGGTTGGGGTTTCGTTTTGCTTTTGGTTTTCCACTGTAAGAACCAATGCAAATAAGCTTTCCTATGAATAGTTACGGAGAAAGAATTACATTCTCAGTTCTGTGTGGCTGAAAGATGCCATCAAAAGAGTCAAAGGACAGATGGGCAGAAAGAAATTGATCTGGCCATATACTCGCTCTTTAGCATGTTGTTTTAGCTTCTTCATTTGTTCGAATTTTAAAGAATTATATGTGATGTGCTTGTTTACCAGCTTCTGTATTTAATGCAGTTGTACTTAAATTCAGTTTTCTGTGATTTTTCAAAAGCTATTTTTGGTAATTTATTCTATACAAAATCTCAAATGAGAACTTTCCATCTTTCTCATAGGAAGTTTTATAGTTTACAGGTCTTCCACAGCATTGCACCACCGCAAAGGAATATGACCCCCCCCCCCCCAACCTTAAGTAGAATTCATTCTTATTGGAAGAACATAAGATCTATAGCTGTTACTTCCTTATCCTTATACTTTCTGCTTTTGGCCTCATTATCTAGGAAGATGCCAAACAGAGATACAATTTTTTTCCAGAATGCCCTGACATTGCAGTCTGATGCAGTGCTGTGATTCACCTCACAGTAATTGCAACCTCTTTAATGTTTCTGGAAAAAATAGTGTCTTGGTGAAAGAAATTATCTGGTGTACCCCAGAAAATCAACCAGTCATTGTACCAAAGATTTTCACAGTGTCTGCAGAGTACTTCTTGAAAAGAGGATACTCCATCCTTTAGATATCACTTGCCTTAAACTGATGCCTTTTTAATCCTATTTTGTAGCTTGTATCTATGCCTTTGCCCTCTATGATCAAAACCGTGATTCTTCCATCATTCTGAAAGTTTTGTTCAAATAACAACAAACCAAACAAACAAACAAACCTTTCAATTGTATTTCAATTTGTAAAATTTCAATTTGTAAAATTGTATTTTATGTGTTATGACAAAAGTTCTAATTAATACACTGATTAATATGGATTCAACAGATGGACCACTCAGTGGCTGGATGGTTGCACTCAAAGAGTTGCAGTCAACGGCTCGATGTCCAAGTGGAGACCAGTGACGAGTGGTGATCATCAGGGGTTGTTACTGGGACCGGTGCTGTTCAACATCTTTGTTGGTGACATGGATGTTGGGATGGAGTGCACCTTCAGCAAGTTTGCCAATGATACCAAGCTGTGCGGCGAGGTAGACACACTAGAGGGGAGGGATGCCATCCAGAGGGACCTGGACAGGCTGGAGAGGTGGGCGCATGCCAACCTCATGAAGTTCAACAAGGCCAAGTGCAAGGTCCTACATCTGGGTCAGGACAATCCCAAGCACAAATACAGGCTGGGCGGGGAATGAATAGACAGCAGCCCTGAGGAGAAGGACCTGGGGGTGCTGATGGATGAGAAGCTCAACATGAGCCAGCAATGTGCACTCGCAGCCCAGAATGCCAACCGTATCTTGGGCTGCATCAGAAGGGTGGCCAGCAGGTCAAGGGAGATGATTCAGCCCCTCTACTTCGCTCTCACAAGACCCCACCTGGAGTACTGCATCCAGCTCTGGAGCCCCCAACATAGGAAAGGCATGGACCTGTTTGCAGCAGGTCCAGAGGAGGGCCACAAAAATGATCAGAGGGCTGGAGCACCTCTGCTGTGAGGAAAGGCTGAGAGAGCTGGGGTTGTTCAGCCTGGAGAAGAGAAGGCTCCAGAGAGACCTTATAGCAGCCTTCCAGTATCTGAAGGGAGCCTACAATAAGGCTGGGGTAGGACTTTTTACAAGGGCATGTAGTGATAGGACGAGGGGGAATGGCTTTAAACTGGAAGAGGGTAGATTTAGAAGAGATATTAGGAAGAAATTTTTCACTCTGAGGGTGGTGAGGTACTGGAACAGGGTGCCCAGAGAAGTTGTGTAAGCTCCATCCGTGGAGGTGTTCAAGGCCAGGCTGGATGGGCCTTTGAGCAACCTGGTCTAGTGGATGGTGCCCCTGCCTATGGCAGGGGGGCTGGAACTAGATGATCTTCAAGGTCCCTTCCAACCTAAATCATTCTATGATTCTGTGATATTTATTTACTTTTTTTTTTTTTACTGTTGGCCAGTGGCACCATGGCTTGGCAGTCTTTTACATATCATCTGCACCCTTTCCATTCGAAACGCTGAGGGCTCTGGGCTGATCCTGCATTACTCTGGGCAGGTAAGATCCTAGTCAACGCAGTGTCACATTTACCCTGTAAAGAAAATGCCGGTCAGTCTCTAAAGTCAGGTCATTATCAGTGCATAAAATGATGTCAATGAAACTTAAGGGAATGCATATATGGTAAAACATTACTTTTTTGCCAATGAAGCACTGGTTTCCTGACACTGGAAACATATCTATTCGTTCCCTTTCAAAAACAGATGTTCTTCTTTAACTCTAAATTATCTGCTGCTTTATAGAAACTTACATTACGATGAAATGCAATCCACAAAGACTGTGGAGATTAACAAAGCTCCTCCTTCCCCCCCCCCCAAAGCTGAGGGTGGATAATGACAGCATATCTACCCAGTGATCTACTCTCCCATGATAAGAAAAGGAAAAGAACGATTTGTTATTGCATGTGTTAGGTCTTGAGTCATGCAACTGCTGTGAAACACACAATTGTAACGTGGGTGGGGCGCGTGTCACTTCTTTCCATAAGAAAACAAAAAGCTTTTGGAGAAGCGCAGAATGGAGGGCTGGAATTCAGGGGAATGATTCTGCTGCACGTTCATTTTAGCTGAGAGAGGAGAAAACAATTTAGGAAGCATTACATATATCCACCTGCTCTTGCCATAAACTTTGCCCCTCTCTAACATTAGGACACACACTGTTAATCAAGTCCATATCTGCTGCAATGTTTCCCTCAACACATTTCTTCCTTATGAATACATGATGGCCTCCACCCATCCCACCGGAGAGCAATGCTCATGCTCCTGAATGCAGCCCAAAAACTTCTCAGATAGCAGTCAAGATTTTCTGGGATTTCTACGATTTTCTCCTTGCTTTCTAGAGACGTGCCGTTCTCAGCTGCACCATTCCTCTTAGAGAGAACGATGCCTGTCTGTTACAGCCAGGTACAAGGAGACCTGGAAAATACTGCCATTTGACTTTCTCAGCCTTATATCAGGATACTCAGAAAGGACAGAAACAAATCTAGATACAGAGAAAACAAAGGCTCGTTTGTACAAGCAGAATAGATGTTTTCTACATTATCATAAGAAATATCTTGGTCACATATTTCAACAACAGCAAAATGAGTGAGAAACCAGTAATCAGGGTGTGAGCATGTTACTGGTAGGTCATAAATAGAAAGGAAGTAACACTTCTTGACAACAAAATGCACCATCAAATACTATTCTTTTAGTACATGCAAAGTGTTCACTGCAGAGTGTTGATTTGAAAATTGACTTTGGGATAATTAAAAAAAATTAATTGCTAATTGATCTTTTGAAATTACCTCATATCTTGGCACCATAATGATCCCAAAAGCAACAACTGCAAAGAGCTGGCAAAGGGAATATGCAGTACCCATGGAATCTCAGATTCTCAAGCTGCTGAACTAGTAACTGTTTAGTAACTATGTGCATGATTTTTCACATGCTAAGAAGTTTGCTGAATTTAGATGTATTTTCATGTGCCTGGTCAAAGACACAGTTATGACCTCAGCAAAGTTTCTGGTAAATTTTAGCCAGCTACTCAGTGAAATAACTTGGTTTTTTTTTAAATAACATGAGCAGAACAACGTACTATTCCCTAAATGCATTCTTAAATATGCCTGAGCTGTCTCAGCTGGAATTTTTCAAAGCAATTACCCCTTAAAGCACTGAAACATATTTGCTGTGCAGAACATGGTGGTAATTTAAAATGCTCCCATCCTTCTGCTATAATTATTTTATCTCCAGCAGTGTTGGAAGAACAGAACATGGGATTTCTTGGCTGCTTTGGAGCAAAATATGGTGTTTTATAATAAATTGCCTGTAAACACAAGATAAAGCTAAATCACCTAATGACTTTTCTAAACTAAAGTAACAAGTAGGAGATGGTGACATCTTCACCTTCATTCACTACCCTTCACTGCCTGGTAGTGCCTTAGATATCTAAGAAAACCGTAGCTAAAAGCATTGGTTTGCCAAAGTTATGGGTAATGAAAATAAGATTTTAAATCAAGATGGGGGTCTATTTGCATGCCACCTGCAGCACTTGGAATCTCATCTTTTTAACTTGAGGACATCAGCCCTGCCAGGGCAGCACTGAATTTTCTAAATAACGTTTGCCTTTTTAACTTCAGATGGAAACGTCTGATGTTTTTTTTTTTCTCTCCCTGTCTTTTTATGGAAATTAACATGTTACAAAATTATTTCTACTCAGTGAATAAAATCTAAGTACACTTCAAAGCAGCACTTTGCAATGCTACAAAACGACGCAAAAACTTCCATAAAAGCAATTTGCTGCCTTGCAGCAGCATTATTCAAGGGAAAAAAAAAAAAAAAAAAAAAAAGATGTAGCCACTAAACAGAGTGGGGGAAGAAACACATTTCTGTCGAAAAACCAACAAGCACCTGCCAGCGCTGCCCGGCCGAAGGCCACCCGGTGCGGCTGAGGGCACCCAGGAGCGGATCAGAGCGGAGTGGAGGAGGCCGGGCTGGGCTGCCCGGGGCTCCCCCCGGGGGGCTGCTGCCCCCGCACCGGCCACAGCCTCTCCACCTGGGCCTCCAGCACCGCAAGCCTTGGCAGGGCGAGCCTTGGGCTCCATTTTGTGGACAGCCCAGGTAGCCCTAAGGCTCCGGGGCGGAGGAGACCTCTCCAGAGCACGGAGAGGACGCGACCGCCCGGGCTCTCCACAGTCGGCGTCGAGTCGGGAAGCCATCGCAGGGAGCGGGCCCGGCTCCTCCTGCCCCGCAGAGGGGCTCTCAGGGCCCGGGAAGCGGGGTCTACGGGGCGGCTGCCCGCGGGCCGAAGGCGGAGGGCGGTGCTGCCTGCACCGGGGCGGCTCCCGCGGAGGTGGCCGCTGCGGGGCGCCCGGCAGCCCGCGGGGCGGCCCCACTTCCCCACAGGCGGAGGGCAGGGGAGTTCCCGCCGGGCAGGGAGGGGTGCGGTAGAGTCGCCCTGCGCCTCCTGCTCGCAGCACCTACGGGAGCCGGCGACCGCCGCCGCCCGCCCGCCCGCCAAGGTAAGCTGGGCACGGAGGAAGGGAAGGAGGCGCCGGCCCGCCGAAGGGCTCCCCGCGCCAGCCCCGGCACCCCGACGGGGCGGGAGGGTGGAGGTGCGGCCGCCGCGGGAAGTGTGAGGCGTCCGGCTGTGGCGTGGCGGCGGGCGCGGGGTGTCCTAGTCACTGTGCTGAGACATGGTGCCGGCAAAAGCCGGTGCTCGGGGCGGGTGAGAGCTGCGCCGCCCTGGAGGATGGCAGCCCCGGGTGGGCAGCGCGGGTGCCCGCAGAGGGGAGCCCAGCCGCCCCCGCCGTGCCACCTCGCCGGCCGGGAGGCCTGTGGGGAGAGCCACTGTCTCACACACAGGCCTCCCCCCTCGGGACAGGGAACCTTCCGACGGCAAACGTGGCCTCGGTGGCCTGAAACAGGATAATGGGATTTAGTGCTGCGGTGCTGGGTCCCGGTGTTGGTCCTTTTCGGCAGGGGTTAACCTGAGTCAGACCTTCACTGCGCCCTACACCCTGAGGGGGCGAGTGGGAGATTGAGCAATTTGCAAGGCAGGATTGCAAAAGCTTCCCCACGGCCTGGTGAGGCAGGTGGGATCCCAGGGGGACGCGCAGCGCCCTGCTTTCGGTGGTGAGGCAGGTGGGATCCCGGGGGGACGCACGGCGCCCTGCTTTCGGTGGTGAGGCAGGTGGGATCCCAGGGGACACACACTGCGCCCTGCTTTCGGTGGCTGCGTTGGGAAGGTGAAGGCAGGCGGGAGAGACTGCGGTCCAAGCCGCCTGGCACAAGCGGCCAAAAAATACACCACGTGAATGTGCTGATCTATCAATCTTAAACTAAGCATGTGAGAAGGTGGTGTGGTCATGGCGAAACAGCCAGTACTGACTGCCAAGGAACACGATTTACACCTCTGCTGGTGGTGACTTTGGCCACGTGGTTTAGAGAAGAAAGAGATGAGTCTCCTGACTTTGAGAAGGCCCATCCTGCATGATACCCTCATCTGAATACCATGGAGAAGTAACATAAATACAGTCTCCACAAGCTTGGGGTGGTTTTTCAATCCCTTGTGCACCAAAAGAGAAGTAATTAAATCCATTCGTTGTCACACTGGGAAGGTGTATCCGGTAGGGTCTTTTAGGCAGTGTATCATCTAGCCTGTCTTAACTGTCATTAAAAATTGGGATGCAGGAATACAGCCTACAAACAAAAAAGGTAGGGTGCCACCAAACTGGGATGGACAGCTTGACTTTTTGAGGTCCCTTCCTGCCCCAGATTAATCCGATTCTGTGATTAGTGTGGCTCCAGCTTGACTCTACCCCTCAAAGCTTCTGTTTGCAGAATTTTGGCAGTCATTTTTCCTCTTTGGTTCTAGTTCCCCCTTGTGAATTACATGACATTCATGTTCTGTCATTTGTTCCTGACTGACTTCTGAAAAATACTCATTTCACATATGATTCTATTGATGTCACTGTTAATTAATTACCCTGCTGCTGCACAACAGTGGTGTAAATGTAGTGTTTCCAGGACTCGATTTAGTACATCTGTTTCATTAGAGACAAAGAGGTGAGCACCAGTGCTTCAGAGGGCTATACGAGATGACCTGCTCCACCTGCATAGGCTCCTACTCTTTTGTCTTCACTAACTTTACAGAATTTTTTCCTAGAAACTTTGTAAAGAATGTGGATTTAGGTTAAAACTTTATATTTAAAACAGAATGTTTATGTTTTTGCTGAACCTCTTAAGTTGTTTTCCCCTGTGGGCTTTCTAAGGAGACTATTACATTTAATTGTACTTCATGCTTTGTGCAAGCATTGCTTAAAAATTGAGATAATTTGGTTTGAAATATGGATTACAAATGTCTTTTGGAGGTTTAATCAATGGAGCATTACAGATAGCTGGGTGATCCTTGTTTTATATTCTCAGAGAATTCTGATCCATCTGGGAGCACACATAACTGGAAAGACATACTGTCTCTGAAAGGGTACTTTTAATCATTCCCTGTGTCTTCTCTTTCCTCTTTAAATACCTCCTGTGGGTGCTGCAGACTCTTCTGGTGTTTTACAGGCAAATATGACTGAAGGCTCAAAGTAGTTACTGAGTAAATTGTGTTTTAATTGTTCATGCTGGAATTTGTCATTATTTGATGTGCAGTATCTTCAAGCAGGGTATGATGTCTCTGAAGTGCTGGTTTATTTTGTTATCAAATGTATTTATTCCAGCTAAGTTTGATTTTTACAGATCAAAGGTCTTATTCTCACTATACTTGAGCAGTGCCTACCAGATCACACACTGTAACTCATGCACCTGTGAATCAGGCTGTAAAACTCGATCTTTTTCTAATTTATAAAACTTTAGAGACTAACACATTTGGGAGGGTAACAGTTTGCACAAAGGGGGCAATAGTATGGACAGAGGGGCCTGCTGGATGTTGTAATGGCTTAACTCAGTCCTGCAGCCTGAAACGTCTTAGGTAGTAAAGAATTTACCCAACCCGCTAAGATTTTGCTTTTGCTGTGTTTCGCCTTTCCTGTTAGAAGAAATGTCGTACAGCAATGAGCAGAACAAGAGGCAGAAAGCTTTCCTTCTCTTGCTCTGCTGTATATGGTGAAGGGAGAGGGTAGGACTTGGGTAACCTGTAGATAGATGGAGGGACCATCTATTGCATCTCTTCAGCCCTACAAAATGTCTGGGAAAACTACCAGTGTGGAGTACTGCTGGAGCTGAGAGGAGGGGTTGCCTTGTTCAAGAGAGGACCTATCTTGTTTGCGGATTCATGAACATCTGTCCTTTGAGAAGATTTGGGAATGTGGATTTTCTTGAAAGAGTGTTTACGTTTCAGAGGTAGCTTTACTGGAATGTAGCTGATCATTCAGATATCAAGGCCGCTATCCTTTCCTGGTCTCTCTGCAGACTACATGTGCTTTTCTTTCCTGCAGACCTTTTTTTCATCTTTCATGTTGGTATGTCTTGCCTTGTTTTGTTGTAGGCCCATCTGACCTGTTGTGATGATGACTTCACATGATCAGGTGCTGATCTGGGATGAAAGTGAAAATAAGCCCTCTTATTTGTCTGCAGCAAAATAAAAGCTTTAGGTTGTTTCTTTTGGAGGGTCTGTAGTGACAATAGTAACTTGCATCCATGCAAACCATCCAGAGCACTTCTTGGGCTTTACAGGCAGGATCTTCCTCACCCAACTTTAGACATTAGCATTTCAGTTAGTTACCTGAGGTTCTGAGTCACCTTTACAGTCAATGAAGAGGGGTAGATACTGCTAAAACTTGGTTCAGCTGCCCAGGTTTAGACAGCTACCACAAATCATCATGCTCTAGAAAATTGCCTTTCTTCTGCTTCATTGGCTAAAAAGAGCCTGGCATGACCAGGTCACATGCAGATGTCATAGAAACTCCACCATATGTCTTTTCATGATTACGAGTGATCCATGATATAGTAAAATTGCTCTTCGAAAAGCAGGCATTTTAGGCATCTTTCCTTATTATCCAGCCTGTTAATTCATGGCTACCCTAGATACTCACAGTATAGCTGCCAGTGTAGAAGGTAGTATGTTGCATTGTGAAAGAAAGAAGCTAGGGTGCCATGTTCTTCTTAAGTTTCTGTAGGAGACTTTTGAGCATCTACATAAGCATACATGAACATGTGTTCCTCACCACCCCTCAGTATTAATTTTTAGCATTGCTCCTGGACTGAGAATGAGAAGGAAACACAAATTACTTTGATCTGCCTTACAAATTTAATGTGGGAATTCACAAACTAGTTTGATAATGACTGTTTAAAAAATTTAAGCCTCTCAGTTTCATAGCCTTTCTTCCAGTAAAGTGACCTTTCAGATCTGTGGCTAGCTAATTACTCTGAGAATTTTTGCTACCAGAAGCTACGTCAGCCTGTACACAGCACTGTTTCTTCTTGTTGAGCGTTGATCCAGCATCCCATGAGTTTAGGCTCTAATAAATTAAGGCTACAGTTATTAGGAATATTTTGGGGAGCCAGGGCATTATGAATCCTAGAAGAAAAAGAAGGTTCAGTATATATGAACCAAATTTTTCTATGACACTGTTTAAAAATGCATTCAGAGACATTTCTGATAGAAATTTTGCACTGAATGCATCTCCTCAGTCCATTTCCATTTTTACTTTCATTCTGTATTTACTTGTCGCACTTTTAACCTCCGCTGCTTTAGATTATGTGTAACACTAAAGGATGAAACTCCCTTTGTATCTGCTGTCAGTGATGGGCAGACCCTGCATAGCTGATCTCACTAACAATGGAAAGTTCTCAGTTGTCCTCAGACAATATAACTGATATAATAAAAATTTTGGTGAAAATTTTGTCATTGTACCCACACCTATCAGGGAAGGGGGGATGTATGGGGAGCAAATCCGCTCCTAGCAGCGTTGCTAGTCCCATCAAGCATAGAGAGAACATCTAGGAGCCAAAATCAGAGGCACTCACCTGATGGTTTTGCTGATAAAAATTGCAAATTACCGTTTTAGGCAAAATAATGTGGCTGCCTAGAAGGCAGCTCACCAAGAGAGTGGGCAAGCTCTACAGAATTGTCACTACCTGCTGGCATCAACTCCGTATGGGCAGCAAATGAAAACTTGCTCCTCAGTGGCCTTAGTTGATCTGTTTTGATGCTCTCACTGTATCTTCAGGTAGCCCAGACTGTAGACACATGATTACTTTTCTTCTGCTTCAGAGCAAGATTTTGATGTACTTCTTTCTAGTACTTTCTAACAGTACTAGAAGCTGCCATTCTCTCACTTGCTATGGGAACTTCATTGAAGCACAGAAATAAGAAGGATGTATCGGCCCAAAAAGCATTTTTGTGAGTTGACGTGGTTTTTTTTGCCTCTGGTTGCAAATTTTAGAAAATAATGATTTAAATAATGGTCAAGTCTACATTACTGTTCTCTGTCCTTTTTGATGAAATCTTATATTTGGAAGATCTGCTGTACGTGTGACTTGGAGGGTCTAAGTTTGTGAGATAACCCTGAGCAAGTGAGAATACATGCTAAAAACACGGACACAGATAACATTCCCAAATACTTGTTGTGGTTACAGCTTAGTTTTGTACTTTGGTGACCACATCCTCATGACTGTGGGGAAGCTGGCAGACCTGATGTTTTGAGAGAGCAAATACAAATGATCCAGCTAGTGGTTTTGGGTGGCAGTCTTAGGAAGGGATTCAGCATAAACTTAACTGCAGTTTTGTCCCATGGGTGCCATGTTCTTCCATGAAATTCAGCAAAGCCTTTCATATCTGTCACTAGATTGACCTCCTTTGCCTCCCTTGTGTCATGATGGAGTTGCTATCTCTGACCAGATCAGTTGTTCCATCCCACCTCCACTTGGTAAGGAAAAAAGAGACGGAGGCAGTGGCATTTCCTTCTCATGGAAAACCATACAGAAATGGAAGAATTACACTGGAAGTGTCACAAGGTTGTTCTCCTCTTGCTGCGTTTTCTTTTCCATAACTGTTTCCTTTGTGTGGTTCAGGGCTTGCTGGGCTGTGGCAAAGCAGCTGCAGCCATACCAATATAACATCACGTCTGTGGTGACTCCAGGCTTCCACTTTCCTCTCAGATCTGTGTCTGAAACCCACTACTTATAACTCTTTGTGATCCCTGTGTGTTATATAGACTGAAAGAAACAGCTTTTCTATGTGGAAAGGTAATAATGGGCCTTGAAATTGTACCTGACTCTTCAGTCAGTAGTAAAGCTGAGAAAAAGGTTTAGAAAAAAAATCTTTGTTTAATTTTTCTAACACTCACTAAGGTACTGAGCACTGTACTTTGGTGAAATACCTATAAATTCATACTGGAGCATTACTTGCTTCATCTGATTTTAATACACAAACTGTGTATGAGACAAACAGATGGGTTCAATAAAATTTTTGCAGCTTTTTTTTTCACCCTTTTGCTTCCCTCTTATCTGTTAGAGCATTTTATGTTAGTATCTTTTCCTCTTTCAGTCTTCCTTTCCCATACGATGTGTGCCCTCCCTTAAACATTTCTGGCAGTAATAAGAACATGTGATTATAAGAGATAAGATGGTGATTTAGAGCTTTTGCTAATGACTAGAGCCTAGGAATAAGTTATTTGTTTGGGTAGACAGTTTTGTCATGGACCCTTACAGCATATCTTGCGCTTACCTCTAATGGCCCCTTGTGGTGGGAGTGAATGTTGGGAACGATGAGCCATTGATTATTCAACGTAGCAGCTCCTGCAGTTAAATTTTCTACTGTAGTTTTTCATTCCTTTTCTCCTGTTCCTAAGTTTATGCTATTGTTTTCATTATTCCACACTTAACATCTCTTGATTCTGTAGGGAATTGGGGAGGGGAAGGATTTTCCTCCATTGTGAATCCCTGTATGCCTTCCTCTGTCATCTTTGGGCTTCCGTGTCTACAGTTTTCTTCTTGTTAGACAATCTGTTCATGTGGGATCAGCCTGCTTTATGGATTTTGTGAAGCTAAATACCAAAATCTTCATTTAGTAGAGAGCCACAAAACACACTTCCCATATCTCAGTGACCTAAGGATAGGGAATTCTGGGAATAGTTCAAAAGTAGCAAATGGGAATGAAATGCTTATTGCCCATCTGCTGCATTTCAGTGTGGAGTTAGGCTGAGTATTCTGCTGGATCAAAAAAATATTAATAATCACAGTATTCTCATTTGCTGGCAATTTTTTTTTTTTAAGTACAAGACAGTCTTGTTGTCATGTAAGTTCCGTACAGCAATGTTGGGTAACTGGAAAAAACAGGAAGGAAAACGTTACACCAACATCAGCAAACTACAGATTATGGGAAGGGATATGGAGACAGAACAAATTTGTGCTACTCAGACTTACATTACTCTTTCGATATTTTACTCTCCCATCAAGGCAGGGAATGAGAGGAACCTAGAACTGAGATTCATACTTTCTGGTAGCATGTATGTCTGCAGTTGTTTAAACCTGAGTAGAGCTGATGTAGACATGTTATCAACACAAGATGAATAGGCCTAGATTGGCTGGTGATTCGTGAGCTGAATCCAGCTCAGGGGACACACTTCCATCCAGCTTCCTGCCTTTCCCAGGAGAGGATAAATTGGGGGAATGGAGATCTTGTTCCTGTGTGCCAGTAATCTGGCACAGACTAGGGAATTGTTTCTTCTACCAGCCTGTGAAAACATAGGACTGGAAATACATCTCCTTCTACCATTTTTGTTCTACACAGAGAGTTTGTGCTGCCTGTGTGGGTCATGGGTAGAAAGTCCCCAAACTGGACCATTCTGCAGTAAAGAATTCTGTGACAAAGGAAAAATATGATGATCGAGTCTGTAGCCATACAGTATTTCTGTAATGTTCTTAGACCCACAGATCAGACTGAAGCATGTTGTCTGCTGGGAGGGTACTGTGTAAAAATGAACAGAAATGGCACTGCTTTCGAGCTCCGTAGAAGCAGTCCCCACTGGGAGCTGACAGGAGGCTGCAAAGTGAATTTCTGGTACACAGAATTTGCTCCCCAGCTTCCTCGTCCCTGAGTTTGTGCTTTACACTGAGGTTTCTTTTTCTGCTTGCATAAGGTGCTTTTAACTCACAGTCCCCAGCTGCTCAAATGTATTTGGGATACATTTTCTGGAGCCCAGGGTCCAGACTTTGTGTCTGTGTCTGAGCGTGATTCTGGAGAGGAGCTTGGTGAATGAGCTGTATTGCATCCAGCCTGCATGCTATATCCTTCTACACTCCTTTTCCATAGCCATAGCATATGCTGCCTGTCACTGGTTAAATGTTCTTCCTCTACTCTCTCATCTTAGCACCAGAGCCCTTTGCTAACCCCCTTCTCTGGCCTTGAGTAACTTCCTCCTGATGCACTGTGGATAAGCTTTTAGGTAGTCCATGGTTCCTCTCAGTCTCTCTTAACCGAGCCTCCAGGACCATTCAATAGTCATTGCCATCCCACTTCACCCTAAGAACAGGACCCACAGCTGCTTCTCCCAAACACCCCTCTCAGCAAGTGGGGTAAAGAGGAGAGTATGTGTTTGGGGCAGTGTGTAGGGGAGAGGGGAAGGCTGGGGAGCACAGAAGTGATGGGTGCTGAGGCAGCATCATCTGAAGGACAGCCTCAGACTCAGTGTCTCGTGGTGCTTTACAAACATACTAAACCTTTCTCTGTCTCTCTCTCACCAATGGAAAATGAAGTACTCAAATATATATCACTGCAAAAGATGGTGGTGTACTTGTGCTCAGTTGGTGTACTTGTGCATAGGAGTTCCTGCAGTGTTTAATTTATCATTAACATCTTAGCAAAACAAGGATAAAATACAACTATTGTCATCATTAAAGTGCAGCAGTGTAGCTTTCAGGTCTATGAGGTCTGGGTCTTTTGGACTAATAAAGACTTCTTCCAAATTCAGTTCTAACTTCAGACTTGTTCCTGTAATACAAATGAGTTAACTGTGAATTTCCAAACCAGTAAAAAAGGGAACAAGCTTTTAAGAGGTTTAATTGTATAAATGTACAATTTCTGTGAAACAGAAGTAGGATCAGTTAGTTTGGGGTGCTCTTATCTAAAGATGTTTGTGCGTATATCTGGGTGGATGATTCTGGAGTTAGTGATAAGCTTAAATATCAAGTGTGCCTTTAGTCTTGCTAGACACCTTATGAGCAATGTGATGCAAGATAACAAGGCAACTGGAGTCAAAGTTGGTTCCACAGCGTACGTAAAAATGTGTCTGCAGCAATCAGTGGAAAATGCTGTGAAGTGCATGGTCATCTGAAGATGCTCTAGTGCTCCAGGTTAATATTAGGAAAGGATTCTCTCACGTTATTGTATTTGTCAGGCATTTTTGATTTAATTCAAAGCCAAATGCAACTTACTTTTAAACTTAGGAAGGATACGTTGCAATTGTATCAGTCTTCCTGCAGCTCTTAGTGTTTTAGTGTGTCGCTGTCATTCCATCGTGAGTGGAGTTATGACATGTCACACCCATCACTAAGATAAATATGCAATGTAATTTCAGCTGCGGATAAGCCTACAGTCATTGGCACACCGGATTTCCCAGAAAAATAGGTGATAGGAGTAAGAAACTGCTTTCAGAGTTATCTATGTGTGCAAGCTTTTTCTTGGAAAATGCCGTACTTATGAATGTTAGGAAAGTGCAGTGCTGGAAGCAGTCTAATTGCTTTTGTTCCATCCTCATCCTTTCCAAAATATGAGTTAGTAAAGTTACATGATACAGGGTCATCTTATATAGGTAACAAAGAGAGAAGTCTTTGGAACATGCTAATTGCCAAATCTGATTGTGATTTTGAAAGCTTGGGGCAGCTGCCATTTCTCCCTTATCACCCCAAAACTTCTATTTCCTTTCTTAGTACCTACTAGAATTAGTAACTAATTGGATTATTCTTGTAGGCTGAATTCTGCAGAGATAGATATTCTCGTATTATGCTTCATAAAAGTTGGCCTAAATGTCTGTTAGGGACTTTTTACTAGACATGATGCAATAGCTGGTTAAGGAACTTCCATCCTGCCTCATTTAAGTAGATAAGAGACATTGGAGTAGTCAGAGTTTTTCTTGACCCTTAACTTTACAGTCATTGTAAGAAACCTAGATCTTAGTGGGAGGTTACAATGCTGGTTGTGGTTCGCTTTGGTGGATGTGGTATTCCAACACTTACGCACTGTAGGACAGGGCCTAGGAGGTGAAGGTGTGCCTTTGGTCTTCCCGTGTGACATGTAAGAATATACTTCATGTATTTTTGTCCTTGCTATTTGCATATGTAACACTTTAAGAATAACAGCAATGCTTTGAACTTAATGAATGTGTCTGTCACTGTACACCAGATCATTAAGTGGACTGGTTCCTAATACTGTTAGTAGCATGAATCAGCTGCATGCTTTTGTTCTCCTGATACCATGCTGTTCCTTATTTCTTTTTTGTTTGTAGCCCTTACGTTGATTAAACTGAGGATTGAACTCAACTGAGACTGAGTTGCAGAGATGGTAATCTCGTGTGTGATACCGTTGGTGTTTCCTGTTCGGTGTTGCACAAGGGCTTTGAGCTTGTTTTCAGATTGCAAGTGCAGAAGCCTTGTTACCACGTGACTTAGACCACTCTTCCTGCTGAAAGGGACTGGCTTTCAGCAATTCTCAGAGGTACCAGATACTAACAGTTCAAACCCTGCTTAGTATAGTACCATGCCTGTTTTTTTGAGCCCGCACCATATGATTACCCTGTCAGCTTTCATGGTATTTTTTAATAGTTTCTTTTTTAAGGATGGTGAATTTTGTGCCATTCTTTCACTACTTGTTCTGTTAGCTTCCTGCCAGGTGATAATGATTCTATCAAATAATTCCATTTCCTACGTGTTGTTCGTAGACATGGTGCTGTTGTCTTACGTAAGTGTGCAAATCACAAAACTTTATTTATTCTTAAAAAAATAAAGTTGTTTTGTTATTCTGTCTAGTATCTTTACCAATTAAAATGTATGCAACAATGCAGAAATCATATCCTGATTACATTACTTCATATTATAGACCAGGAAAGGCAGTTTGTGCTCCACCTGTTAGTGCATGATGTTAAATAACATAGGTGAGGTTCTACTTCACCCAGTTAAGATTGTGCACCTTGAGTCTGAGTGCAAAGACTGCTTCTCCATTCTTGCATCTGAGCAAGAAATTTCTCAGTCAGTGTTTTTCTTTGATGCCCTTGAGTACCGGACCACCACCATGGGAAGACAGTGTTCTCTGTCCGCAAAGTACATTGCTCATGCAAGCACAACAAGTTGGACCAGGGAGTGTTTCTTTCTTGTCCATCTCTGTGGGCTAGCTTGCTTTCTGTGCATCTGCCAAATTTCTCTGGTGTTGGAAGTGAGATAACTGAATTCTAACTTCCTAGCCCATAGCTCAAAAAATGTAGAAATTTACATCTCAGTTTCAAAAGAAGGGTGTATATGGAGTAGATATTTAGGAGAGAGAAGAAGTTTTGTGTGGATCTGTGGCCAAGTTTAGAGCACAGGAGTTTTGTATTGTCATCCAGGGTAGCAGGGCTGGTTCTTATGGAAAGGAAATGGTTGGAGGCCCCCTCACAGGGACACCTGAATGGATGCAGTTAGGTCTTTGGAAACAGCAAAAGTGTGTGATGGAGAAAAGGTAAATGCTACAAAAGACAGACACTAACAGGTAAGGAGAAGGAGGAACCAAATATGCAGATACCATAATTTTTCACTGTATGAGCTGAAGTACAAAGATGCTGAAAGTACAGAGTACAATGAAATCCAAGAGTTTCGTTATTCATGTCTCAATTTAGATTTAGATTACTTTTTTCAGCAAAGAGCCTGCTAAATCTGAAATTTAGAAGGTAAAAAGTAATGGATTGTGGTTTGGGCTGGACTGACCACTGAGATAAGTGACAGGTGCTTTCCCCCACCTCCCTTTCCAAGAAGTAGATGGAGAGAGAGAGACTTATGAGTTGAGAAAGAGCTAAACTACTTTAATGAAATGTTAATAATAAAGTAATAAGAAGGACATAATGAAATATATACAAAACCGTATCAAGCTCCCAGGATGACGATCAAGTCACCAACAGGCACTGGGAAGGTCCCAGACTGGACTCAGTGACGGAGGGGAACTGGATTCTGGATCTGAATTCAGGAATGTGTAGCTTGAGATCAAAGGCAGACGAGAAGACTGAGTCCTCCTCAGACACCAGCCATTGAAGAAAGAGGGCTGACCCTTTGATCTCTCAGCTTTTATACTCAGCATGAGGCAGATGGGATGGAATACCCCGTTGGTCAGTTTTGGGTCACCTGTCCTGTCCGCTCCTCCCCGCAGATGTGACCCCTCTATGCTTTTCCGCTTCCGACCCTCCAATGGGGCAAATAACAAAGTTCGCTGCCCTTGGGTGTTATAGCAATAAGTATAAGTAAGAGCCTCTCTGCATACCATTCCTTCGCATCAACTGTATAACATAGGTCTTATCACTCTGAGAGCAAACAGTTTCTGCACAATATGCTGTTAATTTCCGTAGTTAGAAGAGGATTAGCTGCAAAGTAAAATTACTGAACAGAAAATTGGTTTTGTTTTACTTCAAACCAGGACATAGGTCTAGCAGGTCTGGGGGACTTCTGGTAAATGGTGGGCTGAATAAGCGTATTGATGAGTCAAAATACAATGAGTTTATATTTATGCATTACATAAACCTGTGAGAGTTTAATATGCATAAACTGAATAGTGAGATTTGGTGGTTGGAATAGCAAGCTGAAGAGAAAATGCCCCAACCCTTTAGATACACAGTATGAGAAATGTGGGAGTATTTTAAAAAAAAAAAAAAAAAGGGGGGGTTTCATGAAAGCTCAATGAAGATTTGAAGTTTGGGGGAAATAAAAGACAAGGAATAACTTTGCCTGTATGCTTGGTATTACTTCAAAAAGTCATCTAGAAGACATCAATTTGAAAATCAATCACTTTAAAAATAGGTTAGGTTTCACATGTATGCCTTCCCACAAGCCCCTCCTTAGTATGTTTATTCTTGACAACCGCAATTTCCTCATTTTATTTTAATTCTGATTTTTTCTCTGCTTAAAATCTTATGTATAACATGGGAAACTTATTGTAAAAGTACTGTATTTTTTTATCTCTTCAGTTTGTTGTAGTTGATAGTGATTTTAAAGGTTACTAGTATTAGTACTATATACGGAAAAGTTACTGTTTAGTGGATATAGAGGAGGACTGAGTATGAAACTCAATATTCTTCTGGGGACTTTGGTAAATCTTTTCCCCTTTTTTGTTAATAATAGCTCATGCACCTGCTGGTTTCACTTTGAGTTTTTGGTTTGTGTAAGTTCAAGTCTATTTATAAAAGTCAAAAGAATTTGTCGGTCCAAAATGCTGCAACATCTTCCTTGAATGGGATAATTCCTAAATCTGCATATTGTTTTGTCTGTTTGTTACTACTGTGGGAATCAAATAAAATAAATGGAAATGACTGTGGGTAGGAGTCAAAGAGGAGGAGAGTGGATGGACACTCTTTTACAGTTCTACATTTTGGGGACTTGTCTTGTTATCTTTTGATTTTTCTAGTTCTTGACAAAATCACTGATGAATTTGGAGAGTTCTCATATCAATTTAAGAGATCATTCAGTGTGTTTTGACATAATCAACAAATACCCTGAAAATATTTTTATGATGTTAATTTTGTCTTCTTAAACCCAATCAGTAAAAATTCAAGAGGAAAAAAAAAGATACCAGTAGGGGCAATGGTGACAACATGGCTTTATCAGTCTGGTGATTATGATGGATGTCTGTTCATTGAAAGTGACACTTGAAAGGGACACCGATGTATTTCCTTCTCAAAATATATGTTCGGGTGTTCTCCCTTCCCCCATGTGCTTAAGGTCAAAAAAAACCCCTAGTATTAAATGTCATTTATTTGAATTGATAGGGAAAAGTCATCAGTGACTAACTCGGCTCCAATTTACAGTGGAAATTCTTACAGAATTCTTTGCGCATAGGATTAAATTATTTTCCTTATGAGTTGAATGTGTCTGAAGATTCAGAAAATCATATAATTGCAAAGAAAAAAGCTCTCAATTTACTAGAACCTGTAAAAATGCCATAATTTGGTGAAAGTGTATAATCCGATATTCACTCCTCTTGCCTTTTTTTTTTTATTAACTAGTGAAGAGGGTTCTTAGTTGTTTTGGTTTTTTTCCTTTTTAAACAGTTCTTACTCCTCTTGATAAGGTGTCCTGGTTGTAACCCAAGAGTAATTTTTTTGCCACTTTTATATTTCTATTCTGGAAAAATACACAAAGCAGGATTTCAGTTTGTCAAATGAACCAGTATGAAGACTTTTTCCTGAAAGTAGATCTAACCAGTGTTTTAGAAAAACCACAAAAACATAGAAATGGCTAGAGCTGATAAGATTCCTCAGCAGATATTTTTTTCTCCTAAATCAGAAAACAGGAAAACATAAAATTATTCAGTATTATTTAAGCACTGGTGAGATATTTGTCAGTATGAACTGCAGCTCCATTTTTTGTTGCATGACAAACCTGACTTCACTCTGCCTGATCAAATAAGTGCCGTTTTATCTATCCTTTTTATGAAATTTGATTCTCCAAGTGCCAGGTGTGTAGGAAGCTACACAGCTATTGATTCAAATAAATTAATTAAGTTTCGGTAGTAATTTACCCAACCAGTATACTGCTGAATCTACAGAAATGGGAATTTATATAGAAAACTCTGTATGATAACTATGATACATGCAGAGAGAGTGAGCCATCCAATGTGGGTTTGTCAGCTGGAAATGAAGCAGATAAGATGACTT
Source organism: Pluvialis apricaria (assembly GCA_017639485.1). NCBI lineage: Eukaryota > Metazoa > Chordata > Aves > Charadriiformes > Charadriidae > Pluvialis > Pluvialis apricaria. The sequence goes on along the minus strand of CM030008.1, from coordinate 19,574,435 downwards.
CAGCTCCCCATTTGCTCAGTCATGTGTGATGTGTGTTCCCTGTTACATGGGCATAGCTGTGCTGTCTCCACTGTGGGGCTAGGGTTACCCTCAGCCCTGCCAGCCACATCCTGTTGAATGTCTTTAACAGCATCCAGTCCCCAAATCTTTAAGTCTTTGATTTCTGAGATCTGAGAGAACTGTGAAAGTTCAAAGTCTGGTTCCCAGTTGCCTGAGCCTTGTTTAGTTACAGCAGCTACAAAAAAGTCTAAAGCAGGTAGAATGTGCCCCAAGCCTGACTGATGAAATGCCTACTCCTAATGAATTCTGGTGTCAGGGATAACACGGGTGGTAAGAGAACAAGCGGAAATTACGCCAGTCTTGCTTATGTAGATGCCAGAAAGATCGAGTCCACAGGAGGCAGAGCAGCTCAGATTGCTCCAGTATTAACTATCATATTAAAGACGTGCTACCAAATAATTCTCAAACAACAGATACTGACTGTAGTGGTTCAGTGGCCTTTATAATTTAACTATGGAATAGTTACATGACTCAAGATGCTCTATTAAAGGAAAAACACTAAGAGAGATTGAAGAACAGGATACGTAATGGTCTTCTTTTCTTGCCAGTCTTTGTAGTCATTAGAGTTGTTCCTGTCCTCAGTTGATTGCTTTCTTGCATCAGGTTGGTCCTTGTGCTGTAAGGTGCTGTGCTGAGTGCTTGACTGGCCACCAGGTGCCCACCAAGCTGCTCTATCACTCCCCCTCCTCAGCAGAACAGGGGGAGAAAATACGATGGAAAAGCTCACGAGGTCACGAAAAGGACAGGGAGATCACTTACTAATTACTGTTGAGCAAAACAGGCTCAACATAGGGAAATTAATTTAATTTATTGCCAATTAATAAGACAGTAGGATAATAAGAACAAAACTAAAAACATCTTCCCCCCCCGTTCTTCCCAGGCTCAGCTTCCTCCCGACTCTTCTACTTGTTCCCCTTCAAGCAGCACAGGGGGATGGGGAATGGGGATTGCAGTCAAGTCACAACGCTTTGTCTGTGCCACTCCTCCCTCCTCATGCTGTTTCCCTACTCCAGCATGGGGGTCCTCCTATGGGAGATAGTCCTTCATGAACTTCTCCACTGTGGGACCTTCCTATAGGGTGAAGTTCTTCAAGAACTGGTCCAGCATGGGTCCTTTCCACAAGGTACAGTCCTTCAGGAACAGACTGCTCCAGTGTGGGTCCCCCACGGGATCACAGGTCCTTGCAGAAAACCTGCTCTGTGTGGGCTCCTCTCCACAGGCTGCAGTTCCTGCTAGAAGCCTGCTCCAGCGTGGACACACCATGGCCTACAACTTCCTTCAGGGCATGTCCACCTGCCCTGGCATGAGGTCCTCCACAGACTGCAGTGTGGATATCTGCTCTTGTGTGGTCCTGCATGGGTTGCAGGGGAACAATCTGTTTTACCATGGTCTTCACCATGGGCTGCAGAGGAATCTCTGCTCCGGCACCTGCAGCACCTCCTCCCCCTCCTTCTTCACTGACCTTGGTGTCTGCAGGGATATTTCTCTCATGTTTACTCTCCCCTCTTATAGCTGCCACGCAGCCTTTTTTTACCCTTTCTTACACATGCTGTTGCAAAGGTGCCACCAGCATCGCTGATGGACTCAGCTTTGTGCAGCACCAAGTCCATCCTGGAGCCAGCTGGAACTGTCTCTCTGATATGAGGGCAGCTCCTGGTGTCTTCTCACAGAAGCCACCTCTGCAGCCCCCTCACTACCAAAACCTTGCCAGGTAAAGCCAAGACAGGTGCGCACAAACCCAGTGAACCAACAGGACTACTTACGTGTTTAAAGTTTGACCCTAGTTTGAACCCTAGTTTTATGCGATCAGTACTAGAGTTCTCAATCCCTTGCAGGCTTGAGCCTCTTAAGAAAATGATGTTTATAGTTCTTGTCTCTGACAGTGTTCCATGTCAGACAACCTTTTACACTACTTCTCTCCCTGCAAAGGAACAAATTTATGAGAAAGAGGAAGATAATTATTACGAAGCTGTACCTCTGCAGTATCTCAGCACCACCAGTGTGTGGTGTGTCCTTATAACTCCGCCTCTTGCAACAAGAGCCACCATTTATTGTCATGCAGCATGTACCTATTTTCCATGTCTCAGTGCTCTCCCTCAGATGTCATGAGGTTAGGTAAGACTGGAGTTCTCTCAGTGCACTAGTGTTTGAAAGAAAATAGGGAGAAAAACTGAGACAAAATGTTGGTCATGTAGCTAACCATAACCAGGTCCTGCACTAGATAATGTCCAGTAAACTCTTGTTGTATTAGTCGTCTAAGCCAAAGAAAGAAAGCTTCAGGATGAAGCATTCAGGAATTTTTCAACCTCAAACTTTGTTTCCCTCTCTATCTCTCACTGGCTACATTTCTTTGATGTTTAAGATACAACCATGGTTTATTAGCTAGTCATAAATCATAGAATTGTTGAGGTTGGAAGGGACCTTTAAGATCATCAAGTCCAACCATTAACCTAACCTGACAAAACCACTTCTAAACCAAGTCCCCAAGTACCACGTCTACCATTTTTTTAAACTCCTCCAGGGATGGCGAATCCATCACCTCCCTTGGCAGCCTATTGCGATGTTTGATAACCCTTTCAGTGAAAATTTTTTTCCTAATATCCAATCTATACCTCGCCTGGCATAACTTGAACCCATTTCCTCTTGTTCTATCACTTGTTGCTAGGGAGAAGAGGTCAGCCCCCACCTCTCTACAACCTTTCAGGTAGTTGTAGAGAGTGATAAGGTCTCCCCTCACCCTTCTCTTCTCCAGGCTAAACAACCCCAGTTCCCTCAGTCGTTCCTCATAAGACTTGTCCTCCAGACCCCTCACCAGCTTCATTGCCCTTCTCTGGACGTGCTCCAACACCTCAATGTCCTTCTTGTAGTGAGGAGCCCAAAACTGAACACAGTACTCGAGGTGGGGCCTCACCAGTGCTGAGTACAGGGGGATGATCACTTCCCTAGTCCGACTCACCACACTATTCCTGATACAGGCCAGGATGCCGTTGGCCTTCTTGGCCACCTGGGCACACTGCTGGCTCATAGTCAGCTGACTGTCCACCAGCACCCCCAGGTCCTTTTCTGCTGGACAGCTTTCGAGCCACTCCACCCCAAGCCTGTAGCACTGTGTGGGGTTGTTGTGACCTAAGTGCAGGACCCGGCACTTGGCCTTGTTGAACCTCATACCGTTGGTCCAGCCTGTCCAGCCAGATACGTCTGTAGAGCCCTCCTACCCTCAAGCAGATCAACAAGCCTGCCTAGTTTAGTGTCATCTGTGAACTTACTGAGGGTGCATTTGATCCCCTCATCCAGGTCATTGATAAAGATATTAAAGAGAACCGGCCCCAGCACCGAGCCCTGGGGAACACCACTTGTGACTGGACGCCAACTGGATTTAACTCCATTCACCACCAAAGTCCTATGAAATGTAAATAATACAAGGAGGTTGTTGGATCTAATGAGTGTAGAGCCCAAGTGTGTGTTTAAGCATATACAGGATTGAGATTCTCATCTGTTAGTAGTTATTTCTAGACTATGGATGGAGGTTTTTGCAAGTCGTGAACAGTCTTAAAGTTAATTTGGAGCACAATATAAAAGAACATTGCGTATCCTCTGTTTTTGACTGTTGCTGGCTTTGAAATGAACTTGTAATGATTCCTTGTCTGTGGATTTTTTTTCTTTCAGATGGAGCAAACATGTGATGATATAGATGAAATGTTCAGCAATTTACTTGGGGAGATGGATATGCTGACCCAGGTAAATAAATACCAAGATTAGAAAAATAGCTATTATGTGTTAGAGAAAAGAGGCAACTTTTCTACATTTTTCATGTACCTCCACTCTGAATAAATACAGATACGTTATTTTGAAAAACCTTCAACTAAATTTCTGTGCTTAACGTTTAAAACAAGTGGCCTGGAGAATAAGGTAATATCAGTGCAGGCTAGATTGTTAAAGAGAGCTAACTGCTTATGAAGGATGCTGGCTCCAAAAAAAGTAAATAAGCAATTTAAATTCCTCTGGACTCAGTCCCAAGAAAGTGAAAGATTCTGTCAAAACAGGAAGAGTTTTGAGTCAGAATTTTCAGGTATGAATGCTTTGCATACATGGGTGAATGGGATGTAGCCTGAGTGTCAAATGTAAGCTTTGGAAATGAAAGCAACATTTTGAATGTATGCATAAGAGTAATCTTTAGCTATGTCAAAATACTAAGTTACAGCTAGGGTGGCATTCAAGAATTTATAGAGACATTATTGCCAGCGCAGAATACGCTCTTGAGAGGAAACTATAAAACAGCATGAGCCTATTTCTAAACTTACAGTCATGGAATACTTCCTGCAAAACCTGATGAAAGGAGAATTTTTATTAAAAAAAACAAAACACAAAGTCAAGAAATTTGTTGTGTTTTAATAAACGCATGCTTGAAAACACTTAAACTGTCATCTTGGATTCTGTACAAGTTTGCTTACAGTCTCTGTTTTGAGGGGTCTTTCCGCTTGGTGAATCCCAGTGCTTGCCAAATTAAATACCAATAATCCTGAGCCACAGAATAGGAATTGTGCTTAAACTGTGTGAAAGTCAAGATTTCACATGACATTCTTAGCTGTCAAATCACAATAGTTTGCCCCTTCGTAGCCTTTCTGCTTTTTAAAGGCTTTTTGTGACCATGTATATTTATATTTATATGTATGTATATAAAGAGGGAGGCATTTAGAGTAATTTAATTTCATTATTATGCCTTGAAAATTAACAAAAGATTGCTTGTGATAAATTTTACCTCCTTAGATTGGACACAGCACTGTTACGAGTGCAGGTGATCACAAGAGAGTGAGCTTCTTTCTCCATTGATCGGTGCAGTACTGGGTGGGATGGGATGCGTTCCTAAGATGGAGACTGACTCCTCCTCCTCTCTAAACTGCTGGCATCGCCTCTTACCTCAATATTGTATGGGAGAAGGAGGCAGACATGTCTGAAAGTGTGAAGACTTTCAGTTAACAGACTTGCATCTGTTAATTCCTTTCGAGTCTTAATTTCCAAAATGAGACTGCAGATAGTTTTTCACCCTTTTTCACCAATCTGTCTGTTCCTAGAGTAAATGTAAGTGGTAGAAGCGCACAGACGTGCTTTCACATTGCATAACAAGGCTGAAGAATAAATGCAAATTCAGATTTGGGCTTTTCTGGTATTTCTGTGTACTTCACTTTAAACTTTTTTTTTTTTTTTTAGCGTTTCAGTTGTTTTCTCTTTAACTTCCCTTTGCATGTACTTTCTTTTTTTTCCTGCACTTTTATGGACATTATGAAATGTTACGACGACTTCTTGTTCTTTTTTTTTTTATTAAAACAGAAACAGTGTTTAAAGTCATCACTGCTTTGGTTTCCAGGTCTGTATAACTTCAGAAGAAACCAACATGTCCTGGGTGGGAAATAGGTGAAAAGAGCTGCCAAGAAAAACATTTACATTGATTTTCATGGAAAATGCTTGTCAGTTTCAGGCAAACCTAAAAAAAGTAAATGCCTCTGGTACAACTTAAGTATGAGCACCAGTAAACAAACATCTCACAGGGATGTATAAAGGAGGGTTTAGTTTGTAGGATATGTGAAGTAATCCTTCCATTCTGCACAGCATTGGTAAGACCTCAATGGGGAAACTGTGTCCAGTGTTAGCACTGCATTTTGAGGAGAAGGAAGGTCGACTGGAGCAAATTCAGAGGAACACAGTGGGAATGATGAGAAGGGAAAGAAACATGACCTATAAGAAAAGATTGCACAAAGTTGTTTAGTCTAGAGAAGAGGAGACTGATAACGATCTTAAAATACATCAAAGGCAGCACCAGAGCAGAAAGATGTACTTGGTTCCTCATGTCCACGGAGAGTAGGACAACAGGGAATGGTCTTCAGCTGCAGCAAAGGAGGTTTAGGATGAGCATCACAAGAAAGGTTTGGTGGCAGGAATAGTGATCTCGATGTTGAAGCAGTGGAACAGATTGCCAGAGGTGATGATGGAATTTATCTAATAGGAAACTTTTAAAATCAGGTTAGGTATACATTTTTCAGGTGTGACCCAGGTATAACTGACCTGCCTTAGGACAGACACACGGTCTAGAGAGACATTTGAAATTCCTTCCAGTCTTGTCTACAGTGTTTGCTTATTAGAGCTATCGCCTTCCCAGCTGCTGAAGGGAGAATGTATCTTTTTCCATCTCTGCTGTATGCACTTTTCCTACCTTGTGAAGCACTGCTTCCCTGCCTGCTTCCTAAACTGCAAGCCACAGACTAGGAATTCTCTATTTAACCATGCAGATTGAGAGTTTACATTGCAAAGAACAGCATGTTTTGTTGTTTGTCGTGTTTGTGTTTTTTACTCAAACAGGTGAGAAGGCGACAGCTAGGTTACATTTATATTAGTACATAAAGCACTCTGGAGCAAATGGCACTGCATAGCTCAAATGTGTACACAGCTAAACCCTTTCAACACCCTCCCCCCGCACCCCTTCAAAAAAACACCAAAACCTAAAAATCAGTCTAACCTCTACTGTTCCCCAAACCAAGCCCGGGTGTTGCAGTTGTCATGGATCGACGTTGTATTGAGAAGCATGCAAACCATTAAACACTTGGCATGATTGTGAGACAGTGCTTGAACCCTTGTCCTGGCCCTATTTAGTTTACCAGTCTAGGCATAATCCCAGAAGCTGTGTGTGTCATTCTGTTCCTTGAAGAAGAATTGATTTCATTAGACAAATTCAAGTAACTGATTTACAAATGCTAATGTCTGTAATAGTAATTATGTCATCAGATACATTTATTTTTTTCTTCTACCTTAACAGAGTTTAGGAGTGGAGACTGTACAACCTCCATCACCCAAAGTGTCCAACAATGAATTTAGCTTTACAGTTGGTTTTAAAGACTTAAACGGTAAGTAGCTGAATGGGCTCCTTTGTGCTTTTTAGGCTTATTTGAAATACCTCACAGCAACAAATGAGAAGAAAAACTTCAAACACCCTTGATCAGAAAAAAAAACCCCAAAACAAAAAAAACTTTTTCGCTGGAGGGAGAGGTATATTTGTGTGTCTCAATTTAGGAAATTTAATGGCTCCAAATTTTTTTAACGGACATTGCTTGGTCTTGTATAGGAGTCAGACTTTTTAAAATGTCTGAGTGTAGAGAAAAACAAAAATGAGAAGTCCCCCAAATAATTTTCTAAAATGCAACCTTTTTTACGTGAACATTTAGCTTAGTAGAAGATGAAATTCCTCAGTGTGAGGTCAGAGCTGCATAAGCATTTTTGTCCAGTGGAAGTGTCAGCTTCAACTGCTTCCACTTTACATTGCTTGTTCTCATTCTGGTTTGCACTGTCACTTCTGCATGTACAGCTGCTTGTTGAGGCTGTGTGATGAATCAAATGAGGGACTTTATCCTTTGGTTTTGTTTGTGTTTTTTTTCTTTTTACTGGGGGCTGATTGTTTGCATTTACCTGAGTTGGTTTTAACCTGTGTTTTTGTCCCAGAATCAGTTCACTATTAAGCTACATGATGCCTTTACCAGCAAAGTGGGTAGAGGTACATAAACGGAGAGGATCATAAGCCTACTTTCCCACTGAAAGGAAAAGCTTATGAAAATACTCTATTAGCATAACAGGTAAAGCAGAGTAAACTGAGACGGACTGGTGACATGGTCATGCTTAGCTTGATGAATGATCTATTCTTTGTTGGACTATATTAGCATTTTTGAGTAGCTAGTTCAGTGCTCTCCATTCCTTGCCAAAATCCCACTTAAAGCTTTCCCAATTTGTGATTTATTTTTTTAACTGAACTCTTCAAAGAGATCTAAACCACTGAATCTGTTGGTACTTAAAGAACCCTTCTCTTCTAGAAAACTAAATCATCCCTACAGGATGTTGTTCCACAGGATCTCTTATACCATGGCTAGTTCAAACATCCAAAGAAGAAATTGCATATGAAGTTCCAGTATAGGATTTTGTCTTATACTCTGACAGAGTAGAAGACAGAAAGCAAACGTTACAATATTTCTATCTGGTTGATAAGATGCTTTTGAAAGGAGACTGTCTTGTCTGTTCTTTGCTTAAAGGATGCTCAAAACCCTGCATGTTACATGAGGTATGTCACGGATGTTGATCAAACAATTACTGATGTTCTACAAGTGATACCATACAATTTCTTGTGTCTTAGAACTCTCTGATTCTGCTTCCTGTTAATTTTGGACTTGTTGAATAGTAGTAATATATGAAGATATTGTTGATATAGGCCTCGGTTACATGGTTTGTTGTGTGCTATACCAAAACTTGCTAAGTTATGTATGTACTTAGGATAAGTAAACAGCCTAATGAGAGCTAATGGAATTTCTTGCATCCGTATCACCAAGCATGTGGCCCAGAAACCTTGCTGGATCAGGGCCAGGTTTCATAACATCATAAGGGCCTGAGACTGTATCACTGAAAGTGAAGCTTCCTGTCCTGTTTAATTTGTATTCATAGAGTTCCTTGTACTCTGAACTTCAGTATGACCAGATTAATGGCTATTCCTAAAACACGTTTGTTTCTTCAACCCTTTTAAAATATTGTTTCCTTTCCCATAACCCTTATATCTTACAGTAACCATCCCTTCTGCAATTTAATCTCTGCTGAACTGGAAACGTAGTGTTTTGCATTGCACTCACTCTGACACATTTTGTGGTTTTCTTTACAGAATCCCTAAGTGCCCTAGAGGACAAAGACCTAGATGCTTTAATGGCTGATCTTGTAGCAGACATAAATGATGTTGAACAGAGAACTTTACAAGCCCAGAAAATTTCTTCTGACAACCAGCAAAGTACAGTCACTCAGCCTTCAACACGCTTGGGTGGTGACATTTATTGTAAATCAAGTCCCTATGTTACCATTACTGGACGGTTTGAGGATGACTTGCCCCCTCCACGTCCACACCCTGATTTGGACCTTCCACCACCACCACCACCACCTCCTCCTGAGCCGCTCACCCAGGTAAGCTTGGATGGAACCTGTTCCAAACATTCAATAGTTCTTGTAATTTTGCAAGGGGTATTTGGTATTGGAACAACAGGGGATATCCTTAACATGCATGAACTGCAGCGTGAGAGTTTTCTGTTATTGTGGGCTCAGCAATTTCTGTCTTTTCCTTCACCTATTGCCCATTCCTTCATCTTTATAATCATCATTCTGATAGCCTAAGACGGGCATAAATCATTGAAAGTGGTTTACTGCAATGGAAAACTTTTCACTGATTTTTTTTAATAAGCACTGATCAGTTAATACCTTCTCATAGAGAACTTGGCTTTGACATCAGTACAAAGCACGGTCAAAGATCCCACCATTTTGTGAAGGTGTCACTGTGTTCGTTCCTTGCGGTCTGTGCTATTCGTGCTGATGAGATGGTTCTGTGGATGTTTCCCTGATCCATCCCTGGCCTAACTGGTTTCTTGGAATAGGAAAAGCTGTTCTATTGTGTAAAACACAACATTTGCTAGGAGACTGGGTGCAAGGCTGAGCACAAGAAGTACTTCTCATAATCCCAACACAGAGTCACCTGCTCTTCCTGGTCTTGTCTTTGAAGGGAAGTAATGAAGACCACATCTGCAATACGGGACAAATACTCTTTACTTAGGAGGTGCCAAAGTTATCAGTAGGTACTATATATAAACAATTGGCTTACCTGTACACTAAAATTTCAGGCTCATCAAAACCTCCTCCATGTTGCGGAGAGGGAGATAATGTAAGAATTCTGCCCTGTTACAGCCCCGTGGGGAGAATACATGTATTAGAAGATTGATACAGCCCAAAAAACATGAATCTGAAATCATGAAAGATCTAAAAGTATCTCTTTCAGTATTCATATACATAGTAACTATGATGGAGAGAAAATGTTTACATTTAGGGAATGGAAAGATTTTAGGGAATGTGAAAAGTGCTCTGTCAGCCCATGTAGAACTGTATCAGTCAGTTTTGCTTAAAACCATGGGCAATTCATTGCAGTTTAAGAATCCACAGAAACTGAATATGAATCACCTCAACATCACTGCTGTCCCTGTGTTTAGCATCATACAGCAGACATATTTAGTGAAAGGAACAGAAAATTTGGTAGGAAGAGGACCTTTCTGATTATACAAAAAGTGATTCACGGATAAAGCCTCATTATGTGCATATGACCTTTCAGTGCTGTTTGAAGAGTGAAAGTCATAAACGTGGGAGGAACGTTGCCATTTTTCTGTATCTCAAAGATAATAGTTAACTTCCTGTCTTAAAAGAATATCAACATTTGCAAAAACAGCAGCTAAGCAGCTTCAGAAGCTGAAGTCTTGTATTTAACTAGTGTAATTGATATAGAAGAGATGCTATCAAGATAAGTTCTATCATTGTCCTACAAATGTGTCCCCGTCTTGATTCAGACTCATGACCTTTGAGGAGGTACCAGGCTACTTAATAGTCTAGTTTGGAAGCTGAAAATGTATCGTCTGGAAGGTTAGCTGTTTAGGTGGGCTGAGATTGGCCAATCTGCCAGACTCAAGGGGTAGTAATCAATGGTTTGCTGGCTGGTAACAAGTAGGATCAATGCTGGCGCTTATATTCTTTAACATTTTCATCTGTGACCTGAGTGATGACATAAAAAATCATCTGCAAATATGCAGAAGGTGTTTTTAATTAAGGGCACTGACTGACAAGATGAATGGCAGAACTTCAGTGCAGGGGGACCTTGAGAACTGTGAGGACTGGGCCAGCAAAACCCTCAGAAACCCAGCAAGGTACAAGGTTCTGCATATGGGATGAAATAACCCCATGCGTTTGTACGGTTTGGGAGGTGACAGGTTGAGCCCTGCTGAAAAGGAGATGGCATCCTGGTGGATGCCACATTGAGTAAGAACCATGCGTGCAAGGCCATCTCAGTATGGGGAACTGGCCTGTGTTGGGAACACCATGGCCAGCAGACTGAGGGAGCCATTATTGCTTTCTGGTGAGGCCACACCTGGAATACTGCACCCCATTCTGGATGTGGAGATACTGGAGGGTGTCCAGCAGAGAGCTACTGGGATGGCCAGGGGCATGGAGTGATCAGGGGCCAGCCAGGACAGGCTGAGGGAGCTAGGCTTGTTTGGTCTGACAGAGGAGTCATCTAATGACAACCTAAAAATACCTGAAAGGTATTCCCAAAGCTGGTGGAGCCAAATTCTTCTACAGTAGTGTTAGGTCATATAACAGGGGGCAACAGCTACATGTTATAGCTTTGTAGTTTTGGACTGGGCATTAGGTAAACCTTTTCCAGTTCTGGCAGTGGTTTAGCAGTGGAACAGGTGACCCAGAGAGATCACAGATTCTCTTTCTTTAGAGATTTTCCAAACTTTGCTGGGCAAAATCATGGCTGATCTAGTGTTGGTGACAGTCCTGCTTTGGGCAGGGAGCCAGACTATGGACCTCCAGACCTCTCTTCCAAGCAGTGCTTTTATGATGCTGTGATCTAAAGCTCACTGAAATCAACAGTGCTGCACAGTTCTTTCCCTTGAGTCATGTACTGGGCTAATTCTCTGTTAGCTGGCATCCTGTATTACCTGAGGGTCAAACAAGACTTCAGAGTGGAAAGAGAATATACTTCCTAAACACAACTGGAATTCTATATGCAAAAACGTAGCTGGAGGTCACTTCTGTCTCCCTCAATTAAAGTGTTCCGCTGAGACTGTGTGCTGTGCTAAATCTCTAGCAATGTTTTCTGGTCTCTTTCCAGATAGAGGGAGAGGGCAGAGAAGCATGGGAACAGGAGGTAGAGACATTTCTAAGGCATCTATCTGCAGTAGCCGATTTCCTCATTAAGGCACTGGTTCTGCTTTCTGCCGCATCCCTTGCCTCATTTTCTGATACAGATTGTATTCAAATACTGATGGCGTACCCATTGTATGGCTTACTGGCCACAAAATCGGCTATAGCACTGTTACCTAAGTTGCAGAGTGAATGATGGAGGTAATAACCATTTCAAATTAATATGGAAAGAACTGATTTCGAACTAGTGTTTATCATCTTGGTTAGTATTTGTTTTGACATGACATTTCTTCTCAGTAGAGTGAAATGAAGCTGTCAATGGAATGTATTTTGTGTCATCAAAATGCATGTTACTGTTAGCCAGGATTCTTGATAAGCAATTCTTGAGCCAATCAAGGCTGATGTTTTGTTCAACATTTCTGTTTGTGGTCAAATAAGAATAGTGTTAATTATTCCCAGTGCACCCGTAATACTAAGACTCTATTCTCTAAGTGTGCCAAAATCAAGAAGTACAGGCTTTCTTTAAGGGAAGCATAGAGCTGTCTCATAAGTTTCCATCACATTGCTGTTTCATTCAGGCTAGATCTTGCTTCATCTTCTCTTTTGTATCAGCTGTAACCCATATGGAAACACAATAGTCCAGTTTTCAGGCATTCCTGTAGCATTTGAGGAACAGATCATGTAAGAGCCGTACGACTGGGCAACAAAAGAAAGTGCTGGACTTGTAAATCAAAGCTTTGGCTCAAGGATGTTAGCTCAAGGAAAGCTGGGGTTTCCCTGTAACTATGAATTTTCCCATAACAAGCCTTATGTTCTATATGTAAGTAACAAGAAACAACTCTTTTCAAGTAAACATAAATTGTTGGCTTTACTTAGCAAGAAGTATACCAAATATCTTTTGTCTTTTCAGGAAGAACAAGAGGCACAGGCTAAAGCTGACAAGATTAAGCTTGCATTGGAGAAACTGAAGGAAGCCAAAGTTAAAAAGGTGAGCCTTAAAATAGTGAAATGCTACCACAAGAGCTACCAGCTAAGTATCTATTAATACTCTTCTCAATAATAAAGTTCTTACTAAAATCGCTAGGCTTTTTCATATTTTTTCTGTGACTTGAGACATCTAAAGATATTCTGCGGAGCTGTCTTGTCATCCACCTGAAGGGAAGTCTCTGGGAGAATGCTACCTCTGAGGGATGTATTTTTAAAGCGGACTTGGAAGGCTCTGCCTCTTTTTTTTTTCCAATGTTGGGGCAAAGCGCACTGTTCTGATAGGTTGCCTTAGAGAAAGTGGAGTGTACATAAAAATGTTGCTTACTTACGCTGTGCTGATTGCAGAAGTATTAAACCTTTCTTCTACAGTGGATGTGGATTTAGCTAATCCCAATTAAATTAATGAGGGTCTTCTTGCTAAATCTTTTCACAGCAGTGCAGTAATGTACAAGGATAATAGAAATTATTTTAGACCAACAAGTTAGAAAGCTTCCAGCTAATGTCTGCACAGTGCTGCAGTGTGTCCTGTAATTATGCCCACTCATCCTAAGCTAGCATTCCAAATCAACAGAAGCTGCAGATGTTCAGTAATTCTGAAAAATGGGCGTGAAGAAAAACCAGTCATGACCTTTCAGTCTTGCTCAAATAGGAGATGGGAGGTACTGGAGATCAGAGCCTGCAGGGCTTCCCAGGAGAATTGAAGCTTCCAATAAATTTGGGGGTGTCCAGACTCGAGATGGTTCCCACACAACGCTTTACATTCATGTACAAATTCTACTTCTGAGAGAATGTGTTGGGAGGATTTCACCAATGTTGTCTTTGGAAAGCTCTATAACTAAACTTATGACTGCTCATTGGTCACCCTCTTTTCCTTGCAATGTTAGCAATTCTCCTTTGGGAGGAAATGTTTATTTTGAAGACTTTTTTTTTCCACTTTTTTTTCAACCCTGAATATTTGGAACCACAGGGTAGAAGTAAGGCTTAATCTTCTTGTGGCTGTGTCACTATAATTAAATTACTATGTCATTCTTGAATTCTGAATTGACTAAATAATTGTCAAGAAAACTGGTGTTCTCTCTTTTACTGAAAGTGGAGGGCAGAAGCCAGGGAGGATGGTGAAAAGTGAGCTCACAGCCTTGGACTTCAGGAGAGCAGACTTTGGCTTCTTCAAAGATCTGCTCGGAGGAGTTCCATGGGATAAGGCCCTAGAGGAAAGAGGGGCCCAAGAAAGCTGGTTAATATTCAAGGATCACCTGCTCCAAGCTCAACAGAGTTCCATCCCAATGAGCGAAGGGCCACAAAGATGATTAAGGAACTGGAGCATCTCTCCTATGAGGAAAGAATGAGGGAGCTGGGAGTGTTCAGCCTGGAGAAGAGAAGGCTCACAGGGGATCTTAACAATGTCTAGAAATATCTGAAGGGAGGGTGCAAAGAGGACAGAACCAGGCTCTTTTCAGTGGTGCCCAGTGGCAGAACTAGAGGCAATGGGCACAAACTGAAACACAGGAGATTCTATCTGAATATCAGGAAACACTTTTTCACTGTGAGTGTGGCTGAGCACTGGCACAGGTTGTCCAGGGAGGTTGTGGTGTCTCCCTTCTTGGAGATAATCAAAAGCTGTCTGGACAGGGTTGGGGAAAATAGGCTCTGGGTGGCCCTGCTTGAGCAGGGGATTGGAGCAGGTGACCTACAGAGGTGCATTCCAATTTCAACCATTCTGTGTTTCTGTGAAGATGGAAGATGCGTGCATGTTTCTGAGCAGTCAACTATAATCACACAAAAATACCCTTTTTACCCCCAGACGTGTTGTAGATTATGCATGTACAACATTTCTTTTTCTCTGTAATCTGCACTATGGCTCAGTTGCTTGTTTCAGAGAGGAAGAGACTTAGAAGGGTTGGAATCAAAGCAAGTTTACATTTTCTGTTACATTTGCTTTTAGTTTTGAGAGATAGTGTAGATTTTCTCTTCGGGATCATCACTCTGCTTCTACGTGATCTTTAACAGAGATTGTCTCTATAGTACCAAAGCTTCTTATGCACACATTTTAAAATAAAGAGCTATTTAAACAAGACTGTATGGAGAAGTCCTCCCAACTCACCAGTTTAGTTCCAGTTTCTGTGTACAGATCCTGTAGACAAATTTTCTTCTGTTTCCAATACTAATGGAGCATTTTAAGTACTTTCCTTATAATGCATTTGCAGTTCTTTATCACATTTTATGTACTTCAGCATTTTCTTTGTTCCTATCTGAAAAAAAAGGGCACACTGTTTCTCTTTTAGCAAACACTTCATAGTATGAAGAAATAGTGAGTGTCTTAGCTTAATTTGGTCAATATAAGTAACGCATCTGCTTGCTTATTGATGGGTGTTGGACTACTGCCCATCTTAGTACAATCTGATTTCAGGTTAGTCTGTTGGCATGGCAAGATTCTTCCATTCTTTTTCTCATTTAAAACTAAACTTTTCGCATTTCTAGCTTGCATTAAGGACACTGTCCTTTTGTACTTGGTTTCCCTATCAAGCATTTTCCTTAATTGCACATCTAGTAGATTTAGAGAAGAGATTAACTTCTGCTTTTTCTCCATAGCAATTTCACCTTTCCTGAAGTCATGCACAGGACAAGGTTCAATTTCCTTTTTTGAGAAAAGGTCTTTATTTTGGAGGCAGTATAATGTGAAAGCTTCCAAGCAGTTTTATTCCCCCAGCTCATTGTGGGACAGTGTGCCTTTGAATCAGTAATAACCTTCAGCCTTAATCTTTCTTATCTGTGTTAGCAGATTCAGACTAGCCTTTTACTTGCTTCTGAAATTAACTGACTCTTCTGTGACTCTGTATTCAGCTTGTTGTCAAGGTGCACATGTACGATAACAGCACAAAGTCACTAATGGTGGATGAGCGTCAGGTGACACGGGATGTTTTAGACAATCTCTTTGAGAAAACCCATTGCGACTGCAACGTTGACTGGTGCCTGTATGAAATGTACCCAGAGCTACAAATTGGTAAGTGGCGTAGTGACAGAGCTTATAGCAAATAGATACAGTGCATCCTGTGCTATTGATAATCTTGAAAAGATAATTTATAACATTTCTCCTGCCCATGTGTCTACTGGTGTTGGAACATTGCAGTCTCTAAGGTGAGGGATGCTGCAGGAATGTACTTGGGCCATTCTTGCTGTAGAAGTGAATCTTCCATTCATCTGTGCAGTGAGCTGCAGAAGGCTCCTTGCCCACCACCGTTTCCATTATTCTATTCTACACAAAATGAAGGGGCCGTGTGAGTTTGTTTGTCAAGGCAGTGACAGACCCAAACACACCAATACTTAACTCTGCTCTTCGAAGAGAGGATGCAGTGCTGTCAGCAGGCTATTACATACTGACCAAACAAATGTTGTAATTAAACAAGACTGTCTGAGAAGCATTTCAGTAATTTCTGATGCGTTTTACTTGTGATAGTCGTTTTCTTAAGTGTAGTTGTGAACAGGATATTGCTGTCTCATTGGGCTGCAGCTCTGCTTCTGTTACCTTATGATTAAGGAAGTAACTAACCTGGTCTCCAGGTCCATAGGAAACAGCTGTGCAAAACTTACATATTGTTTGGTGCAACTTAATGAGTTTTGTTTCAAAAAGGCTTCAAGGCCTGATTAAGAAAGGAATATTGTGAGTTATTTCAGAATCTTTTTATTGTCCAGGCTGCAAAGGTACTCACATCAAAAGGAAAAAGAAAATTGCCACATCTTTCTTGCAGGGTTGCATTTGACCTAGAGAAACGGGAAACCGTCAAACAGCCTTTAGCATTCTTGGTTTACAGACTCCTGGCAGAGATGTCAAAATGCACAAAGAAAGTTAAACATCAATATTGCACTTTAAAAGAGCCCCTGAAATAATCATCCTGCTAAACTGAAACAAGGAAATGTAAAAATAGTTGGAAAAAGCCTGACTGCTCGTGCAAGAAGATACTCATCTGCTTGTAAGAATGGCGGAGACATTAACTGCCAATCTGTTCTTTCTACTCCATTAATATGATACATGAAGCAATGTTGCTGTATTCTTTTGTACCTGCTTACCTTAGCTAAGGAAAGACTGGAAATGTAATTAGACCCTAGAAATGTCACAAATGTCACTTTGAATAATTTTAGAGTGTTTTCTTGTCTTGGAAAGTTGCTCCCGCTGGTCTAGTGTGACTTGGACAAACATTTCTGAGTGTTAGGATGGCAGCATGTGAACAGATTGTTTTCTGAATCTTTATAATCATTAAAAAGAGTGTACTTGTGTTTCTTCATAATCTGGATAGACATTTTGAATTCTCCATTGCACAATTAAAACTGAAAGCATCAGGGAGATCATATGCTACAAACATTGGGGTTAATGGTTAGACTTTTTTTTTTTTGGTAAGTAAAAATTACTTGTGTCACTTTTGTTCCAGCTAATGCTAGGTGCTTTGGGTTAGGGTTAGGGCTAGGGTATTGGTATAGTAAGGAATTACTGTCATGAATAAGAACTGTTTTAAAAGCCAGGACAGAAGAAGAGTAGGAAAGGAAATAAATCAGTAGTTAAGGAAAAAAGGAAAAGTCTATGACCTCTTGATGCAGAGGTCTATTTCCAGGTCCAAATCAGCTGGGAATGGAGCCTTTTTGTTTGCAGAAGGAAATTTCGATATGGATGGAGTGGTACATATTCTTTCTTCTGCTTCCAGTGCACAGTAACATGCAGTTTGTTTTGATTTTGAACAAAAATATGTTAACCATTCTTTATTCTTATTATTATACTTCTTGGCAATTCCAGATAGCTCTATTACTATCAGAATGCTTAGAAGACAGACTTTCCTGCACTTCCCATTTCTGCCTGCTTTCCATGTTAGTATTCAAGAGAATAAAATTTTGTTTACTTTAAGAAACAAATCTGAGCAGCAGATACTTCAGGCTGAACTGAAAGTCCAAGCTAATTTTGTATCAGAAGATCCTTGACAGAGTATCTTATATATACTGTTACTTTGAAAGACAATCATTGCAAATAAAATAAACTACAGTTTTAGATTAATTGCATACTAAATATCACAAATCTCAGTAGTGAGATGGTGATATAACACTGGACTGTACATAGCAGCATGTATTTTGCAATAAAGAGTATTTCCTTATAATAGGCATCCAGTTTTAACTTTTTCTTTTGTAACAGTAATTATAAAAAAGACCCTCCTGAGGATGGTAAGATCATACCTTTCATACAAGAAAAGGCTGTTACTGGAAATGAACAAACAAAAGTATATGTGGCAAAAAATAGTGTTAAGTAACTAATGTTATGACCTGAGAATTATTTTACGGCTATCCTGGACTATGAAACACTGTTTACCCTTCAGACCGTTACTTAGGTTTTATATAGTGCTTTATATTTCCAGCGCATTGCAGAAGTATCAGTTGCTAAACGAGAAGCGTTATGTTGCTTGTGCTGTTAAAAGTCAATGTGTACATGTGAACTGGCCATGAAGCTAATCTTGTTTTGTGAATTTAATTAATTCACAAAATTTAGTTTTGATGTGATATGCTGAACCCTTGTCAAAAGTAACAAGAAGTGTTAAAGAAAGCCTACAAAATGTATGCTGTTACGTCCTCTTATACTAGGCAAACCTAGGCCATTGAAAGATATGATCACCACAGACCACTGAAATGGGAGTACAGCTGTTCCCAGGGAACTGCCAAAATCATACTGAAAATTGGAGCTGGGTGAATTCCCTGCCCCAATACTGAATTTGTAGAAAAATGCAGTTTGGGTCCTTCCAAAATTACCTGTTAAATTACGCTCAACTCCTTTTCCTTCCTTGAGTTTATGTGACTGTTCAGATACTTTACACAAGTGAAACCGCAGTAGAAGGGATTGGAGTTACCTAACCTCAGCATACCCTGTGGCTTTCCTGGGTGAGGATCTGGGTTCAGATCAGCTCAGGAAGGGAGAGAACTGACACAAGGTCTCCCGCATCTCTGATGAAGTTTTTAACTACAGAGATGCTGGTAAAACAGTATATCTTCATATCAGTTTTCTGTCTTCCTATTTCCTCTGTTTTGCTATTTCTGTTTTTAAATACAGTTGCTTCTAACAAAACATTTTATTTTCAGTGCATAGAATTCTTCCTGCTGACAAAAAGCAATTTTTCATTTGTTCCGATAAGTAAAAAGACAAGGAAATAAGTTTTTGCTATTCTTTTTCAATTCAGTGGCTGAAGTGAATATATAACTGCCGCCAATCATACTGCAAATCTTAAAAAAACGAAAGCAAGCAACGGCAAAAAGCCATTGAGAGACATGGGTGTAACTGTTTACTCTTAGTGGGTCACTGTTACCATCCTTTGCAGTCTTCGGTCAGCAGCAGAGAGATGCAGGAGGAATCCAGGGGCATGCAAGTGCTACATAAGGCATCTTCTGTAGCAGATTTGCCCTTCCGCATGACACTATTTTCATGTGGTTTTGCTCCCTTCTGTGGAGTGGAAAAGACTGCTGGGCTGCCCAGCTCTTGAGCAAACATCAGATAATAATTACATTCTTACACAGGAATTTCTGCAGCCTCAGGAGAGGAGAGAGAGAGTTTGAGTGTCTTACATTACCTTTTCTGTCTCTGCAGAAAGGTTTTTTGAAGACCATGAAAATGTTGTTGAAGTGTTATCGGACTGGACTCGAGACACTGAGAATAAGATCCTGTTTTTGGAAAAAAGTGAAAAATATGCTTTATTTAAAAATCCTCAGGTAAGCTAATGTGGTATTTGGATAAGAGTCTAAAGTGATGTCATTTAGTCTGTATGCTGCCTATTGCATTACTAATTTGCTTTCAGCTCTGTCAGTTTGGAATGAAAGAAAGCAAAACTTGTACTTTCAACAAAAAAACCCAGAATGTTGAATGCAAGGATTTGAAAATTAGTGCTTTCTGTTCTTTTCTGATACTGGTTTTAAGTCCTGTCCCCAGTGGTGAAAAATGGAGCATGTAGTTCTCCACTGGTACAAGCTGTTGCTTAGGCACAGCCCTCAGAACTGGGGTGAGGTGGCACACCTGTAAAAACCCAGCCTTTGTCATTACTACAGTTTCTCCACTATTTCTACTGATGAAAATCAACATTTCCGTGAAGGTCCAGTTTTTGCCAGTTGTATGTGAAACTTCATAAAGAGTATGCTGAGTACTACAGAGAGTTTATCTGGATTTTCTTTAGACGGGGGAGAAAAATTGGGTGAACAGTAACTTCTGCACACTAAGTTTGTACAAAGAGGGTCTGCACACTGAATTGTGTCAAATTATTCAGGATAGGTGGATACCCACGTGATTTATTTCTTGTGATATGTGGTGAAAACCATATTTACAAACACCCTAGCAGACATAGTTGATGCATTCTGGGACACTAGATCTTTTCCCCTGGTCTGTTAGCTCACTGAGCATCTGGTTTGTTCCCGAGAGCAGCAAGAGAAAAAAGAGCAATTCAGCATTGCCGAAAAAATGAGTCAAATATATAATTTGGCAGCAAATCTCACCAAGCTGGTTGTTAGGAAGTTTTTTTTTTATAATGAGCCAGTGTTTCAAATAAAACCTGCAGAGAGGAAGTTTCCTTCATTGACATAACAAGTATCCACAGTCAGGGAAAGAAAACTTATCCTGCAGTGTACATGGGTTGATGTTGATTTTTAATATGAAACAGCAAAGCCAAGTTTGGAAGTAAAACATACATGATGGCTCAAGATGTCATACTTTCTAATGCACATAAACATACCTAGCAGCAGAGGTTCGATTGTACATTTGATTCATACACCAGTAGTGTTATTTGGGTGAGTGGCTTAGGGCAAGGCTGTGAACCTCCCACAGGATGTAAATCTTTGATGAAGATCCTGGGCATTTTGATTGCAATGCACTTTAGAAATAAACATGACCTAAACCAAAACCAGAATAAGAGTGTAGCTCTGTCCTCCCGTCTCAGGACGTGCTGAGCTTGATCTGGATGTGTCTGCAGTCCTTCAGCCCCTCTGCGATAAGCGCTAAAATGAACAGCCTAAGGAAACTGAATCAGTTGTGGCTATCACACTATTGAAATATTTTGCCAGTAATAAACTCTAACCATCTGTCAGGCTTAGTAAATTTAAACATTGTGAGACAGACAGAATAGTACAGTCATATCAGCAGTTTGTCTTTTTGGCAGAAGATAGTCAGTATTGTAGAGACAGAGCTCACAGTAGGTAATGAAACATGGTAAAATACGTGATCTGGAGTGAGGCCCTGAAAAGGTAAAGCAAGCGGAAATGCTGAGTTGATGGGGGGCAGGGTATACGATTGCCTAACTACTAAGGAAATTATGGTGTAACCAATGGGAAACTGAAATCGAGTGCTCTGATACTGTTTTCTCAGGCTATATTCAGCCTCCTCCTCCTAGCTCAGTCAAGGTTGCCTTGTAAACTCATTTTGTGAGTACAGAAATTGCAAAATGCTCTTTTTGACACAGCCAGTGGTGGTAATGCAGCAGCAGTTGGATTCCTTACTGGTCTTATTTACTGCTTATTCTATCAGAGGTTGTCTGTGGAGATCTCACAGTTTTGTAACTTCCAGGTATTTTTCTGGAAAAAAAAGAGCCATATTCCAAAGGTGGCTAGGTGCCTACAATTTATTCTTAAACAAATTATTGATACAAAATTTTCATTACAGAAGTTTAATGCAATTAAATGCTTTAAAAAAAAACCTTATAAAGATGTCCAGATGCCTTGCTAAAAAAAGTGGACCTCTGGAGAAGGTCTGTGACCTATGCCAGTATTCGTTGTTTCTGTCTGTGAACTAGTTATGTACCTGGTATAGATTGAACAACAATTAATTAAGTATGTTTCATTTTCTAATGAGGAACTGAGGTTTTGAAATGCAGGATTTATCATCTATGTCTGTGCTAGCAACATTAGCTAGCTCAGCTAATGCCAGTGGCTTTTTTTGAAGATTGTCATTCTTGTCATACAGTACTCTAATATTTTTCTGCAGCTTTGTTTCTGAAAACAATTTTTAAAAGTATTCATAATGCATTTTAGAAAAAAACATCTGCAAAATCCTCAGGTGTCTCCCTCTTCGTGAAGACAGGCCCACTTTTGCCCTTTCCTCAATGTGATATAATTTACCCTGCAGAGAACTCACAGTAAAAGACCATTCCATGAATGACATCAGTGATTTATCTACAGAGGTGGAGCATCACAAGTCTGTGACTAAAGAGTGAAACAAAAATACATATTGGTACATGTGCAAATAAAGAAAACCTTTAGTGTTTCTTTTAGGAAAGGTGGTGCTTTGTCATGTGGTTGAGTGATGCTATGCTTGACTCTTGAAAGAAAAGGTTGTCAGGTCTCAACACCTCTTTTCAAAAAGCCCAAAGAGTAATTCTCAGCTAAAAGAGACTCTAAGAAAAAGAAGAGTGTAGGAAATGCTTTTGCTTCATTTCAACAGGGTTATTTGTAAGGGGCAGCTGAATCTAAACTCCTGACTGTAAATGCTTGTCACACTCTTAGAACACTCTATTTTGCTCACATGGATTTTGAATTCCTGTGTTTTTCTTTTGCTGATGACACAGTGCAGGTGACACCACATGCATTGTGGGCTTCTTTAGTTTTTGTTTTTTATTATTTTTGGACAGTATTTATGAAAATTAATGAAAATCTGTACAGTGAGTACTCTGTGCTTATGCTCCCTCATATGTAAGACAAAACCAAGAACTGTACTCTCCAATGGAGAACGATACACTGAATTGACATTTTATTTCTTCTGAAAAGCAAGTGTACTAAACAGCGTGAGAAGGAGGCGGAGTAAGAATTTGTAATGTCTTTCATAACTGGACAGCTATAGGGAGTTTCATGCTTGAATATTTATTTTGTTGTCAGTGACACTGAGGTAGTATGCACCAGGAGATACTTCTATTTTTCACCACTTTGGCCACCTTTATGAATCAAGGTTTTTCTTTTGTCTCCACTGTTACCCAGTAAAGGAAACATAGAAGGGTGGCAGGGAACCTGATTATTGAGTGTGCTGGCAAATGTGCAAAGAAATAGAAGTGAGAAAAGGGAAGTGTTTTTCGCCATACTCCAGCTGTTCAGTAATCTTAATTTCTCTATTAGTGTATCTCAGACCATGGTATAGTTTCAGGTTGAAGATGCTACTTCAATAAATATTTTTCTTTCTCTGCCTTGGGACTGTAACACAGAAACAGTCTTTATACATTTGAACCATTTTGCGGGTGACTTTTAATCAGTCTATTAAGTGCTTTGCTGTTAGCTGCATCTTAGCTTATATACATCTTTCATTTGTTCCATGTTCCCCCGTCTTTGATGCTGAAGACTGTCATCCTCAAGGCATGAAAAGTCAGCTGTAGTGATTTTTTTCAAACATTATAAAATCAAGTAAAGTTGAAAATCAATTTTTGGGGCTTCAAAAGAGCTTTGCCTTTAGCTTCATTTATTTATTTACATTTGTGATCTTCAGAGCAATTACAGGTATCTGCTAATATTTTTAATGTGCATTTTTTTAGGGGACACATTATGATACAGGTTGCAGATATGACCGTGTTCTGTTTTATTTTTCTTACACAAACCGTGCTGCATTCAGTATGTAGTTGCAAGGGGCCGAAATGGGATGTGAGCTGGCCAGAACTGCACTCATTCCAGGTGCAGTTTGAATCAGCATAAACAGGCAGCTCATTGCGCAAAGAAGATAGTCGTGAGTATGGAGCAGCTATCTTGTTTGCTCCATGCTGTCTGATCTGTGTTGTTGTGGACCTTGTAGATCTTCTGGAAAAACAGTTTCATTAGCTTAAAAGCAAAAATACAACCTAAGCAGAGGGGAAGCAGAGCAAGAATGCTGCCTTGAACACCTGTTTTTTTCTATGTACTGATAAGTAGCTGCTGCATTCCAGCTTGGATGGGGCTGTGTATGAAAAAAGATGAAAGGTATGAGAGAGGTGCTGTTTCATTTAGGAAATTCTTTTTTAACGGATATAGAGACATAGAACACCAATCAGAGAGTTTGGCAGTGCAGTGGTTAAGGCTACTTTTTCTACCATGATCCAAGTTTGGTTTGCTTACATGCCACCAGAGGTGTTCTCTGAAACTCTTGAAAACACCTTCTGTCTTCCACAGGGTTATACAGTGGAGAGAGATACAGCCTGAATTTTTTTACCTGCCTTTCCACACAAGAGGAGATGACTGTATTCCTAAGTGGAAAGGTTGTATGCATAGATTAGTGGTACTTTACAGTACAAAGCACAAAATTAACTTAAGCTGGCTATAAAATCTTTACAGGATTTTCTTTTGTCCATATGGAATTTTCTGCTAATGTAAAGCCATAGATGGGTCATCAGCTAGTTTTGCCACTGTTCTGCATAAGCACAGGGAGAAATGCTGGCGTAATGTCTCTTAAGGATGGCATACCTGCCTAGCAGTACATGTCAAAACTGCCACTGTAGCTCTGCATTATTCTCAGTCAGGCAGAATGGCATGGGAGAGCAACTGGCTTTATGTCAGCTTCAGCTGGTCTGGGGTGTGTAGGCACAGGGAATAATTCAGCAAAAATGCTTGACTGCTCATCTCTGCAGCAGGTAACCCAAACAGTGCAAACAAAGCAAACCCAATGACAAAGTGTGTCAGCATACTTTGTTTTGTTTGTTAAAATAACCCTTTATGTTTGCGTTCTTATGTTATCAGCCCAAGAGGATGAATCCATCCTGTTAAGTAAGCTCAGCTCTCTATCAAGAGAGAGGTTGTCTTTTGAAAGTAAAAAATAGTTAATTCTCAAATCTGTAGACGTATGCAGAGAGCTGCCCTGTAGCCACATCTTGTCCCATTAATGACCTGTCATCCCAAACCAAACATGCATTTCCCAGTGGTGTCCTCACACAGGAAATAGCTTGCTTTTTATCATGACCTTTGCCTACTGGACTTGGAATGACCTCTTGTAGACACATGTGGTTTGCCTCCTATAGGATGAATGCTTCTGATCAAAAATAGGAGACCACACAGTGATAAAACAAGTACAGCGTACAGTCTGCTCCCCAGGTTTTTAGCCACTGACAAATAATGAGTACCATGTACCTTCAGATTTCAGGGCAGAGACATAAAGGAGGTAATCGGTAATAAATGAAATATGTGTTGACAGGTGAAAGATGACAGTGTACATCTGTGTAACATTGGTTTAGGTGACAGAGCCCTGCTTCCCTAATGAAAAAGCTACGTTGTTAGAGATCCAGCATGGATATCATTACAAACTTTCTCTCTTTGCCATTGATTATGTCAGTACAGGGTGGTCTGTGTTTCTGCTAAATAAATGCCAGATGCCTGAATGTGAATCAGTTGTAATCAGAGGAGCTTTGTTTTCTTATTGTCAGTGCACTGAACGCTGACTGAGCCAGATGAATGCTCTCCCCATCGCTAGTAAAGCTGATGAGCCAAGCCTTGTTGAGACAGTGATAAGGTGCGCTTACCTTGATAAATCTTCATTGTGTATTTTAGGGGTTGTACTATGTCTTTATAATGATCTATACAAGAAGAAGGCTTACAGCTTGCATGTCCCTGTACTTTCCAAATCCATCCCAAAGTCTGGAGGCTCAACCCACCCTAACAGTGCCCTCCAAGGTTTCTCTTTATACCTTCATCAGTGCAAACATGAGTGTGCCAACATCAAGCCAGCAGTGCTGTGATAGTGCTTCCCGTCAAGAAGAGCTGTTGCACATGTACAGAGGACTTGGCTGCAGCTACTCACAACAGTACCTTTTTTTCCAGTAGGATGAGTGGAGCATTGTCACTCAGTCAGACCTAAGGTTTTGGACTGCATAGGCAGGCATTGCCGTATGGGTTGTACTGAGAACACACTTCTAAGCAGATTTTGTTTTGAGCTGGTTTGGGTTTTTTCCTCTATGAATGCTGTCTTCAGATGCAGTCACGAAGCTGTGGTCCTTAGTGTTTGCTTACCTTCATCTGTGGACTAAAAATGTGCCCAGGCAGTCTGGAGCCAGCTATGTGCTGCTGCATATTCTAGGGAAGAACGTTGCTGTGTTTCCTACCATAACTGTCTATTGTATCAAATGTTCCAAGTTTCTTTTCTTACGTTCATACCACAGACATGGCATCAGCATAGGCCAAATTGCAGGTGGCTGTGTTTTTGATGTCCCCTGTCTGACTTAATGTGAACTTTTAAGAGAGCAGTTTTTAAAGAACTGTTTTTGAGATTATCCACACCCCTTCCCCTTCCTCTCCTGGTGCCTCTCCAAAAACCGTCTGCTATGAGGCTTGTGTTCTGGCAGACAGCTGTTCACAGCACTGCTTGAAAGAGAAGATGTGGTTGTGTGGAAGAGCAGGGTTTCACTTCAGATAAACCTCATTGCTGTAAACATGGTATGCTGGTAGGGCAGATTTGCTGCTTGTTTGTTTCTTTCTTACACTGTAGCAACAGCATGTTCCTTCACTTACACACTTCTCATTTGTCTTTTGGTAATGTTTGCATTTGTGTTGCAGTTTAGTTGTTAGGGAGTTCTAGGCATGTAAATATGTTGCCACATTCTCATAGTCTTGAGACATGAAAAAATGGAGAGAGATGAAAAGTCAGATAAAGTCTTAGTTTTCTTCCTACAGAATTGCTTGAAAATTGCAGAATTAGGAGTAATTTTTAAGTAGATAGCTTTCAAAATTTGACGGGTTTTTACGATTTTGTTTCTTAGACAATGGTGTGTGTTTGTTATGCCCTTTGTTCTGCATACTTAGCATTTTGACTAATTCCAGGGAAATCAGTAAGACTGTCCTATGCATCAGGTATTTTCCAAACCCGAGCTTCTCTTCTACCTGTACTTTTGTTTAGAAAATGATAAAACGTGAGAACTTTTGAGTGTTATCATTCTGGCCTCAAGCCCATGGATCCAAATGCTACTTGGTGTGTGGCATAGCTGCTTGCTCTACCTGCTTCCTTCATGCCCAGCTGCCTTACTGTCTGCAGGCAGCCAGGCTCTGCTCTCTCGCCGTGCTTGCTGTCGAGCAAAGCTGCTGCACGCGCTCCCACACACAAGTCCCAGCATGCTCCAGACCTACCCTCCCACTGCCTGAGTTTGCACATCTGTCCAAGTGCTGTCCTTTTGTCCATCTGTACAGTGCAGATGGATGCAAAATTGGTTTTGCTGTTTAACAGTGGGTGAATTTATTTTTAGTGGTAACTGTGTGCATGAGGCGCAGTGTTTCCTTGTTTGCAGGGGCAGACAGGCACTGAGTCCTCTAAGGGCAGTTGCAGCTTCACGGCCCTCTGTCACAGAAGCAGAGGGTCATTTGAAAGTGTAGGCTTTTATTTCGTTAGGCTGGAGCACATGGGCCAAGATGTCATGGTGACCATTTCCTCTAGATTTTGGAATACCTTCTTCATTGCATAAAAATACTTTGCAAAGCATGAACAGGGGTTTAAAAGTAGAAAGTCGTAACTTCGGATAAAGGCTTTGGCATATAAGCACTTTTATTAAAAATTGAGAGCTGAGTTATATCCAGAGTGCCAGATATGAAGCGTGCAAATTACCAAATTGGGCTGTTAGGAAAAATGCTTTCTAGCCTTTTGATACTTTGTATTCATTGTATATCAGTGTGCAATAAAATGTTATGTATTCTGCTGCCTGTAATAATACAGGAATATAGGAAGTGGTGAAAATTGGAATGATAAAATCAAACCCGCTGATCCAGAAAAGCAGCCAAAAACATAAGCTACTGTTTTTAAATTTTTTGGAGACTGTATATAAAAAGGCAAAAGTAATTTTGTATTACTTTTGAATTATATTCAAAATAAAGAATTAAAACTCATGAGCAGGCAGCTGTGATTGAAGTTTTCCATAAGAAGGGTCCATAAGCATCTGCCTCTTGCCTCTGCTGGCTTGGGTACTCAATATTGAAAGACTGAATAACTATTGAATGGGTTTGTAGTGATCTAGTTACTTGTATTGCTGTCTTTATAATGAACACCAATTTCTTTTGTGTCTTAATCAGAATTTCTACCTGGCAAACAAAGGGAAGAATGAAAGCAAAGAAATGAATGATAAAAACAAAGAGGCTTTACTGGAGGTAAGCCAACTTTCTAAGTTGATGATGCAAATGTCAACAAAATTGTGCCACCATCTGCATCTGCTCTGCAACAACAACGTTTAGTTCTTTGTGGGCAAATGTGTAACAACAGGAAGTTCTGTGATGGTTGGTGTCTTTGTGTCTAAGGCTTAGTATGTGGATTTTCCTCTGCGTCTGCTGCTCACCATTAAAAATTCAGATTGTATCCCCTATGAGAGAAATTAAACAATGGAGAATTATTTTGTTATTGTAGACCCCAATGCCATGAAATGCTTTTACTTCGTGTTTCTGTGAAGAGTAATGCCATGATAACAATAAAAGCAGTGTGATACAAATATGAATAAAAGAAACAGCTGTGCCACATCCTTAGGCCAGCCCTTGTGGCTTTGTATTGTTAGTAAGGTGGATTGGTAGCAAGCATAATCATCTTTCGGGTTAGAAGTAGATATACTTCTTACTATCTCAAATTATTAGCTGTGCTTCAGCATAAAAAGAAGCTTTGCACTTTTCCAGAAAGTCTGTTTAGCGTCGTACCTTACCTGCTGAAGTTTTACTACAGTTGTATGTTTGAGAGAGAAAAATCCAGAGCTGTATGAAGGAGAAGATTATCACAGTTCTCCTGGAAAGCATTTTGACTTCAGTAAAAGTTCACAAAGGAAATGCTGTTCTCAGGTGACTGAGGATTCCCATTTCAAAATTAGTGCATCTCATGAAGGCACCAGATGTCAACCAGCAGAAGTCCTGGTAAATTCTAAATGAAAACATTGAATGATAAGTGTGTTTGCACTAAAAATTACCCAACAGTGTGTCCTTCAAGCAAACAATGAAGTATATTGTTTAAATTGTTTTAAATGCTAGCATGTATTTCAAAGTGAAAGCAGAGATTGAAGGGGATTTTTTTTCTTTAGCTGTTTTTAGAGCTCTAAGCAGTCTCTAAAGATTCTTTCTACAGAAGTATTTCTCTACAGAACCTATAGGTACAGCAATAGAGAAAAAACAACAGCAGCAGTACTAACCATTCTGTTTTATTGCCTTCACTGAGTACGTCTACGTCTAGTTAAAATCTTTTGTAGGTTTTTGCTTGTCCCTTTATAGAAAGGAGGTTTTGCAAGCCTTCTTTTCCAGTGTGAGCACCCAACTTGCACGGCTGAGTTACCACATCAGCTTGGAAAGTTTCCTTTGCCTGTCTAAGGTGTTCATCTGCCTGGTAACTACATTCCCCATGTTCATATGTTCACTGTGACAGGAAATGTCTTTATTTTTCAAGGTAGCATTTTTCTGCTATTTTTTAATAGGATTGTGCTTAAATAAATGTATTTTGTGTATTATTATTCTTGTTGCACAGGAAAGCTTCTGTGGGACATCTGTCATTGTGCCAGAGCTTGAAGGGGCCCTTTATTTAAAAGAAGATGGAAAAAAGTCCTGGAAGAGGCGTTATTTTCTTCTACGAGCTTCTGGAATTTATTATGTACCCAAAGGAAAAACCAAGGTCAGGAAGCCAAATAATCCTTTTAGCAGTAAAACAATTCATGGAGGTGAAAGTGAAGAACTCCCAAGGTGACATTTTAAGAGCACTGTCTGGTGCATCTGAGAGGATTGGGTTTTTTTTGGTTTAACTTCGACTACACCACTTGTGCAAATACTGGAATGTAGTCACTGAATCCTGTCACGTTTCTCTCCGTTTGATTTCTATGGATAGATAAAAGCCTTAATGAAATAGCACTCCTCCGGAAGTCAGTAGGGGAAAGAAAAACAGCACAGCACCCTTCAGCTGGTGTTACACTGCCAAAATGCTTCACTGTTATACGAGTTCCCTGTGGAAGAATATTTAACAAGTTCTCAAGTAAACTAATTTCTTATCCCAAAATAGGTGGAATTTTGCTTTGTTTGATACTGACTTTCTGCAACAGTAACCAGCACGCAGAAATGCTACACACTCTTTCCTACAGTGATCTTTACCTAGAGAATGCATTGTGCCTTTTAAGGCTTTTTAAGACTGCCCTTTGTGTAAAAAGAAGTGAGACAGAAGCATCCACCTGACCGAATTAAATGTACTGACATTTAGTATTGCAAAATATTTAAAGAGTCTGAATTGCCAGCACTGGAGAAGCAAAGGGGTCCTGGATGTGTTGCACGTAAGGGTGGCTGGCTTCTCATTTCCACAGGGATGAGGTAGAATGGTCCCTTCTGGGCCTGGTGGTATTTTTTTGTGTGTGTTCTGAAAACCACTTCTGTTACCACTTACAGTTCTGGTAATGCTTCATATTTGAAAATTCTGATGCTGCTGATGGAACTTTACTGTTATGATCTGTGCTGTGAAACTAAACTGTTCTGTTATTCCTAAATATATTACAGAGGGAAAAACAAATTGATAGCTTGTAAAGGAATGCTGTGCTGCTGCTACAGTGATCTGTGTTTATAACCAAATCTCAGTGAAACACAGACCTTGATTACCTTGCTGCTTTCACAGCAATTTATTTTGACTTTCTCTGACCCTGAGGTAATGGCTTTCAGTCCTCAAATCATGTTTCACACACAGAGCATTCTATCAATTAGGCACTAGAATGCTATCTGAAAGGCACTTAAGGCAGAAAGAGTATAAAAATAGTAAAATGAAAAGTCCATCTTGGGCATTTCCTTGTAGCCTGCCTCCAACGATGGCCAGTAGCACACTGCCAAAGCAGAGCAAGCAGATACCCAACCTTTTTTCATCATCCAGTGATAGCTGTTTCAGTGATTTTCTATCATAGTGCAAATGAGGGAAGTGCTTTCTTTTTTCAGGTGATAGACTGCAAACACGGGCGGGATGGAACCCTGCAGTCACCTTGTAACAGCTGTTTTAGTTTAACACGTTGTTGCCTGTTAGTCATTACAGCCTGTTTACCACCCTGCCTATCACTGAGCCATTTTAAGGAACTGTGTGAGTGCTGCAAACTCACTATATTACCAACTCAGGCACTCACAGGGAATGAGGACCTTGAATCTAGTTCTTTAGGAGATAGTCACAGCTCTTTAAAATGATGCCACAGTCAACTGTTTGCGCTTGCTTCTATAACAGCCTTCAGCAAAAGGACACATATGTCCATGAGAAGAGAGCCGTTCCAGAGAAAGTCAAGTCTCTTAGCTCAAGTCTGTGTTTAATGGTGATTTAAGTTAGTTACTGGACTCTGTATTGAAACAGCTGAGGCTCGGGTACACATCTTTTGTGGAGACAATCTCTGGTAGATGAGCAGAGTGCAGTGAGGGTGCTAAGCATCTTAAAGCACTGCAGCAGAGTTCAGTAGAGCTCTTTAGTCAAAGCCCGTAAATTATGAGAGTTCATCCCATGTCAGGGTGGTATGAAGAGTGCACGTGCATCTTGCTGCAGCCATTCATTTGTGGGTAGAGTGATCTTTCGTTGAGGTACAGAAACAAACACCTGGTGGACAATAGTATCGTCAGCTGCTGCAGCTGTTTTGAAATTCATCACGTAATCATGTTTTCACTTGTTACAAAAATGCAAAGAAGTCTGGCATACCTTTGGCACTTCAAGTTGCCTGTAAAATACCTTGCAAACGTGAAAATACAGGGACACGTTCAGGTAATTTTAGACACATGCATTTGGTGTTCTTTGTCGTTTGGGTTTTTTTTGTTAACAAACCAGGCACCAGTCAGGACTGCTGTCTTAATTTCTTTCTTCAGCATTACTCTACTTATATCCTATTTAAAAACATGCTGGGTCACAAAACAACAGAATCAGAATTGCAGATACAATTTTAAAATTTGTTTCTATTAATTGTGTTGCTTTGTCATGTTAACATTGCAGAAGTACTAGCAATAAGTGCCTTTGTCTCTTGCATAAAAATTTGTTCCTTATTTAGAATAACAACTGCATTCATATTGGTCTTAATTGCCGTTACCTCGTTCGTAAAGGAAAGGAACAACTCATTAAACTGCATGGACTTGAGCACGTTTAGGAGCTTAAAGTGTTGGAAAACCCTAGGTCCACACAGTCAATGACAAAATCCCTGACATCAGCTTCAGGGGAGACAAGGGACAGAGAGAAGCCCTTTCTGCATACAGTGTGAAGTGTTTCCTCTCCCCACAAATCTTACTTGCAAACTCGATTCATAAATAACCCAACTCAAGGGCGTATTGTAATGAAAGGTATCAGTAAGAATGAGAACAGCATAGAAGAACCATCATATGCGGAAGTATAACCCCATTCTTAGGGGCAGAGAGGGTTTGTGGGTTTTTATTTTCTTTTCTTTTCACAATTTCCTCATTTGTCGGTTTAGCCAACAGTGACCATGTGACATGGCCATTTTTGCATTTCCACTCAAAGGATTGCAAAAGTTACGCTTTGTATGCGGAATTCTGCATTGAGGAGTGTGCTAGCACCAGAAACCTTGTTACTCTGGTAACATATTGTGAACAAGCAAATAATGTGATAAACAAAAAAGGAATGATGCCAGGAAATTTGAGAAAATTCAAAGCCAAACAGATGAAGCGTGTGTGCTTGTTTCCTGATTAGAGTTTATTTGTTACATATACCAGAGAAAGACGAGCTTGCAAAGCAATTTAGAACCCCAAACCTTCTTTCTCTACTCAGAATTGTAAGGGTGTGGTTGCAAGGCTTGTATCTATTTTACTAAAGTTATTTCTTACTATGGTGTTCTATGTGGTCTTATTAGCCATAAGCCAAAATCTCCACATGAAGCAAAACAGCACAGCAAAACCAGAACAACAGTAAAATGTTGCAGGTTTATATATTATTCCTAGTACGTACTGACCCTCTTTCAATTGTTAGTTTAAGAATGTACACACTTAAAAAATTCATCTTTCTTCAGTCAACTTCATGACAGTTAAAAAAAAAAAAGCATTGGCATTCATGCACTTGAAAAAAGTCCTATTAATGAGTTTCACATCAAAATTCAATTTGTTCTAACAATGATGTGCTTGGTTTTCATTTGTAGACATCACGGGATCTGGCATGCTTCATTCAGTTTGAGAATATGAACGTTTATTATGGTTCTCAACACAAAGTGAAATATAAGGCACCTACAGATCACTGCTTTGTCTTAAAGGTAATGTATGAGAAAAAATAAGTACTGCGAATGTCATACGCAGTTTCTTTTATTATGTACACATGTTTAAGTCTGAAGCTCCAGAGACCCTGATGAGATAGAATACCACCTGCAAAATCATGTCTGTTTTCTTCTTTGCTTCATTGTTGATCAGCAACATGCCTTTAGAACCTTAATTTTAAGGACTGGTAGTCCTATGATCTATGTCTACACTCCATCTATAAGTTGTCATCAAAACAAGGCTGAATATGCTTCCAGTGACTGACTGTTCAGGTCACTGGACCCATCTGAATAAATGGCACACAAGGCAGATATATGATGAGAAGACTGACAGACCCTAATATTGACGTTTTGAGCACTGTGGAGACTGTATACTAAAAAGTATGTCTATTTTTTATTTGCAGTGTAGTCATACCTGTTGAGTGGTTTGTTGAACTGAAATGCAAAATCTTGCAGGAATAGGCATCTCAGATGGCATATTTTATTGCACAACTGTTTTTGGCAGGAGTGCAAAAGATACTGTTCACGCACGCATGAAAATCAGTGCTTGCTGTTGAAGGAAGTATCTCATTGCTGCCTCTCCAGGTAATAGCACAGCAAATAGGCTGGGAATTCTGCATTCCTCTCAGGAAGGGAAGCCTGTGCTTTAAACATAGTTCAGATAGCAGAAATGAAGCGTTGAGGTTGCAGTAATTAGGCCTTGCTTGTTATCTGTCGTTAATTCAGATTTTAGAATACAGTGGGATTACTGTGTACAATACAGAAGATCATCTTGTTGCTGCTTCTCTATTTAAATGCCTGCAGTGCAAACAAGATACTAGAAAACAGTGTCTTGCCATCTCAGAAAAAAAGTACAGGAAACATTCACATTTCTGGCTGTAGTTGCACACTTACAGCACTTTTTTATTCAGTTTCAAAATGTCTGCTAGCCTAATTTACACATGGCCAAGCAGAAGTGGTTTATAGACCCAGACTTATTTTCTGAAGCAGATGTATCTAATTAACACAGATGAGCACTTTTAATACTATAGTTTTCCACAAAATGCTCTGCAAAACCCACTTTATCCATTTTGTAAAATGGGTGAGCCTTCTGAAGTTAACAGGTAAGCATTATTTCTGAAAAAGACAACTTCTAATGAAGAAAAAAAAAAGAAAAGGGGAGCTGATTTAAAAAATAAGGGGAAATTGATTTTCTAAACAGATGACTGGTAGAAGTAGTATCTGACTTACTTAGTAACGGTTATTCACATTCTGTTCAGATGAAAATAAAAGCATGATTTTTGATGTGTATGTAGCAATGTGTTTAACTGTTCACAATGATTAGGAAAACTTTCTGGACTTACTGCTATCTTTTGTGGACAGAGGTATGCTATAAATAAGAGCTTATACCAAAAAAGTCACAACTCGACTGAAATACTTGCTTTATTGGATGTGGGATGTTAGCGCTATACCCTCAACGTGAAATGTGAAGAAAAAGATCAAAAGCTCACTAGGGAAAGGTTTATGGCTTATAAAGGTGTGAAACCTACTTAGCAAAATTGTTTGCTCTGATGTTTCTAAAATGTGTTTGCAGTGTACTAGAATAAACATTATATCAATAAGATCATTATATCCGAGCAACACTGCTTAGTAATGAATAGATTATGTTACTGTGATTGTTCTTCATTTTAATTCCCACAAATCAGCATTTTGTAGATTCCTGACTGGCTCATTTTCAGACGTGGCTTCTTTTAATAGCTGTCTCTTGCAGTGGCTGGAGTTGGTCAGGAAGTATGAGCAAGTATTGATATCTTCAAATCTTGTGTTTTTTCAAAAGTGGAAGCTTCCCACTTAGGGTGGCTTTCTGAGGGTGATGCGATGGAGAATTTCCTATTTACTACAATTTCTGTACGTTAATTTGAATTCTGTATATACCTTTTTGAATGCATGCAGCTGAGGTGAATTCTGTCCTATCCTTCTCTTACCTTTGGAGGTTGGAGCTGAGGATGTTGCACATCTTGAGATCTGCAGGCTGAGGGAAAGAGCAAAGTTAAATGTTGGTCTCTCTGATTGGATGCTTGGTGACACAAAAGTGTGTGGACAGGAACACAGAGCCATTTATTACACTTAGTCACATTTTGTTCCTGTCTGGTTTTATATGGAAGTCTCCCAGAAGAAAATATCTTTCTTGCTGGGAGACACTTGTCCTGAGGCGTCAAAGGAAAACAAATTGTTATCCTTGAGGTATTTCTCATCCTGCCATAGTTTGAGAATAAAGTCCTCAAGATAAAATGACAATACTTCTGCAGACAGGTGCAGTGAGCAAAAGGCAGTAGATTTAACAGATAAACATTTGTGCTTATTATACTGGTAATCTAGTAATTTTGAAGGAATTTGGATGCCCAGCTTAGTCTAAGTTAGATGGAAGTTTCTCCGCAGCCAAGGCTGCACTGCTGTGTCTTAGCTCTTCCATTCCCCTGTGCGTGCCTCAGGATGGTGAGCTCTGCAGAGGTTCTCTTCCAGTTACTTGTTTGTGTTGGCTGCAGGAGATTATCTGTCTTCAAAGCAAATGGGGGAAAATAATTGGAAGAGTAGCAGCCATAGCCCATCTTAGCTGTTCACTGAGGATGGCTGTAAATCAAAGGAGATTTTTGCATTTTAGAAAATAGGTTAGTCTGCAGCCCTTATTAGCTCCAGCAAGCTGTAATGCCACTTGGAAAGTTTTTGAATAATAGCATATCACTACATTTTTTTTAAAGAATTGTTGCTTTCCGAGGACCCCCTTAGAAACTGCTGTGTCAAAACAGTGAGCAGTCATCAGCTAAGTGACTTGGTCTGCTGTGTTTCAAATGTGACAAAAGAAACTGGACAGCTCAGAGGCAAGAGACCAGCTTGTACTTTATAGTGCAGGAGAAATGCAAGGACTTAGCAGCTTCAGCAGTATCTTGCTTCTGTGCTAGGTGGAAAATCCTGCTGAATTCAGAACCAGACATAATTTTCCAGCTTTAAGCACTGGGTTGAAAAATACCATATTTATTTCTGACTGGTTAAGCTAATTGGCATCCTTACTTCAAGAACAGAGGAAATGCCCTTTGTTCATTCAAATGGCAGCAAATGGCCAGTGAGGTGGGCTGATCTGGAGTTGAATATGGCCTCATGCTTGAAGGAAGCATTCCTTCTTTTCCTTCAGTCCCAATTTGAATGATGAACCCTCTAAACAAATAACCAGTAAGATTTGCACCTGCCTTCAAAGGTCCTGTCTCGTATTAGCAGGGAGAAAAGATAGAACATTTCTTTTTGCCTCCCCCAAATCTTGGTCATCTTTATGGTGTGTCTGTATGGAGGGAAGAGCCCTCAAGAGTTATAGGAATGAGCAGAGCATTCCTGCCATTTTTGCATCTATGTGCAAGGCATCACCGAGAACTTTTGGGAAAGAGGAACCGTAGAACTAATGTTAATCACAACCCTGGTGACTTGGTTTTAGCTAAAACAATGAGATTTCTCAGGTTGTCTGACGCTACCCTGAACTATATGGGCTTTTGCCTCCAAGTCTTCATGACATTTCTTTGAGTGTTGCTTCACGTTGATCTCTCTAAATGAGATGCGGGCTTTTTCTCCAGTTTCTTCTGCTAGGCTACAGTCAAGTGAGATGCTCGCAGAGACAGTGAGCCTTTGGTCCTAGTGCCTGTCCCAGACAGCACGCATCCAATCACCAGGACCCAGCAGCTCCCTCTGTCCTGTTTCTTTTTTAATCTCGCCATTTAATTTCAACTTCAGTGGTCATACCTGGGTTACTTAGCTGATGCTAGCTTGGGTACTGGTGTTACCGTGGCAACAACAGGATCATGCACATCATGGGCAGGTTGCTTTGGTACTTAGCCAGAAGTTGGGGTAGGTTTTGCAGCCTGTGATGGTGGAGCTGTACCTAGACTAGCTATTTTAAACTAGCTCAAATATGAATGTTCTTGTCTGCAAATCCATCCTGTATACTGTTCCTCTTACAGCTAAAGTAGTAGGAAGTGTTGTGAATGCTCCTTGCCTATCATTTCTTCCCATTTTATCAGCACCCCATTGTATATACTGTAGCTCAGAACAAAAAAGGAGTGTTTTTTGCTTATTGTTAACCATCAAGGCACTGAAGAGAGAATGGGGAAAAGGATGGTGTGCCAGAAACAATTCAAAAGCGCATCACAGTGTCTACTAGCAAAAGAGAGTGCACTTTGCTGAGCTTATTCAGGAGTTTCGTTTCAGGATGATTCAGGAGGCAACTGCAGTAACTGAACAAAGCAGTTGCTTCCTCATATCAGCTCCTCTCAGGCAGCAGAAAGCCCAGCTGGGACTAACGGAAAGCAGCACAGCTGGCTGGTCGGTGTCAGAGAGCAGGGTCACCTTTAGCTGTCCCTGTGCAGCAAACCAGAACCGATGTGGCTGGGTCCTGAGGATGAGAGTGCAGCCTGGCACAGAGGCTCCGATGGAGTTGACTTTAAGGGATCCTTAGGCTTTGGGGTAACTATAAAGCTTGAAGAACAGTTTTATTTACCAGTGGTTACTTCGTCTGTGCTGAGCTATAACCTTAAATTGAATTGTTCTGTACCACTGCTCCCTCAAAGGAAGTCCCATGTTTAAAAAACAAAAACAACACAAAGAACCTCAACATATTAAACATAGAGTCTCTGAATAAAATAAATACTTTTGCAGCTTCTGCTCCTGTAAGCATGCAGATTTTTCCTATTTTCTACTCAGCCTAAATGTAATGCTTACAAAAATGTAAAGATCCCACCCTTCACTTTGACATCAGATAAAGTGAGTCTTTTCTTAATAGAGACCTCCGTATGCAGAATAAAGGAAAGGAAAGGGCAGCCAAGAGCGAAAGAAGACCCTCACTCAAATCTGCATCTGTCAAGGTCAGATCTATTCCAGGCAGAGGAGGCGGGAGAGGGTAGCAGCACGGCTCTCCCCGCCACCCTGTGGAGAGTGCTGGCCACTCCTGGGAGAGGAACAGCAAGGGAACAAAAATATCTCTCCTTCACAGAAAAAATAAATTCACACACTGCACACAGCAAGTGCACAAGTTGGAGTGGTTTGGTTCCTCAAAGTCGCTTTTGTATTTACAAATGCAAATTTTTATGCATAGATTCCCTGTAGATCTGCTCTTTCACCGTCTACTACATTACATGGGAAATGCTGTGGAAATTGATGAGACCTTTAGTGACTTATTTCATATTCTGAAGCTGAAAGCTCTCAAAACCAAGAGATTCCACCATGAAGGAAGGGATCTGTTCATCATGCTAGTGACAGCATCCATTGCACCGAGCAGAAATAGTGAACGTCATGTTTATTTTGTGCATTAAGAGTGTGTGTGCGCGCATGCGCGCACACACATACTAGTCCAGGAGCTGGTTTTGTCACACCATGTTGAAAAATCTTTCAAAGCAGACAAATAGCAAGGTAATCTATATGCAAATTTGCTGGTTTAGTCAGTCTGATGTGCCTGTGACAAAGAGTGGATTTAATTATAGTTTATTGGTGCTGGTTGTGCTTGAGTAATCTGGAGGTAATGGTGCATAATGCTGAATTAATCTAGGATGAAAAAAATTGGTTTCCTGGGGATAAACTGAGACAAAGGCAAATCATCCTCTATTTCCACAGCTGGGTACATTTTCCTGTGCAGTCTAAACAGCTAAGTTTTCCTGGTGTGATTTGGAATCTCCGATCGTTTTAAAAAATTTCTAATCATCCAAAGAATTTCAGAAGTAAATTTTCAAGACGAATAGCTTCTGTTTGCGACAGTGGCGTCATTCTAGCAGGTAATTTGGCATTTAGTCACTCTGCTCCTGATTCCCTCCTCCCTCACAGCCAGAATGCTCTGTCGCAGACTGAGTCATGTACATAATACATTCAGCACAATGACAGTTAAGAAGGTAGAAGGTGAGAATTAGCAATGTTTGAGATAGCAAATGGTAGGAAAAAGATGTAGAGCAAATTGCTAGTGCAGGAAACGAGGATAGGAAACAAGAGATTTTATATTTCTTTATGTGAAAGATTTGCAAATTGTTGTGTTAGCATGAATGCTTCAGATAAATATTTCTGAGTAAAATTAATTGCTAGATAAACTGAGAAAGCAAAAGCAGAAATACTCTTTATTACGTAGCACTTTCAGATATGTGGGTTTACAGTCATAGTACATGCCCACAGTTTTGCAAGATTAATGCATAAACAATGGGGAGAATAAGGACAGAGAATGGACAGTGAGAAATGGAACATAATAGCTTTGGAAAACTATTTGCTGCATAAACTAGTTCTCTTTGGTTACAATGGCTATTACATATATTTTTAATGACCTAAAAATTCTGCCTCAGTCATTAGAGAAATGTAGGTCAAAGGAATAATTTCCTTATAATAGGACAGTTACTGTTTTATCTGTACAGTTTACGTACATCTTCGAAAGATCACCTAAGCCTGGTCATCGTAATGCAAGGAGTGTGTAGTATCAGAATTTGACCGTGTTTAATAGTAGACAGCAAATTAGAACCACTTCAGTGTGATACTTGAAAGGTGCTGAGTATTAATTCTGCTTACAGTCATGAGAGCCAGAAGAGTCTTGGCTTTTCTGAGAAGCTAGCTCAACAATAGCACAAGTTCATCAGTAGAAGATGAGATATCCAAAAACGTTGACCGTTTTGTGAAAATTTGGCCTAAAGCCAAAGCTTTTGATCCAAAGTTAGTCACTCTTTATGCTTCTGGCTATTGTTTCTGCCTCAGAGACCGAGCAATGATCCATATATTTGGGGGCAAGGAATCCAATGAGATGCCTGAATAACTTCAGTTTACTTTTCATCTCCAGTGTTGGAAGAAGGCAAAGAAGATTTTATTGGGATAATCTCTAATTTCATGCACACATGGCCTTCAGTCATTTGTTTTGGCACAAACCATAGAAACCACATCGTCAGTTCCCATTTCTTCAGGTTTCCAATGTGTTCTATCTTTTCTTCCTTAGGCAAAGAGTTTACTTTATATCTGAAAATGTAATCTGTGCACAAATATTTTTTTAAACCTCTCCAGAAAATAAGCTCTTTATATTCAAATGCTTCTGCTTTCTTTATCTCTAGAGAGTTGATACTTGTAGAGGAGACAGTGGTTCAGAGGAGAACACTAGATTCTGTTCCAAACCTTTCCAGTGCTTTTCTGGGTGGAACACTGCTTTTGCAGTCTGGTGTTTGAGGTACTGGACAGGTGTCCAACACTTCCAAAAATCAGGCCCAATGATGCAACTAATTCATCATTATTAGGAGTTTTGACATTGACAGAGAAGAAAGTTTGCTGTAGTCAAGTTATGTTGCATTTTAATACACTGTATTATTTCAAAGCACTATTCAGTTTTTTTCTGTGAGAAAAATTCTGCAGTCCCTTTCTACTTGCATATAACCACTTGTCGTTCAAATGATGACTTCTGGGGTGGTTGTTTTTTAAACAGTTGTCTTTCATTTTATTTCTGCATGTTTCAGAGGCAAAGGTGATAAACCTTTCCAGAGAAGATGTTTTCACTTTGGTGTCAGATGATTTTAATGACCTTTTCAGGACACGGTATGCACCATGTAACAAAATAATTTATCTGTCTCTATGTGTGAGACGTCTAAACTGTGGCATACTGAGCTTAGCGGTACTTTGCCTAAAAATACAGTATTTGTCACATGACTGTCATGATTGATATTGTTATGACCTTTGTTAGTCTCACAGAGAGGTTATTGCAGGGACTGTGAATCTAGTTTAGCAAAACCAGACTTGCGTAGTGACTACAGTTCCTTACGTCTGTGTGCTGTACTACACCGCTACCCTGAGACATGGGAGCTGTGAAAGGAGGAAATTGATTCACGTGGATCTTCACACCAAGTCATCGTTTCCAGGGACTTTCACCTGTCCAGGTTCTTCTCTGAATTGATTATATTGAGTCAGCATTTTTATGCACTATCTAATAGATTTTGCATGTGACCTGAAGTTTTTAGGGGAGAGTCGAGCTTGTAAAGGTCACCGTTGACAGCAGAGTCCTGCTATTTGTACTGCCAAAGTAATTTCACTGTGGTACAGTTCTTCCCAAGTGAGCAAGCTGCTGGGCTGGGATGTGACATTTCTTGGCTGAAACATTTTACCTTTCTATCCAAAGTAGCATGCTTCATGCATCTAAAAACCACAGGAGGCCAAATGCCTCCCTCTGAGCTACTTTCTAATAATCTTTTACAGGTATAAACCTTCAGTATTAAGCTTGGTGCTGCTTGTGTTTGGTCTCGTGGTCTGCCCTTGCACACAGCTGCAGTTAGGCAGCCTCTGCACTGGTAGCACGGAACAGTCCTCCTTAGACCTGATCCAAAGCCCAGGAAAGGTAATGGGGATATTTCCAGTTAACTTCAGTAGGCTGTGGGTCCAGTACAAAGTTATGTTCTATGTGTCATTGGTAAGGTTACACATGAAAAGAGAGCCAGTGCTGCTGCTGCTGCTTCTTGGAAAGTGAGAGACAATACGGTTCTTAGCTGTTAGAAAGCGAAGATACAGACTGCCTGCACGGCTTTGAGGTGTTTAACCTTCCGTGTGAGAGCTCAGTGCTCAGCAGCTTGCTAGTTTTGACCCTAATTGACAGAATATACTTGTGACTCTGCATTTAATCATGGTTGCTGATTGGAGTAATTTAATCAAGGAACTGATTGGGGTAATTTGGAATAGGCCCCACTGGTGGATGTCAGTAGTTAAGACGGATTGCCCAGTGGAGACAATAGCTAGTAAAATATAGGGTAGAGAGTAGGCAGTAAAGAGCTCCCATGTTGTCTGTCAGGGGACATTCTAGCCTTGTTCACTTGCAGTTGTCTCTCAGCTTCTCAGGATGGTGAGAACCCCACAAGCTCAAAATATTCGTAGACAGTGAGGTAAGGAAGCTTGCCGATGATACTGCATTATTCAGATCGTTGAGGAAAGGGCAGACTGAAGAATTCTGGAAGGCTATTGAGAGGCTGAAGTTCTGGACAATAAAATCATAAATAACATATGGTCTAGGTATGCACACAGTAATGTGCATAGGGACAAAAGTGATCAGAACTTCAGCTGTGAAATTGCTAACTTTGAGCTGACCTGTACCATTCAGGAGCAAGATGCTGATACGGTATATAATTTGATAAAAGCTTTGTTTCAGTGCTCAGTGGTGGTCAGATATGTAAATCAAGTATTAGGAATGACTAGGGAAGGCATAGATGATAAAACACTGAATGTTGCAATACCATGGCACAAGTCCATGGTTTCCCCTCACCTTTGCAGTTCTGGTCCTCTCATCTCAAAGAGGATATAATAAACTTGGAAAAGGATCAAGGAGGAGCAACAAGGCTAAGCGAAGATAAGGAATGACTTTGACTTGAAGAATGACTGCAGAGACTAGAAGCCTGTAGGCTGGAAAAGAGACAACTTGCCGGTAATATCTCTAGGCTCAGGAGTGGCATGGAGAGGTGTGGATAGGGGTCAGCCATTAGTGTCTCTAATGTGTAACAAGAACATTACGCAAAGCTAGTAGCTGTCGGGTTCAGAGCAACAGGAGGTTGTCCTTCATAGAGTGTGTAGCAGACCTGGGAAAATTGTTGCTAAAAGAAGTTGTGGATGCAAGAACTCTCTCTGGGCTCAATAAATAGCTGAAGTACCTGGAGGAGAAATCCACTGAAGAACCTAAATACAGAGAAACCCCATCTGGCTTAGAAAATCCCCTGACCTGAAAATAGTAGCAGACAGGGAGAGTGCAGAGAAGGAAGTAACATATATGCTTGTCTTGTTCTTTCTCTTCTCAGTTTCCATTTTTGGCCACTGTCAAAGTCCTGGATTCAGGGACCTTTGATCTGACACAATACAGGTGTTCTTGTGAAACTGGTATTTCTGTAGGGTGCCCCAGTGGAGAGGTGTGCAGCAGCCCCTCTGAGCTCCCCAGCAGCAGATCCCCATTGCAGGGCTGTGTCTATGTGCAGCACCGTTACTAAGCTTGCACTATGCCGTGTCCTCCTCTGCCTTGTTTACACAGTGTGCACTTTCTTCCAGGTGTTTGTATGAATTATCTGTTAAGTTATAGAAGTTTGGGGTTTTTTTCCTTGTAATGAAAAACTGTTGGTAGGTGTGGTGTTTGAAAATGAGGGGAGATACATAGACCCATTGGATTTCATTGTAATGAAAAAGGAGGAAAAAATTCCTTACTTTTTTCATTTTTGAAAGCTTTGGGTGCCATCTGCTGGGTTCAGTAGGACCTTACACACTGGAGCAAAATTGCTAGTTGCTGTTTGAAAAGTGCTTGAAGAATTGAATTTACCCAGGGTTGCAGTGTCTTTGTTTGCACCTCCTGGCTGTTTTGGCTCTGTTGGTGATAGTGTAACCCAGGTCTATGGGACGTACTCTGCCACACAGAGAAGTGCCTGCTTACAGTTCCCTTTTAAAGCAGCCAGTCAGACTGAATTCTCTTAATGGTTTTCACTGTGTTGGGTCACATAATGGAGAAATGGCAGAAGGAAACAAGGCTTGTCAGGTATTGTGTCCTGGCCACATGTTGCAGTAGCAGAGCCCATTTTGACCAGCATTCAGGCTGGCTGGGGCTGCTGGAGACAGGGACAGACAGATGCTGGGGAGCTGGAGAAGGCTGTTTGTCCAGGGGCGCTGGTTACTGCCTCTGTTTGATATGTGGCGTAGGTGTATAGCAGCAAGATACAACCCTGTATGTTGAACTGTGTGAGGAGGTGGTGTGTGTGTCCCAGGTGGATGAGGCACAGGTCCGTGGGACAGGCATGGTGCCTGCTCTGCAGTTAAGGCACCTGGTGACAGAGAGCTGTCACCTCTGGGCTTGCAATGTGAGACGTCACTTGCTCTCACCTCGGGAGCGCCCAAGAGCAAGGTAATAGCATAAGTTGGCCATGGACCCTTCCAGAGGGCTGAAGCATGTTCTTCATCCAGGGGAGATGGCCAGCTATGTGTTTGCAGAAAAAATGGCGCACAGTATGACCTGTGTGAGCAGCTGAATTCAAAGAGCAGGGAGCTGTAACGCAGTTACCCACAGCAGTGCCTTGGGACACATCTGTCACTGTGAGACCCCTCAAGAGTAATATCCCTTTGGGGTTTTGTTCCTTACAGTTATCTCCCTGGTGTGTTCACTCTCGCTCCGTAGTTTGATGATACAGGGCTCTGGCAGCAATGCTGGCTAGCATGGTCCCATCCTGTCGTCCTTGCTACTTGTTCTCTCCCCAGGCCACAGTGCCCCTTATCCCCACGCTGTATGTGAGACCATACTGTGTACTGCTGGGTTTAAAAAAATAAACCAAAACTACAGCATGTTGAAATGGGTTATTTTTAACCCAGACCAGTTCTGTTCTTTTCTTTTTTTTCAAATCATAATGTGGCCTCGTAAACAGTTGGGTCAACACAAGCAAGGGAAGCCTGGTGTCTGCAGCGCTGAGGGGAGAGCAGGGACACGTGGCTGAGGAGCAAGACCTCTGTATTCGGCTTTGCTTTTGAACCCCTGGATCACCCAGCTGTGGCCAGGGTTTGGCCTCTGTGCCAGGGACACCCCAGCCGCTAGCAGGCATGTGTGAGGAGATATCTGGTGCCTACATCAGCCCTGGGCTGGTGGGCTGCTCACAGCGCTCTGTGCTGTGAAGGATCCTGCTGAATTCCCCACGTCCAGCACTGCTCTGTTTTAGGGGCTTAACAATCTGTATAAAACCAGGGTAGGGTCCTTGCTGCTAGGTGGAGGTATGCTTACAAAGATGATCAAG
This sequence comes from Pluvialis apricaria, assembly GCA_017639485.1. Classification (NCBI taxonomy): domain Eukaryota; kingdom Metazoa; phylum Chordata; class Aves; order Charadriiformes; family Charadriidae; genus Pluvialis; species Pluvialis apricaria. The sequence goes on along the minus strand of CM030008.1, from coordinate 19,529,734 downwards.
TGACTGGAGCATCTCTCTTATGAGGAAAGGCTGAGAGACCTGGGCCTGTTTAGCCTGGAGAAGAGAAGACTGAGAGGGGATCTCATCAATGCTTATGAATATCGAAAGGGCGGGTGTCAAGAGCATGGGGCCAGATTCTTTTCAGTGGTGCCCAGCGACAGGACAAGGGACAACGGGCACAAACTTAAATGCAGGAAACTCCATCTGAATATAAGGAAAAACTTCTTTACTTTGAGGGCGACGGAGCACTGGCACAGGCTGCCCAGAGAAGTTGTGGAGTCTCCCACACTGGAGATACTCAAAACCCGCCTAGATGCATTCCAGTCCAACCTGCTCTAGGTGAACCTGCAGGGGCTTTGGACTAGATGATCTCCGAAGGTCCCTTCCAACCCCTACCATTCTGGGATTCTGTGAATTTTTAGCTGCCCAGGCCAAAGAGAGTGGTTTGACCATAGTGAATCCTTGGAGCATATTTGGCTGCTCTTTTGTGCGTTTACAAGATTTCACTAACTGTGCACCTATAATTTGTAAGAATATAAGTAGAAATGAACACATAAATGCGGGATCATGAAGCCTTTTCCTTTGGTTTCATTCTTTTCCTTGCATATCGAGACATGTCAGTATATTATTCCATCTAAGCTACTAAAGACTTACAGCCTTCTCTGCTGTAGCAGGGGAACCAAATTCCTGCAGTCTTAGAGAGGATGTTCAATCTCAGGCAAGTAGGCAGCCTGGCATTTTGGTGATATTTGTGTTGCACGTACCACTACTGCATTGATCAGTAAGGGGAAGAGATCCTAAATTGTGTCCAAAAGAACAAAAAAGGTTTAGAAATTGTAAAGGTTTCTGGTACAAACAAACAAAAAAGATTACTTCTGTTGGCATTGCATTTTGAATGATCCTCTATCTGGAACATATGGCACTATTACAAAACTGTTGGCAAACAACAGCAAGAGTAAAGCAGAATAAAAATGTGTAGGAAGAAAGCTAGAACTAGACACAAAGAAAGGCAGTCAGTTAGAAGGAAAAATCTGTTTCAGCTGAAAGTTTATGCTTAAACAAATTTAACATACTCTTTGAAAACTAATTATGTTCAGCGTTCAGTCTGGATGCCTTACAGATGACAAACCACAATGAGAAACAGACTTCCTTCCAGTGTTTATATATTGAATGTTAGACCTTGAACCATGGCATTTGTAGACTTCATTGAACTCTAGATCACTATTAGATTTTTGTAGCCCTTGAATTCATATTATAATGCGTTAAAATTATTTCAAGCAAATGCTGCCAGTGGCAACTCATGTATAGTTCATAATCACCACCTTTTTTATATTTTCTTATACTCTATTTTTGCTGCTGCCTTTTTTTTTTTTTCCAAATCATCTTCAAGTTAACACGATGCCTGTAGGCAGTGTTCTCACTGAGGTCACTGTGCAGTGCCTTCACACTTTTGTATGGTGACTTGATTTCTGTGTTTGTCTTAATTTATGAACCAATATCTTTCAGCACCCCCAGATTCAAAAGGAGTCACAATATATCAAGTACTTGTGCTGCGATGATCAAGCAACCCTGCATCAGTGGGTAACAGGAATAAGAATCGCCAAGGTGAGATTAAAAGTAAATTTAGTTAAATATGTTTTCTGTAAAATCCTGTCTTCCTTAGGTTACTCTCAACTGGAAATATTGTGACAAGAATGGACATTCATGCTAATTTACACCATTGAAAGAAAGAGCAGAAGGACATGACCAGAATGGATTTGCTGAGTGTTCCTGTACCCTAGTTATCAGTGTGTCTTGCTCATTAACATGAGGGTGAATTCTGTAGCTGTGAAAACTCATGTAGTCGTAAAACTCACTCCACAGTTATCTGGCACAATGATAGTATGCTGTGGCTAGTGATGTGCAAGCTCTGGTCAATCCAGCTGTGACGTTTTTCAGGCAGTTCTGCCCAAATTGTCTGCCTCACCCTATTCAAAAAGATCCAAATTCACAGACCATTTTGGTTTGCACAAAATATTAAGGGAGATGGGCTTATACATAGCCCGGTATACTGGCCGTACCTGGCTGTACTGACCCGTGCCAGTTAGATAGATAATCTTTTCTGCCGGTTCTGCTGCAGGGTGACATCCAACAAAAGTGTGGGGTGAACATCAAATGTTTTTGTGTATTATGCTGACAGAGCTGTTTGCTCTAGAGCCCAGGATTCAGTGTCCCAAGTCTCCAGTCTGAAAATGTAATACTTGGAAAGCACTGAAAAAAGATATTTATTGAGAACAGTTGGTCTTAAAGCCAAGTTTCAAGATGTTTACAGATACTGAAACGAACATAAAATGTGAGAATGATATCAGTAGGACTGTGTTGGTCACAGGGATTTCTGTTTTATTGTGCTATTACGGAGATGCTTTCCATCTGACTTTATACAGAAATAGGCACAGCACTTGTAGAAAGCTACGTTTTACCAAAACTGGGTAGGAAGGAACGGGGTCAGAAAAGTTGTCCGAGAGCAAAATGAGTGCTTGGCATATTTCAGGCTTAACACCACCATGCTTATTGTATTGTTTTGTTTGTTTTGCAGTATGGCAAGACGCTATATGATAACTACAAATGTGCAGTGAAGAAAGCTTGCTTGTCCTCTCGATGGACAAATCAAGGGACGGTGGAACCAGCTGCCCCTGTAGGATCCTTATCAGCAGGTACCAACGCTGTCACAGCGGTTGAAATCACATTTATTGCCCTCTTCTCTCATAGTCTTTGTTCAGCAAACTGTCCCATTGATTCAGCAAGATAGTATCTTGTTCTAGGCAGTCCAGTGTAGCTCTAATCTATAACTAAGGTAGCAGCAGAGCTCTCACATTAAAGTTAGAACTTGAAGAATACAAAGATGGCCCACCAAAGGTCAGTTTAAATCTGTGTAATTTAGTAAGATATTTTTCTGTTGGCATCTGAATGCAAATCCTTTATCTTCCCTGTACATTTTACAGACCAGTGGTCCATGTCTCAAAGTTTTCTGTTTGCCCATCTGTACAGTGGCTGTATTGGAGTTTTTCTTCCAATGAGTAAAAGGGATGAGTGGGATATTCTGAGAAAGATCATTTCAGAAAGAGATTATTATAGAGTGAGCCACTCTCTTTCCTAGCCTTTCACTCATTTGCGTGATAACAATGTGGGTGTTAGGAGAAGGATGCAGAGGAAGAAAGGATTGGGTTATTCTCTAACTTTACTTTTCCAGGAGCTTCATCATATTGCTGTTACCTATTTTATCATTGTACAGATACAACAGTGCATGATATTAGCTGTAACTTGCTGGAATGTTTTTAGTTTACATGCTTAAGATACACTTCATTTATTAGGAAGGACATGCTGGCCAAGTACTTTCTGTCATAAGACAGGGAAAGTCAAATTCAGTGTTGGCAGTTAATATTCTGACTTCCCATGTAGACAACTCAAAATCCCCCAAACATGTTTCCAAGGCTTTAGTTTGCCTTTTCTCAGTACCTGTGAGAAGAGAGTGGTCTTTCTACTATTCCTTGGAGTCAAACGATGGTAATAAATGCACATTTGGGGTAGGGAGACCCAGTAACAGACTGTTTTGAGATCAGGAGATTTTTTTGGTGGTTGTGCGTGGGGGTACTTTAGCAAGGGTGGATGGGACAGTCGTGGAGCATTTTGTGTTCTGGTGTTGATGGCAGTAGAGAGGTGGCTGGCCAGTGGGGCTCCACGCTGGTGCTGCAGTCTGTACTGGATATCGGCAGGATCAAGGCCTTATAAAGTATATATATACATATTTGTAACTTCAGCTCCTGACTAGAATCCAGGAACACTGCATGTGATCATAAAGTATACTGTTAATCTTAACTAATGGATCACATTAAATGGTTAAATAGCCTGGGAAGATTTTAGTCATGTATGTTGTCTTTATGGAAATATCTCTTGAAGGATCATTAGCGTTCTAATTGAGGCAAGTCACTGTGATTCTTGCTGTCTTACAGTTATCGTTATTGCCCTATATAAAACCTGGGGCCCAACTGTAATACTATAACCTGAACTGCCTGACTGTGAGCAGTTGTTGGCTCATGTTTTGGAAATGGAACAAAGCATGTTTTCTTCTTTTCTGTTTTCACATGGCTGTATAGCCATTTATATGGTCTGATTTCAGCATAGGCTAAAATCTATCAAAAACTACAGTTGTGTGTGAGCTTAGCAGGGGGCTGTATGCTGTTGACTTCAGTGGCAGCCAAAAGCAATGCTTATGAAGGCAGGTGGAACTTCTGTTCTCACATCTCATGTAGCCTGTATTCCCTGGTCACGCTGCTGTAGCCAGCATTTGTGTCTTCGTGTATACCCCAAACTGGTCCGTGGTTCTGAAGTGTCCCAAGTGCCAGGCACACCTCAAGCGAAATATGTTGTTTGCCTCTCTGCCTCACTATGTGTGTCTTTAAACGCTAAAAAAACAGCATATGTTGTGTGCTAGCACAATATTGAAAGATGAAGCATGTTGCTTTATTCAGATGTTCCGTATCACTACACCGCTCAAGATTTTGCATTATATGCTTTGGGTATCTATATTTTGCATTGTATTTGGACTACGTTTTTTTTTTTTTCTTAAAAAATAGTAATTCAACATAAAATTTTGGAGAAATTGACTTGCAAAGAATACTATAACATCTAAATGAAAAATAAATCTTGATAGTAGAATGCATGAACTGACATATTGGATTACTGGGGGTCCTTTATCTGACTGACTTTGTGTATAGCATATGTGCAGGTGTGTGGCAGGAGTTGATGTGCCAAATGTTGCTTTCAAGTTTTGCATAGTTTATGAAATCCATTAACAGAAGCAGCAGATTAGCATGTGCCAACTTTCTGGTATATCATCTGTGCCAAGTAGAACACTATACCACCTTGCACTATACAGAGTGGATCTCTCTCTACTCTCTTTCATTTAGTTAAATCTCAGCATGACTGAGGGCTGCAACATCCTTGAGCAGTGTGAAGCCCAAACTCCTGCTCTGCTATGGACAGCAGACGAAGTGAGGAGAGGCAGTAACTTGCTCCACTTGAGGGCATGGCCACAGAACCCGGGGATTTACATCTCTCTCTGCTGAGCACTTACAGCCACAAGATTGGTTTTACCTCTTTATTGACTTCCATGTTAATCCTTCAACAAACACAGACTGCAGTTTGAATGATCAAAAGGGTACTTTGGATTAAATATGCTGAACAACATGCAGGCACAGACATAAACCACAAGGATTTCAGACCATATTCTGTCATCCCTTGAAGCCTAAATAGCCCTAGTAAATTCAGTACGCTGCAGAGCTTGTCTTACTTCTCTGTCAGTCGTGTGATTTGCAGGCATGGCAATAAGAATAAGTTATTCTATTTCTTATCATATTGATGGAACCTCTTTGGGACTTCTTTGCTAATCAGAAAAGTACATGTTAAGATTAAAACCATCGCTGTGCTTAAACTTATATTGTAGACAGCTAAAGGTTCACTAGCATCCAAGAAGTATATGAGTAGAACTTAACTGGATCTTGAAACTGTAAATTATAATAGAGCTAAGGCAGTCATTAAGGTTTACAACTGTATGTATCTAGGCACCAAACACTATCTACTACTTTGACATGTACAGCTTCCAAAAATGCTAGACTAAACTGGAGAGTTTATTTAATCCTCCTCAGACTGTACAGGGGCTGGGGATTTTTTTCATAATTAAACCCACAAATTTTTCCTTTGGTCTCCCATTCGCTTACTCCATTTGACAGTATTGGGCTATTTATGCATATCCCTTACAGACACAGTAATGGTCGGCAGACATTTTGCAGAGCTTTAAATTAGCCAACTAGTGGATCTTCACAAATCTGAGAACAGTGAGGTTCACAAATCTTGCATGATTCCAGATGGGGGAGAAGTTTCAGAGCTGTTAGCTCATTTACTAAAGAAAATGGATCAGCCTCTCTGTAGGACTTCAAACCTTCAGCTCTCATGACCTTTATCGATATGAAACTATGGCACTTTTAATCTTTAGGCTAAAGTAAAGGGAAAAAAGCATGCAATAAAAACTGAGAATGTAGTAATACTACACCGCACTACAAATGTCATAATGCTGTTATGAAAGACAGGTATTTAAAAATGGAAGGCCAGAGGGTGGGCTTAACTATGCCAGTTTGATTTCTGCTTAGCTTCCTTTCCAAAGCCAGCTCCTCTTCTCTACTCCTGTGTCAGCCTTAATGGTCCCCTTCTGTAATCGCCATTTACAATAGCCAGAAGAAAAAGCTCTTCATTTATCAACACCTTTACACACTCTGATAATTTCTGTCATATGTCTTCATAGTTCTGCCACTTCCACTTCCTGTAGGATTGGCAGTTACAACCATGGAGGCACGTGAACGGGTATTAGTTTTAACGTAAGGTATCTTGTTTATTTTCCTTTGGTAATGAACTGAATATGAGAAGTCATAAAATAAGCCTGAAGTAGAAAACAGACATCCTCATGGATTTTACTGAATTATGTGTAAAAACCTGTAACGAGTGGTTCCTTGTGGAAGCTGTAAAGATGTTTTTATAGCCTTTTTCTTAGTTTGCTGTTCCCTGATCTGGTTAATATCACACAAATTTAACACTCTCTTCCCTCTGTCTCCTCTCCTTGTCACAGCTGCTGTTCAGTCAAACGGACAGATTCCCCAAATTGTTCGTCGTTCCAGTGTAGAATTTCCAGAGACTCAGAAGAAAGTGGATACATCAGAGGTACAGGTTAGCAGTTACTAGCAGTGCACTAGTTAAACGTCACCGGTGAATCAGTTCTTTGAGTTTGTTTTTCTTCCCCCACTATCTCCCCCCCTCAAAGTGCCAGTGTAATGTTGTGACAAGGATTTGGCTCTCGGGCGAGGCGGCTGGTTTGCTGCCCCTCCTCATGCTTTACACACTGCAAGCAGTGTGCCCACTGCACAGAAGCAAGGAGCCACTAATGGGAGGTGAAGGCGCAGCCATCTGCCACTGTTTCTTTAGAACAAATAGCTGCGAGTTCACGTAGCAGGAATAGGAATGCGCGTACTGGGACAGTCTCAAAGAGTCTGTGCTGTCAGCACCGCAGTGCCGTTTTCTGTCTCTGCCAGAAACCAAGTCTTGCCTTAGTAACACAAAGGATACAGTGGTGTTTTCAGCAGGGAACACTGTGCACAGCAGAAGATGAGTGTGTAAGAAGGGAGAAAGTGTGAAGAAGTAAGGGAATACATTACATGTTTTCATTAGGCTCTAATGCTTTTTGCAGCAATGCTCCTTGGTTAAGCTCTTGTCTACTTGCACCAACTCTGGCTGCAAAAATTTCAGTAGGGTACAGTATGAGGACTTCTGTGTTTGTCTGCAGTTCATTATTCAATCCCTCCATGATGCTTAAAGCGCACAGGACAAGCGAAATTAAATTCCAAGGATTTTGCTGTCACCTGCATTACGTGTCCTACGCTTCTTGTTTCTGTCTTTGAGTTCCTCCTTTAAAAAGATCTGTTTCTCTGTTCTGAACCTCACTTCCTCTGGAGTAGATCATGTTCTCAGAATTCAGCCAGTGGTTCCCTCCTCCTGTCTTTTACTTCCATCTTTGTAGGCAAGGAGAGTGAGGAACAGAAGGCATGGGTGTTATACTTAGCTGATGCTAGACTTAGTACTGCTGACTGCAGGGTTGCAGAGCACTTTTCTCTAGCAGAAGCAAACACGTCGCCGCCTTCATCTCACAGCTTCTACAAGCTTAGGACCAAAGGGTCAAGCTGAAGTCTTTCAGGGTGCATTGTGCTACAGTTAGAGCACTAAGCTAGCTGAATCTAAACTGATAAATTAGCATAACTAGAAACGAATGTATTACAAAGCTTTGTTTTCAGGACAGCAGACTTCTCTGCAGGTTTACAAGAATAGATAGCATGTCTGTGTAGTAACTGTCAACAGCTATCACTTGCTACCTGAAAAAAAAAGAAGAGCAAATTATATTCAGATATCGCCAAATGGGCTTTATTTATCTGCAGAGTGTCGACTAGCAAACACAATTTAAGAGAAAAACCACCTAAAATTTGTGAAAGTAAACATCCCCATAATGAACTTCTATCCTACATTTTCTTTTTTCTTAACTTGTGTGATGGATGCTTTGATTCATTTTTCCTTCAAAAAAGTTGTCAGAGGGTTTGAAACTTGCAAACATGGCTAGAACTTAGTATCTTCAAGGACCTGTTTGTTGCACTATTGATTAGAAAGTGGAGGAGGCATGTCCATGTGCCTCTCGAAGCAGGCAGAGGACACCCTTCCCCAGGCTCAGCAGCGGCCCTTGCCAGGTCACCGATGCAGCAGCTTTCCCCTGCTGTGCACTGCACGGAATCGTGACGGACGGTCTTCCCAAGCGCCACTCTTCGCAGTGCTTTGCAGTGCTCTCTCCCTCCCGCACAGAGGGGGCCCAGTGCACGACCCTGCGGGGGAGTGCATTTCATGCCATGTTGCAGAGTGCTGGGGACAGTGAATCCAGACATGTAAACTTTACATTCCCAAATCTCTCCACCTTATTCCCGGTTCACTGCTGTTGTGTCTAATGAGTTTGGCAGAGATAGGTGACTTTAGCTTTATCCAGAGATCCAGCTCTGGATCTCCAGCTAGAATGGGAGATGGAGATACAATGGGGATGAGAGCCAAAACGACATCTGCTTTTTATGATCTCAAATCTTGCTCAGTATTTTTGGATGTAAAAACACAGCACAGATTTTTTTTTTTCCTTTAAGTCTTCACATTCTCAGGGAATGAACAGCAGAGTGGAACACCAAGAAAGTATCTTTGTATGTCTTACTAACTGCAATTCTTTGAAATTTAAAAGCACTCATTTTCTGTGGACAGCACTCAGAGAAGCACTATGAATACTGTCAACATGGAGGTTTCAACTGTCAAAGCTCTGTGGGCAGCTCCAGAAAGAAAACAAAATACTCTTTGCACTCTTCAGGCAAAATGTACTCCATTTCGCTGTCTGTCTACTGCACTATTCTCATATATTTTCCCATCTTTTCGCTGTTCTGCAGCAGTGGCATTAGTTTACACATGCACTGACTATGTCTTGTCCTTTTATTCCTTCTGTTTGTTAAAGGCTAAGTCAAATAACGTCAGTGTGCCTGGCCTGGCACAGTCAGTGATGAGGCCACAGAAATACCAGAGTAAGAGGAACTCGCTGCAGCCTCCTCCTCCACCTGAGAGGCGGTCATCTGCTATTTCTGTTTCACCAATTCTACCCTCCAAAGTCAAACGAGACAGCGGCGTTTTCCTAACAGATCCAGACAGCTTTCCAGCACCGCCACCTACACTGAAGATTGATTTTCCACCACCGCCACCACCACCGTCTGATTTCTGTGAACCTCCTCCTGATTTTGTGCCTCCGCCACCACCAGCCTCCAGCAGCGGTAATGGAGACCTGCCATTACCCCCTCCACCTCCACCTGTCTCCAGTAAGCCACCACCTCCGGCAAAGAAACCCGTGCCACTTCCTTCAAAAAGGCTAGAAAACACAGGACAAGCTGGAGAGCCACAGGCAGCTGGGCCACCTCTGACTGGGGGCGGAGGCAGGCAAGCAGACTTCATGTCTGACCTAATGAAAGCTCTTGAGAAGAAAAGGGGCAGCAGCTCCTGAGCTCTGGGAGCAGGTGGACTCCAAGCCATAGCTGGTTTTGTGAGGCGTCATGGAAGGTCGTGCTGGATCAGGCTCCTCCAGGAGGAATTCTCCTTCAGAGTTCCTTCTGGGGGTCTCAAGAAGTAAGGTCGGGTGCCCTCAGTCCCCCACGTTGTCCCTATAACCTGCTCCTGCCCCCCTCCACTGTTAACTCCCATTCCAGCATCAGGCCAAGGTGAGAACTGGCTGTAGAGTCCATCAGGACAGCCAGGGATGGTGGAGCAGCACTTGCAGAGCCGGCCAGCGAGTGAAATACATCTTCTGTGGCTGCCTCTCTGGTAGAATTGGAGCTGAAGGAAAAAATACAACAATGTTCTCATGTGAATTTTGAGAAGTGGGAAGATCCCTTTTCACAGAATTCCCCTTAAATATTCTTTGTCAGAAAACCCCCAATTGTGTGTGGGGATTTCAATAAAAAGATCCCCTTTTTTTTTTTTTTTCAAAAATAGCCTTTCTTAAAAAGTAAAACTATGGCTGGGTTATTCTGAGAGGCATTGCAGGACCAGGGCCATTTCCAGACAGTGTCACCCCAAATGTTACACACTTCTGCTTCCATGTGCAACTCTAGTCATACCTGTCAGCACTCACAGTTGCTGCCTTTAAATCTCTTTTATTTGGTTAATCTTAGACATAGAAAAACTTTTACATTGAAATCATGTCTGCTTCCCTTGGTAAGCAAGGATTTTTTTCCTGTTGGTTAACACTTGTCTTCAAACGGTACCTAGAAGTAGTCTGTCTTCTTAAAGGCTTTGTGATTACCTTGTGCCTGATGTGAATGTCTCTTCCTACACTTTTTTTCATTCGTTCTCCCATTTGAATTCTCCATTGTTCATTTAGGCAGCATTCATTATTAGTTCTCAAATAAAAATAGCTTCTATTTTATATCTGCACGAAGTGTCATAGTTAATGAACAGGCATTTTACTGGCAATTGGTACCACTTCAAATATTTTAAAGAGTTTTTTTCCTTCTAAGTCTTCGCCTCTTCTCAAGCATATAATCTTCTAAGATATCATAAATAATAAATTTCTGTATTTTGCAATACAAAAAGCATCAAAAGCAAAGTGTGCGGTCTAAATAAATAATAAATAAAACCAGCTGACAGAGTAGGGGGTGAGAGCACTGCTGGTTGTCAAAATTGACTCCTAGGTCCAGAAGTGGTGGTGGGAGGCAAGGGAATGACAAGCTGGTGGCAGTGCCACAGCCTGGGAAAGTTTTGAGTCATCTTTAGTGTTATTTTTGGCTTAAAGTTGGTTTGTCAATATCCATGTACCTGTGTAACCGTCTAGCCGAAACACGAGGCCTATAACCATGCCTTTATAAAGTGCCTTCCTTTTTGAAATGACTACTTTTTTTTTTTTAAGCTGAAAACACTAATGAGGTTGTGAACCACATCCATTTCTTCCTGCCACTGAAATGGTTTTGCTTTAAACACTGTGGTAAAGCCCACGGCTGTGTCATCCCTGGTGGAAGAAGTGGCTGCTTGAGGCAGACCAATAAATGCAGCTGTATGTGGGCAAAGGCAGTTGTGGTTAATATTCCTCCCTGGTTTTGAATGTGAAAAAGGTGTAAAAGCATTTTAATTGCAAGGTTTTATAGGATCACATGTGTGTGAGAGATGCTAAGAGTGAGATGAGTATCTGCAGAGGTGGCAGAGAGTTCGGGCATCGCCTGCAGGGGCCACCGCTGGAGCGTGGACAAGGAGCATTGTAACGCTGTTGATGCTACAGGTTAAATGAGGCCCACCCCCTTCCCACCGCAGTATGTCACACTCCCCAGTGGGGTCTTTGGTTTAGGTGAATTGTTTGACCAGTTGGGACTGGTAGGGGACTTTTTTGGCTTTCCAAGGTCATGCAAGTTCAGGCTACCAAGGCCTGGCCTTCACCCCCAGACGCCTTGCAGGCTCTGCGCTGACCGACATCAATGAAAACATTGGTGGTAGAGTTCGAAAGTGCAACACCAACCGAGGCAATCGCTGGCTGTTACAGCCCCACTTCACCGAAGAGTTGCAGGCCCTTACCTTCCACATTTTCCACAGGTTCACAGCACAAAGAACCACCCTTTTATCCAAGTACGGACGGCAGTGCTGGCTGGCCCATCTCACTTTTGTGCTGATGGTGCCTACAACGTTGGCACATTTTGGTGGCTGCATGGGCATAGTCCTCCACAAGACAGCAAAGACCAGGACTTCGCTCTGATGAAGCACAAACCACGAGCATTCAGTATCAGGGAGCCAGAGCCCTGGCAAGTCGGAGCAATGCAAGGCAGAACATGTCTGTCCGAGCAGCAGGCAGCACCCGGTCACAGCAGTGGGAGCGAAAGGACAGGATCTCGGAGCCGGCACGGAGGGTGGTGATGGATACACGAGGAACTTGGGGCTGCACAGAAGGTGTTTCAGAACAGGGATGCTTCAGCCAGGGAAGTCCCAGATGAGTCACTAAAAAAAAAAAAATTATGTGACATCCCACAACTTAATTTGTTTTCAGTTGAGACAAGCTGAAGCTAAGGGATGTGCTTCCTGCAGTGATCGTGCCCATCCCCGGAGTTACTCAGGTATAGCCATGGGAGAGTCACTCCCCGTTCCTCCTGCCTTTCTTTGGTTTGTCAGCAGCATAATCGTTGGAAGAGTAAAAGTGAAGCTCACATCAGGGATGGGGGGGATGTCTTACAACTGCTGTTAACCATTTGTTTGCTCTGCAGCCTGTGGTTGAGGAGCGAGCATTGCTAGCGAGATACTACAGCTTGTACAGCTGTCTCTGCGGCTAAATAAAAGAGGACAAAGATGCAAGCTTGAGCGCTGGCCTCGTGCTCACCCATGCTGCCGAAGTGGGCCTAAGCACAGTCCCAAGTACAGTTCAAGGGACTGCCCAGGCCAGGCACAGAAGACAACATGGACAAGTCTAACGCAGGTTTCACTCCCCGTACAGAGAGCCCCTGTGGTGCAGCTGTGGCCGGTTAGGGTACCAGTTCATGGGCCAAGGGACTAATTCCTGTCCCTCTTACTTACCAATACAGACAGAGCCCGTGCAACTCTTACTGGTCTTCCAGCTCCCTTGCTTTCACCAAACTGAGCAAAAAGCTCTCACCAAGTAAACGATGATGTTCACCAGGAACACAAATGTTACCTAGAAGTTTTGAATCAACATGCGGGAACATTCAAAGGGTCTCTTGTCATCTCCAAACAGCCAAACTGAGAAATGCTCTCAAGACCAGTGCAAGGCTCATATGCTTACTACGAGCTTTAGTTCCAAGTGCAGGAGAAAAAATACTAACTAGCTAAAAGTAGGAGGTTTAAAACTAGGGCTTAAAAAAAAAAAAAAAAAAGGATTAATGTTTCCCAGTTGTTTTCCATATGTAACTGAGGTCAGCATTATGCAGAATCACCGAATGCTAAAGAGCTGGATGTCATTTTCTGACAAGGTATTAGGAGTGCACATCTTCAGCACACTTGGGTGACAACAGCTGTCTGCTATCCAACTATTTTTAAAACAAATGAATTTTCTTTTATGAAATATACATGCATCAAAATAAAGCAGAACGTGTCCTTAGAAAAATGCTGCACAATAAGGTAGTTTCTCTGAATTCACAAAGCACCGATTCTACACGGCTTTCCTAGCACTCACTCTTCTCACCAGAGCACTCAGCCTCCTGCCCCGTTTCCTCCCTTCTCTTTTGTTACAGCACAAGAAACTCAATTTTATACATTTTACATCTGCAGTCAGTCATAACTCACGCACTTAATCTTATACAAAAGTTGAGCTTTCTTCAAAACAAAAAGAATCAAAGCCTACAGAAAACTCCAGAAATCAATTAAAATGCTGTGATGATTAGACTGCTATCAACTATTTTGTGTATGTACGTGGCTGCATTGAATTTCTGAAACGTAAGTATTCAAACTCTCCATTCAAAGAACAGAACTACCATCTTAATGATACACAATTATCTGGCTTTATTCGGTACAAAAAAAGATGCTGCAAAATACAAAAAGATCTTCCCTTCTGAGACTGTAAATCAAAGTCTGTCTAAAAAATAGAAATTAATCTTTCCACCTCTGTCTAACCTATTGCCATATGAAATTGCCTCATTCCTGTAGCGCGGTAGTATGCACATTACTAGAAATTACAGTATTTTAGTCTGAAAAGCCCTGGAATTGCAGCGTGTTATTTTTAACCTTGCTCCATACCTCAAATGGAAGCAGCCTCAGCAGCTGTTGTCTTTGGGCTCTTACATTGCTGATACGGAAGAAGGACCTTCCTTAAGCAACCGCTTTTCCATCAGTCCTTAGAATGAGAAAGGTTAGAGTCGTGGAAAAGTCCGCGGGTGGGGGATCAACACTGCTGCCCCTCATAACTGCCCTCTGCTGCAGAAGGAGGATGGGAGTACAAATAAACACCCGTTTGATTACCAGCCACAGTATTTTTATGCCCCATCTGCTCTTGCTCCACTGCTGTGTTTATGTAACGTGAAGGAAGCAGCAACTTGGTGGAAGCCAAGGATTTTAGGGAATATATCATGAAACAGTATTAATGCTTACATTGTCATAATAAACCGTAATGATTAAAACGTAGAAGTGGAAAGGGAGGTGGTACAAAATGCTGAGCACGATGTGGGCTCACTTCTCTACTTTGACAAAACATAGTTAAAAGGTAGTGTTGCGATAACTATTCTTCATGTGTTTTTCACATGCTCTTTTGTCAGGCACTTAGACTGGAAAAGTAGAACCTTAAATGGATGATGTGGCAAAACGACAGGACAGAACTATTATTCATGGGTTATCACTGACAGTCTCACCGTAACTGGGAAACATGCACATCCTGTTTGAGGGAGAAACGCAGAAGAGCTTCGGTATCGTTAAGACTTACGAATTCTCATGGTTTTGCAGAATGTTCCAAGGCAGCTTGATCGCCATTAACAGCCAGTACTGACTATTATGAAATCAGAATGATTACTAAAAGCAGGCAATGATGTAAACCACTTGGTAAAAGTAGGGAAAAAAGAGAGGTTTGCTTTCACATAAATCATGGAAAGAGGACATGGCTGAGTCCATGAAAGAACTCCTGGAGAAAAGAAGTAGCTGACCTACTCTCTGCAGCCAGAGGAATATGTGAAACCAATTTTCAGAGCTTGCTTCATTCTTTCAGATGTTTTTCAAGACCCTGAGAAAAGCCTCACAATGAGCACAGTGGGCAGGACATACCGCTGCTTGGAAAATAGCTCCCATTTGGGATGGTCTGGTTTTGTATTGTGATGCTGGAGGCTTTGCTTACCTGTAACTATGGGTGAAGCAGGGATCCACTTCCTACTAATAGGATGTAACATTTATGAAACACTTTGAAGAAAAAAAGTAGTATAAAAATGCTTTGTATTTATGCAATTATTCCATGAGGTAAAGATGTACAGGCAGCCGTGTTTGGCCCACACACAAAAGACACTTCCTGGATAAATGAGAGTTCTTTCCTTTCAGCTAATTGGAAACCAGGGCGCAAGCTGCAGCGCTGCTGCATCTACCCTGCAGGCACAAATACGTTCATCTTCAAATCATCACTTATTTGCACTGTAACTCACTCCACGGCACGTGGTGATGCTGATGTTCACACATTTCATCACATGCTATTTTGCCTGTAATTATCCCAGAACAGACATCAGCGCCGGTGTTTCAACAGGCTGGGAATGCCGCCCACTGCTGAAGGGCTTCTGCAGCCCCCCCAGCAGCCCACTCCGTTTCTCTGGAGGTGCTGCCAGCTCAAACACTAACCCCAGTGGTTGCAGAAGAGCACCTACTACCTGCACAAGGAACGTTCACCCACACTGAACTTGTGCACATTGCTTAAACTTCAGCCTGGACTTTCAGAAAACTGTATTTAAATATCTATATTGTGCCTCACACTATGATACTGCTATTTACATTTGAACAAGTGTATTTATATTTGAACAGACATATCTGAGAGGAAACCATCCTGAATAATTGTATTGATTATCGTTAAGAAGTAAAGGCATTCAAATATTTTTTTAGTCACTGAAAGATTTCTAATATAAATTTTTTCCTGATTATATTTCTAGAAATAGATTTGTGAAATGCTAATTATAACACTTAATAGACTCAATTTCAGAATCAAGTGGCACTCAAGAAATTTGGAGATTCTAAAATAATCCATTTTGGATTTGGGAAGAAACAAGTTAATGTCAAGAAGTAGCAAAGCCCCCCAGTAAGTGATTTTTGCTGTAAATTTTCTAGCATAACAACGGACCTGATTGCTTATGTATTAATTTTGGCTTAATTATACATCAGGTTTTATCATGTGGAATTGGCAGTATCGAAGAAGGATAAATAACAAGACCCGGGACTCAAAGACTGGTCTCTCTCTGTTACTCTCTGTAACAGCTTCAGTTGAATTTTAAACGCTTGCCCTGTAAGATTTTTGTTAGTCCCTTACAGCATCAGGTGGCTGGATACAAAAGGTACACTGACCTGACTACATACATAGTGAAATACTTCCAAGAAAGTCCTTTTTCCATGTCCAACCAGTGAAAATTTCCTGAGGCTTTATATCCATGCACCAACAATCCTTCTTTTTACTACTGTCAAAAGATACGCTTCCCAAGCAGTGGGCCAGGCTTGAAAGGCACCTGACAAAACCATCAAAATTTATTTTTGGGCAAGTCACTCCCAAGACAGACATCTTTGCTCACTATTTAATTGAATTTCCTTTAAATCTTTCTTGGTAGTTTAATGGGACAAAACAAGGTCAAAAAGAGAAGAGGTCTAAGTGTAAGATGATCCTCTGTTCCAACCCTGCAAAAGACTTAAGAACATTTATGTCTTCAGAATATAACTATATTTGAACAGTGTATAACAGCAAGGAGAACGTTCATCAAAATACTGTATGATTAAAACTAGCTTAGATGGATTTTAAATTGACCAGACATTAAAACTTACTGAGACCCACCTGATCAGCCATGAATTCGGAGAGGTTAAGTGTGGCAGTTTGGCAGAACTTAAATAACTCAGATTAATGCACAGCTGAATATGAAGGACAGTTTTATAAACACCGATACAATTTGCTGATGTAACCATACAGTGGTCCATTTCTTTAGCCTTTAGACTTTATAAAGTTGGTCAAGACCTTGTCTTGCCTAGCAGAGTAGCAGATTCCAGTCCACAAAGTATACAGGAGAGAAGTTCCTGTGGCTTGATCCATTAATCCTATCTGAAGGCCTGAGCTTTGACCTCAATCGTTTTTCTGGCTTGTTCAAATTTCTCTCAGGATGAACAGCTTACTCTCAGGCCCTTGGCCCAAGCTGGGGGGCGTAGGGAGTAGCCTGCCTCCTCTGCAGCCTGCTGTCTCTGAAAGGGACGTTGTAAAACCTGCTGTAGAAGATGAACCTGGAAGCAATTCAGATGGGTAAGTTTTTACACAAAATGTTTTCCTGCAAACAAGAGAAGTTTTTGCCACTTGCTATTATGCACCCTCCCGGCTCCAGAAACTATTACATGAGTTGCTTACTATTATTAGCACTACTATTAATATAGTCACTACTGTTTATGTTATAATTAACACTATTAATAATTTTGTTACTATTTTTAATAGTAGTTGGTATTAGATGGTACAGTGTTGGTCAAAGTGTAGTACAGACTCAAAGCATAAACGCAACAACTGTTTCATTAACTATGGCAATTATTAATAATAAATATGTCAAGAAAGAAAGATTTTTACCTCTGAGAAATCATTCAAATTAGCTTTTTGCACTGCTGATTCTGCCATCCAATTCCTAAGTATGTATCTAGGATTGACAGCTGAAACCAAAAGTAAATCATGCTAAATTTAGTTAGACGTATTCAACAAAAGGAAAACAGTCATTGAAACATGTCATTGAAATCTTCAAGAAGGTTTAATCTGCAGATCAAGAAAAAAAATGCACAAAAAGAAAAAGGAATGAACCAATCTATTTATTTTTATGAGCTGCTAAAAGGATTTTTTAAACTTGTACAATCAGTAATGCCAAAGTGCCAAACACAAATTAGAGTAGTATAGAACATCACATTGATACACAAAGGACCTCCTGTTATGAACACCAGCAGACTTTTCAAATGTGATGAGTTTACTGTGGCCTAGGTGCCTGCTACATTGGTTGAAAGCGTATTTCAATGTTGTCAAAACCTTCCTGGAGCTCATAAAAATTAGTATTATATTGCTTAATTTAAAAAGGAATTATTAAGATATTCATTAAAGTATATGTACTTAGATGTTCCTTCTTCTATATCACGTAGCAAAAGTTTAGCCATATAAGCCCTTGATGTTGCATTTCAGCTGTATTTTTTTTTTAGAAATGACTTTTTCCACTTTCCTTTTCATTTCCTGGTGGGGGCGGGGGGAGGTTCCCCCATTTTTTCCACACTGTCTGATCTATCTTTTTGGAAACACCCATGACAGCTGCACTGCTTCTCTGGCATGTTGCAGGCTCATTGTGTCTAATTAGCGGTAGGGAGATTGGAGGGACACTGAAAATGAAACTGCTGAATGAGGAGACCAGGTTATATCTTACAGGACAGCAGCTAACAACTCATAAAAAGAGTTCTGTCAAAGTCCTTGCCAAGGACAATTCTCATAAGCACACATGGCTTTTATTATAAATTTTTTAGCAGATAATGTCAACACAATTCGTACATTTGCTCTGCAATTTAAGCCCAAGATTCTACTTCAGAAAGTTTTCCCTTTAATTAATGATCAAAAGAATGTTACAGATTAATTGTAACAAACATTTCAAGCTTGCATAGTAAATCTTAATTTGACATTCATCTGCATATTTTCCCAAATTCAGTAGCCAATTACTACATGAAGAGATTAATTAGTGATACCAGAGGCATTTCACCCATGGACTTGAAACCAAAAGTCTGTGATTTATGGACATACACAAACTTCATCTGTTCCTTCCCTTTCCATTGATGTCCCAGTAGGTTTTAAATGAAGAAACACTAGTTTTATATATTTCTTTCAAAAAAATCCATGTAGCTTTACAAAATATTCTTATAAATACCCTCATAGCATATTTGAACGAGGGTATTAGGGAAAGCGGAGTATTCATCAAAATAACCATCCCAAACTTCACTCAGTTCCTCTAATCAATTAGTTATTATGTTATTTTATTTACAAATAATAAATTATATTAGGAGGGGGACTATCAGAAACAATATTTTGGATGAAAGGATTAAATTTAATCTATTTCCATTTCCCAGTTCACTCTGTTCTTGCATCTCCTTGTACTGCTGCTTCAGCTTGCAAACATAACTTGTTTATCCTAGCTGACTACCAAGACAATTGATGTCTTTGAGAAAAGCTATGACTGGCTCCTCCTAAGGTTCTGTGGTTAGACAATCACAGGAATTTATTCATATTTAATAGCTCCCCATGCAGAATTAGTGCCTAGCACAGTGAACAGACTTCTCTGTAATAACCACTCCTTCTAAAAAGCACCATTTAACCAGCTAACAAACTAGAATTTACTGAAGCGATGTAATCAGTGAAACAACACTTGCATGATTATTATATGTATCACAATACAAATAAATTCTTTATCTTTGGAACTGAACGATAGCCATTTTAAGCCACGAGATTTGCCATACAGCAGCATTACACAAAGTGTCTTTATGTTATTTAGAAAAGTAAAGGCCAAAAAAAAAAAAAAAAAAATCACTCTATGCTCTAAGCACTCAACTCTGATCACTCCTGCTCCTGCCAGAAGAGAGAAGGTGAAGCTCTCTTACAAAATCAGAACATGGGCTGAAATCAGAAGCATCTCAGGTGGCACGGCCACTCCCTCCTTTATAAAAGCTGTCCAGGTAATAGAATATCATTCCAGCACAATGTCCGTGAGCATGCAGACTGAGATGCAATCCATCCAGATACAGACATTCATCGTCTTCACATTAGCATTGTTCTGTGTGTACTTACATACGTTAAACAAAAGCCTATAAATAAGACTGGCTATTTGGAACCCTCATAACCTTTACATAGTCATAAAAACACTCTGCCCTAACTGCTAAAAAAAAAATAGTGTTTTCCCACTTGGCAAAGTAATTGGCTCTGGCCAAGTATTTGATTTAATCCAGTAAGTGGTTTTTCAATAGTAAAGTGTGATAACAATATAAAAGGAATATTTAAAAGGTGGAGAAGTTAACATATGACTCATACAAAAAATGATAATTCACATTAAAACCATGACTCATAGTAGCAGGAGAATATTTGTCCCAGAAATATATTCTTAACAATCTCAAATTGACAAGTTTCACAGTGGCGTTAAAAATATCTGTAATTAACACAAGTGACAAGATAATTATGAGAGAATAAGACAAGCCAGATAAGAAAAGGACAAAGCAGAAAAAAATTTTTGCCCTTACGAACATTTTATCATCTGGTCTGCAGGTTTTTTTACATGTTTCTTTTATAAAGAAATACAATGATAGACTTGTACATGGATTTGGATTGTCAAAACTTTTTGATCAACTCCTAAGGAACTATGTTTAGGCAGTACAAGATAAAGTGCTGCTAAGGACTAAAAACTAAATGAAGAGAGAAAAAAAATGAAGGTAAGTGATCAACTTGAAATGCTTCAAGGTAATGTACTTTGGGACATGAGATATTTTACTAGACTTACTAATGATGAGGGAAAGGTGATGAATAATGAGGTGATAATGGCAATATATTCAAGGTCAGTCAATTCTAAAGACAGCAGTAAGAAATTTAGTGGGATTTACCAACCCATATGAAAATCTATAGAGCCCTTACAGTTTTGTCTTTAACATGAAATACTGGGTAGAAAATCACAGTGCTGGTTTGCAGAAAATAATCCCCAAACTAAGATCCTTTCTCATTTGGAATAAAAATTCAGCGTGTCATAATCTTCTCTAAAAACAGATTCAAAAGCTAGAAAAATAAGAAGTGTGTTTAGACAGTTTTCAGCATTAAATTTTAGCTGAGGAAAACAGGGGAGCTCAAAACCTTGAAACAGTAGTTGAGCTAAGAGCCTCAGCCTCACAGTTGCAACTTCTTAACCCTTCCAAAATACAAAGAACAAACCAAATCTTTCTCCTTGGTAACTGTTTTCATATTAACTTTCTAAAAAATGCATGTAAAATTGAAAGAAGTGTTCTTACAAATGGATGGAGCCTTGGTTAGAAAATGTGGATGCAAACATGAAGGTCCATGTAATGATAATTTATGCCCTACATAGTTTTTACTGTCTTATTACTGAAAGTCAGTGCTATCTCCTGCCACGTTCCTACTAAACCAATTAAAGCTTTTGAAGAAAGTGGCCAAGCAGTATCTAACAAAAGAGTACAGCCATTTCTGTTAGAAATGAGAATAAAACACCCCGCAAAGCAGCATAACACTGAAGTTTATAATACCTCATGCAGAATTTGATCAGATCCTCCATTTCCTTCACTCCCTTTTGTCCAGAGATTTTCAGTTGCTGATTGTCTTTTATAGGCAAATTTCAAAAATTTACCACAGCTCACTGCAGATCAAAAAAAAATCTCTCCCTGAATAATTCTTAGAATTTCGTATCTGCTGTTTCTGCTGTGATGGACAGCTAAATGCAGTAACTCTACCATTTTACGTTCAGAATAACTTGGAGAATTAAAGTACCTTCCTTTCATGACTGGAAAGTCCTTTCACAAGTAAGGAGGTTTTTCTCCGGGTGCAGAAAAAAATGCGGGTGCCTTTCACAAACTGTAATACTTTATAACATGTAGAAAGGGTTTGGAAATATTTGAACACTCAGACAAATCTTAGTCCATTGAGCCGGTACAGGATGCCTACCAGAATCTCTCTTGATGTTATCAAGGGTTCACCACCAGAGAAGAACAACGTTCTTCTGAACAATGCAAACCGACATATTCACAGACTGCTAAAAGAAGGAAGAACAGATCAAAGAAAAGATGTTGTGTGCACTGAGGAAAAGCAGAAGAGGAAGGGCATCTCACAAGAAAATCAAATCCTAGGGGCCCCTTCAGGGAGCACCCTACTTTGAAATGAAGAGTTACAACTTGGGGAGCAGCCAGAGCACATCCACCATTTCAAGACACTATGGTGAAGCCCCACTTGAGACATGACACACACAGACAACCATGTTTCCATGTGCCAGTAATTAAGTTATTCAAGAAAATCAAAAGGAAAAAAAATAATCAAGTCCACAAGCACCAAAGCATAGAACAAGCTGGAGGCCTGGCATCCCCTGAGCCCTCAAGTAAAAATTGTAAAAAAGGGGGTTAAAAAAAAAAGTAAGAGAAAAAAGAAATACGAAAGGGTAAGCAACGAATAAGGGAAAGAAAAATAAACAAGTAGATAAATGAGGATTGATATGGAATAGACTATAGCTGGACAGCTGAGCTGGATTGCTTCAGTGTCTATATGCACGTACGGTGTGACACAGGTCAGAGCAGCCTTTGTGAATACTGGTGGAAAAGCCTTCTTCATGACATCTTCATCTCTTGTGATTTCAATCACCCAAAATATGAACTGACATATGCTCTGTCCTTCAGCAGAATCTAGAGAAGAGCAACTTGGACTAGAAGTTGTGGTGCGCTTCCATGACCTCACACTCTTAGGCCTCAGTCAACTGATATGACTACAACTGTATTCACAACAGAAGGTGTTTGGGCCAGACCAATTTCTTCAGAATGCAGACTTAAACTAAGGATTTTTTTATTTTTTTATTTTTAAGGAGGATCCCTAAGGAACAAGAGCGCCTCATTGTACCCAAGGAACATCTTGATCATTTAGCTTATGTAAAAAATACATATATATTCACAACTCTAGCCATACACATGTGGCTAGATTCTAATCACACGAATGGGTGAAACCAGACACAGCCACTGCGAATGTATAGTATTACAAAATTTGCAGCAGTGTAATAAGAGTTCATTTTAGTTCTCCTCAGAAGGAAAAATAACTAACACTGAAGAAACCTATGTAAATAGATAGCTGCCATCTCCTAGCATCCAAATTCCTTCGGATTGTTTTACTCACTTGTCATTCGTGTTCTTCTCTTGGTGTCTGAATCACCCTTGTTACTATACATGAAAAACAAACCAAAAGAAGAAAAAAGAAAGTGCTTTAGCTAATGAGGGTTACACTTACTTATTTTTAGAAATACTTTATTTGACTTTCATTAGAATCATTAAGTGTTCTACTTTTGTGTTCAGTGGAAGCAGGTGTGAATCTCTAAGAATTATTAGACTTGGCAAAAATCGCACGCTTTCTTGTAGGTGTTTTTTGTATTGCCTTTTTTTCCTAAGAACTGCACTTACTGACTAAAACTTCCAAGTACCTGATATGTACTTCTTTTGACTGCTATCAGCCATGCATACCATATATGACTAAGAACAACATACACATTCTTTATTGTTTTAAGACAAAAGAATTGGTAGGAAGTTCTAACATGCATGTCCCTATCTATGCACCACCAGCGGTTTCCAAACACAGTCTGTGTATTCACAACTGTTCAATTTCCAATCCCTGTCATCCTAAAAGCATATTACTACCTAGTAAAAAATATATGTATTACCAGTAATGAAACACTATTCATTCTTATGTATTTGCAAAGCCTAACTTTCAGATTCTTGGACTGGACCTGTAGGACTGGTATTTTAACAAAAATTAACAACCAAAGAAATCTGATCTGTTGCTCAATGAAAGACAACAAATACAGACCACTCCTCCCATGTCATATTTTTGTACCTGTGTGTCAAAACAGAACAACGCTAGTAATTATTGTGGAATCTAGCACAATCTAGAACCATAAAGACAAAAAAGGGATAAGAAATCAAGTCTGAGGCAGTTTACCAGACCCACTAAAGATTATGTAAAATCATTGCAGATTAAAGTTGCCTGCTCCTGGCAAATACACCCTTGGTATTATTTTTACACTTGAAACTGCATCAGACTTACCGATTTAATCTCAAGAGGTACACAGTAACCCATTCTGAAAATAACTTGTGTTTACGCAGATCCTGGAGAGCCCAGAACTCCTAAAGAGAAAGCAACAGTTAATGGCAGGTGACCAGAATTTTGTTCCTATTAAGCAAAACCCAAAGTGAGCAAACGAATATTAAAAGGATATAAGAGGGAAACATATAATGACCCTTCAAGGAATTTTCTTCCCAAAAATTCTACAAGTATCTTTTCCTGTGTATTGAAATGATTTCTTTTTGCTAGTGATATATCCATATTAATCCATCTCTGTTATGACAAATTCTATCTAAGCACCTCCTGCACTTCACCCCTATTTTTCCTTGGCTTATTGTCTGACCTATTTTATTTTTTTAGGCTACATAAATACAGGTTCTACTGTCTTCTGAGCTCTGCACGTGGACTAGATCTATTTGTAGAGACGTAGGGGTTTTTTTTCCCCAAAATTGTGGAATATGGAAAATATATTGATAAAGAAAGTTAAGGCGTGGAGAAAAAGAGAAACTTAAGGCTACGGGGATAGAAGACTGAGGAGAAGAATAGAGACAGTAGGAGAGGAGACAGAACTTGGAAAGGCAAACAGAGAGAAACCAGAGCTTGGGGTTACTGCTTCCAGTGTTGGACAACAACCACAAACTAGGCTTCCCTGGCTGACTACACTGAGCTAACAGCTGCTTCATGTTGCTCAGCTGAGAGAAAGGAGCCAAAGCTCACAGGCAAAAAATGAACTTCAGAGAAAGAACAGATTAAAAAGAAATGGACATAGATAAAAGGAGGTAAACAGCAGATATACAAGAAAAAATGGGCCAAAGTTAAGTAAGGGAAATTAAAAGCAAGAACAAAACAAAGTTTTGGTCACATCTGTGGTTTTTATAAGGAATGGGAGTAAAAAAATATAATGAAAACCACATTTAAGCATAAAGATGAGTTAAAGTTACAGAAGTAACTAAAAGCTGGGGGTCAGGCAGGTGGATAACAGGTGAGTGCAGGAGTCAAGCATTTATTCAAAGATGTGCAGGGTTAGGCTGCTTTGGGAGGAATTTCAGAATGTTTGCAGGTAATACTAAATGTAAGGACGCCTGCGGTGTTTCCAAAGGATTCTGGCATTTTTAGGTCAATTTTGGTGTGCAGCTAAAAAAAAACCATGAGAGATCGACAAACTAATATGAGAACTTACTTTGCTACTGATGAAGTATTATTAGTGTGTGAATAAACAGCAGGTGAAATTCCTTTAATAAAAAAAAAAGTCTCTAAAAACATAAAACTTTTTACCAGCATAAAATTGCATGACAAAAGGTATTCCTATGCTTTAAGCTACATTTAAAACTGATCTTGTGCCCAAGGAAGGGCAGAGACCACTACAGGCTGAGATTCTAGCAAGAGTTTATGATGAGATGGGATCTCACTTGTCATTAGATACTGAGACAAGCCGATGGGCCTGAGAGCAGATGTTTAGGTCACCTGGTAACCCCATGTTAGGAATAGCTTGATCGACCCAAGGTTGAAATTTTCCTTATGAGCCCTGTCCAACTTCATTTGTGTCTTACGAAATACTATGAGAAGGTATTCTTAAGCAAAACAAAAAAAAAAAAAAGGGGGTGGAGGGTGAGTGTGAAGGAAGGAAAGTTCTTTCCAGCAGACCCATCTTAAATGTGAAGAAAATCACATTCCCACCTGTGTATGAATATTTATGACTACTCATATTGAACCTGTACCAGAGGCTGAACGTTTTACTTCAGCACTCTTCATTAAAGTATCTTTCATTAGCACTCTTCGTTAATATATCCTTCCTTAGTAGACACAGGCTTAACATGGGGTGGTAGCATGACACAGATACATTAGTCTCCCTGTCCCTTAATAATGCTACAATGACACATTTCCCAGGCAAATCATGGCTTGAGACATTCTCTATTACACCAGGGTTATGTCTAACCTGATTTACTCATCTTATATTAAGTATTCCTGAAATTTGGTGCTTGTATTAATTAATACCTCAGGAATATGGAGCTCCTTTAACTGGTCTTCAGTAATTTCACTGAGCTGTCGAAATGTCATTGTAAAATCAGCCTTTGTATCTTCCATAAGCTAGTGAAAAAAGATACTTCTATCAGATTTTTTGAAGTATGGGATCCACATGTTTGCCAAGAAAACGAGCAAAGCAAACTTACTTTTAGGAGGAAAGCAATCAAGTAGTTGTCATCCTCATTCTCCCCAAGAAGACCCAATTTTGTTTTGAATAGTTCTGTGAAACTGAAAATAATAACAAAGTAAGGAAATTGCCACATAACATAATTTATAGTATTGTAACTGCAAGGTTTGAGTTCTGGAACTCCATACCGGCTGTAATAGCGCTCACCATATCCCTCCAAAATCTGGGAAGCTCTGCAAAAACAAAAGAAATGTCAAACTCTATGGAACTACAATACTACTGTGGGTACAATCCTGCTGTACACTAATCAAGGAAAACTTCTTCTGTCTGATATCTCACAAACATTAATATTCTGAATCAACTGGCATCTGTAGTGGGAAAAAGACTGAGGGGAAACATTTTAACAGGCTTCAAAGACACAAATAGCTGCTGCAAAGAAGAAAAATACAATGTTCTTCCTTTTCATACAGAGTAAGAAGTCATGAGTTTAAACCACACAAAAGATTCATATTAGTAATCTTTACAATAGGATATTAAAATACCACCTCATTACTTCAGGAGGATGTCTGGTCTTCATAAGTAAGCATCTTAAAGAACAAGCCAGACAAACTTAGAATAGAAAACTATAGGCAAAAGTCCTACCTTAGGGAAAGGAGAATGGACCACACAACATCTAAGACCAGTTGTATTTTGCTATTATTTATGACCAATGAAAACCTTTCTCCCTTCCCTCCACCTTATTCTGGTCAATAAGTAATTCAGAATCAATTTCCACTTAGAAAAAAATATTTTAAAAGCTAATCCCTCTTTCCTACGCATATGGTAATTCAAGGGTCTCCCATCTCACTAGTTCTTTTAAGTGTCAAGATATTTTAAGGATTACTTACAGCTGCTTTTGCCTGGGATCCAATAAAGGTTTTAGAGCTTGTAACAGCTTGCTCAGATTAAACAGTCCAACATTTGCCTGGTTTCCTATTTTATACCTCCTTTCATCATCAGATGTGTTTGGAACAAAATCTGTTTCAAACAAAACATTACTTTTCCACAACAGAGTAATTACAATAAACAATCAATGTTAAAATATTGGTGCATTCATTTTTGTACTCACACAGCAAACTAATAAGAGCCCTAAAGTTACTAAATATTTAAAATCAGATCACAAGGATACTTATTTACAGTGAATTGACTCAAGACCTATTATTTGCAAATCTAAGGAATACACCCTTTGCAGACGAGTTCCCACATGTCATAAGTGACATCTTCCTACTTGAAGATTCAAAGTAAGTTTAGATGTTTAAACAGAAAAAGACTCTTTTTACACTAAAAATGATGTCTTTTTCAATGCTTTTACTATATATAGTGCTACTATTTAGCACACAGACTAAACAACTGTGCAACCAGATTCAGGATTTATAAGTATTTTTTTTGAAAAGTAACATGTATAAACATGTATTTAAATAAATAGGCCACCTAAGCAAGATCAAGCAAGCTTTATGTATTTACATAAAAATTAGGGCTAACATGTTCCAGTATGCAAATCCATTATTTGGGAGATAATAAATATCTGCTATGCAAGCTACAGGTATCCAGAAGTGAAACGTATGCAGATCTACAGCACCAGTCTCCGAATGGATGCAGTATGAACCCCCTGCTCAGATCAAATGCAGATAAGCTGATCAATGCACACAGCATTGCCTGAGTCCTCAGAGGACATTAATAACATATGGACCATTGAGGAGGAGACCTATGACACATCTATCAGATCTGGGGATCGGTTCAAATCTGAATTTTAACTAAAGCATTTAATCTGGTTCTAGGGTGTACTGGCTCTGGCTGGGATGGAGTTAATTTTCTTCATAGCAGCCTGTATGGCACTGTGTTTCAGACTTGTGACTAAAACAGTGTTGATAACACACCAGGCAAGGGGCTGGGAGGGGACACAGCTGGGACAGCTGACCCGAACTGACCAAAGGGATATCCCATACCACATTACATCATGCTCAGCAATCAAAACTGGGGATAGCTTTTCCAAGGCAGTTGTTGCTTGGGGACTGATGGTGGGAGGTGGTGATTGATCACCTTTGCATCACTTGTTGATCACCCCCACCCTTTTTTTTTTTCCCCCCTTCTCTTATTCAATTGTCTGTTCTTGACCATCAGCTTTTTCTCATCTTTGCTCTTCCAATTCTCTCCCCCAACCTGCAGCAGAGGGGAGTGAATGAGCGGCTGGTGGGTCCTTAATTGCTGGCTGGGGTCAACCCACCA
Source organism: Pluvialis apricaria (assembly GCA_017639485.1). Classification (NCBI taxonomy): domain Eukaryota; kingdom Metazoa; phylum Chordata; class Aves; order Charadriiformes; family Charadriidae; genus Pluvialis; species Pluvialis apricaria. The sequence goes on along the minus strand of CM030008.1, from coordinate 19,501,664 downwards.
TATAGGGAAAGATCTAAAACCAGAAAAGCCCTGCTTTTTCAATACAATAGAAACAATATGACATTTATTCTCACGAGATTTCCTTAATTTGAGGCTGGAGTCTCATGAAAACAGATAGTGAGATAACCACTGCTGGTTCTGAAGCTTACTCAGATGCAACCTCTAAACAGTAATCTAATAATATGCATTTATGTAAATACTGGACCTCTATCTATCAATCCCAGACTGGCTGAGTACATACTTTTAAAGAAAGGTTGCCATGACTGGGTAGGTTTGATTTATTTCTTCCTTCCAGCATATAATTAGCTGCTGTGTCTATAAAGCTAGAGCATGATGCATGCAAAGTTACTGTATACTATTTTTGGCTTTGGCTGCTTACAGCACTATGCAATTTTTAGTTTTCTAGGTTTCTGTTGTAGCATCTTTTCAATTGATGAAGTTCAAGTGGAAACATTCTCAGGAAAATGGGTTTAATAGTAGTATTTCATTAACAAGACTTCTAGCACTTGAAATGCAACCTGTATAGTGTATCATACAACTGGCCTCTGATGTAATTTTTTTTCCCTAAAACTCTTCAAATAATACATATGCTTGGGATTTTTCTGCTAATAATGTTAGGAGTTTTCATGCACACAGAAACTATATAAATTAATATAAAGAATGTATTTTAAGTAAAAAATTGGATTTAAAAACATGTGTTACACTCACTTGGGTCATAGGAATCCATAAATCCAAATGGACCATAATCTATTGTTATGGATAATAAACTGAAGTTATCTGTATTGCACACTCCTACAATTAAACAACAAGGAGATATAAAAGTTAAAATTCCACCTGAATCCTGTAGCCTTTAGAAAATTTGCTGTGAAATAGATCCACTGATTCTAGAGAAATCTGGAGCTGCTACCTTACAGAAATCAGACTCTGGGAAATAAACTCGTGTCTCTTACTCTTGAGCTGGCACGCATTTTAAGTATGAAAATGAGAAACTCTTTGCTACATTATCTTGCATCTGGTTTCTATACCTAGGTGGCACTGTTTCCTTTTCCTTTCAGTGCTACACAGGACTGAAACAGCATCTTGCAAATTGGTCATTAGCTGCTTCCTTGCAACTTGATTGGGTGCTGTATTAGCAAGACAATGCTATTTTGTTTTTCATAATATAAGTCTGAAACAAAGGTGCAGAGCACCATATCCTATACACTTTAAAAAGCCAGGTTTTTATGTAGATGCATCAAATTCAGAGCAATTAAACTTATACATGGTCTTTGTACATCAGACTATTACAACAATTCTGTGAATTCTTGCTCTCATATTCTTGCTTCTTCCAGATACAGTCATGCTTTGAAAGATCAGAAAGTGCTCCTGTTATGAAAAAACTTGTATATTAATGCATAACAGATACTGCTGTAGGCAAATATACCAGAAGAACTAAAGAACAAAGTGACAAATGAGAGCCATCTTTAAGTATATGACTATAAAGAGTCACTCCTGTAAAGCCAATGCCATCTACTGCAGCTTACCATGTGCAAACCCCACAGACATCCACAATGCAATCAGATTTGCAGTCTCTGATACGACTGTAGAGAAAAATTCCTAAAATCAAATACATCTTTTACTTCAAGTCCTCTGAATCAAAAATATGGAATACAAAAACATTAACATTTGATTCACTTGAGAAAGATGTCATAGATTCTATTTTTAAATGTATACTCTGCCTGCCAGGACTTTTCATTCACATTCTAAACAAAGTGACTGCACAATAACCTTATCCAGAAAAGACTATAGTTAAATAAGTACATACAGATGCCCTAAAAGACATTAAAAACTCAAAAAAAGAAACAAAGACACTATATATACTAGTGTATATACTAGTATGTACTATATATACTACATTTATACTAGAAAAAGCATAATTCATCACTTCATGACCACTGCTTACTTAAAATCTGAGCAGTAAGAGAACAAAAAATAACAGAAAATGGAAGCTTCCCAACAAACATTTCCATCATGAAAAGTGGTGAAGAATGTTCGTATTTGACTTTGAGAAAAAAAAACTTCAAGAAGCAGGTTTTTACAAAAGCGCATTAACAAACTTTCGCTAATAAAACCTGGAAGCTTACTTCAAATTTTAAAAAGCTTTTAAAATTTTAAATTTTGAAAAAAGTTTTGTATAATTATTGTTCACGTGCTTGTGGAAAATAAAAATAACTTTTAAAAAAGACTTACCAGATATCTATTTGAATCATTTATGGCTATTGATGGAAAATGTTCCTGGATGAGAAAGTCTAGCAATCTTCTGTAATAGGAAAGCCGGAATTCTTTAAACAAAACTGGCACTTTTAGAACTGATCATTCAAAATTCTTGGGTTTCAAACAACTAAATGCTGATCTACAACTTGTCACAAACAGTTATTAGAAAACTCAATCTATTTATTCCAATGAGTCTTGGATTAAGCCCTTCCAAATGCTTAGAGATAAAACCTCAGGTTCCAGTCATACATATTACTGGAGACTGCCATGTAGTTAAAATTATTCCCATGTGTTAAATTTCCAGAGCACACCAGGATCTGGTTTTGCATGCAGTACTATCGATTTTTTAAGGAAAAAAAGAAATTTGCATATCCAAAAAAAAAAAGTCTAGGATTACAAGGAATAATTCTACATTAGAATTCTCACCAAGAAAATTTTATGGCCAAATTCTTATGAAGTAGGGTTACTTGCCACAGTAACTGGCCATTCCCAAAACAGTGCTGCATAGTCCTACAAGACAGGCTCAGGAAACTGGGATACATGCATTAAAAATTGCAATGCCTGTCAGTTGCGTATCTTTGCAGATCCAAAGCTTTAAAGTAGAGCAGTTGGCATTTAGTAAATTTAGGAGCTCCCTGTAGGACACTTTTGTGGTCAGAGCCAGCCAGGGCCACTGGCACAGGGGGCTGTAAGCACCATCAACATGTGGGGTAGGCAGCCTGGGCAAGGGCTGGACCTGGGCAAGGGCTGTGTGGCTGTGCACACAAATATCTAGATTTTACCTTCTAATCAGGCTGTTGGAGCAAATCACAGAACTCCCCTCAAACTGAGGATTTTATCAGAGTACCTAGCAACCCAACCTTTACAAAGGTGTCTAAGCTATTTCCTCTGAATTTTAGCTGGTTGCTCCAAGACATCCTCTTTCAGGAGGACCTTCTCTGAGGAGGAAGCACAGACAGTCACACTAGCCTTGGCCTGCTCTTGGCCACTCTTTCTGAGGTCCCCTCCAAAACAGGCAGGAAGGAGTCATCTATTCTACATGTGTACAAGTGATCTTTACATGCTCCTTAAATCCAATGGGTCACAAATACTTTAAGCAAAAAAACCTAAAACTAAACTTAAAATCAGTTCCTAAATTCAGTCTTCCAGTTTTATAACAAAAATCTGCTGTGAGATTTCAAAAAAAAAAAAAAAAAAAAAAGGAAAGAAGGACAGCAGAGAGTCATGCAGGAAGTTAAACAGAATTATCAGTTATTACAATATACAACTGCTGCTATGAGCTCTTGCTCATTTTTAAGCACCCCAGAACAATTTCTATTGAAAGTGATTACCAACCACTACATTGCTCCTGAGGAGAAATGACCAACTTCTAAATATTTACAGTAGACCTAAAAATTTGTCATGCTAATTGCTTGACACACAAATTAATATTGTTAAGAGGCTTAAAGCTGTGCAGTAATTTCTTGCCTAGTATATTTTTCTGGTTCTGCATGTTTCTGGAGAGCATACTTTATACAACATACTTACGCTAGTGAGTTATTTCATATTTCTGTTAATTCAGCTTCACAGACAACTATGAGAAATGTAGGAACTTATACTCTAAATTTACAAATCTTTCCAAAACGAACAACTCCTCCCTAGTGCTTAGTTACCAGAACTATTTCAGCAATAAAACCTTTCTCATTTTGTAAGATCCAGGCCTGCAGAAACATCCAGGGGGCTTTACACTAACGAGGTAAGTTATTTTGTATGCTTATATAAAAATAGCAGGTTATCTTTCTAAACATGCAATCTTCCTTTCTAAATCATTTATGTCTAAATTCCAACTGTATATATACATTCCAGTATGTATTTGTTTGTTAAGAAAACTAAAGTAGTTACTATGAAGATTAAATTCAAACCTTTGTAAGTCCAGTTCCCCAGAATGAGCTAAGATTTCTAAGGATCCTATACGAAACCACGATTTGGCAAGACGTAGCACTATCGCACCTTAAATACAGACACATGTGTTTAAATGTAAACAGAGTATCAGCAAAATAAAATAGTTCCATAGTAAAAACCATCATGTGTTTTTTCTATAGATGCAGAATTCATATATGCATAGTTAAACTGGTATTTTTGTACTCATGCTCGGTGCATAATAGATGAGTATGTACAATATTACTTTACTACACATACTTTTTAATGATAAAGCTTAATTTGCTATACCAGCAAACACAGACAAAATTCCAGTACTGCATTAATACTAGAATTACTCCAGAAATGCTAGCAACAAAGAAAGAACCAACATAAATAGATTTTTTTTTCCCATGCTGTGCTATCCTACTCTTTTTCAGAGCAGGTGTAGATGATGTACCAATGGCACAGCGGGGGGAGCGTTCCCACGCTTCCAGCATTGCTATTGGAACCGTGCAAACTTTCCCTAGTTTTCAATATCATTTTTGTAATGGCAAGTGAAAATAAAAATTACACCCCTACAACACATATGCCAAACCTGTTCATAGGGCTTCATTTCTATAACTAAGATATGTTTCAGACTGATTTTCTCAGGAAAGTTTTTATATCTTAATAAACGAAATGAAGCCTATTTAGTACTTTTTAACTACACATATATGACATATTAATTTTAAATTTTATTTTGCAATGGAGAATTAAGTTACAGTGTTGCAACATATTATTTTGAAATGTGTTCATTACCTCTTTCTTTCTTAATATTTCCATTGTAAAACTGGTCTCTCCACACATCATCATCACTTACAACTAAGCTGTAACAAACAAAAAATGAACATTAAGAAGTCATCTCAGGAAAAATAATTTACAGTGAAGATCAAGTCATATTTCATATAACTTTATTTCTTTCATAAAAAGAAAGATCTTTTTGCTGGCATAGCTTTGTATTTACAAATGACACAGGCAAACAGTAAGCCTAGGCTTACCGAGCTTCATTAGCAAGAAGCATTTATTTTTTATGTACACAATGTTGTCCAATTTCCATTATTTACACTGTTCTTGGGGAGGGGGCTGCATTCAAAAAAAAGTACTGTATTAATCTGGAACCTCAGTGACTGATTAGTGTGATCATAATATTAAATAAGTCACAACTTCCCTGAGGACAACAGTGGAATTAGGAGGACAGAGAAATCAGCAACCTAATTGTTGTATCAGATGGAGGCTGCCCTTTATGTAAGCCAAAACTGTTGTCACAGGAACTTCAGGGACAGACCTGGGACCCTTAGCAATCAGGAACTCTTCAAATAGTATCAACACACAAAAAAGGCATAATTTTCACGATACATTATAATTATCCCTTTCTTCTTCACTGCTACTTGTACTTGGATTTTTAAAAACAATCTCTTCCTTTCATTTGCTTTAAAATTCTGCACATCCTATAAGTTTTCATGTTTACTCAAATATTGAGATTTATGAGTGCTTGGAACAACTTTGCTTGCTCGAAAATATTTCACAATTTACATTCATTTTACAAAATAAAAAGTGATTTCACTGTAATTTCTGTTATATCAGGAAAAATAAACTAGAATCAATCCTCACAACTATGCAAGGGCATCATATTCCCCTAAGGTTAAGATGTAGGAAGTTTTCTCTCCAAAGCAACTCCAAAGATACTTGGTGCTATCTTCTGAAAGAGGTGGTGTGCCCTCAATAGGCACAGAAGACTTCTTGTTCAAGACTCTAGCAGCAGGAAAAATTAGCTCATTTTGTATTATTCTTCTTTATCTTTGCTTGCTGATAACTATCTATTAGGTAGGTGAAGACTGCACAGAAGACAGAACCAAACTTTCCTTGGAGGTACACAGAAAAGGACAAGAGGCAAACCTAACATTCCATTCATAAATATGACTGAAGACAGTCACAGAGTTAAAACAACTCCCAAGTGTTAAATTTTGAGAATACACTAGATTCTGGTTTTACACAATTTAGCATCAAAATTTTGGAAAGAGTTTAATTGGACCAAAAATGTGGGGTATGCATATAAACATAAATATGTACCAAAAAAAAAACATGAAAAGGAATGATTTGTCTGAATTCTTACACAGTGCAGTTCCTTGTGACAGTAACCGTGGCTTTGAAACTAAATTATTATTATATTCAGTATTTTTGAAGGTATCTAGTAGCTACCCAAACTGAAAGTTCCCTGTTAACTGGAAAGAACAGGCAGTGAATTGTTCCGGAAGGAGAGAAAAAGTATTTAGAAATCAAATTGCTCCCGTTACTGGAGCTGTACTGATACAAGCAACATTAGGAAATTTTGTCCAAAAAAATACTCTTTTGGAAACAATCATATATGATTGGTATGTCTGCAGGAGTAAGTAGAAAAAGTGCTGACATAAATGAGATGGAAGAAGAAAAACTTAATCCTTCAAGAAAAAAATGAAAATATTCAAAGACAGGGAATGAATCCAGACACTAACAAAATACTGTGTGCACCAGAGCAGTAGGGAAGAGGAGTCAGAATAATAATGCTATTAAATTTTACTGTTTTGAACAGGCCTCTGCCAGAAGGGTTGTTTCTTTTTGGCTATGTAACACTTAGCAGGCTCTTTGCAAAATTCCTGCAGAATACCAGCACTTCTCTTATTACTGACAAAAAAAATCCATGGGGGCTTCAACATTTGGTAAGTTACTAATGTAAGTTAACAGATGAGCAACACTTAAGAGCTGCCCAGATAGTGGAGCAGCCACACAAAGATAACTACATTCCCACTATAAAAATAGTTTTCAAATGGTCCCCGTAGTTGGTAAGTGCCATTACTTGAGAGGAGGCAGCAGGAGACCAGACATACACTCAGCCACAGGAAACGGAGCACTGAAATTGCTCTTACACCAGAGAAGCTGGAACAGCACTCACAGAAGGACAGATGGATTATATCCCTCCCTACCCCTGGCTCTACCTTAAGGGCTGGACTTCACACTCCCAAGTGCTCTGCTTGCTGTTTTGCATGAACATCAAGCCCTGTGCAAGTAAGGGTCGCTCTGAAAACTATACATATTGGCTCACTTTTTTGACCTAATGTATAACACTGCTCACTGGTAGTCCCAGTATGTGACTAAAATGGTACCATATGAAGAAGTGTCCTTTATCTGGCAGTACAGTCATAAATCGTAGCACCCTGTTGGGAACACTGTACTTAAAATTAATAGAGCAAACCAACCCGCTGGGTGTTCTGGGATAAGCTGTAAGGCTTTTCACCGCACTTCTGCCCAGACTTCACAAGACCTCTGTAAGTGCATCCCACCAGCCTCAGAGCAACAGCTCCCCATTGCGAAGAATATGGATATCAGCTGGGGATTTTCCAAACGAAGTCTTGCAAACAGTCTAGAGAGCTTGTACAGCAGTTAAGAGAGCCAGGCATTTAACCAATTTGCCAGCAGAGAACTAAAGCACACTGTGTACTCAATAGAATTTGTGCACAGTTAAGGAGTAATTTCGTATTGTTTTTGCACTGAACAATTTGTTGAGACGACAGCAAAGAAAGGCTATAACCTTGCCAGATGCTTTCCTGCTGATATTCAGACATTTAAAGTTCTGCATTAACAGCCAACAGCAAAGGGTCTCAAGGTGAAGTCAGTGAATAAACCATCAAAAATGTCATTTACAAACACTGCGGTTCAATAGAACAAATGTGTTCGAATTAATGCTAGAGAGATTCGCAGACACTTCGCAAATACAGACACCTAACCATGAGGCAGCTGAGTACAGGCCTTTTCTGCAGAACATTTACTTTCTTTAAAGCCTGAAATGCTGGAGTACAGATATGAGACCACTTGGAACACAAAATGAACTTCACATTTTAAACACAATATTCTGAAAAATTCAGTTTACTTAATTCTGAGAAAATCATCCAAATGAGTGAATATATTAGTCTTCTTTGGTTCAAACAGAATTAGTTTTAAATTATTTTTTTATGAAATCTCCCTGTATACTCAAGAGGTGTTTGCACAAATAAGGAATTGAGAGCAATTACGTACACACAGTACTATCTCCAATAGCAACGTCTCTTCACCTGACTGACAGTTTTTCCTACCAATCTTAAAAATTGCAACTAGGTGACTACGACAATACAGAAATAGACACTTTCAACATTTTCCTACTTGGCCTAATTCTAGAAAATTCATCCAAATGCTTAACTTTAGTGTAATAAAAGACTCATTTATTAACCATGTAAAATGTATTAATATACTTATTGATTATCTACATACACTAAAGGTATTACTATTATTTACAGGGCAGGAATCTAGTCCTGCTGTTTTTGCAAGTCTTTTGGTGAGCAACAAGGGAGAGAACAATTTTTTATTTTTTTTAAAGAGAATAAATTATTGATTGCAGTTTCATAAAAGCTGGAGAGGGGAGTTAGTGTCCAATATAATCACTCAATCTAACTTCCATTTTTTACTTTCTTTACAAAATGAACCAGATTTCAAATTAAGGTAATTCAGTTGAGACAGTCTTACAAGTGAAAGGCAGCTGTTCACTGCAAGACAGACAGTACACAATAATGTATTTAAATAAAGTAGTACTTTAAAGCATACCAAAGACAAAAGTGAATGGATTAATTGCTGGAGCTCATTATTACTGGAAAGTTTTATCCAAAAATCTATGAAACAGAGCGATACATTTTGTTCTGATTGCATACATATGAAAAGAAAGATCTACCCTCTTGGAAACTAACTGTCCTGCTTTATTGATGCTTAGTGGGCTTGCAGTCACAAAATTACCTGTATAACTAGGATGCTGTGAAAAAGAAATGAAAAATACCTAGCAGCTCTGCTTGTAGGAATTCCAAGATAGTGCATGGCCTCACTACACAAAAATTCTCGCACAGAAGAGCGAAGCACAGCTCTTCCATCACCATTCCTACGGAGGACAGAGAAATAAGGAATACGTCACAAAATCAAAGCAAATTTCCAAAAGAAAACATCCAGTTTTGGTGTACATAGCTTAACTACAACTTACCTGGAGTATGGGGTCTTTCCCGACCCTTTTAACTGTAGTTCCCACCTCTCACCATGCCTGCAAAAATACCGTTAGCATTTCTAACAGTATACCTCGGGCTATGCATGAATCAGCTAAACAGAATACAGAGTTGAATCAGTCACTTAGAAAAATGTCACACCTGTTTGTATATACTCCGATCAAGTGGGCTCTTCCATCACCCAGCTGACCTGCCCAGCTACCAAACTGACAAAAATGAAAATCAAGTTATTTTCTTCTATCATTTATAAGAGTTATACTTGAAACAGTACAAATTACATGTATCTTACATGTATATTGTGATCTACACAATATAATGACACATTTGCTCAGGCAGTCATTAAGATATTGATCCCTAAAGCTGTATTTCCACACTCACACCAATAACGAAGCAGAAAACCACAGAAAAAGAATAATGGCAGTAATCCCCATTTTTTTTCTCTACCCTCCAGCTGATGTACAGGTACAGTCCTGACTCTTGTATAATGAGTCTTTAAACTGACACAGCTTGTAATTTTTTTTTTTTAACTGGAAATTACAAATAAAATTCTACCATTCTTTTCCATGACTAATCTTGCCCACTTCAATTAAACTTAACTCTTAGTAATCATGGTATTGCTGTGAGGCTCTGTCCTTTTTCACTCCTCTCAGCTGATAATACTTATCATGAATCAGAGCTTGTCAGGCTGCAGGGGTGCTAAGCAGACTCTGCAGCTAATGGAAGTTAAAAAGATAATTTGCTCCTGGCATAAACAGAAGCAGAGAAAGTAGACACGGTACCACGAAAGAATATTACAATTCTCTTCCATATGCAGCCCCTTATGAAGAACAAATCTGCAATCAAAATGTTCATAAGTGTTCACATACTTACAGGCATATACTCACACATTCACGGGTATTATCAAGGTGATAATACCTTTTCACATTAAAACCTATGTAATTCCACCTGGAAGAACAAGTGTCACAGTTACCTGATGACCCCCGTATCTATGGGCCAATGGAATAGACCCAAGTATCACCTTCCCACCACTGACAAACTGAAGAAAATCAGATGTTCCTTTGACAGATATATCAAGATCCAAAACATTTTCAAGAACGTCCTGGAGAAAAAAAAGAATACAGATGGTACTTGAATATTATCAAATTTTCAGTGGTAATCAATGTGTTTTCTCTACAGATTTCATTATTAAAAGACATTTAATGATATATTTTAAATGTTCTATTTGTTTAAAGTACATATTGATAAGATGCTTTCACAATAAATAGCATATGAATATTAAAATGTATTTTAGTACATGTATTAACAATCTCTACTAATTAGAGAGGAACAAAAAAATAATAGCCAACCTTTGAAACAGCTACAAGACGAACTCTAGATTTGAAAGGTGTAGGATAGACAATTGAAAAAATACAGTTTCTCACATTACGGACATAATTTTCCTGGATCGCATCAATTGGAAAAGGATCTGCAGACATGAAACAGACAAGAAATGTTTTTAAAAAAACAATTAATCATATTATTCTTAATACCTTTCCTCTTAAATCCAATCAAAATACTTCAGAAACAATTAAAACCCGACTCTTTGCCACAATGTGTATTAAGCCTGCGTGAAAAGCAAGCCCAAATAAATTCAGGATTTTATTCTGTTTGGGATTTTTGAAAAGAAGGATTGAATTCTGCAGTTAAAGAAACCAGTAGGGCATGCTAGTTTTAAGATCAAAACCACATTTAAGCATAGTTTTAATTAACTGTGATTAGAACAGTCTCAGGGTGGTTTTATATTGCAGTCAACTATATGCAGCCCTAAAAGATATTTGCATGAGACAGAAAAGTTCAGCTGCCCTCACAGCTGAACGATGTAGTGCAACAGATGAAGTCACTGTGCACCAGTAACTGTGGTATACAGTCCATATGCAGCGATGATCACCAAGTAACCTAAGAAACCAGTTTGAAATCTTCTCTGAGTAATGTAAACAGCGAATGAAAAGGTCAGAAGATGCATTTCTTGCTGTAGTATAACATATGTACTCAAAAGACACGCTTCATTCTTCCTTCAGAGCTACTCTGCACCCTGATCCATGGTAACAGAGGGCAAACATTGTTTTAAAACACTGCATTAATACTGTTTTAACATCTTTATGGATTTTTGCTTGTAAGAATCTTACAATTCCATGTTAATTATAAAATTCCTGTACCTCATAGTCACTGTTTTGTAAAAATTGCAAGTTAGTTAGCATATCTGGAGACTTGCTGTTAGCTGTGTTTCTCAATACCGCTAGTGACAAACCCTGTTATAGCCAGCTGCCACAAGATTTATCACTGATTACAATTTCTTAATGCTCGCAAGTAATTCTATCATCGGAAGGAATTATTTTTGCAATGTTATCATATAAATTATCTTTATTATTACAGGCAATTCTGTATGCCTGAGAGCTATACCGCTTCAAATCTGGTGTTGGGCTATCAATTTTGCATTAACACATAATTGGGACTCACACATCTCTCTATTACGATAAATTGCTAATACAAAAAAAAGGGAGGGAAAAAAGCTCCTTCTGGCCCATCTAGTTTTATTAAAAGTAGTTTTTAGAGTTGTCTAGGCTGGAAGAGACCTTTAAGATCATCGAGTCCAACCATCAACCTAACACTGCCAAAACCACCACTAAACCATGTCCTTCAGTGCCACGTCTACCCATCTTTTAAATACCTCCAGGGATGGCGACTCCACCACTTCCCTGGGCAGCCTGTTCCAACGCTTAACAACCCCTTCTGTGAATAACTTTTTCCTAATAATTTGCCTGTGTATGTAAGGTCTTCCCTTACTGCTTCAGTAGCTGCTACAGCCCACCAAGCCGAAGCACCGGGGCAGAGCAAGCCGTACCTAGCAGGCTTTCGGAGGAGAGGGGCCACGCACAGAGCTCGGTCGCCCCCCGCTGCCGCCGGCAGTGGCCCGGCTCCGGCCGGGAGGCGTTGGGGCCCAGCGGAGCCCGCGGGAGGCGCACAGCGGGGCCGGCCCCTCAGCCCCGGCCCCCCAGGCCCAGGCCAGGCAGGCGGCCAGCCAGGGGGGCCACCACATGTCGTCCCCCCCAAACCTCGCCGTCACCAAGTCACCAGAGAAACCGGCTTGAGGTCTCCCTCCCCTCAGAAAAAAAAGCCCTCCTCTCTTATCTCTTCACAGAGATTTCAAGGGAGAGCTGCTACCTCCTCCGAGCGGGAAGGACAGAGCGATTGCGGCTGAAGCCGCCCTCCCTGCACTGACGGGGCCGGGGCCGGGGCCGGGGCCGGGCGGGCCGCCCCTCACGCCCGCCAGGCAGGCTGGCAGAGCCCGCTCCGCCGTGAGGGACGGCGGCGGCCCAAGCCCTGTCCCAGAGCGGGTGCGGAGGCGGAGCTGGGCGCTGCCGGGTGGCGCCGCTTCCCCGCCCAGCCCTCAGCCGCGCTCGGGAGGGAGCGGCGGGAGGCGCGATGAGGAACGGCGAAGGGGGGGTCCCCGGCCCGCCCGGATGTCCTCCCGGCACCCCTGCCAGAGGGTGGCCCCGCCGCGCCACCGGGTTTCCGCGTCCGGGTCGCGGCGGGGCCGGAAGGCGGTGCCGGCGCGGCGGGGCTGGGGGACACCATGGCCTTGCGCTGGTGGTGGCGGTGCGGCGCCTCCTCCCGCCGGGCGCCGCCGCTCGGCTGCTTGCCGCGCCTCCGCCCGCCGGGGCCCGGCTCCCGCACCCCGCCGCCGCCGGCCCCCAGCGCGGCGGTGAGTGCGGTGCGGCGGGCGGGCGCCTGGAGGTCACCGGGAATGAATGGGGGGGGGGGGACGGGGACACGGGACGATGAGTGGGGTGTAGTGGCCGGCGGCCACAGCTGCCCCGCGTCCGGGCCGCCGCTCCGTCGCCCTTTGTCGGCCCACCCCTTCTCTCCAGCCCGGGAGGCGCGAAGGCCCGGAGGCGGTTGCGGGTGTGCGAGTGGCCGGCGGCGGGCAGCGCCCTGCCCCGGGGGGGCCTTGCAGGGGGCAGGAGCGCTGTGGGTGCAAGGTTAAATACTGGGTTAAGGGTTTTCAGAGCAGGATTGGTTACTGCTGCGGGGAAGAACCTCTCGGAGTCTTCTCTGGGTGGGAGCGGGGAAGGTGATTCCCGTTAGTGCGAGATTTTCAAGGTGTTTGTGCGTGAGTTAGCATTGTGAGTTGTAATGGGGGGCAGGTCTCTCACCGCACTCATTTACACCTTCCTCACAAGGCCAAGCTACTGTTCTGACCGGCAGTAAAGTGTTGTGGCTGTGATGTGTCCAGCATCACGCGTGACCCGGTGTTACAGCGTTAAGCAGCAGTGTAAAGGATAGAGAGTCTGTCTGTGCCCTCACCAAAGGAAGAATAGGAAGAGATCAGCTATTTTTTAACTGCAGAAAACTGTGAGAGGTATGAGAGAGTGAACTTATGAAGGTGATGGCCACAGGGGTGGGCTCTGAAGTCAGACAGCAGTGAGTTGCAAATCTGTGATAAGTTAGGGTTCCTCTCCTTCCTCTCCTTTCCTTGTCTCCTTGCCTGGCCACTTTTCATCCTGTACACAAGGAGGATGGAAGGGCACCCTGGAGCCTGTGCAGTGCTCTTGTTTCTCTCCCTGTGTCCAAGGAGAGAGACTTCAAGCCACATACGAGGAGACACTGAGGCATGAGGAGCAGGTTGGGGGAAGTCTTCTTCAGTCCTAGGTCTCCTTGAGTGTTTCTGTCTGGGCTTTTGGAGGGGCAGTTTGGTGAACATGTGGATTGCAGTGATTTTGGGCTAGATCAGCTTGGCTGGGCCCCTGAGTCAGTGTGCACTCCAGGGCAGGGCTGGGTAGTTCTTGGCAGTGATAGCAGGAGTGGAACAAAAGGTGTGTTTCCTTTCTCAGCCTGTCTCTGCTGGAATCATGTACCTGGGACTGCGCCTTGCCCCAGGCACGTGGGCTCACTCTGCAAGAAGAGATCGTTGGCGAGATTGCTAGGTTTGGAGGTTAGGTTCTTGACATCTAGCAGGGAAGACGTGTGCAGGTGTAAATTATCATAAGCAGCAAGCTGAATTAAAATTGCTTCAGGGGAAAACAAGGACATGTTCTTGTGTTAGTGTAGTAGCATACAGAAACAGCTCTTGACCTTTTCTCTGTGCGTTGACTGGTGCAATCCAGGTTTATCTGTAAGACAGGAAATGTTTGAAAATTGCACCTTCCAGGAGTGCAAAGGCAGGGTTTCGTTAGAGCGGTTCTGGGACATTAACTGATATGCCTTCTGGGCTGGTCCTTCCAGGGGAGAAAGTCCAACACTCCTGAGCGGAAGAGTCAGTTTAAGTCAGAAGCTACCGTACATATTGGCAGTTATGTCTCACGTGATATGGAAGGAGATTATGAGACTCCCTTTGCTGCTGGATCATTAAAACAGAGAAGCAGAGCAGCGCTAATGAACAGACATTTGTCTTTTGTAGTCAAATGTTATCTGTCAGTTTAAAGTTCTATTAAATTAACCCTGATTTTTCTTTGTGCAGATTTGTCACTTTACCCAAAGAAGTTCAACTTTGTCATTTCCAAAAATATGTAATATATTTTGGCGGTAAGTTGGAGATTCATATTGTTGTGTAATGAGTAAAGATACAGTTATTGGATGAAATGGGTAGTTACACCTGTGAGCTGTAAACTTCTAAAATAAGGTTATTTTCTCTACTGCATAGTTGGATAACTCTGTGTAGACTGCTGCTGTGGTGCTGAGTTTGAATCTAAGTCCTCCATCCTGGAGAGCAATGGGCAAAGCAAGAATGCCCCAAGAAAACCCATAGGGTTCACTTTGAAAAAGGAAACATAACAAGAGGCATAAACTTGAACTCCAGGAAACAAAAAAATCAGGCCTAAGCCTAATGCATCTTAATGCATCCAGGTGCAGCCTTCACCCTTTACTGATGAACTTTCATAGCATCATCATGCTACCTGGAAGTATTGATTTAATTTCTAATTTATAATGTAGCTGGGTGTGCAAAGGAGAATTTTCAAATCCAAGTCAGGAATATATTTCCAGGAGTACACAAGACAGGGAAAAAAGTAACAGAATAATTGTGTTACTGGAAGATGAAGGCTTCATCTCCAAATGTACGCTATACCACCAATAGCGTATTCAAAAGGAATACATTGAGAGCAATGTAGTTTTATGTGTCTCAGAAGACTTCTGTAATCTGTTAAGGGCCAAGGGGGCGGTTATTGTTTGCCAAATGCTGCACTTTGCCAGCTCCTACAAGTCTATGATCATCAATACATAGCTGTGCTGTTCTTACACCTTATTAGCTGGCTGAAAAGAGTGTTTTGATGCCTTCTGCTTCTGTTTTAGCCATTTGGTTACATTTTGTGTGAGGGGAGAGGAGGAAGAGGAGGAGGAGGAGATGCTTTGAAATGTTTCTCTTTGGGGAATCAGGGAAAGTGCTTTTAACAACGTCACTCTCTTGAAAAACACTGTCACCAGGTTTCATCATACAAGTACATCCCACTTGTGTAGCTGCAGTAAGACAGTTAGTGATGAAAAATACCAAGACCCTTTTCAACTTGGTAGAAAAGACTTGAAGAATCTCTATGAAGATATTAAAAAGGTAAGGGATTTTGGTCACTATTCTGGGATGTTGTGATGATTCTGATTTTAATAGCAACTGGTGCTGTGGAAGATAGTTATTGAAAGTGTATTCTTTATGAACAGCTGTCTGAAACTTAAACTGAAGGCAAAGAGAATATTTCTACATATCTTACAGAACCAGAATGCATTTTTTTTCTCCTGATTTACAGTGCTGAAATACATCATTTATGTTTCAGATTACTCAGTAATTTAAAAAATAACTTCAGGTTACATTGGGTGGAATGAATACAGGCAATAACCTTATGCATGCATACGGTTTTGCTTACACTAAACGGATTGGCTTTGTGACTTTTATGCAGATATATTCTTTTCCTTTTTATAGGAATTACTTGTATCTACAGCAGAACTTAAGGAAATGTGTGATTATTACTTTGATGGGAAAGGAAAGGCCTTTCGACCAATGATTGTGGTGCTAATGGCAAGGGCTTGCAACATTCACCATAATAATTCCAGGTGAGTCAGTCACTTTTAGATAAGTGGACATATATTGTACTTGAAATTTGTCATTCTTGTGTTCCTGAAAAATATGCATAGTAACTTTATGAAAATAAAAAGCTCCACAGTAAAACCTGACTTTAAGTTCCATCACGAAGCTGTATTTTTGTAGTTAGCAGTGCAAAAGGAACTACTGGGTATATTACATGCTTCCATGTGTAAGATTGTGGACGATACTGCAGTTGTAACTGGTAATGGATAACTAATGTTGTCAAATTCTGATATTTGTAAGGCTTTTAGTCAATTTTGGCTTCTTACATAAATGCTTTATTAGAACCTGTAATGCTCCTTGAAACTATTTGAACTTAATTAAAAGTATTTTTCATTTGTAACCACTCCTGTAGCTATTAATCTCTTGTCACAGGTAAGAACTTTGCTGCAAGAAGAGACCTTCATAGCTTTTTTAGTAATTATGCAGAAAAGCCACTAAGCAGGTGGTATGATTATATTCAAAGCTGTGAGACATTCAAAACAGAGGGGTTTTTTTTTAGCCCCTCTAGATGCAAGTTTCTACACCTTAATGTAAGATTCTAAGCTTAGAGCTGGTGTAATCCTCATGTTCTTCAAGTACTTGTCTTTTGAAAGCAGTTTTAACTGAGCAGAACATCATGCTCACCCTGTACTCTCTGTCACTCCTTGCTCTGGCTGATTGCAAACACTTCTCTCCAGATGTTCCTATCAGTTGTTCCGTTAGCATTTTGAGATGTTGGCTGGAGTGTTCTTTCCCTTCCAGCTATGTTTCCAGTCTTCCCTCCTACGGAATTTCAAATACGAAATTTTTGGTCCTTTGCCAGAAGTGTTTCTAGACTAATTTATCAGTCTTGAGGAATTTCTCTCAGCCCTCGCATATTTTTTTCCTTAGCAGTAGGTTAATGCCTTTTTGGACTTAATTTCTACCTCAGAGCATGGCATGTATTTTGCTGCTTGATATGGCACCTCTTCTGGTACACCCCCTCCTATGTGAATATAATTTTGAAGGATAAAGCAAAACCTAGTTGGCAGTGTCCTGTCCTGTGTGTGCCAAGTCCTCTTGTTTTAGGAAAACATTGTCCAGGATTAATGAACTTCACTCCAGCCTGATTCCTTTCTGCATTCAGTACTACTCCTTGTCTTTGTCTTAGAGGTAGCAAAAGGAACAGTATCTGTTGTGAAACTCCTCAAGGATGTCCTTTGTCACAGCACTGATTGGCTTAATATTTTCATGAGTGATCTTGACATGAAAAGTGATGAGTGTGATGATGGCACTTTCTGATGACAAAGTCATTCTTGATGACTGGCCATCCATGGTGCAGTGAAAGGAAGCACAATCAAACAAAAATTTCTGCTTGAGCTTGGAGGCTTATGAGTGTCCTGTTAGGGCATTACCCCAATGTGATTTGTAGCCACCTTCTCTACGAAAAACCTTAAGGTAATCCAAGCATACATCAACCGTAATATTTCCAGTTCAGCTACAGGAGTGCTGATACCCTTGTATATCACACTTTGTGAAATCATCAGCATATCTGATCCTCCTGTTCAAAAAAAGGTAAGTCCATCTAGCTTCAGGGGTGGACTGAAAAGATAATCAGGAAGAAGGAAGGACTTGTGGTCTACAAATTTATCAGGAACAGGAGTGAAAGAGATATTTAAGACAAAGGACAAAGTTGCTAAGAGGGTGGAATCTTCGGAGGAAACTTTTAACAACTGGGGCAGTGAGTCTTTTGGAGCATCATTCTCATCAGAATAACAGAAAAATTAGTTTTATCTCATTCTAGTGTGTAGCATGAGAAGCTTATGAACAAAATTGTGTAGTTTACATGCAATACTGAGAAGTCTGGAACTGATGTCATACAGTGTAGGAGGTGAGCAGTGAATCAAAGACAAGAAGTAGCCGTAGAAGGACCTGAATTTGCCTTTATATGGTAAAAGCCCATTTGCTGTCTTTTGACATATGTATATGCTCATGGACATGCTCTTTTCCACGCGTTATGCTGTTTTGAAACCATCAGGACCAGTTTTGAGACCTGCCCTATGCCAGTGAGAAAGTGTGATCTCAGAGTTCATAGAATCATAGAATGGTTTAGATTGGAAGGGACCTTAAAGTTCCAACCCCCTTGCCATGGGCAGGGACACCTCCCCCAGCCTGGCCTTGAACTCAAAGTGCCACATATGCCTGAGGCAAGTGTTTGCTTCGAAGTAGCCAACCCTCAGTGTAAGCGCTCCGATTTATAGATGCCCTTGTCATTTGGCAGCTTTTGTACATCTGTTGCAGCTTTTGTCAGCACCTCCAAAACTATGTTGGATGTTTAAAAGCCTCCTCATTAGTCTGAATGTTCCTTGTATAAGGACAGACTGAGTCACTATCTCTGTCATGTTGTTTTTAGGATGAACTTCTGAGTAGGGAGAACAGAAATGTTTCAGCAAAGGAAGACAATTAAATCCCAGGATATTCACCTTCTTCTTCTTTGCCTCATGCCACTTTTCTCTAAGCCTGTGATTGTAATTAAGATTCACGTATGTTTATAGAAGTCTTCAGTGTACTGCTTTTTGGTTCATGCATGATGACCAATGTCTTTTGAGGGTTGGGTAGGCCATGCTGAAAGAATATATTTTCATGTTGTGGATATCCGCTTGCTGTGAGTTGATGAAGTTTTATGGGCATTTTCTTCTCTTTTCCTTTTAAGCTTCTTGAAGCAGGCTGTGTTACACCTGCTTTGTGCGTACATATACTTCCCGTTCACACTGATACTGTTGCTTCTTAAAGCAACATTGCTTCCAGGTGACAAATTGTTCTTCCAACTTTTTACTGTTTGTGAGGAAAATTGTATATGTAGAGAAGGAAACCCTGCATATCTGTAACTGCTACTCTGCTATAGACCTGAGGGGAAAAAATACTTGCTTTCCATTCTGCTTCTCCTGACATTTTTTTAAGATGTTTTTCCTCTTTCAACTTGTCATTTCCCTTAAAGCATTTTATCGTTCTTTTCCTCAGTTAATATTGATTCTTCTCCCAGACTTGTTTTACTTTGTTGAAGCTTTGGTTCCCACACATGTAATCAAAGATACTGGCCACAACATCGGTAGACTTGTGGGGTGAGCCAATATCCTTGGCTCTTCATCCCTAGAATTTTTGTTGTTCTGCCTCTGGGGTTTGTGTTACTGATGTTATTTCTGCTTCATCTTGCTGCTGTTCTCAACTGTCATATAACTTGCTGGACCCAGCATGCTTTTGCCTGTTCTTCCATTTGTTTGGTGTTGTCGTCCCCCCCCTTTTTCTTTTGTGCAATACTAGTAAAAAAGGTAATACTAGTAAAAAAGGTAATACTCTTCCTTGTTTGGCTGTTAAAATGATGGGACACAACTTTGTAAGGTTATAGGTCCTGATCTTACAAGGCAGTCTACAGAGACCTCTTTGTCCTCACAGAGCCCCAACCCTCAAGTGAATGGAGGGGAACACCCAGGTAGCTCTCCTTGCAGGTTAGGTGACATGATCGTTTACGTTTAGATTTGAGGAAGGCTAGGTACTTAGAATGCCCTCAGCCGGTTAACTGTCTTTCTAGAATGAGGTCATTTTGTTGTAGTCATAATAAGGAGAATGACAGTTGTATAAAGAATCTGAACAATTATCGAAAAGGTAAGTGTCTGAAGCATTCAAATTGTTCTGTGCTGGTACGTTGTTTTTTTCCCCTTGAAGTGTCAGAAGTCCAACCCTGAGTCCTTAGGTCCCTTGAGCAATGGCTTTTTGCTTAATGATAGCAACTTAGCTTTGTGCGAGAGTGAGAATTGTTTTAAAGAGTTTAAGCTGAGGTCATGCAAACCCTCAATTTCACACATCCTCTGGCATTTCTTCACATACCTGTGTGCAGAATTTCACAGAATTATCACTCAGCCTGACTGGACCTAATGTTTCTGTTCAGGGTGTATTCTCCAGAGGTGTTTGCAAATAGGAGTTTTTATTTCTATTTCTGCAACCAAAATGAGAGAGACAAATAAATAAGAGAAGGCCAAAAGTACAGAGAGATCTCAATAGAGAAAATAGTGAGCACAAAACTGCTGTAGGTGACCCTGCTGTGGCAGGGGGGTTGGACTTAGATGATCTCCAGAGGTCCCTTCCAACCCTGAGCATTCTGTGATTCTGTGAAAAGACTTAGGGGGAAAAAGGGAAATAAATCCATGAGAATAGTGCAAGAAATACTTAAATATAATGACCTGGCTAAACTCAATAGAATAATATTTCCTAAAGATATGAGGACCTGCCAGCAACGTTAGTCTTCTTTCTTTCACTCGTCCAAACCATGGTTGTCAGATGCCTGTACTGTATGCTGGTTTTCAGCTGTTCTGTAATTTGCCTGTATGTTAACACATCCATTCTCTATGCTTCCCCTAGTTTGCAGTGCCTCTGAAATGTTTGTTTCTTTCAGCCACCTGGTCATAACAGAAATTTTGCAAGTTCTTTTGCACATTTCCTGTCTTTAAACTGGCAATATTTACTTACTGGCAAACATTGCAAAGCTTTTTGTTGCAGAGTGTAAATACTGTTTTGTGTTGTTTTGAGTTTCCCCTCTTTTTTTTTTTTTTTTTGAAGAGGGATATTTGGAGGAAGAGGTGTGTTTGGGGTTTTTTTTTAAGCTGTGATATCAGCCTTGGTCTTGTTCAGTGTACCTGAAACAAGTTCTGTAATGGAGAAGACCTCAGGGTACTGTAGGTCTATAAAAGCTTATGACGGAATCAAGCAGGTGGTCCTAGTGAAAAACAGAACATGATCAAGGACTTAAGAATTAATATAATGCATGTGTAAAAAGATAAACTTACAGATGTATAAAAATTTTGTGTAAATATATATCATCTTGGGGTGCTTTTACTTTGAGAATGACTTAAAAATGGCATCTTTTACAGGACTTATGGGGACCCAGTTACCTATTGACTTGAGTTACTGCTACTTTTTGCTTTTGTTTTGCAGGCGAAGCAGAATGAAAAATTGCAGGGAATGAGAAGGATCCTGTTTCTTGTGTGTTTTCCCTAAAATAGGCATGCTGTGATTCAGAATTACTCTCACAAGATGTTTGCAGGAAACTATTGTAAAATTTTTTTCCAGCGATGGGAAGAACCTTGCTTGAGACCTTGCAGAAATAGTAGTTTAAAAAACCCCTTTCAGGTTAAATTGTCACATTTGATACAACATTCTGGGAAGTAAACACGTGAACCAAGAGCAGTCCTATGCCATTTTTAGTCATTGTCAGAGATGAAATGCACTATAATGCAGAACTTTTCAAAACCTGCTTTTGAAATGTCTGTCTTTGTGCTGTCTTCATACTACCGAAAGATTTTGGTGTGTCAGTGAGTGTTGCCATTTACTGCTACTTCCCAGCAGGAAGTCCAGTCTGCTGACATAATTAATGAAAAAGGGAGTTCCCAAAAGGAGACCAGTGCATGAAAGAGGCTGGAGACCTTTACAGTTTTTTGAAGGTAAGTTCTCCTACTTAGTAACAATAGTTTATTTTGGAAAACTACTTACACTGAATTTGACTAAATTACTAGTCCACAGTAAAACTTACCTTCAAACAACCGTGAAGGTTTCCAGCTCTTCTTTTCTGTTGTTTGAAAGCCGCATTTTCACAGCCTATGAGCCACACATCCTGCTTTTGTTCAGGATGTAGAACTCCCACTGACAGCAGTGCAGAGTTCTGCATAGAAGTACGTGTCAGAACGCAATGTTATGTCAGCAGACTGCAAGATGTTCTTTCATTTTGTGATTAATCACTAGATTTTAATAGACATAGGCAATGCAAGAACATTTTAAATTCCCTTCAGCTGAGCTGAAATTATCATCTTGGTTTTCTCTCAGTTCTTTTTCTCCTCTGCTGGAAAATAGTGTGATTTGCTCTATTATCTGTATACCTGAAGTAAGGTATCTATATATCAGAACTAATTTTTTCTTTTGTTGGGTTTTTTTCTTTAGTTTGTTTTTTGAATGTCCATGTGGGCTTGTAACAGCTATAAGGCGAGGCTGAATGGAATAGCCATTTCTGTGATCCTGCATGCAACCAACGATGAAAACAGGTAGAAAAAGAGAGAAAGACAGATACTAGAACAAGGCAGTGGCAGGTGGATACTAGCATAGATGGTCCTTCGTGTGAGCTAGGTTGGCTCTTCTATGTTCATTTTGCCAACTTTGTTCCCTAGATAATTGCTTCTACGTTCTTCCATTACCTTCTTTTCACCTAGTTTAAAAAATGAAGTAGGTGTGAACTACTGAGAGTTGAATCATCAGTGTTAGATCTTCCCAAAGGCTGAATTTCAGTAAGTGTTACTTACTCAGTGTTTACAGTCCTAAAGTGATTGCAATATAATTCCAGTTAATTCCTCAGGCTTTTGAAGAACCTCTGAGGTCTTAAGGTAATCAGATAACATAAAGGATAAGATCTATGAGTTACGTCTTTCAAATGTAGAATACAGGTTTCTATACCTGCGGATCTCTCCAGCTTGCAGAGTTAGCCAGCTTTGGAGAGTTTGTGATGCTGTGTCTTATAGGTAGAGCAGCATGGAGAAAAGGAAATCTTAAAACTCATTTACAAAGCTACCTGGCATTCTTTTCTCTGCTGTTTTCCAGATTTCCAAATCCTTGGAACCAGGCATCCTTGATGCTGTGCTATTTATTGCAGTCTGGATTTAGAGGGATTAGAGTCAATAACTCAGGAGTTTTGCAGTACTGTTAATGCAGCAAGGCAGAAACAGGCCTAATAAGGATGGAAACGTCCCACTTACTGTACTAACGTGATCTTACTTTCTCTTGTCTTCCTAATTCCAGGTTTGAAAGATGGGGTTCAGACCATGGCAAAGCTGCAACAGCTGTTTTCAGAGAAACATTTTTTGTTTGGTTTTAGTAGAGATTTCTTTTAGTGCATTGCAGCACATATCATAGAATCATAGAGTGGTTTGGGTTGGAGGGGACCTTTAAAGGCCATCTAGTCCAACCCCCTGCCATGAGTTAGGGACATCTTCAACCAGATCAGGTTGCTCAGAGCCCCATCCAACCTGACCTTGAATGCTTCCAAGGATGGGGCATTCACCACCTCTCTGGGCAACCTGGGACCGGGTTTCACCATTTTGCTAGACACTATGGTAGGTTGGATACACCTTCAGCAGCTGGGTTGACAGTTCTTGTTTTTTATTTTAGGGAGGTGCAAGCAAGCCAACGCTCTGTGGCCATAATTGCTGAGATGATCCACACAGCTAGCCTAGTTCATGATGATGTTATTGATGATGCAAATTCTCGCAGAGGAAAAATGACAGTCAATCAAATCTGGGGAGAGAGGAAGGTGAGTTTGCTATTATGTGCAAGATTTGCCTTTGAATTTTAGCAGAGCACAAATACCTAGGGTTTTTGTCACGTTACTATCCCCTAGGCACAGTCTTGAGATATGCCAGAAAAAGTATGAAGAGGTGTGCACAGGTTGTGGGTAAGACAAATGTGTGTTCCTCTTCTGAACTGTTGGAAGCATTGGATAATGTATGATTATAGAGTGATTCTTACTGATTTTATGTTCCCTATGCTGTTCTCTGCAGTGCTGTTGGAATACTTTGAACTTGTACCTCATCCAGAACACTATATGTTACTCTGATTCAGTAGTAAACATAAAAAGGTTTTCAGTCAGCATGAACATTTTTTTTATTTTTTTGAGAGGGGTATTTCTTCATAGAGCATTAAAAGTAAGGTCTTAATCAGAAAATGCAAGGAAAGTGCACTGCTGACGCATCAGAACTTATCATGGCAGTTCAGGGCTAGCGTGGCATAACAGTCACGACAGAATGGGCAAATAGAGAGGTAATGTTCATAAAAACTTCAGGCAAACACGTATTCAGATATTGCATACAGGGAGGACAGTGCTTATATAGAAAAATGTGAACAGGACTGCAAAATAGGGATTCAAAAATGGTTCAAATTTTAATATTTGGTTATCTTCTGTTTTCTCTCTGTTACAATGAGATACGTGTGCTTTATGTAGGAAAATTAATGTGATGTGAGTAGACCTGCCAAATAAAGGGAATTGTATTGTCTGTACTAACACTTGCAGGAAAAGACTTAAGAGATCAATATTTTTTGTTCTTAGGCTGTTTTAGCTGGTGATTTCATCCTCTCAGCTGCTTCTGTAGCTTTAGCACGAATTGGAAACACTACTATCATCTCTGTTCTAACTCAGGTGATTGAAGATCTGGTGCGTGGTAAGGTCTTTTTCTATTTTTATCTTCAGATTTGCTTGCCTAAGCAGTAAACCCACAAATAAAAACTTCCATCTGTGCAACTTTTCAGGTGAATTCCTCCAGTTGGGTTCCAAGGAAAACGAGAATGAGAGATTTGCTCACTACCTCGAGAAGACTTTTAAGAAGACCGCGAGTCTTATAGCAAACAGTTGTAAAGCAGTATGTACGTCTGTCTCTTCTAAAATTAACATACCACACTGTAAGCTTCACAGCTAAACTCCTAGTTATTGTTGTTTTCTCTGGAGACCCTCCAAAGCAAACCCTTTAAATGGTATTCTGCCAGAATGTGAATGGGTTTGAGATTGTGCGTTTTATCACAGTTCAGCTGTGTATGAATTTCACTTCTTCATGGTTTTCACTTCTTCTTTTCTGTTTTATATTCATACACAGATTTATTGTCATCCTTACTTGAATCAAAATAAGGTTCCCAGTAGCAGCCTTTATGAAATTCTACAACTTTGAGACAGTGGTTTTAATCTCAGTTGGTAGTCCTTGAGCCTATAATTTAAGTCTTCTTTGACGTCTGGTCCCACTCAGCACCAATGAGTGGGACCTTAAATGATAACAGTGGGAGGAAAAAAACTAATTGTGTATACTCTAAATTACATTGTAAAAGAACAGAAGCATGTACTTCGTGATTGGTCTGGGGTTTTTAATTATCAATTGCTATATCCAACCCTATCCGTCACTCAGTTCTGTCACTTCATTACAAAAAGATCTGATTCAAGATGATGTTCTTATCCAAAAAACATGTTTAGTTGTAGTGCAGAAAATGGAGAAGGTGGGCAATAATCTCACCCCAAAGGAGAGTTATAATTTTTATTTATTATTTTTATTAAAGGCAGTATAGCTGGTGTATGCTATAGCAAGAGGAAGTTCTAAGACAATTATACTAAATACTGCTAGTGTTAGTCATCCTCCTTTGTTCTCAGAGAACTGGTACACTTGTGCAATAGACAGCAGTTGAAAATTGCTTAAATCAAAGGGATTATATGGAATGAGAGACACAGATTTTGTGGAGAGGGAAAATTTCTTTCATTCTAGTTGGAGGAAATAAATTTAGTCTTCTGGATTGCTTGTATTAATGGCAATATGACCCTGGCAAGAATTTCCCTTTGTATGTCTTAATTTATATTAGTGAGCAATTGGACTAGTAAGGAGCATCACATTATTCTGCTACCAATAAAAAACATACAAGTTTTTATATTCACTTTGACAGTCTCCCTAAAAGAACCTTCACAGATAGATAGAAGAAGAAATCACCTTCCCACTGAGTGGACTCTCCTTAGAAATGTGCTATTTTGAGGTTTTTCCTTTTTATAACTCACAAGAGTTAAGGATTCAAGCAATTCCTTCCAGATTGTGTCTGTGATGCTGGTGAAGGGGGTGTTTGGTTGCTTTTCTTCTGCTGGTTGTTTTGAGTTGTTCCATTGCCGAATTGCTGGAATTTTATGTGCAGTAAAATTTGCATTATAAAGGAAAAAGGAGAGGTCTGTCTTTATGGCAAAACCGTACTTACTGCACACAGTATCAGTGACTTGTATGTATACGTCCCCCTCAGTTTCTTTCTGCATGGATTAGGACAATGCTATTGATAGCAGTGCAAGGGGGATTTTTTTGGTTTAGCATTTGGGAGTTGAGGGGGGGATTGTTGGAGGGTTTTTTTTGTTTAGATGGTTTTGGCCACTAAGGAGAAGCACGGGATCAGAAGGGAGTTCTGTTTTCTTCAGTGAAAAAGCTAAGCAGGATCATCAGTTCTAGCTTGAAAGAAAATTTAGTTGGGGAATCAAGAGTATTCACATCTTGTTTTCAGGGACAAAGCTAAGGAGAGAGATCATTGGTTTTCAGGACGCCAGTTTCAACCAGGCTACTGTGTCATTAGAAGCAGTTCAGTTCCTGTTAATGATAGGAAAAAACAGTGATTTGTTTCTGTGCATAAATAAGATAAAAGTATTAACTGGAAAGATGATGTCAAGTTCAGGTGGCATCTTAGAATTCTACAGCGTCACGCCTTAGAGATGAAAGAGTAGAGTATTCCTGGGAAAATGTCTAAACAAGATTAATAGATAGTCTGTCAACACTGGTCTGGTCACTGTATTAGGTACCTTCTGCATTGCCAAAGCGTTACTGCATTTAAATGAAAAAGCCTTTAAGTTAGCAAAATGATTTTTTTTTTTATGGACAAAACAGTCTGTTCAAGATGTCAGAGCCATCCCAGTCTCAGTTTATTTCTCCAATAGTTCTGCATGGGGGAATGTTACCAAAGTTGCAGTCAAAGTAATACATTGCAAAAGGAAATGGTGGCAGATGGCCCAGAGGGTCACTGAATCCTTAGTTACAGAAAGGCATTTTTCAGAGAAACATGAGAGGTGACTTTGGTTCAAGAATTCAGAAACAATAAAGCTGAAGTGGAATTTCTATGAGTCATCAGGCAAGCTGGAAATGGCAAAATAAGCTGAGCAGGTTCTGTCTTTTTTTATCCTGCTGTAACGTGAATTCCTAACCCTTATAAAGCTGTTTGTATTTTGCACAGCATACTTTCAGAAGAAGGATTAAATCATGTTTGTTTTGAGATAAGCGTAAAGTTGCACTAGAGATTCTTGATTTCTCTATTAGGAGAAAGCATGCAGCGTCCTCGTGTAAGGCAAAGTCCGCCTTGGGACTGAAGAAAAGGAATAGTCTGCATCTCTGGACCTACCTGTGAGCTCCTGCTTGAACTAGTTCATAGTTTGGTGTGGGCTCCATCAGAAAAACCTACCAGTGTGTGGAACTGGTGTCTAGGAAAATAAGACCTCTGACCCCCAGCAGCAAAATTGATCTCCCCAGCCCAACTAGGCATGCAGACTACAATAAAGTCCAATGACATGTGTAGGGTAATAGCATCAGTAGCATCAGCTATTATGGTCAGCCAGTAAATTTCCTTATTTGTTATTTAAAATACAGTAACTCATTTGGGGGTATTTCTTCTTCATAATGTTTGCTATGAAAAAGATTAGCATAACTCTATCACAGATATTCAGGCAGATAACCTTCACTTCTGTAAAAGTACAGTTCTTCTTAAACAAGTACTTGGCTAACATGTTGAAATACTAATTACTTGAGAAAAGGTCAAATGCATGAAAATGCAGATTCAGGACAGGATAGTTGTCTGCTGGGTGTGGGAGCTTCTGCTGGGTAGACATCTTCCTCTCCCAGGTAGGCCTTCATAACCCCCTTCCCAAGAGCAATTACCAAAAAAGATTTGAAGAGCCTGGGGGAAAAGTCAGCGGTGCGCCATGCAGCAGTGAAGGATAAGCACATACTGGGCTGCATCGCTACCCGCGTAGCCAGCACATCAAGGGAAGTGCCTGTTTTCCTCTGTTTAGCACATGAGACCTCAAGGCTGGGCTCCCTCATGCAAGACAGACATCACATTGTGGAGTAAGTTCAGTGAAGGGCTGCCATGATGGCTGGGGGCTGGAGCTGATTTGAGTCTGGAGTGGAGCAGGCTAAGGGGGAATCCTTTTGCTGTCTCCAGCTATGTAATGGGAGGGTGTAGAGAGGATGGAGAGATGCGCAGTGAAAGGACAAGTTGTACCATGGAAAAATTCAATTAGGTATCGTGAAAAATTTCTCCATGAGGTTGATCAAACACTGGAACAGGTTGCCCAGACAGTGTGTGGGATCTTCATCCTTGGAGATGCTCAGAACTCAACTGGACACAGCCCCGAGCAACCTGATCTAGCTGTGAAGTTAGCTCTGCTTTGAGCAGACGACTGGACCAAGTAACTTCCAGAGTTCCCTTCCAACCTAAACTATGCTGGAAAGAGGAATGGTGCTCCTGTCTGGAAAAACAGCAGTGGATGTGCCACAAATGAGAAGGCAGGAGCCTGACTGCTTCAGGAGATGGGTGTGGAGGAGAAAGGCTGGAAAAAGGGAACATTTTAGAGCCTTTTCCTTTCTGTGGTGTCCACAAATCTAGGAGCGTGAGAGCTAAGATCTCTTGTACTGTTTCTCCAAGCATATCCCTGGCCAGCAGCAGGTTTTCCTCTCTGACGTACAGGGCACTGGTACAGATGTGCAAGTGCTTTCAACTCCAGCTGCTGTATTCTCACATGATAAATAGCAGAGCAGGATGTGTCTACTCAGAGCTGATGATAGAATATTTTATGGATGTGAAATTCAGTAAAGAGGCAAGATTGGTTTATAGTCTTTCATGTAACATAAAATAATAGAAACAATTTTTTATTTTAAAATTGTGTTTTAAATAATGCCAAGCAGATTGACTTGCTTTACCAAATTCAAAGAACCTTTCTAAAGAATTTTCCATTTGGTATTAAGAAGGATTTTTCATCGGGTTTTAGTGGAGGACAAGTCTGAATTCTTGCATGATTAAATTTGTAATCAACCAGTCATATCAGAGGAGCTATAGGATGTTTTCAAAGGGTGAGCTTTATCATTTAAACTCATATCATAAACCTATATCATTATATTGACATTATTATCCTGATTTGTATTTGCAAATGTATGCTGTTATCCCAGTATGGCTTCAGTTAAACTTCATCGCTGTGAGTGACAGGCTGACTGGGACAAGGCTGCCTGCCTGCATCCCAGTGAGTGTCCAGATGGGGGCAATAATCCACAAGAGCAATTTGAGAAATTGGCTCCTGAAGGAACTCCCAGGTAGATGAGACCCAGTCATGCTGCAGGTTTATGATGTTGTCATGGTCAGAGAGTTGCTTACTTACGGTGTGATAGGCATATCAATCTCCTGGATTTTTTAATAGTTTTTTTTGTCTTCAGAAATGTTTGTAACCTGAATAGGAGCTATGAAGGTCTTTTCTTGCAAAGATGCAAGAATTAGTTTTGCATTGATGAATTTTGCTTGTGTTACATTACATTCTGTAACTCACGCTTCTGTTTTTTAAATGTACATATACTGCTGTGATTCTTTAAATAGGTGATGTCTGTGTCCCCAGAAAACTGTCCACCTACATGAATAGCTGTGCTCTGACCTTTCAGATTAAATGGGAAAGCTCTTCTCTTTGCATGGCACTTCCTCTCCCCATCTACCAACTTGTGCCCACTCTGGCCCTTTGCCATTAACCAGGATTTTGTCACTGTTCTGCTGAATTCTGTATTTTAATTCTTCACGTGAAATGTGGTGGTAGGTAAAGATTTCATTGAAACAGGGTAGATGCAGTCCCCCGGCCTTGCTGATATTATTTGATTTGCATTACAGAAGCCACCAGCAGTTTGCTAGGCATGGTACAGCCGTAGATGATGTTAGCTCTTTGGGGCAAATACTGCTATTTAAGAGACAAGCATCAAAAGGAGGATAAAAGGGCAAAATGTTCTAGTTTGATAGTTCCTAGCAACTTCTATTTAAGTATCTCATATTTGCAGTTCATTCTGTTTTAATAGCCTTCAGGATTTTGTATGATTAGCCATAAGTAGTAGTATTTTCCCGCTATACTATCTTTTTACTTTTACTTTATCTTTTAAATAAAATTGGGAAATGTGAGATGCTGTTAATGCCTCGGGCATCCCGATTCCTCTGGGTTTTAACTGTTATCCACGGATGCAAGTTATGACTGGGAAGTGTTCTGATGCTCAGTTACAAAATGCATTAATGGATGAAATAGTCTGTACTGTTGTGCAAGTTTCATCGCATTTATTAGGATGTAATATTTCTTATTTCCATCTTCATGTTCACCTTCAAAGTTACTACTGGACTCACTTTTAGTTTGGGGTTGGTTTTTTTACGTGATCCTACCTTACAGAGTTTTAAAGAGGAATTTGTATATATATACACACATATTTTTATGTTGTGTGGTTTTCCTAGCATGTATTTTTAGTCTTACATTAAGTAAAATGTATCTTCACTCCTTCCATTAGTCACAGCAGATTTGGAATGTCCGTAGTAAACCAGGATGGGGTTTTGCCCCCTGTTTCTAATTGCTTTATTGAAGGCTGAAATAAATCTGGGTATTTAAATATAACCAACCTCATTTTGCAAAGTGTATAATCGATACATAAATGCAAAAGCATAAGTGCCCTTACTTTGAGGCAAGATATTAATTCTCAAATCTTAGTTTGTGTCCGGTATTTTAGCTTTGTGGAGTTTATTCAGCAAAACTTCTGTCTCTCAAGTAGTCAATTCCTTTATCTGTACTCAATTAAAATGTTTTACTTTAAATCTCACTTTAGTGATACTTACGTCTAGCTTGGTGTACTTTCTTCATTCACCGTCTTTTCTTTGCTACTAATTATCCCTTGATACCTTTGTCTGCAAGCTAATTAGCTCATCTTCCTGAGCAATTCAGTTATAGTTAACATCACCCTTAAAAGTAATCTTCCTTATCTCAGCTGTCCCTCCTATCCTGGGTGCAACACATCCAGTTTTGTGGATCTTTTATGAGGCATGTGATGTCCATTTATCTGTTGTCTGACCTCCAATTATCCCCTGGCTGATTTATATACTTAATAGATTTAATTCCCCTGTCACTGGACTGTATATTACTAGCCTGCATGTGCAGTGCATCCCCACATTTTGCTCTTCAACCTTGCATTATAATTTTGAAGTCTGATAAATATTTAATAAAGCTAATCTCTTTCCAGACTTGAATATATTTTTAATACTGCACTGCTGTTCAGCCTTGTTTTCTAACAAGCTTGGCTATTTGTGTGTATCCGTGAACAGAGATAAGCAAGAATGTGCTACCGAGTCAGCTTTTTTCCTTTCCCAGATCCCTGCTGTCTGTGCTTGCTGTGTCACACCTATGGTCAGAGACTAAAAGTGGATGCTAACTAAAGCCTTCTATTTACTTGGGTTTCTTTTCTTTTCAGGTTTCAATTCTAGGCTGCCCTGATCCCAAAGTTCATGAGATTGCATACCAGTATGGAAAAAATGTTGGCATAGCTTTTCAGGTAGTGCTTTTGTTGAAGTAAAGGGAATCTAAAAGCTAAACTTTTCGAAACTGCCATAGAAATCAAAGTGGGCTGTCTTAATCGATCTTCTCTTAACAAGGATTATTCTGTATTTAGTTCTCGTTAAATCTGTATGTTTCTCCCTTTCCAGCTAATAGATGATGTGCTGGATTTTACATCGTGTGCTGACCATCTGGGGAAACCAACAGCAGCAGATCTTAAGCTTGGATTAGCCACAGGCCCTGTTTTATTTGCTTGTCGACAGGTAAGTCAACAGAAATCTATTTCCCCAAAACGAAAAGTGTACACTGCTCTTCATAGCACACACAGAGGCGCAGCTCAAACACATCAAGTCTACAGCGTAAGTAACGAGCGTGGCCTGGGCACGCGTGAAAAATCTGCACGTTTGAGATCAGCTGGATTTAGTGTGCACACACTGAGAAACACCTTCCTGCACAAGTCCTCTTTCCATTAGGCCCTTGTGTCAAAAGCGGCGCTAGTCTTTTGCTGCCCCAGTTCCAGTGCTTAACCTTTGCAAAGGGGCACGTATTCACAGAGTTTTTTGCATGTTTTCTGCAGGTTATTCCTAAGTAGCTTCTTGCTTAGGTTCTTTCCTGAGATGTCTTGTTCTCCCCAGGCTTGACCATGTATGTAGGCTTCTTGCCAAGTTCTGGGCTTTGTATCCATCCTGGGGCCAAGAACTTAAATCTCTGCCTAGCTTTTAGGTGGGCACCTCTATTTATTGGATTTGATCTCTTCATCTCTTTGTCCGCAAGTCTTATCCAGTCACAAATGTGGGAAGCTTTCCCTTCTGCAGGTAAATTAGTTTAGATAAGAGAAAAAGGTGTATCATGAACAAAATAAACTTAAAGTCAGTCAAGGTTTTTAGTTATTTAAAAATTATTTGGAGGAATACAAGGAAAACAGAAGTGCCAGCAGCACCAATAGAAACATTAAAATTGGTGCTAATCCATAATAGGGGAAGAAATGGGTTTAATGCGCCTTGCTCAAGCTTCTGGTTCACCTGAGGAAAGAAGATTTGGGACTTGGAAAGCAGTCCTTCCTACCAAACTTCACAGCATGATACAAAAACTGGCACAACTAGTTCCAGTAGGGGTGTAGTCTGTGATCGCTCATTCGAATTGCTCAGAGCTTGACATGGGAAAAGTTTTACATCATTTAAAAAAATACAACTTTATGACATTTACTTCCCCCTCTTTCTTAAAGAGCCTGGGGTGGGGGGAGGTAGAACATACGCATAGGTTTGGTTCCTCATCCTTTGGGCATTTACAGGACACGTGTCTCAGAAAAGACAGGAAAGCAAAGAGTATCGGCCACTTAAGAATGCAGACAAATGCACGCTGAGAACAACGTCCCCCCATGTTCTCAGTTCCTCCCTGCAGAGTCATCTGGGGATTCACAAACTTGTTCTTGAATCATTATTTCAGAATTTGTTGATTAGCAGCAGGATCTTGTTAGTCACCAGCAACTGGAGTTGTTTAAAGAACAGTGAGAGAGTCAGGTACAGGAAGAGGATGCAATTGTTAAACGGTTTGTTTGTTCGTGTGTTGAATAGCTACTTATAGAGAGAAAGAAGGATGTGTTGCGAATACTCCTGATTTTGGCACAGAATGGGTGACACCGGTTGTCTTGTGGGTGTTGAATATTCCAATTTTTTTAATTAAAACTATTCTTTTATTCATTTGTTTGGGTTGGCTGTCTCTGACTTTCAGCTTCATCTATTATTTAATTAGCTTTATAAGATAAATGAGTTCATGGTATGGAAATACAAGAAGAGAAAAATCTGTCGGTTCTATTTTAAAATCTTACTTGTTCTTTGTAGGTCACTTTTAAATGCTTTTCCTCATTTATATCTTTGATAGATGGGAAGCGTATGTTTTTGCATTGAAAGATAACTTGACCATCTTGCAAAGTTTTCCTCATTAAGCGGAAGGCTGCTTTGCTGAAAACTTCCTGCTGTTTTCAAGAAACTGGAAGAACAGCACTACAGACTTAAGTGATATATAAACAAAGTATAAGTGCTAAAAAAATTTAGAGCTTCAACAGACGCTTATCTGTGCTGCTACTAAACGATGTTTTATCTATTTGTATCTGAGAATAAAAACTCCTGAGCCAGGGCTTGAAGATAGTCCAAAATGTAATTGTTAGCTATAGGCTGTCTTTTCTTGTGAAGTTAATATTACTGCTATCCTGCATATCCTTTAACATACCTGGTAAACCTCATGTTGTCTTTTTGACAAACATACTTAGTTTTTAATGTGCTCTGGAGCTGCAGTGACAGCCGCCTTTTCTTCTTGTCCTCTCCCCTCTCTCTGAAATACATCTTTGTACATTAGAATACTAAGGAGAGGCCTTTATACAAGAAATATTTAGCTTGATGTGAGACCTATTTATTCAGTATTTAAAGTTAATTCACTCAGTAAAAAAACCCACGCAACATTTCTTTTTTAAGGAAATACATTAGTATAGGCTAAGTCTAAAGCCACTCGTAAACTAGTACAGCTGAAGAATGAGGGTTTATTTTTATTATAAGCATTCCCATCAAATGCTTATGTACAGCCCGTTAAATCTGCAAAACTGCTAATAACAGCTTTGCATTACAGGTTGGGGGATTTTTATATCTTTTAGTGCATAAAAAAAGTGAAAGCATGTGCATCCTATGTCATTGTAAATATGAATAATATGGAAATGGATATGAACATTGCAATTAAATTGTCATTACATGGGAAGAAAGCTAGATCTAGAGAAAGCCAAGTATGAGTCACCAGTAGACTTCTAAATGTATCTTCCAAGAAGACTACCTATGAGCAAGAGGGAAATGTCACAACAATGAAGGATGCTACATGGTTGTTCCCTAACAAGTTTGTAGATCCACAGTTTCAGGACCAAAGGTGTGCAAGGAAAGCAGATCATTGTTTACAAGTGTATAGCAATAAAGCAATCTTTTGTCTGACTATAACCCTTTCAGACAAGATGAACAAACGCCTCTTTCCTTTAAAAATCATTATTCTGCAGGGTAGCGGCCTTGAGTTGTGGCCTTAGTTTGTTAAGGACCAGCTGCTTCTATTTCTGGACTGCCTGAAGAAAGTGCCTGCGTGTTTAGATAAGTGATGTAGTGACTTTCTCAGACAACTGACTTTAGTTACGTACCTGATGTGTAGGGAATTGAGTGTGCAGTACTAACTAGAAATCCTATGTGATTGAAAACAAAATATGTTACAGTCATCATTTTTCTCGTCTAGAAATCTGTCCTGAGCTTTCCAGAGACAGAGCCGGTGTATACAAAATACCAGAGCAGTGGGAAGTGTAAGTGGATATAACAGGCAAAGGTATCATGAAGGGGTTTATAGGTTGAATACAGATATAACAAACCTCCTGCGTTCTCTGTTGTATATGTGGGGGAAGAGGTACTTCTTCTAGGTGCGCCAACACTAACCATCGCTTGTGATGTAAGAACACCTGAACCAGATTATACACTGGGAAGTAGCCATATCGGAAATTACCACACTCGATCATCTGCTCAGCACAATGAAATGGCAGGTGCTGACTTTTGCTACCAACTGGCTACAGCCAACAGAGCCGGCCAGTTTAAGTTGTAGGTGCCTGGGCTTTGGTATACTACAGTCTTACACAGATTGCAGGTATTAACCTATAGCTACACCTGTAGTAACAACAGTGGCAGGGGGAGAGGTCTGTACTTTGGTTTCTTTTTGACCTTAGCATGACAGACAGCTAAACGGAAAACAACGCATAAGCAGAACAAAACCTTCTTCCTTTGTGCTTAGTTTCCAGAAATGAATGCTATGATAATGAGACGATTCAGTAAGCCAGGAGATGTTGAACGTGCTCGGAAATACGTGTTGCAGGTAGGACTGATACCAAATATTTCATTCCTAAAGTGCTGTCCCTGTTGAAATCCGTCTGAAATTCGTTGCCTCTGACGTAAAATAGCAGGGCTGCAGTTTCAAGTACATGTGAAGTAGCATGCTGTGTACAATACCAAGTTAGGACTCTTCAGCTGTCTTACTGGCACAGTGTTTCAGCAGAAATGCTGGGTACTGAAGAGCTTTGTTTGGGTTTGGGTTTTTTTTGGGGGTGGTTTTTTTTGGTTTTTCTTGTTTTTTTTTCTTTTTTTCTGCTCCAATAGCATAAAATCCACATGATAAAAGTAAAAAGCTTATGCACAAACTCAGCTCCTTCAGCTGAAGAGTAGCTGTATCCAACAACTGGTGGAAGCAGCATGTAATTACCAGTCTTGTAACTGCAGTGCACATTCCGTATCAGTTTAATCGACTCTGGTCTGACAAGACTGAATAACTGTCTGTGCAAAATTAATACTTGTTTTTTCAGGATAGCATGTTCTTTTTGTACATCTCTCTCTAGGGCAGGAGGGGAGGGGTTAAACCATTAATTTCTAATCTTACTGAATAGTATGTTATTAATACCAGTGTTGTTTTATAAGTATAGTTAAGTTTAGCATGGATGAGTTTTAGTAGTTTGACACTTTGAGGAAGAGATGTAGGATTCAATGAATATAGAATGAATCCTCTTCCTTTCCCCTTCAGAATATAATTAAGTGTTCAGGGTACTTACTGACCTTAAAACTTCCCGCTGTAACTGGAAGAGGCAAAAGGCAGGAGGGAGGCTGACCAGTTACCCATTACCTTTAACTGTCTTCTTACATAAGAGTGACGGTGTGCAGCAGACAACCTACCTCGCCCAGCGCTACTGCCACGAAGCTACGCGAGAGATCAGTAAACTACGGCCATCCCCTGAAAGAGAAGCCCTCATTCAGCTGACGGAAATGGTACTCATGCGAGATAAGTGAGAGAACTCCTTCCACTCGTTCTGGCAGCTACTTACCAGACTGTGCCTAAAACTTCAAAAGTTATCTGCTTCCAACACAGGCTACCAAAAATTATTTTTTTAAAAAACTTTTTTTTTTTGAAGTTCTACTTTTTTTTAAATACAGAAGTTTAAAGTGTTTTATTGCAGGAAGCCATACAATTCAGAGCAAATCAAACTGTGCTGTACAATTGTTTTAGTGGGGGCTATTAATTGTGGGGGGTGGGGAAGATGTTTACATGTTGATGCACAAAGGCCACAATGAGAATAAATATAAATCAGTGTATGAGAACTGCAGTTGTGCCAAATTTCAATGGTTCACACTAATAAACAGAGCATGCGTGTTACTATCTGGTAAACTCATGTGAAGAGAGATGGTTTGAATGCTTTCCTGGCTGTTAAACTACAGAAGTACCTGGAAATGTATATATGGAAATGGGTTTATTATAAAAGACTATATGTAGACTTTAATTGGTTATATACATCAACAACAAGTTTTCCAATTCATAATGACATACAGGTATGCTACTGGTTGCTACTTGCTAGCAGTTAACAAGATGCAGAATTTGAGACTGCTACAGTTACGAAAATGAAAGGCTCAGTATTTCTAACTCACACTAAAACTGAATTGATTCAACAGCCAGTCAAAGCTCCAACTCCATCACCTTCTGTCACTCATTTATCGAGTATATTCAATACCCTCCTAGAAGTCTGCTTTGAAGTCCCAGGCACATTCCTCTTACAGTAATTATCCAGTACTACCACATTCCTTTTCAGGTTATTTAAGCCACAGAGTTTGTAGAACAGGGAAGTCCATCATCTCTAACTCTCTCTGCCTGTGATCCCTTAACACAATGGCTAAGTTCCTGTCGTGTTTGTTCCCCCTTTGTCGGATCCTGAGGACAGCCTGCCGTCTCTGCTCAGCTGGCCACCCCACCAAGCCAGATACAGTTTCCACTGAGAAATGTCAGTTATAGATGGGGTCCAACTTACTGCATCTTGATAACTAGATTCAATTGAGAATCCTTGCTAAAATTAATTTTGGAAGAAAAGAACTTTTAAGAGTATGTATAAATGTGTAGTTCAGGTTTCATATCTAATTTATTTGCCCTCTGTCAGTGATAAAGTCACGTTACAAACATTTGCTTTTTCATACATTGCCTGGGATAACACAGCCATGATTTTGCTACGTTAGCATTCTAAACGTCTTTGCCAAGCCAACCAACAAAGTAATGGACAAGACCTTTGGTTCACTTATATATTTATGAATGGAAAAAAGTCATAATGTAAATTTACTCATTAAAAAAACTTGGGTACAAATTACACATACATAAGACCACCCATTTTTTGATTCACATGGACACCTTAGACCCAAACAACTCATTGTAATAGACTTTAGTGAGAATACTCCAGGTAAAGATTACAACAATTGGAAGCATCTTGGATTTTTAAAAAAGTATATTTCAATACATAAGTTTGTATGCATGCTTTAAACAAATATAGTTCAAGAATGAGCAAAGAGTCTAAACAAAAAGTAATATGACCAGCGCTAACATTAAACTTCTCATCCAGATTTTAATATGTTAGTCTAACGTAGTGTTAGTTACCATGCTGTACTGAAAAATGTAATGGCACATCTGATCATGGTTCATTAAATATTATACCCTACTTCCCCAGAATATTTAGGCTGGTCATAAAATTAACAATGCATAAGTAAATAAGTATAACCAGTTATAGACAGTTGCTTGTTTTACAAATTGCCATCAGGTAAGACACACTGTCTCCAGAGACTTAGAGACGGACATTCAATCATACCATTAAAACAGTATGGCCTGAAGAAATGGGCACATTTTTTTTTTTTGAAAGTATATTAAGACAATTCTGTTAGCTTTTAGTTACCCCTTGTAAATAATCATGGTATGACTGAATACAAGACCCAGCTTTGAAAAGCAAAGGATTTTAATCGGCATAGTGCATGATTGATTCAACATAATTCCCAGGAAACAAGCCAGTTACTCGATTGCAAACTCCTTCATACCAGCCGTCATCATTCTTCTTTATCACATAAATGATTGCACCCTCCATAAACGACAGCTCATCATCTTTGTCCTTTGTATAGTCATATATAGCAACAACTGCGGATTGAACAGGAACATGTTTAGCATTTTATTAATAGCACCAGTATTAACTACAATTGAAGTACAGTTATTTTTTTAAAAGACTAGTTTGCTATCCTGGGATTTTCCATACTGAAGTCACATGCTTTCCCTGTTGAACATTAAGTCCAGAAAATGAAATTTCACTTTTCTTGCAACATTAGCTACTGGTAAGAAGTGGGTGGTGACTACGCTGAACGCTCACTTAAACTATTGACGGAGAGGTAGAGTTGACTGTGAGACAGTAAAGCAGAGCATATGGATACCTAAAAGCTGAGCTATGAAATAACTGGATCTAGGAGTGGGGCAGTAATTTCTGGTCAGACTAGCTCAAAAGCATATAGAACCCTGTACAGGGATCTCTTGATTACAGAAAGCCTAAAAAAAAAAAAATTAAGAAAATCATTCAGTGGAAATGGACCAACACAAAAAAAATTCTACAGTATGGCCCCCTCAGCTATACACATGTACTGCAGTGTATGAGCGTGTAAACACAGCCGCTTAAAGCCACTGTACGGAAATCCATGGTCTTTGCTACAGAGCTTCTATGTGATAAGAAGTTTTGGCATTACTTTTCAAGGAGCTGCAATGAGTGCAAGTATAAAAATTCCTGTAAGAAAAAGTAGAAGTGAATTTACAGCAACATTAGCTATTTTTCAATATCTGCTTAGGGAATATGTTACTCCTACCAACCTCCAGCTCATGGTGTGCAATTAACAAAGCACAGATCTCCCTAAGGAAAGTAAATGTTGCCAACAATAATACTGGAATTAAAAATTACCACTATGAATACACAAACTTTGGACATCACAGCCTTACCCTTCAAAACTGCTAACATGGATTTATGCAATTGATCAGTTTTATGAATTCCAAGAACCTACTATTTTATATATATATTCTCAGAAATCTGACATCTTAATGCCTAGCGAATAACTATGCAGTGTATCAGTTCTTTTCATCCCATGGATACGTCCTGCGCACAGTCCAGCCAGGAGTGAAGATGGAACACAGCAGTTCTGCCAAGACAGCTGTCACAGGTACCCTACCCCATTTCATACGCACTACAGTACCAGCCAGATGGTGAGAAAACTTGCAACATTGCTGTTGACAAAATGGTCGTTGTCAGAACACAGACAACGCTACAGGCAGGAAATCAGCATTTCAGCTATTCATGGGGAAAGACTTTTACTGTATGAGTTCATACCTAAGCACAGTTTATAGTCTGCTGATTTAGAGTCACTGATAAGTCTCTAAGGAAGCCTCACTACATTTTATAGTTGAAAGTCTCACGATCCACTCTAGCTATCTAGTTTGATGGGAGAAATAGAGCTTAGACTTTCTGGCCTTTTTGCAACACTATTTCTAGGTGATTGCCCAGCAATCCTGCGGTAGCTACAGACACAGTCCAGCAGCTCAGCAAAGACAAAAGCCATCCGATTTACATCTGCTTCTCGTAATGAAGGATTTTTTTTATCCATTCTAGAATGCTTGAAGGTATTTTATAATCCTTCCAAAGAAGGATTATATTTTATCACATTAGGTGTAGCCACAGACAAACTAAGAAAAGAATGGTTTGAGTTCTGACTTAGCAGGGACAATGATTGTTTTCATCAAACCCAAGCTAAGTCCTTCATTCCCTTCAGCTACCGTTAATCCTCTGAGACTGCAGTAACATCCTCTGATACTGCAGTAACACACAATTGCAACACTTCTCTTACCTTTCTCTATATAGTTTTTAGGTGCCCAAGCAGGATCTCCATCTGCATAGGGATCGCTGTACTGCACAACAGCAGCCTCCTCGTCCTCATAATCCACGGGGGGTGGGGGTGGAGGAGGAGGAGAGTCATCAAACATCGGCATCTCATCGGGAGGCGGTGGGGGAGGAGGAGTTGGGCTATCAGCAACTAGAAACATTTGGAGATTATTTTTTTTCTTAAATCAAAACAGTGTGGAGATGTAAACAAACCTGAGGCTGTACACTGTAAATAAAAGGGGTGGGGGGACGACACACATAACATGCACTATAATACCATGCACTGATTAGAAACAGAGGCTTTGTATTTACAGCTACAACATACAACTACATTTGTTATTAGTGGTCAAATCTATGTAGAAATGCTACTAGACTCAAAGCACATGCTGCAGGGCATAAGCTGAACACCAGCAGAGAGGAAAGCTTCCTGCTCCGACGTCCATGCGCTGAGGGCTAGCTGCAGCAGTTAGCTATGGGAGGACTCCGAGTGGCACCCTCTGAGCCAGGCAGCAACAGGCCTCTGGACTGGACCAGCAGCTTGATTATTTTTTTAACAAATCCTGTCTATAACAATCACTTTAATTGCTTTCTGAACACTGCTTCCTTGGATTCCTTCTCTCTAGCATTAAGGGGAGAAAAAGGTCTGGTATGGTTCATAAAAAGGGAGGAGACTAATGTTTAAGATTTAACCAGGTAAGAGAAAGCCAAGCAATCCTTCTGCAGAAGAAAAGCTTTGTACAGATCCTTATCTTGCAGACTAGCTTGTGTGTGCGCACACATCCAGGATTCAGTTAATAAATGGAAAACTACAACAGGCAGCTGCTTCTCTTGGGGAAAAAGTGCTCAAGGAATTAAGTGTATAATCCAAAATGTCAAATCCCTGCCCTGAGATTCTCCAATCAGCACAATTACAAGTTGCTTTGGGAAAGGGAAAAAGAGAAAGGCATTATGGTACAAATCACTCTTAAAATCAGTTCATCAAATTAGTTTACAGTAACGTTCACAGCAGCTGGCAGCAAAGGAGAGAGAGAGAGCACGCTCAGATGCAATACATCAAGTCATTTATCCTATTCCTTGGGAACTGTGGTCCACTACACATGGACCTAGGTGTAAGCACCATGAAGCCAGAAGTTACTGAAAGGAAGCTACTGTCGCTAAACTCAACTTTGTTATATAGCAATATGGATTTAATTACAAGAGATTTGGGAGTCTGCACATTGAAAACAGGCTAAAAAACACTGCTCTAGAAAGGGTTTGACTGGAAGGAGCCATCAGGCTGGGCACCTGCTCCAAAACCTGTATCTCCGGCACACTACACTAATTTTGAGAAGAAAGCCAAGCTGCAGGGCAAGGAAAGAACACCACTGAGTGAAGCTTTAGCGACTGCTAGTTACAGTGGCATTGGAGATTAGAAATAGGGTTTCTGTTTGCTTTAATGCTCTTTACTTTCACCTGGCCACTACTCCAGCAGTGATTAACCTTTGCTCTTCAGCCACGTGCCCCTGACAAGGGGCTTGAGCATAGCTTCCATGTCCTAGCTGGGTCAGACCAGCTGTGCTGGTATAGGGGAAGCCAAATCTGCTGCAAGGGGCAGAAGCTGCCTCAGCCCTGGCACCCAGCCCGCTCTCTACCCCTTGAAGAGCTAAATCTATTCTTCACCTGCAAGCCCAGCTCCTCTTCAGCTTGACCGGCTGAGCTGTATACCTCACAGCTCTCTCCATCAGTAAGACTGGCTGCCACTGTATTAGTGATTCCCCTCCCATACAGAAGCCCATTTATGTCACCTGGAGACAGACTAACAAAGTCTTTGGCCAAGTGAACACTACATCTTGCCCGTGATACTGAATAGCACTCACAGGCAGGCTTCGTTAATCCACCACAGACACATGACAACACTGTTTATGCATGGATTGGTTTTGTGCAGTAGTTTCAGCACATCTTTCACAAAATGTATTTCTCCCCTTAATTTCCATCTGGAGCCAGGAAAAAACACAGTATTGAAACAACAATCCTTTGAGATCTTGAGAAATCCTTACCTTAAGAAATGCAAAAAGTTGTACTTATTCAACAATTAAGTTGCTTATTTGAAAAGAAGAAAAGAGGGCAGGAAATGCAAGTGTGAAAGCACCAACACATACCCTAACTGAGATGCAGTGCAGAAACTGCATGCTTTATGGGAAACATTTAAAACAATTCAACTTCACATTTAAACAAGGGGAGAGAATGGAACAGAAAATTAGACAAGTGCCACCCCATGGAAGTATCCCCACACCTCTTGGATTTTAACCTAGACTTTTCCTGGTTCTGAACTTAAAATATGCTGACTCTAGAATAGCATTACTTTTCCTAGGGGAGGTGAAAAGAAAGCATACAGAAAACCACATTAAATGAGAAAGGGTAAAAGGACCAGTATTTATACAGCTCCAAATTGAGACATCTTTTCTTGTATCATCCCTGTTCTTTAAACGGGGACCAGCAGACTCCTTTTGAAAGGACTGGGTGTGACAGTACAGCATTTACATCCGATCAGCTGTCCCTGGGCACTGGGCACACTGGAAAACCTCTCTGAAGGAGATACTCACAGTTTGGGCACAGGGCGCAGGAAAAAAGAATAGGCGTTGCATAGTTTCTAAGCCCTCTGTCCTCATCCTCTGGAAAGAAGTCCACAGAGCAGAGGATGTTGCTTTCCAAACCCACTGATCTTTTATAAGGAAAAGACAAGCCTACCTGCATGTCTCCCTAACTCCACTCCCCTGTAGACTTCTTGCAGAAGATGAGGCAGATGAAAGTCTAGCACACAATGATAAAACTCAACAACAGCCTCTACAGCCAGTTTTGCTGAGCGTATGCGCAGACTGCCACACACCCCCTTGCCTCCGAAATGAGGCAGCAGCAGCTCAAAGCCATACTCCTTATATAACTTTCAAACCCAAGGGACTGTTAAAAGGAAGAAAATAAAAAGAACCATTCCTAAGACCAGATTTCAAGCTTCAGCTATTTTTGCTGCAATCTCATTCACAAGTCAGCTTGCATTTTGTTGTTGCACGCACAAATAAGTCTCCCTTTCACCTCTGCTCTCCCAAGGGCTGTGTTATCTCCAGGAGGACAATACTTGGAACAATTCAGAAGCAGGTGTCAATTTTCTCAAGTTTATCTGCAAGTGAAGACATTCTGTAACCTTCATCTTCAGTAGGTTCACCTCTACACTTTGACTTTCGGAAAGGTTCATCAACACAATTTTGTGGCATGGTATTCTACATTTACATGATTCTTCCTATTTACCTAGCACAACACCAAAATACCTTCCTTTTAGAATGAGAACCAGAGAGATGCCTCCTTTCTCTAGGGGAACGGTCAGAATATGACCACTGAAAAGCTCTAGTGGGAAGCTGAACAGCAGCACTACTCAGATCTGGGGGCCCCTAAATGTATGCGGGAGCTACATAGCTACTATGTAGTAGTAATCCCTGAGATCCTAGCAAACTTCCCTATGGCTCCCAAACACTTTAAAAACATTTTATGCTTACTTCATGCCCTATCTACATTGCATTCATTTTGTTGTTTACAGAACTGCAACATATTCCTACAGCAATGATGTCCCCAGATCAGGAACATGACTTTACACCTGCACTAGCATTTGGGACAGTAACACTCATCTGAAATGAATCAAGCAGTAATGGTAAAAGCAGAGTTACCAGTATAAACCACCTTGCAGCACAGATCATAGCCAGGGAGCATCTCTCTTGCAAACCTAACAAGCAGAGCTGTGCTGCAAGAAGCTCAGTAGGGAAATCTGGCTAGAGAACACAAAGAAATGGAGA
Source organism: Pluvialis apricaria (assembly GCA_017639485.1). NCBI lineage: Eukaryota > Metazoa > Chordata > Aves > Charadriiformes > Charadriidae > Pluvialis > Pluvialis apricaria. The sequence continues at coordinate 19,457,554 of CM030008.1, read as the reverse complement.
ATGAAAGGCTGCTGAGAGGAGAAATACCTTACGAGGTCCTTTGTAATGGCATTAGATCATACGACTGCACATTTTCAATTGACTGTACAGCAGCTTCCTGAAAACTACTACAGTACTAGAATCAATGGTTACACGGTATGTATTTTGACAGTCTACAGAAGCCTTTCTAATAAAAACTAATCAATTATCCCTAGTGAAAAAGCCTCAGGCAGGATGATTCAATATCAAATTAATATTTTTAATTAAGATACATTTCTATTTCACACCAAGCATATGCCACATATTTCACATGGTATTTCTATACTAAATTTGCAGTTCAGAACTTAAATGGGTCAGTAATAATCATGCACATGTTATAAAATATTGAAGAGTGTGCCCTTCAGCTCCAATAGCATATTGACACTAGAATGCAAGATGGTATTAGCTTCTGGAAAAGGAAACAAAATAGAGTCTGACTTGCCAGCCATGCATGCTAGAAGAAAGTAGGCTCTACCCTTTAACAGCTCAGCTTGTCCAAACTTACTGTTTTCCTGCACCCTGGCCACGAAGCCTGTGAGAGGTATCTGTGGAGTCAACTGAGGCATAGGGGGAGGGGGTGGAGCAATAGAAACTGGTAGCAACACACACACCATATCGGGGAAAGTCAAACAGACAAAGGAAAAAAAAAAGGAAACAAACAAAAGCAGCCGTCAGTAACGAGGACCACAAAACAAAGTATGTAAAGAACAACAAGAACATGCACATGGAAGAACCTTCTTCAAGTTTGTGTTTCCAACAAGGCTGAATTCGCGGTTAGCCAATTGAGGATCAAAAAGCAAAGCATGTCCCAGTGTTTAGCCAAATAAAAAGCCAAGCACCAGCTGTGCAACTGGAAGCTCACAGAGTGCGTGTGTGAAGGGACTTGCTCTGCTTCACTTGGGGAGCACACAAAACAGCTTTTCGTCTTGCTGCTAAACAAGGATTACTCAAAATTAGTAGTTATCTTTTAAAAGTATGCTAGACGAAGTGATGTTTCACAGGATTCTAGACTCCTCTAAGATAAGAGTGCTACATCAAGCGCCGCAAAGCAGCACTGACAAAGAGCGAAGACAACTACTTTATAAGAGAAACAATGCTGCAACATCAATACTTAATATTCACACAGAGAGCACCTCTCCTAGTTTTGTTCTGCGGGGGTGAGAGACAGTGGGTTGGCTTACTTTGGTTTTGCTTTACATAGAAAAAAAGGGACCTTATTGCTTGTTGGTATGAAAAACAGATGGGTTTAGAGTAGAATGGAGCTTTCTTTTAAATTAATAAGTCTTCTGCAGTTAGAAGGTACTCAGCAACCTAAGAGGCTGGTAAAGGCTTCAACAGCTACAACTGGCTACACAGTGCACAGAGCTCCCCAGGAAGCACTTGCAGGTTCGTCTTCTCTAAGTATGTACCTATTTGGTGAGTAACGAGATATGAGACACATGGCACCAGTGCTCAGAGATGCTGGGCTGACAGATGAGATGTTCAACTCTTCGCTCTACAGGTAGGACAGGGGCATGGCAGCAGTAGGGTATGCCATTTCAGCTCTGGCAGGATATCTCCCCATGAAAAGGGGGGGGAGGTGGGGAGAAAAAAAAAACAACCAAAAACCCAACAAAACATTATCTCATTTGTTTATACGGAGCCCCTCTCAGTGGAATTTCTCTTGCACTGAAGCAGACAAATTCCTGTGAAGGTGGGAATTCAGCAGGGTAATCCAGTTGGAACCAAATTTGAAAGAGGTTCTGTACTTCCAAGTAAGCAACAGTTTTAAATAAAGCCATAACTAAGATAAATGTTTGATGAATAAAAATGGACAATTTAGTTCATTACAAAACCAATAATCAAACAAACTATATGGGAGAAATGATCAATAAAAGAGGGAGAACAAACAGGTTTCTCACAAAATTGAAGTAAACATCTAAGAAAAAACAGAGTATTTGTTAGCATGAAAAGTAAAACCTTAAGGAAACACAGGACCTGGATTTAATGTCAAGACAGTAGCATTAAAAATAAAAAAAATCACCAGTTACAGAAACAGAGGAAAACAGTTTAAAGTAGAAAAATGCACCCATCAAAATACTGTTTAAAAATGTTGACGATCAGTATTTTGAAAACACCAGAGAGGCTAGATTAAGGAACAGCACCTGCATTTGAGCAAAAAATTGCTTTGGACAAATGTAAATGTTCAGAAACAGTGGTGTGCACAACATTTAAGTCCAGAAGTAAAGCCCTGTTTATTCAACAGAACACAACTGTTCAAACAGGAAGGAGTTTCGGTTGTTATGGTGAATTAATTTGGGGGGGAACAAGAGCATGGAGGAAAAGGAAGGGCCAGTATGGGTGAGAGAGAGTGGGAAGAAAATCAGGATTAGGAAAAAAAAAATAGATTGGTACTGTAGCTGCATATAAAAATGCTTTCTGAGAAATGTAATACTTCTAAACCACTGAGAAAACTCTTCACCTCAGTGTCTCAAATATTTTATATGCATTCTTTCCTTAAGAGTAAGTACACGACAGCAAACACTGGTCCAAAGTGATCTTCAGCCCAAACTTCAACATATCTTTTCAAAAGAAATATCACTCTGAAGTTTAAAGAGTTGGCATGCTGAAGAACACCAGAAACCATTAGAGGACTATCGCTCCTCTATGTGTATCTAGTCAAAATTTATGGAAACAGCAAGGAAGAAGTTTCCTGATAGAAACAGCTTTCTACCAACACTCAAGTAGATCCTCATTTTGCAGATCTTTCTGCAGTGAACCTCTTTTGCCCTGTTGAGTAGGTAGGCAGGATGCTGCTGACTAAATCCACTTGCCTGTGGCATCCATCCCTTCCCTCATTCATCTCCATCTATGCTACTACTATCGTGGAAGCACAGAGGAGGAGTCTGCTAAAAAAAGAGAGACTGACCTCTTCTTTAACAGTCAAGCTTAAAGCTAAGAATAAAGGAGAAACCTGGAATGAGGAAAAGATTTGGGAAAGAGACAGAGACAGGGAGGAGCTGAGTAATGGGAGAAGTTTGTTACAGAAGCACTGTGCTCTGACAGTACTCTCTTGCCACTAGCCCAGTAGTGGAGGGACTGTACTACAACCGTATTAGGTCTCCTGCAAAAAAAATCTGGTTTTAGTTTATGTTCTCCAAGCACACCTGAAATGCTAAGTATAATGTGCCTATAATTAGATAGGCAATCATAATAATTTCTTGTCATGAGTAACAGCAAACAAGTCAGAGGGGAAAACAGTATAATTGCATATAGTGCAATCACTGTACAACTTCAATATGGTTTTTCTTGTTTGTTTTTACTTCTATTTTGGGAAAGAAAGCAGTAATCTGATTGATGCTCTTCATAAATGAATTAAAATGCCATGCATGCTTTTACAATCATTTTGCTCAAAACAGTTTGTGATTTCAGAGCTCAGCAGCTTACTTGAATTTTGAGAATAAAGAGGCCCGCCATTAACATGAGGTTGAGCAGAAAATGGGGCAGTCACAGAAGGATTCCGTCTGTATCCACCAGAAGATGCTGAAGAAGTGGTAGAGTTGTGTCGTGAGATTTGCCTGGTCATTGTGCCATACTGGGAACCAGGAGCTGAACCCGGAGCAGCTGAAAAGCATTAGCCAGAGGAACCAAGGAAAAGACTTAAGCAGAGCATTACTTGGGATAGAATGCAGAAAACAGAAAAAAGCCCAGAACATGGGAAATACTTGATTACAGGTCTCCAATAATTTAAGGCCAGTAACAGGAGATTTACAGAAAACAAACATCCCTGTTATAATCAATAATGAGAAAAAACACACAGGACATATAACAACAGTCATATAAAGGGCATTTGAGAAATGCTGAGAACTACTTTGAGAGACTGGATTGGACTGGAAAATTGAATCAGCTTCCAACTTCTAAGCATATCTCAATGATTCTACATGCAACACCCTTTATTTAAAAGCACAGAGAAAAAACCCACATTCTGCTCAAAGCAAATGTTTTCCATTGTGAACCAGAACTTGTCTCCAATCTAATATAAAAAGACACTCTAACAAAACTGTAAAACAAATGTCATGAGCTTCAGACACATTTATCAGTCATATTTGCTAGTTGTGCTTTTATATTGATGGAATTTGCACTAACATATCGGAATCACCAATGCCAGTTGACAGAAAGACATCACTCATTCTTCAGGATGAGCACCCATTTTTACCTTCCACATGCTTGTTGCACAAACTTCAAGGTTAATAAAACAATTTAAGTTCTCTTTTGGATTAACCTCTGACAGATGAGAAGAGAATCACACCTTGCAAACTAATGAATCTCAGATGTTAAGGTCACATGGATCAATGCAGTTTTTAAATGCAAAAATTGTTTTGCAAGAAAATGTTTTGTGCTTTTATATATGTATGTATATATCTTATATAAATATATAAAAATATATACGAAAATGCACACACACATATATACACAAACAGTGTGTGATCAGAAGTTTGCAGTCCTGTAACGCTATCCAAAGTCACTTTCGCTTAACACTTCAGTAAGGGAAAGTGCAAAGGGTTATGTGGGTCAAAGCCTCCAAAGCTGGTTTCATAACACAATCAATGAATTTTGTCATCAGCCTGTGATAGGAAAGGGTGGGGTATTTTTTCCTGCCTGTTTTGGCAAGTACTACTTTTAGATCCCATCCTAACAGCTATATGTAATGCTTGAAGCAATTTTTCAAGAACTGTTATTTCATATGCTCAGTTTGCCACCTGCCCGCAGCATTACAGAATCAACCCAAGCCACTGTGACAGACACTTCTGCTTTTCAGTCACCTTGTGCCCACAGGATAGAATACATGCATCACCCTACACATCAGCTACCATTTTTAAGCCAGAGCGCAACTGTTGTGGCTTAGTTTCAGCTGCAGGAGTGATACAGCAGAATACCAATATTCAAGCTGATTTTGAGTTATTCTAGATGAGACTAATTGGATCTTAGCTTTATTTGGAACAGAGATTTCAAGCTAGTGGCAGCCTTTTCCCCATATCTTGTCCATTTACCTTCAGAGGCTTTAACCACAGGAAATTAGTGCAGATTAGATTTGTTTTAAAACAAACAAAAAATCCCAGAACGGATTTTTATACTAAAATCATGTAGACCCCACTACAGAAGAAAAAACACCCTTATTGAGTCCATTAGGAAGAGATGATTATTGATTATGCAGCGTGACTGCAATCACTTCAGCATTGACACAAGTCTCACCTATCAGACTGCCCATCGGGAGAGGTGGTGGCAGTGGTGGTGCTGGCGGGGCTCCAGGAGGAGGAGGAACAGAAATGTGTGCTAATAAAATAGTTTATATTCCCAATTAGGCCATATATGAAAAAAAAACCACACCCAAAAACCACCCAGATAAGAAAGCATGGGCACTTGATAGGCTTCCCAAATAACTACAGAAATTTAACTTTGGTCAACTGATACAAACTCAGGTCCTGACCCTACACAGAGTTCTGTACCTGCAGATCTTTATTCCCACTGATTTTTATGGGATGCCAGACGATAGTAAGATTTCATCCCTATTTGTACAACTGCAGGATCAGAAACACCTGGGAAAGGAAAGCCTACATGTGCATAAGAAAGTGAAGACTTGTCATCCAAGGAAGAGACACTTAAAAGGTACAATACCAAAATTACATTACATCACAACTCCACTGTTTTCTTGTGCAAATTAGCTTTATGTGCTTACAAAATACACAGATAGTAAGCAAGTGACTGAGTTGGTTTATTAACAAGATAATAATCCTGCCAGTTTATAATTAAGAATGATCCTACACATCCTCATAATTCATCATTCTTAAAGACAAGGCAGTATGCTTCTGATGCCGAGGGATCTTGCATGGTTCTCTTTTACTGTTTATGCTATCTTACACACACTAGTTCCCCTGCCTCTCTCAGTTATGTCCACCATAGCTTAGCAACTTCAGACTATAATTGTAGCATAAATAACACACTGGTGGATACTACTAGCAGTGTTTTCTTAGGTCATCTTCTGCTTTTCATTTGAAGTAAAGATTTTTACTTAACTAAAAAAAGACCATGTACATGCCATCATTGGCAGATGGTAAAGTTAGAAGGCCATTTCAGAAGACAATGTTTCCCACCAAACATGTACATAGTTGCTGCTGCTGCTTCTCAGGGCATCCAGAAATGCCAAATTGTAGATAGGCGTTTAAAAATATAATTAAACTTTAAAAGGATACACTTCTCTCCTTCTACACCCCCCCTCTTGATTATCTTGTAAAACCACGGACCAACAAAGGTGTTTTAAACATGCACTATTCCATAAGTGATTGTTCTGCAAGTACTTTTGGTAAAGAATTAAATCTTTAGATGTCGAGAAATCACTTATGAGTGCTGAGGGACTAGGACTGTGCTTCAGGACAGTTTCTACCCCATCGTATTCAGTCAAAATCCCTCTGCAAACACAAGCGACTGACATTACAGCCTTAAGTTAACATGGGAAGAGTCCCACATACCTGGTCCAATGGTTGGTGGTGAAGGTGTAGGCACGGCAATGGGAATGCCAATACTGCTGCTTCCACTATTCTCTCGACTGCCACTTCCTCCACTACTACCGCTATAAAAGAAAAACACAAGTATTAGCACAGCTTTTCCTACAAAGACCTATCAACAGTCACACTTCTTGTGCGAGCTCTGCTAGCCTAACTCAATTATAAATTGTTAAAAAATCCCATATAAAATGCCTCTGTCTCTACCTACAATTGCGTACAGCTAATCAAGTCTGGATGCATTACACTCCTAATAAACAGAATTAGCTAAGCTGATTAACATCCCTGTGGATAAAATGCCTAATTAAATGCTTTAAAAAATAAAAAGGTAAGCAACCATACCAGTTCTAGGCAATGGCGTAACAACTGCAAGAATAGTTCAGGGGCCTTGTAATAAGTGAAAGTAATAAGCTGGGGCTGGAAGAGTTTATGCCTGAACTGTAAGTAATTTTTTACTATTATTTATGCTGTCAGCTGAAGGAACATTTCCTCTACTCAGAACAGAAGTTTAGATTGAGAACTTTTTAACTGAGAACAGCCACGCTAAACCAACTGGAGTGTGTGTGTGGTATGGTGTGGATAATTTTCTGTATATCTAACACTCCTCCCCGCCCATGCACACACTTTTTGTGTACAAGAAGTTTGTTTCTGTCCCCGCCAGAACCAGGACAGTTTCTAAGATAGTCTGAAAGGTAACAATACAGCCAGGTCACAATTTGCCTAAGTACCATTACACGATATGCAAATTAGAGGCCAACAATACAGTTTTTTTACAGAACATACTTCTAGTGAACTACTGGATAACATTTCTACAACATGCCTTTGGAGGACATAACACTTCTTTTCAGTGAGGGAGCTGAAAAGGAATCAAGATTCAGGCAGTATCTGTCCTTATTCTTATCCAAGAGCACTCCTCAGGCAAAGGCTTGAATTTACATGGATTAAATGGATAATATAAAGGGAACTAAGTAGTCGAGATGTTTTGAAGCCAAAACACCACTTTAACCCATCCATGTTAATTAAGGAGTACTCAGTGATGTTATAGTTTATTTACCGTTCCTGGGTAGCTACAAATCAGTGCTGTCAAGAGTCAAGCGCAAATCATTCAAATATATCTTAAGAAAATAACACTGTTACAAAAAAGAAAATCAGTGATCTGAAATGGAAGCCAAGATAATTCCTTCAAAATTAGTGTTCTGTCTGCTGAAGACCTTGATCTTGTCACCATGGTTGCAGCTGAATTTCTAACTGCACTCTTATGTAAAAAGATCTTGTGCGACAAGAGTATAGAGCATTCACAAGTAGCCAGCTGAACAGATTAACAAGATCTTCATTGCAGACAGATTTAGAAGTTATTTAATTCTGGCAATATTTCATGATCAACTGCGTCCAAAATACTCTCTCAACCCCCATTAGTGACCCACCACGTTTAACTGCCTACTGGGAGTTAAAAAAAAGGAAAGAAAGAAGTTCTCTGAAAAATAAGCTAACCTCTTACTTCTAACTACATTGAATTCTTTCATCTGTTTTTCCCCACAGTCTGAAGCCTATGATAAAAATCAAATTGAAAAAAGGGAACTCACTCAAGAGGCTCAGAGAAAGATCTAGCCTTGCAATTTGAGGGAAAAAAAATTACATTAAAAAAAGGGTATACTCAGAATACTCTTCTCACTCAAAACACACACTACCTCTTTCATCAAAGCCCTTAAGCATGTGGAAACAACTGGCTGATGCCAATACCTGCTCTGTGAATAAGGTTTTATCTTCTGCTTCTATCATGCTAGCACTGATTATAAACATTAAGTTTTAGCCAAAAGAAAGCAATCAGCTCTTTCAGACTACCTTCATCACAGTGTTGCTAATCAACAGAAATCTCCCTTTGCAATTAGTGATCTTGAAAAAAAAAAAAAAAGCCTAAGTGTATTTTAAGCTAAGGTTAATAATGTTGCTTTAAACCCATTAGGACCCATCACTACCCTTCCTTGCAGCTGCATAAGTTTTTGAAGTTTTGCTTATTCTTGGGAAACAAATACCATATAACAAAATAAATTCATTATATAAAACAAGGTCTGTGGTTACAGAATTAATTTGCTAGATACAATGAGGCTTCTATAGGGCATGAAGACACTTCTATGTGTTAGAGAAATCAACAATGCAGTGAAGTTCTGTTAATGCAGAGTGGTACAATAACTCACCTTTTGCCCTTAACAAAAAGCCAGCAGGCACAAAGCTTCAAAGCTTTTATGTAGCTTTAGTAAGCCTCAGCATGCCAGGCAGGAAAGAGTTACAGTGAGAAAATGCTCTACCTGTGTGTTCTTGGTCTCTGGTTCAAGGAAGCCGTCCTTCCAGGACTGTGCTGACTGCCCAGTCTGGCAGGACTGGTCATGTAATCATTGGGGACTGTTGGCGGTTTGACTGGCTCCAGGGTTTTGTAAGGAGTATTTCGCCTGGTCAAGGAAAAAAAGATTTGAAGACAGAAAGATAAAGGATCAGAAGAGCAAAAGGATAAATGAATGAAGTAGTGAAGCCATTTCTTTTCTTAAAGTTTGCATGAGAGATCATTGCACAGTGACCCACATTACAGTATATTAAACAAATTCCGCTGGGCAGAGTAGACAGTTCACATTAAACTCTCTGAAGTGCTCTTATATAGATAGATCAATACAAGTTTGCCTACAGCACATAAACTGGTTAAAAATCCCTAAACTAAATTTACTAACCAAAATATATTCTTTGAACTACATAACATACAATAGTTACGTCCACATAATATTCTTACCTTTCAGTACACTGCACATGACACAAACTCTTCCATTGTAACACTTTCCTCTTTCCCCCCCCCCTCCAAATGCTTTCCAAAAGTATTCTTGGCTAAAGGTATTCAATTCATTAAAGACAGGAGAAGGCTGAAATATTCACAGAACAAGTTACGTTTGCAATCACCAGTACTCCTCCTAGTAGCATTGTTTCACACAGTAATCGAGCAATCTCCTATCACTTAAGCAGATCTTAAAGTGTCACAGTATCACAGAATGCTCAGGGTTGGAAGGGACCTCTGGAGATCATCTAAGTCCAACCCCCCTGCCACAGCAGGGACACCTACAGCACATTGCACAGGACGGCATCCAGGCGGGTTTTGAATGTCTCCAGTGTGGGAGACTCCACAACCTTCCTGGGCAGTCTGTGCCAGTGCTCTGCCACCCTCAGAGTAAAGAAGTTCCTCCTCATGTTAAGATGGAACTTCCTGTGTTCTAGTTTGTGCCTGTTACCTCTTGTCCTATCACTGGGCACCACTGAAAAAAGACTGTTCCCATCTACCTGGCACCCTCCCCTTAAGTGTTTATAAGTATTGATAAGATCCCCCCTCAGTCTTCTTTTCTCTAGGCTAAAAAGACCCAAATCCCTGAGCCTTTCCTCATAAGAAAGATGCTCCAGTCCCCTAATCATCTCAGTAGCCCTTTGCTGGACCCTCTCCAGCAGTTCCCTGTCCTTCTTGAACTGGGGAGCCCAGAACTGGACACAGTACTCCAGATGTGGCCTCACCAGGGCAGAGTAGAGGGGGAGGATGACTTCCCTCGACCTGCTGGCCACACTCTTCTTGATACACCCCAGGATGCCATTGGCCTTCTTGGCCACCAGGGCACATTGCTGGCTCATGGTCATCCTGTTGTCCACCAGGACTCCCAGGTCCCTTTCCACAGAGCTGCTCTCCAGGAGGTCAGCCCCCAACCTGTACTGATGCATGGGGTTATTCCTCCCCAGACGCAGTACCCTACACTTGCCCTTGTTGAACCTCATCAGTTTTTTTTCCTGCCCAACTCTCCAACCTGTCCAGGTCACGCTGTATGGCAGCACAGCCTTCCGGCGTGTCAGCCACCCCTCCCAGTTTTGTATCATCACCAAACTTGCTGATGGTACACTCTATCCCTTCATCCAGGTCATTGATGAATATATTGAACCGGACTGGACCCAGTATTGACCCCTGAGGGACACCACTAGTTACTGGCTTCCAACTGGACTCTGCACCACTAACCACAACCCTCTGAACTCTATCTCACAAATAAGCTTCGCTGTCTCCATTTTGTAGCCCAAGAAAGTGAAGCCCAGAGACTTCCAAGGTCACCTAGCAGACTGCATCAAGTCAGAAATGTAACACAGATCTTTTGAGATCTATTTACCAGACCCATTACTGCCTTAAGAACAGTGCATTTATTGTACTGAATTGCAGAGCTCTTCAGTTCTGACCAGTAACTAAGAGATCCCTTGCAAGACGTGGAATTTGGCAATGCACCAGCTAAGCAAAAACAAAAACACTAAACTACTGGCATTTAATAATTTGTTCAATTACTGGTTATAACTGAATTGGTAAGTTATACAGCTTCCTGGTATTTTAAGAACCTTACTGACTTCCTTTTTGCAATATGGAATGCAAGAGTACTAAATTTTAACTATAACATTTTATTATTAAAACCTCCCAAAGAGAAAAGTGGAAATACCACAATTGTTTGCATCCACTGTGGTGTTTGTAAATTAGTTTGTCTATATAAAGAACTCCAGACAATTTTAATATACAGACTGCCACCACCTATAGATCTGCCAAGAGAAATCAGTCGTGGGAAAAATAAAGAAACTTTGTATTCCAGTTATAAGAGATAATGCTCTAAATACCGCCAAATAAACGATAAGCAGGGAAGATTTTAAATGTGCTTTCAACAGAAATAACCCTGAAAACTAGTGTTTTAAAGTATTCTACCTTGGAATGCACTGGCAGTACAAACTACTACTCAGCTCTATAGTACTATCTATTTCATCTGTACAATTTTAAAATACCGTCAAAAGTAAACCCCCACTACATCCTCAGGTTCAGCCATGCCTCAGTTTCTCCTTTACTCTTCTCAGCTTCATTGAAGAACTCAGACTCCTAAGCACCAGAGAAGTCAAAAACTATTTCTTTCCGTCACTCAAGTCCAATCCTTCCCTTTGCTTGTCTGCCAGCCTTACGCAGAGGAGGAAAACACTTTGCTGACACTGCCCAGCGCTCCTCACCTCACTCCCAATGCTTCAGTGCAGTGCTGATGTCCTTTGCCACCAGGAAGAGCTAAAGGGAGTCCAAGGCTCTGCCCAGGGACCTGCAAGGCACGACTGCAACTACTCCCTCCATCCAGCTCCAGCAATTCACTCGTTCTCCTGTGGTACTTCCAACCCAAGCATCCAAGGTTTTCCACCGTCTCCCCCGGTCTGGTGAAGAGACCCTGGCTTCCTGCAGTCCATTTCCCTTTTCAGCCTCTGTGATTTCTGTGCAGGACCCCCTCCCCACCACATCCCTTTAGACAGCCCTGCCTTGGAGGGACAAGCTGCACAATAGGCAGCACATACTTAAAGGCCCATGTTACACACCAAGCTCGCTCTGATTTTACACGCTTATCTCTGTTTTGTAGATCAGGGGAGAACGGTAGTATCCTTGCGGTTTCTAGCAATTTTTTCTGCATATATTAGGGAAACAGTCATGCCTATGATATTTCATGCTTTGGCAGAACACGGCTGCTCAAGACAAGAGCTGTACTTCCTGAACAAGAAGGGCAGATAGAAATCTCTGCTACAAACCCACATTATTCCTCCCCCTCAGCCAACTGCTGCCTCTTGTCAAGCTCATCTGGAAACGACATTCAGCTGATTAATCCTTATCAGGCATCAGCTAAGGCAACCCAACAGCTCTGGTTTGTTTGGGGGGGGGCATTAGAGAGAGGCAGCTCACCAGTACATCAATGCTGCTGTTTCACTACCAAACGTCCAAGAGGACATGAAAGCACTATCCAGCTTCCCAGGGCTGATAAACAACTCTTTCTCAGCTGGGATGAGAGAGACAATTGGAATACTGATTGCATGCCCTTGAGCAATGGGAATTTTCACAAAACATGCTGAGGAAACCTCTAGGGTAATTTCTCTGCAGAATACACAAACACTGCCATCATGAAGTAGTAAAGCATCAAATCAGGATTAAAAATCACTAAGTCTTTGACAAAAGGAGTTGCTGCTTCTAATTTTCCTTGACCATTGCTCTTGATCCCCATCCTGTTCCGTCTCATTATTCCTCATTTTTCCAGCTGCCTACCTCTTCCAGACAACATACCTGAAGCCAACACAACCATGCCAGCCAGCTTTATAGTGCCTTGGTCCCCCACAGCATAAAGGAAAGACTGAGAGCGACAGATAGAAGGTCTTGTTTAGGCTGCCTTTTGGAAGACGTTGCACAGTTGAACAGACAAAATCATACGGCACGTGCTCTGAGTTTCTTAAGTATTAGTGTTCTGGTCTCTAGCAACGACTACTTGCTGGCACACCAAGATAAGCAGATTTCACTCCCCACAGATCCACAGCAGCAAATTAGATGCTATGGCAGGGAACTCTGGTTACATTGGGACTTGGGAATAGCAAAATCCTTCCTCATTTAAGCATAAAAATATAAATGCACAAGCCTGCAAGAATCAATGCTGCCAGTATGTTCATAATGCCATGAATTTTGCTTAGATAATGCAACAAATATGGCATCAACCACCATTTCATACCTCTTACAATATTGAGAAATGAGTAGATGGAAACTTTAACAATTAATTCCTTCCCCAACTGAAGTTAAAACCTTTTTGATATATTTTTGTGTCACTAAGAATGTCTCCCCAAAATCAGGAACAATACCTTCATTTAACCATATCTATAATAAATCCTTCCCCCATGAAAAAACATTCTTTCATAAGGTCATTACGAAAATAAGAGTCAATGCAGTTGAAAGGGTTTACACAGAAAAGGTAATTGTGTTTTTTTGCTAAAGGCAATCAGAATTGCCATCTATCCACATATTTAAGAAACACCAACATCGGCACAATTAAAACTTTCTATTACACAGATGGGATCAAGCAATCTTCATTCTTACCCCAGAGTTCCCCGGCCTGACATAGGAGGACTTGGTGGTTTTTGTGTAGGCGGATTTGTTCTTGACAAGGTGCCAGTTCTTGCAGGCTGGTTATTTCCATGCTGAAATAAGGGAAAACATGATTTTATTTTTACAACAGAGCAGTTCCATTATTGACAGCTTTTTTTTTTTTTTTAAGTGTAAGAATATGAAGTGAGAATTCCCAGACAGCTGTCAAACAGCAAGTTTTCAGATACACACAAGACAGACACCAGTAAATACAAAGAGTCTAAATACGAGCTTAATGTTATTTTTGCTATCAATTTACAACAGGCATCAGAAAGGTAGGCAATTGACAGGTTCATGCACAAATCTCTTATATCCTCTTTTCTTTAAAGGGAAGACACATTTGTGTTCATCTCTGTTCGGGTGTTAATAATTTAAATCAAACTTTAACACTGACAGTACAATGCAGTCAGCATGGGCCCAGAATTTCTCAATTTGCCCCTGCTATTTGACTAGCAGAGTCATTCAGGTTGTCTGGGAAGTCTCCTGCAAAAAATGTAAGTGAGGGGAATCAAGGCATCTACTGAATTCAGAGCAAAGCACTACATGTGTTAGAGAAATTAATGTATCTATACATAAATGCAGATGTCAATGTATCACAGATATATTGACACACGCTAAATGCTGTAAATAAAAAAAAAATCAAGTATAGCATGTTTAATCTAAATATCCTATGGAAAGCAGAGGAGAGCATAAGAGAGCGCTAGTTTTCAGTTTTAATGGCTCTGCAGCCTCTACTATCAGTCACATGAGTCACTGTGGGTCAAAGGAGAAATAACACTTCTTACCTTGGCTTTTAGCCACTTAACGTTGGCAAAAAAAGGGGGGAAAAAGGTAGAAATTAATGGCAGATCCATCACAACTGATAGGACAGGTTAAACTACAGTTAATCACATTTTTAAAAAAAAAAATCATTTGTGTCTACTGATAATTAGCTACATCCCAGTACACTAACAGAGATTCTACTGGCTGGCTTAGTCATTGAAAGTTCTGTGTCTGACTAAGTGACCACAGGAAAACATACTTGTGTCAAAATTAAGTTTAGCTAAGCTTTGCCAGATTTGTTTGCCAGGCTCCTCATGGTCAGTAAAGGGTTGAAAAGCCCTTTACTGACCATTCAAGTCCAAACCCAAAATCAATGCTATTTCAATGGCAACATGCACTTAAGAATTCGCTCACAAAACCACAGTTTCAGCTATACAGCGCAGAATAGACTTGCCTGTTGTTTTGACACTTAACCTTCATGTGTTTTGAAGAAATCCTAGCTGCTGCATTGAATGGTAAATAAAGAAAAGGGAGTTCTCAAACAGGATGAGCAGCAGCGCCTTTCACCTCTGGTTTATTGATTGAAATCTGATTCAAGCCAGCATAGCACTGGCTGCTCAAAACTGTGTTGGCAGTGCTCTAATGATTGTTATTCTGAAATTTTAGCTCTTAGAATCAAGTCATATAATGACTCCACTATATCATTTTTACAGCCTTTGTGATTGCAGAGGAAAAAAAAATAATTATGAAAACTTGGCATCATACGGAATACAAATGTAAAGTTTTAAATAAATTCAAGTTGAGTTCTCTAATTTTATATGGGGGGAGGGGTGCAGGGGGAGGGGGACAACAACAGACAGGACTCATGTTTTTGAATGGGTAAAAGGAGTAGTTTCACCAATTTAAAAAACCCAAGCAAACACAAAACCCCAAAACAAAATAATCCCAATTCTTTTTTTGGAAATAAACTGTCACTTCCAGAACAAGCCTCCTAATGCACAGCATTTCAAACTGTGGCTTGCACCTTCTTCTCCTCCTCCTCTTCCAAGAAACACAGACGAGTTTAAAGGCATCCATGAACTAATAATAATAATAATAACAACAACAACAACATGCTGTATAGCAATATGCATACGTGAGATTTCTGACAAGGTCTGCAAAACCACTGAAAAACAGCTGGGGTTTACAAATCAAAAGAGGTTGAAAGCCACTGCGCTTAAAGTTATTCATATTACAAGAACAGAAACACAAAACCTGCTCCAAAATTCAAATGAAAAAATTTAGCTGTGGTAAGTAAATTTGAAGGTCATCCCCATTCACTTCCAGTCTGGGCAGAGGTTCATCAGCAGAGTGGCAGAATTAAGGCATTTAAACCACTTCTGTCACCACATACTTATTTCATGGCAAAGGCTCAATTTTCAGGAAACTGAAAACAGGTAGTCAAGTATTTTATTTTTAAAACAGACTTTTAGCAATGAAATTTGCTTTCCCCTCTCACAGGAATATGTGACCCTTCCCCTTACTTCACCAGTTGCCAAGGGCAATGGCATAATACAAAGAATTTGTTAAGAGACCAAAAAGCGAAACTCTTGGTCCCGTCACTCCCCGGCAGCCATAGATGGAAACCTTTTAAAAGCTTAAAAAGAAGGGTGGCATGGTTTCTTACCCAGCCTCTACTACTAATTTTGCCTGCATCAAAAATACAAAACCAAAAAGCTTCCTCTCTTTCCTTCCCTTATGCAGTGTCACTCAGCACTCATGGTGAGTCTTTCCACCTCCTCCTCAATCACTGTTACATTCTGCCTCTACTGCAGCGACAATATGAATATCAACATCTAGCGAATGATTCAGGAACCTTCATCTTACTTCAAACCTTTCTACTGCTGTTTAACATACTAAACATATATCTGAAGTCCAACAGCTCTTGACCTTTATTCCTATCTCTACCACTATATCAGGCGAGCACCTCTTTTGCTAACAGTTAAACAACATACAGGCAGATAAATACACTAATTTATTGTGCAGAAAAATTAGTAACTGTTGTCATACCGCTTTCTATAAGTAAAAAGCTCTGTACATGTCCTCTCTGTTGCTGTCAATACAAACAAGAGTCATACAGGCAGGAAAACACAGAAGGAACACAAAAGGAACAGGGATTCTTATGGGAGAGGAATTCCTGATCCAAAAGACAGAAGTACGGGAGAAAAGCAAATTAATCGAAGCGAGATTAACCATATGGCTATTTAATCATGGCTAATAAGCTAATTAATTAGGAGGAGATATTTTCTTGTATTTATTGACTGAGCTTATGAGGTCAACCTTGCTGCATTTCTTGGTCTGAAAACCAAATGTAGTGCTTTCTAAGCAATTAAAAAAATTGCTTGGAACTGGGAATGCTTTAGGCAGCAGGGTCTAGCCTTATTATGATTTTAAGAAAAACAGGAAAAAAGACAGCAGAAAACCAAAAGGAAAAGCAGGTGCATGTTTAATGTAGGTTCAAGCATCTCTGTACAAATGCCTCTAGGCCAGCCAGGCAGTTGGCAGACCACAACCATCACCAACTGCCTGATCAGTACTGAGAAGGTCAGAGTCAGGAAGGAAGGAAGGAAACGCAAGGCATGAAGAAGAGAAGCAGCAGCATGCATAAGGTTCACAGCTTGAAGAGGGAAGAGACTGTTCTGAGAGCGATCTGTAAAATAAGAGATAGGAGGCACAGAAGGAATAAAGCTTAGTCAACTGAAGAGCAGCACTGACAGTTCCCGCAGAAGCTGCAAGAAGCATAACTCCCTTCTCCTCCCGCTAGTTGTATTACTGGACACACAGGAGACAGTTCTCACATATCAGCATCCTGGATGATGTACACATGAGAACAAAAACACAGTGTGCAGGCTTGCTGGGGATGTTTGTGGTGCCGAGGCAGAGAACTAGGCAGATCAGGATGTTCCCAGAAACAAGACAGCATAGTAAGCAGCAGTATTGGTTGGGGTTTCTTGCAAGTATCATAGCAGAGAGGTGTTTCAAAGAAGCAAGCAGGACAATTTTGCCTTTGCAGGGAAAACCAGCCAAGCATGTGGCAGTCCTGGATGAAGTTCAAAGGGTTGTCATAAAATTAAGAGAATGAAACCACAGTTTTAGGTTCAAGAAATAGGAGTCAACCTCATTGCACGTCCAAAAGATCACAGCTAGGGCAGTGGCACATCCACAGCATTTTGACAGTATGGGACAGGAGGCTGGCCAAGGACTGAGTGCCAGCAGTGGGCTGGAAAGCAGTAATGCAATTAAGGCAATGGGCAAAACAGGTGTTTGCAACAGCCATGCAAGGCATTTATCAAAGCCAAAAGTCAGGCTGCTTCTGTAACTGATGCCAGGAATTCAGAGTACCTGGACTGAGAATTTTAGCTGTGGGTTTGGGACAGTCAAGCAAGCAAGCAAGCAACTAAGCACCAAGTAAGAGGCTTACTTGCTTAAGGCAACTATTTCGGCAATTCCAGCATGCTCAGTTCTGGTAGTCTAAACAGTACAAAAATACCTGCCATCAAAGGCAGTATGCCGAAGGTTTCTGTAACTGAGGCCAAAGGGACAAGACCAAGAACGGCATGAAAGGGTAGGGTGTGAGGCAATCAGAAGTATCTACCGATAGCCAAAGGATGTCCAGACATTTGAGGGACTCTGCTGGCTGGCCTCACGAGGCAGCCATCTAACTGTTTTTAATAGTTTCCATGCCAAATAACAAGTCATGGGGGAACATTAGTCATGATTCAGGGAACCAGAAAGCTATTATTTGAGTTATAAACTGCATTTGGAAAACTAGGGCTAGAGACATTGCACATAACTCATTTATGTGAGCAAATGTATCTCTAAGCACAGAAATACAAAAGGCCACTTGCGCACAGGAGCACAATCCTTATCACACTGACATCCAGCAAGTTTCTCCTGCACGTTTCAGCTATGAACTCTCCAACTTCAGACTGCAGAAACTTCAAATCTCTATGCAAATTGGTTGTACTTCCCCTCGTGTATGTCACTCCTTATTTCTCCAGCTCTTGAATTTAAAGAGACAATTTATATATCCTGCCATACCTAGGATCACTGAAAGCCATCATTAAAGATCATCCAATATAAATGCTGATCAATGGAAACAAAGGTTTAAAAAATGCGCCAGTCCAATAGTAAGTGTCTGGCAAACTCAGAACTTTTAATATGTATGTTGTGCAAAAGCAATAACCAGCCTTAGATCTGTTACCTTTGACCAGTAATCACAGCCATCAACCACAATAGTAAAAAAAGTCATGATTGCTTTTGATGACTCTTTAGTCAACCTCCTCTTTTACTTAAAAAGGTATTTCCTTTATTAGTTAAGGGAGAATTATCTGAGACATCTCTAAAGAAAGGCAGCTGTCCGCAAGACCATTTGAAGTGCTATTATGTATCTGCAGCTAGGCAATTCAATTGCCCCATAGGCATCCTCATAGATTTTTGCACAAGATTGCCTCCTGTCTCGTGAGCGGAGCAGTTTTGGAGTACCACAAGATGACACAGTCAGAGCAAGAAAAGCAGCTGGAAGGGTGCTTGTACATGAAGGTATGGGAGGCCTGAGGAAATAACACAGTAAAGCACCAAGTGCAGAACGTGGTTTCCTTACAGAGATCAAGATATGGACTTAGGGAGAATACATAATCAAAGATGTTTTTCAGAAGGCAGACTGTATGTGGGTGTCAGACGCTCAGGTTAACACACTTCTGCCACTAGGTTCAGTGCAGTTTTAAAGAAATCATTCCTGTGTCTCAAATCTCCTTATCAGAATGGGTCAGAAGCCTTTCTTTGTTCTTTATTTCCTTATAGTCTAATGTAAGGCAGAATATTTTGAGAAAATTTAGGTTCCAAATCAATATTTCTTTCAAAACTGAACATGAGTAGGTAAGTTTCTCTTCAGTGAAATTTTACATTTATCTTTCAACTATAACCTCTCCCAGTATTATTTGCAACCTAGTAATTACATAGTCTTCTGTTAACAGTAACCAGATGTAGCTTCTCAGTATTGCTCTTCTCTCCTTTATTTCTTTTTTTTTTTTTTTTAGTTTCCAAACTGAGCAGGCAAAAATTTTCAAGTCACATTTGATTTTAAAATGGTTTTACATATTAAGCTGCTATTAACATACAAAAAACTGCTTGTGGATGACAGACAGACTTAAAATTGTTTCCTCAGTACTCAGTAGTCTTGTTCAGAGAAAGATACCTAGATTTCTGGCTTTAAATACTTCAAGCTTTTTGAATTCTTTGAGTTGGTAACTTTGAATCTAGCTACAGTAGAATAAGGTTAACATAAAAAGAATTTCTTTTCAAAATTAGAAAATAAAAAGATCTCATAGTTTTGAGTTTTCTTCGCAAGCAGAAAGGCTTGAAACTTACACTGCATCAGATGACACTACACACACTTCTGAATTTCCAGTAGCAAGTGCCCTATGAAAAGCACAGTGTCAACACTCAAAACAGAGTCATTAAAGTTGGCAACAGGAAGAGTTACTTCCCCCCCCCCCCCCCCCCCAGAGAAGCATTCTTTACCCTACAGCAATATTTACTGTTTGGCCATGACCCCAGAGGGATGATGTGACTTTAATGAAATTGGCAACACGACATCCTTTGAAGCGTGAGTGTCTGACAGAGGCTAATACAGGGACAAAGGCATCAGAGGCTCGGGTTCAGGATCCCTGTCTCACTTTGTTTTTATTACAGTGAATTATTTAAAAGTTAGTACTCACACATAAAAGGTCTTATCCTATACGGGAAGCAGGCATGATTAGGTAGCCTTCTACCCTCACATCAGCACCTCATCTGCATTTTTGTTTTGCACCAACACAGATATAAGCATGAGGACTGCAGGTGAGTAGGGCAGGCTGAGAAGCATAACAAGGGTGAGAGCAAGGCTCCCTTCTCTAATCTTATTATATGGTAAGTTTTGGCCCAATCCCTACTTTAAGGGAGTCCTTCCAACTTCCATTTGCTTGAGAAAGACTTCTGAACGCTTAACTCCTGTTTGACTTCCTGGGCTAGAAAGCTTCTTAGTTTTAATGCACTGAAATGCAAGTGTTTTACACAGTGTTTACACAGATGTTTTACACATCACTTACACAGTGATGAAATTCCAATTTTCCAATTTTTTTCAAAGCTGAGAAGTGATCAATCTTTATATATAATTCAAATTTGGTTTTGATGAACTATTAGTTCCATAAACCAAACTTGATCCAATTACAGCTATTAGGCATTTCAATTTAACATGTATTCAACATTTTATCTGCCTTTACCATAAGGCATCATTTTAATTTCCTTCTTAGCTGCCATTTTACAAATTGCTGCAATTTCACCTGCCTCTTATTTGAAAAAGAGATAATAAATTCAAAGGCCAACTTTAGGGCTTTTACGGCAGCTTCCAAGCTTCCTCCTCCTTCTCCCCCGTCAAACTGAGGATTTTCTGTATGAGTAATTGTATTTGACCTATTTATTTGCTGGCACACTACTTTTTTTTTTTCTCCTTTCACAAAAGAAGGGGAAAGAGAAGGAAGGAAATGCTAAAGTAGCCTCTGCCTAATAATTTTAAACCAAGCTCTACACAGGAAGGTAGGCTCTCACATCACGACAGTTACTCTTATTTACCAAGAATGACTTCAGCTACATTCCCCTATCCCCAGAGGGTGACAGCTGAGCAACTACTTAACAGACCGGCAAAAATGCTTGTCTGTGTGTTTCTTGGAGCCACCTACACATAATATTTGTGTTGCAAAGGAAAGCCTTCTCACTAGCAAACCAACTTTAAAAGCCCTTCTGATTTTGACTGATGCTAGCTTTGGCTTCACAGGCACAGATATTAAAAAAAAAAAAGCAACTTTACTCCTTTTGGAGACTTCATCTGTATCTGTCCCTGCAAAGGGAAGGGGCAGGGAGCGGGGCAGCTTAGGACTGCCATGGAGCCTTCAGGCCAAAGGAGAAAGCACCTCTGCGAGCCTAGGACGCTCTACAAAAGCAGCTGCTGGAGGATGGAACAGCACTGCCTTCCAAGGAGGGGGCTCCATCAGGGAGGAAACCTACTATAGAGAGCAGCTGCTTACTGTCAACTGCCACCCCCACCCTCATCACCTGCCCCCACAAAATTTACTGCACACAAGACAGACAGGGGCATGTAGAGCCCTTCTCCATGCTCCAAGCATAGGTATCTGCTTTTGCATCCCCTCTACACTGCCATGAGAAGCATCAGAGACACACACAAAGAAAATGAGCTGTGAATATGCATAGGAGGTGCTTCTGCATTTGCTCAGACGGAAAATGTACAGGGGAAGACAGTATTCACTCTGAGGATTACCTATGTTTCTATTTATTATTTTTTAATCCTGTTAGACAGTATTTTTGTTTACACTTTATATATAAAACAATTCAGGATCACCCCTTAAAATATTCTGCCTATTTTAATGAATTTTTTTCTGGGATCAGTATTTCATGAAATAAAAGCAGAAACAAGCTGTAATCCATCCTGTATCTTTGATTTCTCTTCCTTATATTTATTTGTCCTTTCTGTTTCTTTATCAAACCCTACACCAGAACAAAACAGAGTCCCATTAAAAGTAATAGATTGTCATCTACAGATTTCCAAGTGTCGTGTAATTTTTATTTAATACTTAAATGACAACAATGTATGTGTTGTACTGTATTTTACTGGCAGTTGCCACAGCAGAAGACATTCAAGGACCTGCAAGTTAGTCAAACTGACAATTGCTCTAGGCAGAACTCAAACTTCTTTTCCTCTAGAAAAACATGGGTTCTAAGGCATTATCAGATACGTTGCTGTCCAATGTGGGGTGAAATCTTTGGTAAAGAAAATAAGGTTTAGCAGAGTCTGAAGCATCTTCTAAGACCGTTCTGGACAAGATAAAGTTTGTAATTTGTTTTATTGTGTGCTTTCCCCTAATCCGTATGTTCAAGAGGCAACTCAGATTCTCAGCATCATCTGTGATTTGTGCTGACTTCCAAAAGGACCTGATCCAGTTTCTTAGGTTGTTTTGGTTTGATTTTCTTATAACAGCACCAGCTGTTTGCAGACAAAGCAAGCTACTTCCTTCAGAGGTACAATCTGTGTCACACTCTCAGAACCCAAGTAATACAATGACTAAAACATTTAATTATGTCATTCCCTACCTCAGCCCACTCAACAGTGTGTCCAGCGAGTGTCAACACTGGTCAAGGTGTCAAATGCATGACAGCCATCTTGAACTATATACCTAAGGCCTGGCTGGCAGCTTATTTCATGTAACAAGTCTACATAGTAGAAAAATGATGTTGGTATTTTCTAAGTGTTTCATGCCTTCCACAGTCATAAAACACTTAGGCAAATCACTCAATAAAGAAACAATAGCAAGATACAATTTGTAGCTGACTTGTAATGAGTTGATAATTTGGTTATTACTGGAAGCTATTTTACCTCTGAACAGACTAAGTTTTTAATATAGAATTAAACCACTAAGAGTTGAAAAAAACCACCTTTACTAGAAATGTTCCATAAGAGCTGCCTAGAAATAGGTAAACAGCACTTCATTTCCACCCCCTAAACAAATAGGGTCACGTTAATAAAAAAAAAAAGACACCAGTACTCCTAAAAGCAAATAGTCATATCTGAAAACGCAACTGCTACACCTTAACAACTTTAGCGTTTATGGATCAAGCAACCTGTTTTGAGCCCACATGATACAAGTAGTTCAGCAAAGCATGAACTTCAGAGAACAACAGTAATTATTCTACTTTAAAAGTCTTCTACAGCACTTGATCCCTGGAGCACTTAAATGCAGAAAACAATATCCTGACAATGAGTTTGTGGATTCCTGTATTCTCTATTCATAAAGCTCTCTCTTTGAATGCAGAGACTGTACTGAAAAATCACCAATTTCTCTGACCCTAGTGTTTCTATTTTACAGCAATTCAGGGCATGTTGTTCAGGCTTCTACATAGATTTGTGCTTCATCCAGTCTGGCTTAAATTATTAGTGTAAAACAATCCTAAGAGTTGCAGGTTTAGCTACAAACAAAACAAAAAAATCAGGTAGTCCAAAGTCACTATATTAATTCATAGCCTAGAGCTGTCACAGTATACAGCAGCTTTCTAACTTGTGTTGGAAATGCTCCTCTGGCCGTTTGGAGGGTTACTATGAAGCAGGAGGTACCCTGGCACTCTTGTGTTGAGTAATTCTGAAAGATCTGTTCCTTAAGAGCTCAGCTATTCAAAGGGTACCTGACAGGCTGATCTAGCTGCACAACTGACTCACCAGAGCACATCAAGCTTTAGATACATGGGTGTTGAATAAAAGCTTTTTAACGCCATTCAAGGGAAGATTGTTGTGAACTGAATACACCTGGAAGGCCTGCTCTAGGGGGAAACACAGTTATTTTTAATTAAAAAAATGTCCAGGGTGTTACATTAATTCACTTCAACTATGACCATTTCAAGGGAGGTAGACATTTAATTTATGAAGGCTTTTTTTTTTTTTTAAGAGAAAAGGAAAATGAGGCTGTCTGAAAGCACAAATGGGAGTGAGACATCAAATGCCACTAAGATTTTAAATGCCAACTAGCTGATCTCCTTTCTCCTGACCACCCTCCAAAAAAACTCCCAACAAAAAACCCCACCCCACCAGCCAGTTTCCCCATTGCAGTCATTCATGGCTTTTTTTTTTTTTACAAGTCATTAGCCAAAGATCATGAGCCATCATTTCCAGACACTGTGACTACCACTGACAGTCACAAGGTTGTGGCAATCATTGCTCAAAAAAACCCCACTGTAAAACAATCCA
The DNA here is from genome assembly GCA_017639485.1 of Pluvialis apricaria. Classification (NCBI taxonomy): domain Eukaryota; kingdom Metazoa; phylum Chordata; class Aves; order Charadriiformes; family Charadriidae; genus Pluvialis; species Pluvialis apricaria. The sequence continues at coordinate 19,433,430 of CM030008.1, read as the reverse complement.
TTTTGTTATTGAAACGTTTGTACATGGGAGCATATCAAACCCACGATCCTTCCTACCATAAATGAACTAAACATTTCAACGTCAGTAACATTCTGGCCCAACACCATCTCCTGGTCTGTGTTACTTAGAGTCCTCAAGTGTCCAGGTATTCTTACCTTTACGCCATGGCCAACATCATCCAGCACCGTGTAGTCTATAGGTTTTCGAATATACCTTACAGGACGTTCCATGTTCGCTGGTGCTATAATTTTGTGAGTTCTCGATGTGTTCTTATTGGTCGTCAAAATGCCTATCTCTCTGCGAGCGACCTTTTCTTTATGGATGTCCACAGTCTAGATTAAAAACAAGAAAGTACGTGTTTCTTTAGGCATTTGCTGTTTTCTTTACAGAGCTATCTACACGTTTAGGCTTCACTATTAGACAAAGAGTCTGAACCAAGTTAATGCTGCTGGAAGGATGCCAGTTTATTGACGAAATGAATTTAACCTACATGAACATTGTCTGAAAATTACACTTTAATGAAATAACCAATATTAATAATAAAATTACAATTATACATTACTGCTTTGACACTCTAAAGACACTATACAGATACAGTCCTTGCAGATTAAACCTCAACATTCTTATGACTGACACTACTTATAAATTACTCCAACTCCACAGCTGGGAAACCAGGACAGACAAGCTAAGCAATTTGCCCACAGCCCCAGAGGGGACTACGCTTGGGAAGTCTGTGCGGTAATTTCTTTCAGCAAAGCCATCAGTGCATATCAGAGTCTGCATAGAGAAGGACTAATTTCAGCACTGAGGCTAGTTTCAGTCATACTGTTTATAGCAGCTTTACTAAAAGAATAAAACAGAGCCTTAAAGATGCAAATAAAGGAATATAAAATAAGCTGAGCTCTGTCATTTTATTAGGAAACACCTAAAGAGACAAAGAGAGATCAGTCCAGCAGTCTGTCAATGATCAAACTAAGCTTCACATAACAGACCCATGTTTCTACGTGCATTATAACCACCACTTAAACCCTAGCTGAAGAACAAGTACAAATCAAGCATCAGATGCCATAGGAAGTCCCACCTCTAGGAAGCCTAATTCAAGATTCAGGGATTGAATTTACTGGTTCAAGTACCTACTAGAACCTCAGGATCTCATTGCAGGAGACTGTATCTGACAAAAAACACCACTCTAAGTGACTTTGAACAAAACCTACCAAGCCACCACTTTTTCTACTAAGGAAAATAATTCTCAGTCTGTAAGCATCAATTCCTCCTGGAGAGACTGTCATAGAAACAGAGGGTCAAGGTTCAGAAAGAAAGAAAAAATCCTTGTCTATCAGTACTCATTTGGGTACATCTCTAGAAGTGGCCTCATTGTGGATCCATCCTCAGTGGATATTGTGATGAGCAAGGTTTTGTTTAGTGAAGCAGAGGCAAAGATGAAGCACAACATTAGTTTATATTTCACCCTATTTCTATACGAGGCAAGACGATGCAAGGTAAGCATCCAGGAAACGACCATTTCTAGGAAAGCCAGCATTCAGTGTTCAGAATTCACGATGAAATGCCTTCAATTGAACTTTTTCCATTAACTGGTGCACACGCTCAAATAATCTTAAACTCTCCTCAGTAAGTACAGAAAGAAATAAAATCCTCCTTAACAGCTTTGATACATTGCATTGCAGATCACAAGCAGGAACACAACTGGAGAAGTACCTAAAAGCAGTGATATCAAGCAAGCTTGTTTTCACAGCTTAAAGCTAAATAACAGACAACTTGTAACATTGCAAAGGGTTCTTTTACTTTGGAAACGCACGGAATCTTAATAGAAATAAGGGCTGTGATTTTCCAGAGCAATGCAAGACATTAAATGTGTATGTCTGCATTAGCTTCCTTGGAATAAGTTAATTAAGTATCCCAGTAAAGCTTTGGAGCAAGCTTTATTGTTCTAAATGCTCATGCTCTGAAAAATCACAAAGTCAGGAATAAAAAGCACCTTTCCAAATGAGACAATCCTATACATCAAGCATTTACCACTACATCAGTATCAGATATCAGCCACTGCACCCACGTTTGCTCTGGCAGCCAACTTCACAGATGACAGAGTGAAAACTTAAGAACAATACTACCCCTATTTCTTCAACTCTAGCTATTATGTATTCTTTTCCTTTTAGAGACTAAAATATACATGTTAGTTCTGCCTTTTAGTTTGCTTTCAGCAACGTCAAGAAACATTATCTGAGTGCTGTACTACATGTTCTTAGATCATCTCTCTTCCAATTCCTCCGTACAACCTGAACTCTTTTGTTCAATGATAATACCAGGTCTCAAACTATCTTACTGAACCCTTTAATAATATACAACTCTTCATATTTTGTAATACATGAGCACTGCACAGGTAAAAAAAAAAAAACAACTTTAGACTTACCTAAACAATATAGCAACAGAGAACACTGAGAAGAACATCCATTTAAGGCACATACTACAATGTTGTAAGAGGGTATTCTAAAATAATACTGTGCCACTTGAAATAAATCCATGCCCCTACTTCATGCTCACAAACATAATCTGTTGTTACCGATAAATTAATTTTTTGTTCAGTGCATGGACCAAAATGCATCTTTATACCAAGAGTTCTCTTAACATTTATATCAAAAGAAAAAATAAACAAAACAAAGCCCTTCAAAGTACAAAAAGATGTATCTTCTCCTAGCAGGTAGTCCATGAAAACTGACTTTTCCTCCCTGCAATGAACAATGAAAATTTTATAAGTTACTAGAGCAGAGGATAAGAAATTCCAGTAACAGATGCTGTATACCATACATCCTTTGGAAAATTATTTAACAAATAAATTCTTGTTAACCAAAAAACCCTACCTTAGAACAGTAAAAGAGCAGATATTAATTATATCAGACAGCTTATCAAAAATTAAATATCGAACATTGATTTGTAAAGTCTTTCCACAGATTTCAGCAATGTAAACCAAGCAAAGAGAAGACTATTTGTATCACAATACAGGGCCAGCAACTTAGGGCACATATGTAAGTCTTGAACAGCATGCAGGCATGCCTGTGCAAGAGACTAACTCACTGTTCAAAGGAAATGAGACTGCAACTCTTACCACATCTGGTACACTGGAAAAGCAAGGCAGTATTTTGTCTCTATGCAAAGCAAAGGCTCCCAGCTTATGCTCTGCCCAGAGCAATATGCTGTCCATCAGCTACTAGACAGCATCCTGCTTTGTCAAGAAGAAATGACTTTTTCTAGATCTACCAAGACTGCATGTTATTAATTATTATGTGATCATTATGCAAAACAAAGCACGTAACAGTTGCTCATTTTTGTATTTTTATTTATACCTATTTGCTTGATGTTGATGTGGAAGTTTCTTGTATAGTCACAGGCAATATTTTTCACTTCCAAAAGAGGAAAAACCCAAAACACAAGCAATTTTTAGCAGGATAGCATAGCTACCCAGACAGACAACAGTTAATTCTCAAGAGAGACAAACCACATATGCCAGGTAACAGCCAAACTATACCATTCTCAAAGCTCTGGCCACACTTGGCACCTGTAGCTACAGTAAGTGCTCTGATATGGTAACAAGACAGGTAAACAGAAGTTAGTTTGTGATTTCATGCACAAAACCTACTTTTAAACGTCAAAGATGGAGAGGAGCAAAGTATAGCAAACCAGCTTGGGTTAACACAGGTTAACAAGCACTAGCAAACAATCAGACCAGCTTCAAGTATGCTTGGCCTATGCCAAAACATAAATACATAGCATAATCTAAAATTTGGGTAACAGGGATGCGATTCTCACTCCTAGACAACATAATCCAGCAAGAAGTCGTCCAACATTGTAATTATTTGGCAAAGATGGAGAAGACAGCCCTTCCAAAAGCACAACATGTTTCCTTTGGGAAGCAAATTTAAACTAAACCATCAAACAGACCCCTTTGCCATTATAACTGGGTGCTAGGGACCATGCCAGCTAATCCCAGAAGCAAAATTAAGCTTGGAGGTTGATGGAACTGTTAATGATTAGCTGCCTCTGCTATCTGTCTGCTTCAAACCATATGGAAAAAAAAAACAGTTGATCAACAGGATGTAGAGTTAAATTTTAACTGTTTCCTTAGAAGTAGCCTCAAGGCCAAGTGCAGCACAGCAATGATACAGCAAATACTTGTTCTTTTCTTTTTCTGTGCTGCAGATACCGCTTTACCCATGTGCTACAGGGTGCAATCCCAGGACAAACACTTTACAAGAAACAGAGACTGCAGTACATTTGGCCAAGGTAATTTGAGGATATATCTAAATATTTTAATAAAGCCCACATATATAGGGATATCTAAAAAAAAAAGGAAAAAGAAAAACAACTTCAAGCTTTGATTATCCTTTTAATTCTGAACCACTGCAACTCAAATTTATAAGCCACATACTCACACAGTCACTGCTTCTCTCCCTACATGCGCACACAGATGGTAAAGAGCATGGGGGAAAAAAAGAAAAGAAAAAAAATATATATATCTGTCAAATCAACTTAGCAACCAGGCACTGCCAACTTCAGCCTGTCCTGAAGGACAACTCACTACACTAATACCACAGATTTACACCAAGCAAATACCCCTTAGATTTCTGTTAAATCAACTGATACTCCAGAACTGTTGGGCAGGAAAACTGAAAGCTCCACTTAAGGTTTCCTACTCTGCTCCTCCAAGAATGAAGCTGTAACAGCACACACACTCACCGGGCAGAGGGGACGGGAGAAGCGCTGTGTGGTGCTGTACAGCTATCTTACCAGCAAACTGGAAAAAGCTGCCAGGCTTTTGGGAAGAGTGGCATGACAGTTAAGAGAAGAGAAGAAGAGCTGCCCAGTCCTCAACAGCAAAAACAGTGGCTATCAGGTAAAAACAGCAGACAAACAAAATCCTCTAAAAGGGAGTCTAAGATACAGTGTAGGAAGCTACAGATTAAAAAAATAAGAAAAAAAGGCCACCAAAACAAAGAAAAGAAAAATCAAACCCCCACACACTTTCACCCATGAATTTGAGGATGACTGAAAAGTTACTTCAAGGGCATTTCCTTCTAACATCCGAAACACATCAGACAAAAAAAATCCTAAAGTTACACCACCAGTTTTACTGACAGTTTTTCAGGCCATTTCACGCAATGGTTTTAAGAACTTTTATTTTCACATCATGAACATCCTTCAAACAAATGTCCTGTGCTGCACAGAGCTGCAAGTCAGTAACTTTTCAATTTGTCTCTAGGCTCACTCAGACAAGAAGAAACATAGGCTCAAACTCCACAGGCTTCCTCAAGCTGCTACTTCAGAGAAAGCAAGGAGAAAAGGAAGGCCAAATAGCTTGTTATTAGCAACAGTCTTCTGTAATTTTGACATTGCTCCCCTTTCCCGCTTTTTCAGTTTGTGGTTGAGTATAGGGTTGGATCTGTTACTAACACTTTATTTCAAATAAGTAAAGCCCTGGTTACAGGGTAATCAGCATTACACGTATCTGAATGTTAGCAGAATAAATCAGAATTACTTTATACACGCAAAACCACAGACATAAGACATATCAGCCATGCACGCTGCATGACCTGTTACCACTTCCCACCCCCATCTTCCCAGCATACTTGGTGTAATCACACTTACTGAGCCTCAGTAACCTGTTCTGCGCAGTTGGTGCTGTACTTCCCAGAAGTAATCTGTTCCACACCTCAAATGCTGTGTGCAGTTTTGGGCACCTCAGTGCAAGAAGGACATCAAATTATTAGAGTGTGTCCAGAGGAGGGCAACCACAATGGTGAAAAGTCTCGAGGACAGGACTTTCAAGGAGCGGCTGAGGTCACTTGGTTTGTTCAGCTGGGAGATGAGAAGGCTGAGGGGTGACCTCATGGCAGCCTACACCTTCGTCAAGGGGGGCAGCGGAGGGGGAGATGCTGATCTCTCTCTGATGACCAGCGATATGACACAAGGAAATGGAATGAAGCTGTGTCAGGGGAAGTTCAGATTGGACGTTAGGAAAAGGTTCTTCACTCGAAGGGTGGTCGGTCACTGGAACAGGCTGCCCATGGTAGTGGTCAGGGCACCAAGCCTGTCAGAGTTCAAGGAGCATCTGAATGATGCTCTTAGTCACATGGTTTAGTTGTAGGTAGTCCTGCGAGGAGCAGTGAGTTGGACTCGATGATCCTTATGGGTCCTTTCCAACTTGAGATGATTCTATGCTACAGCCAGCATCATTGAAAGGCAAGTTAATGAATGAAACACTGTTCTTTCCATTCTGTATCTGAGCAGTGAAATTCCCTTAACCAAAGGGTGTTGCTGGCAGTATAAAAGAAATGAATGACATAAGGAAAAAAAAAAGATCTCTAGTCAAAGACAAGTCAATTGGAACACTAGATTTGATGTATCAAGTCAGACTAGCAATTCATCAAATATGGTATCTCCTTTCAGCAGAAACTGTGCCTGATGTTACACAAAATACTGGGCAAAGACACAGGTTTCAGGTGGAACCTAGTCAATAAAACTATGCAATACCTGGAACAGTGAGTAGTGCAAAGCAGTTCAGTTTCCGTCCTCGACCTCTGGGACAATTACCTAGGCTCCAAGCTTATTTATGTTTGAATGCAAAAGGCAAGATCTGTTCTATTACTGGTAAAAATGAGCCACAGCTTCAGATTTAGTTGCTCATAGCAGTAAAATATGTAGATAGTTGACTGTTACAAACATAACAAACACCAACAAACATTTCTAGTAAACACACATTTTCTATTATGTACTACAAGCTCATACACCCAGACCATAAACTGTAATGTTAACCAAAAGAAATACAACTTAAGAAACAAACACTAAGGTGCTTTCAGCACCCTTTAGTAAAGAAAAAAAACCCTAAACTCTCACTCTTCGTAATTTGTTCCTAGACCCAGCTTTAATATTATCCCTTATTGTCATTCTCCAAAACTGCAGATTTCATTATCTTCCTATATAATTTACACAATAAGCTTCCCTGAAATTAAAAAATCTGATGAGACCAAGAACATTGACCTATTCTGTTTTAGAAATACAGATCTATCCCATTGCTACTTCCATAAAGAAAGCACATTTAATAAGACTTTTTAAATAAACGAGTTATGGTTAATTGAATAATATCACTGAAGAGATCCTGGACAATGCACATTGTACAGGCTACCTGCAAGGAAGTCAGTTTGACCTACAAAAAGGACAATAAAACCCCCAGCTTTAATGAGCTCAGCCAGACAGCTAACTTCTTCAGGGAGAACACCATTTAATGCTGTTATTTTGTGAAGGAAATTCAAAAGAAAAATTAGTATATTCAGCACAGGGAAGCATGAACATATTTACACTGCAAGAGAAATAGTCTACAGAAAAGATCAATTACGGGTTCAAGGCATATCAGGCATGAAAAAGTGTGAGTAGCTTGAGTTGTTTAAGACATCATGTACAATCAGGTGTCTACACAATGTTACAAATTACATCCTTCATTAACTCTTGATGAAAGTACAAGTACTTTAAGTACTTGGCTTGATTACTAATGCTTATATATTGTCTGATCCCCATCAAGATAGTGTCCAAGAAACTCAAGAATTTACCTACAGAAATAAAATAATTTATGTCCATCTCTTGTCCAGGAGAGTCCAAGTGCTAAGCAAGCCTGGCCTCACTGGAGATGCAGAGAGCAGAGCGCCAATGCAACTGGCACCGCTCACCCTTGTTTATCGTTATGCACACACTCATTTATCCCATGGGGATCTTCTCCAAGCTATGAGGCTCTACTGGCATTGAGAATTATAACTGTCAATTCTATTGACTACAAATAGTTTGAATACCCCAGCTGTGTCTGCACCAACTCAGACCAAAACCGGGCAGTTTGGTGGGCATCTGCCTCTTCCTAGTTCTTCAGCACAGACATCTGGTTAAGTCAACCAACATCTGAAAAGCATATAAAAAAACTGAAAGAAATTTTGACAGAAGCACTGCCCTGTTTCAGTGACTGGTGGAGCCAATCCTATCTCTAAGGTAGAAGACTGATGCAACATTTTATCATGCCCAGTTAGCCATCAGCTGTGTGAAGTTCAAGTCCCTAATTAGCTTTGAACAAATCTTCATCTGAAGGTATCATACTAGAAACTTTATACTGGTTATCTTTAACTTTCACAGTAAAAAGGGGAAAGGTCCTCCTTACCATCCCGCCCCAAGAGATTAATTCAAGACATCTTTGATGGCCCCTTCTGCAGTCACCAGAATCAAGTCTGCTAAATACTGTCAACTTACCAGTCAACCCACAGAAGAAAGCTAGTGCTAGCAACAAGCAAGAGTAACTAGAGGAGAAGAAAGAGAGAGGTGCTTTTTCTCAAATTCTTTTAAGAATATAAGGATTTCAAGGCTTTATTATTTCACATACACAATCCTTCAATCCAATTTTCCCTAAGGCTAAAAGTCAGTTGCCTGAACATCAGTGTCTAATGTCATCTGAGAATCCTCAGAATACCCTGCCATGCCTTCTGAAGCTGCACCATGAAAGACAGGTCTCCTGTCACATCTGAAGCATTTAGACATCTAAGTTTCACCTTGTATGTTTGCTTTGTATGTGGTGCTGGCAATGTAGGAGGCAACTGAAATAGATTTAAGAGTTGTATTTCCAGAGCTGCAAATCCAGCAATATTTTCTTCTAGGTTTATAGATAGAAGCTTCTCACACATTCCCTTCAGCATACAGACAAGTTACAATAGTAGGACAGGCTCTCCAGAAAGCTTCATCTCCTGAAGTCCTGGTAAATCCAGGCCTCTTAAGGTAAAAGGCTAGAGGACCCAGATAAACCATGTCTCACGTAATCTGATACGCCACCTTCCTTTTCCTGCAGAGAGGATTCACAATCAAGAGCTTTTACAGATTAACACAATGAACTAAGGCCATCAACACATATTCACCAGCTTGTGCAGTCTATATAAAATGTTTAGCATTATCAGAAGGGAAAGGCACTAGACAGAACAAAGGAAAAATAATGAAAGAAATACTAAGGCATATTACCAGAGGTAACATGTATGTAAATGTACATATTTTTATATCTTTATACACATAAACAATATATATTTTTAATATATATATATGACCACAATGCTAATAATGCATTTTACTAATATAATCCAATGTCGGGAGGGTTGAAAAGTGGTGGTTGTGGTTTTTATTTTGACAGTTTATCACTGGATTTCTTCAATTATCTCTGAACACAGATTATATGCCAGTTTAGTCCTATGGAGCTAGCTCTTAAGAATTTAAATCTTTTCCTGTATATACACTAGCAGATTTTCTCAGATTCTCCTAGCAATCACCATCGGCATAAAGCAGACCAGATTTCAGCAAAGGTTTGAAGATATTTTCTACCTTTACATAAGTAAACATATCAGGACAGTTGGGAGGAGGGTGTCGGGGAGGGAAGTATACCATTGGCATCCCATTTACTCAGGACAGTTTGCTTGCTGTATGTCTTTAGAATTCAGAAGCACAGAACATAAAACAACAATGTACATAGTCCATAGCATGTCCTGCTCCAATATTTCCTAAGATGTACAAATTTCCATGCAAGGCATACTTGAAAGAAAATTGACTCCTGACCAACAGAATGTGTGCTAGCAAGTGTGAAAATACTTGTATGTCTTAAAAAATAAATAAAAGGAAAAAAAGTGGGGGCGTTGATAAGCCTCATTAAAAAAATCAAGAAGCTGAAAACAACAGCTACAGAAACAAGCTTACAGCTTACTGGCTGCAAACAAATAGCCTCACCTTTAGCCCTCTTGCTGTTATGAAACTGGGAGCCTTTCTTCCAAAAGGAAGACCAGGGTTCACTGAGAATTGGACTCAAAGACCCCAATTCCCAAGACACAATCTGTGAAGTGGCACGTACACCCATACAACAGCATTGAAAAGGAGAGGGAAGAGAGGTCTGTTCAGCTAAAGGATTATTTATATATATGCTTTTCAGAGTACCCTATTGGCAAATCTAGTCACATATTTTACTGGAGAAACCAAGCACAAAGGGGACACGAGGCAAGGACAGACCAGAGGGGCTGGGACCGGGTGCGTGACATTCTAGGACAAGAATCAGAGCAAAGAAACCAGCCTACTCGTCCAAGAGCCAGACTTGACTTCATGCCTGATTTTTCTTTCCTGGTGCCAACTGGAAATGGGAGGACTGCTATGGAGGACACCTATTCATCCTTCAGACAGGACAGAAGGAAAGAAGCTTCTCACATTCTCTAACCGCTACTTCGGAGCATGTTCGTGCAAGATGTCGAGAACATAAAGTGGGACAGCTGAAGGAAATAATTAAGTCTCTTCTGTGAAATACCACCTTGCAGAATTAGGCTCTGCAAATAACGAGCATCTATGGAGAGATACAAGGGCATCTCATAACACCCGCTGCCTCCCACCTTGCCCAACCCAAAGGAAGATCATGTCAACACAGAGCATAAGGAGGGGAGGTCTACAGGAGTATCTTTGGGAACAGGGAGAGGGATGTAGGAAGGAAGACTGGCAGATGGCAACTGAAGCAAATGGAGCTAAAGTCCTATAGAAGAAGAGATTTTTAGCAGCTCTTAACGGAGGCCCTCATTATGGAAAGAAAACAGTTAAAACAACAGTCCTCCCTCCTCCCCACTGCATTGGTGAAATACCAGAAGCACTTTGCTAAAGCTCACGAGTATGGGGGAAATGGAACTTCAAACATCTGGAGTATGGAGGTCAGACAGTGCTGCAGAAGCAGCTGGCCCTGCACGAAGGAGGCGGCTGTCTGCTGGGACGTCAGGCGAGTGAAGGGAAGAGGTGGGATGGGTCTGTGGCTAGGAGCAAGAGCCTGGAAATCAGCAGATTGAAGCTCTATTCCTGGCTTCGCCAGACTTCCTGTGCTACGCCAAGCAAGTCGCTTCGCTGCTGGGGCCAGCTTCGCAGAGCTGCCCACCTGCAGCAGCTTTGAGAACAGACATAGACAGAGTGTAGGTGGGCACAGGTGTAGGCAACACTGCCATAGCTGTCTGCTCTGAGCACAGTGAAACACAGCAAAGACAAGATTTCTCTGTAAAACAGCTTCCACCTATGTTTTCAATTGCTACTGAAAATGCAGAAGTGAGTTATGGATCATACTTCCCATGCTTTGACAAACCCTACTGCCGATTTTAACCATTTGAGCAAACCAAACATACACACACTTCAGTAAGTGTGTTGGGAACATTACTCAAAAAAACAACAACAAAACAAACAAGCCCTCCAATGACCTCTGATACATGTTCATGGGGAACGCAACATGAATTTTTGCATTCTAGCTAACTTTTTTTCTGTCTTTCAAATTCAACTGCTTTTTGTCTTTCAAATTCAACCTCTTCAAGAGTGAGTACAATAAACAGGTAGGAAAAAAGAATCTAACATAGATCTCTGTGGGAGGACAGAGAAGGGGAGATGGGGAGATTATTTGCAACTATCTTCTACATGGCTCAAAGTCTGTGGCTTTTCAGCATTAAAAGCTGGGAGCAGGGGAGAGAGAAGTAGCTTCTATGGTGTTATTCCCTGTTCTAACACAAAATGCCCCATCACTCTAGAATATGCTTTCCAGTCTTTGCCAGAGATTCAGCTGTGGCTGAACACCACACCCCACCACTTCACAACCACTGTGCTGCAGGAAGTACAGACCCAGCTCTGCGTCAGATCAAAACCACAGCACATGGCAAATTAACAATTGCTAACCATCCACTTGAGTTTCATGCTGTATGACAAATACCTTTTTGAAGGACAGTTGTCCTACTCAGTCCTCCCTCTGCCCCCCTCATCTTCCCTTCACCAAGACAGGATTCTGATAAGGGAACTACCAAGGTACATCCCCTCTTCTCAGTGAACTGAATAGACATTTCAATGATTAACTAACACCAGTTGCATTGCTAATACAAGTTTCCAGATGAAAAACTATCTAAATGGAACCAAAGACTTATTATATTTGAACACAAGCCAGAAATGCAAAAATCTGCTGATTAAAAATAGTCTTTAAAATAGAAGATACTTCAAAAGAGAACTATTTCAAGTGTACAATCCTAATGATTGATTTTGACAGAACAACAGTTGGGATGTGCAGTCATTACATGTTACGTTTGTATTCAGTCTTAAAAAGCACAAAAAGCAGATAAATGCTTTTGATTATGCAAAGTCAAAATCCCAACTGTATGTGTGAATGTATTTCTGTACCTGAAATTAGATTTTAGTAATTTCAAATTTCTTTTTTGCTGGGTATTCCTCAAGATATGCATGCATGAGTAGGCTCATTAAAAAAAAAAAAAAGCAGCAAAATATGCTTATGCAAGCTCCCACATGAGAGTTTCAGCATTTTAAAGTGGCTGAATGAGTCCCTCTCTTCCTTACTAGAAGCAATGCACTTGTCTAGAATTAAACAAAACATACAAAGCTAAATATATTCTTGACTGAAGGAAAGCACAAGGACAAAAAGGAAAAATTAAAAGGCTTCTTCAGTAGTTTAGACGCACTAAAGAACCACCATGGGAGTAGAACAAAATTGTATGTCTAACGAAAAGCATTTTGTGTGCCAAAAAAAGCAACTTCATAGGAGATGAACATGTGCGATTGCAAAGAGCACTGCAGGTGGCTGAAAAGGAAATAATCTAAAAAAAGCCTATAAAAAAATAAACTCAACAGAACAAGTTTGAACTTTCTGAAAGTTTGACTGAGGTAAGGACCCGATAAAGCTGGAATAACAACAAGCCAGAACGGTCATGCCTGAACAACCCCCACCAAAGCCAAACCCCTCACATTTAATTGTAACTTGGCATTTCTAACGGGGGGGGGGGGGGGGGGGGGGGGGCTGGGCAGGGAAACTGGGATGACAATGACCCACCAAAAAAAGTGAGCTAACATTAGCTTTAATTTATCACCTCTTTAGTGCTTTAGTTTATCACCTCTAATAGAAAAAATAAAGTATTTTCCTATGATAAAGGTTATGTTACATGGTTGGGATAGTGGATTTATTGCATATCTCAAAATAATCATTATGCTAAAGAATAACAAAACCCCCACATAAAATGTAGTCTGATTTGTCACATGTACCTGCTTGAATGTTTTCTGAATTAATTTTCAGGCAAATACTTTTCTTAAAAACCAAAACCAACCACCACCAAGCAGCGGAAATCCAACAAAAAATACAAGCAAAACCCACACATACACAGACAAAAATTCCTCTCCCAAGCAGCCCGCTACTCCACATGAATTCAGGGCCTATGAGGTGTCCAAGATTGACAGTCCTGGGACAGATTGTTTCCTTAAGACATAAAACAGGGACAATATATGTGGAAATGACGTTGAGTATCCTTTAGACACCTGCCAACATAGTTTTGACTACAAATCATCCAAGGCACAATGTTATTTCTATACCTCTTTGATCATATCTCATTTGATGGCAGTGATATAAGCTAGGGGGAAATCTACTGTTTTTCAGTTGGGTCAGCACTGCACCAAGAGTACCTCGCAAGTATTAATTAAACAGCCATCAGATAGTTAAAGGCTGTATTATCTACACCACAAACCCTCTTGGCTTAGTGCCACAAACACAGCTTACCACACATGAAATTTCTTTTTCTCTTCTTTTGTTTCTTAAATGTACAAAGGTTGAAGATTAACAGTTCTTTTCTGGAAAAATGTAAAGTTCTGGATTTTTTTCAAGATTTTGTACAAAGCAAGCAAGTCTCTACGGCAAACAACTTTGTTGTGACACTACAAGGTGCTACTGCAATGTAAGGATAAATAGCAATAGCCAGTTTTTTCCTCTTGTCCTCATTGCTGATGACTCTTACCAGTAAAATAAGATGGCAGGAACAAACCTTAGCCACTATAGATCCCACTTAAAAGTTTCCAGTATACTTTTGCCACTCTGAAGTTAACTTACTACCCATACTACTACCTTCAGCATATTATTGCAAAGCAGCGCTCTTCCATGTCACTTTAATATCAAAACAATTAGGATCTGACAAGCTCCTCACTTTTGTTTTCAAAGACAAACATAGAACAAGACAGTTCAATTCTGACCCAGCCTCCCCTTTCTCAAACTCCCTTCAGTAACCAGCTATCCCTTCTGAAGGTACATCAGAGGAAATGCTTAGAAGTATCATGAATTTCACTCAGCTCAAACTTCTTCTGAAATCCCAATTTCCACAGCATTGTGCATCGAAGCCTATTAAGATACTCTAGCAAAAAAGGAGAGTTAACAACAATTCCCTCACAGGTTTTCTAAGACTGTGTTACTATTTTGGACTGAGCCACACAGACTTCTTGTGATTTGGCATATATTAAGTGAAAGCAGGAGACAAACAACCAAATCACAAGCATGTATGGTGACGTTTACCAGTTTAATAGGGTGGGGAGGAAGGGACAGGGCAGAGATGGAATTGCTAAGGCTGCTCTACTTCTCCATTGCCATTTTAATTTCCACACACAACTAAAAGAGGAAGTCGCGCATTGTTTCTGTAAATGGATTTCCCTTAGCCTCCTACTCTTAGCCACAACCAATACGAAATACTGCAATTGTATCTGCTGGGAACATCCACATGGCCTCAATAGTCCTAGCACCTCTTACGCCGTACTGAGCCACAACCTTCCCCAGCCAAAACTTTTCTAGACTAAGGGTGGGCACTCTGGAAGAGGACCCTGGCCCAAGAAGAAACCATGCCACCAGTCAGCCCCTCCTCCAGGACCACCTCTCAGGCTTGTACACACACACACACCCCCCAGCAGTGAGTTCTTGGCTCTGACCTGTGCAAGTGCACCTGAACACAAATGCTGCAGCCTGATGGCAGGTTGAAAGGCAGTACAAGCCTTGAAGGGAAGTCTTGTGCATAGGCACAGGGAGGAGGACATCACTATGTCCCCGCTGCTGAATGCATTATTCCACTACCGTTACAGTAAATTCATTACACTGATCATGTGTTCATAAATTAGACATTTCCACTGTGCAGTTATTAGCATAATGATTATACTTGATTGCAAATGCTTGGGGAGAAGAAGAGTGTCTGCCATTGGGGAGGACACAGGAAGAAGCCTCTAGAAAGCAGCAGCCAGAAGTCTGTAGTTTTCAAGATCTTATCTCCAAGATAATTGAGCCCGCAGCTTGGGGGCGGGCAGACAAGAAACGCTGTCTGGTGTACCAGAGAATGGCAGGGGGGGAAAAAAAAAAAAAAAAAAAGAGACTGGCCATCTCTTAACATCACTTTTGCCTAAAGTTAGACATACATTACACAAATACTGACCAGTGAAGTATTTAAAGTTAACTGAGGAAGGTACACTGGTGCCCTGGTAAAGGTGCTCCAAACATTGTGGTGGGTTACAAGCATCTGAACTGCACCACAGTGTTTCAAAGGAAGGCCTTACAGCTCCACAATAACAAGCACCACGGACTCTTGTGTAACTGGCCACTGATCTGTGCAATACTGACAGCTAAACACATGCAGAAGAGGTACCGAACTTCTGCAAGAAACCTAACTGCGTGGGAAAGCGGCTGGGATCAATATACTGCT
The DNA here is from genome assembly GCA_017639485.1 of Pluvialis apricaria. NCBI lineage: Eukaryota > Metazoa > Chordata > Aves > Charadriiformes > Charadriidae > Pluvialis > Pluvialis apricaria. The sequence goes on along the minus strand of CM030008.1, from coordinate 19,417,846 downwards.
ACAGTTACCCCAATCAGGGAGGGAGGTGTGGGTGAGAAGTGAAATACTTCCCTGAGAGATAAGGGGGTACCATCAGGACACAATTTAATGGACTACAAAGACAGCTGTGCAAACTTCTGTGGCCTGCCTCCTCCCCACTGCTTCGGTAAAGCCTGGTTTTCCTAAGTGAGGTCAATGTACTTTTTGGATTTACATTGTGTATATCCATCCAGCAATACAGTCAGTTTTTAATCCCAGAAGTATATAGCTAATGTAAACAACAACTATGCATTTGTTTCAAGAACTACCACGATGAAAAAATTGAGGCAAATGGGCCAGAGGGGAAGAGTACACAGGAAAAGTATCTTTATTCAAGTAAGATCTGCAGACTGCTCACAGTCTGTTTTTCCAGGATGTTTGCTTAAGTCACATAATTGTTTGCAGAACCTCTGCTTTCTAAAAATGCATTTGGAAAAATTCACACCACACTTTCTTTATTCTGTTCCTACTGATTAGATGATACACAATCAAACACAAATGAAACACAAACAAACTAGGTGATATGTATTATCCAATAATGACGAGTCAGCAGCATTCTCTGTCTTATTTCAAGCAAACATTTCACATGAAAAACAGTCTTTTAAAAGTTTTTCAAATAATTTCCAAAAGAATAAATGCTTTAGACACACTTATTCTACGTAATTCAGCCAGCTGTAGTAGAGAACACCTCTGAAGAGTTTCAGTATTGACTGAAGGATTATGTATTTAACGCAATCCAGGGAAATAGTTTCATAAAGATGTTGAGTTGAAAATAAGATGCAAGTAACTTGGAGCTCTGGTCCCATCTAGCTCCTTTTGCTCCCAGGTCTGGAGGTCTAGAAGTAAGAAGAAATCTAGCTGGGACTGAAGGTTGATATTCTCTCTGCCAGCCAAGAGGCACAATGCACTGCGGGACAAATGCTTGAAGCAGCAAAATCCCAAGTGATTTAACTTGATTTTCTCTCAGTGACAGCTTACGGAAACCATCACCCACTTCCTGAAGTTTAATTATTTGTTAATGTGCCACAGCCTGCACTAAGAAAAGCAAAAACCACATTACTTTAACCAAAATACCATGAACACCCCCAGGAGTTCTTTCCTTCAGTTTTAGCATCCAGATGCCAGAGTGGCACCAGACTCTACCACTACATCAGGGATGCTTTAAAACTGTAATGTATGAAGGACAAGCACTTCTGTGGTCAACTGTCAAGCTACTGTCAAAACAAGGCACGGACAGATATGTCTACAGGTCACATGGATGAACACCATCCATATAACACAGAAAGATATGCTTAATTATACATCAATTTAGGAGGAGGCTAAAACAATGATACATAAGCAGTGAACAGACCATCCTCAGCGTGCACAGAGGAACAAATAAAGGATCGTCTAGCTCCTGTCAGCTTACAGGCTTATAACCCTGTCAGTGCTGTCTCTTAACATGAAATTTAGGGCGTATGAGGAAATTAAATCTAAACACAGTGGCATAGGTAAGAGATTAGATAGCTGAGAAAGTCTAATTTGTTTCAGGCTGTTTGACTGGACTTCTCTTTACCTTAATGACCCATAATTACAGGAAGATAGCACATTTCTGGTATGACTTAGAGGTTGCACCTCCCACATGGAGATTGTCCTCATTTACTTCAGTGTCTTACTCATCACTACAGCAAGCAAAAGGTGCCCTGAGTTGGAGCACTGAAATAACATAATATCCACTCTTGAATGCCATGTTTCATCTGCCATAACACACATGCAGATCAACTGCATAATTTCAAGCTACGTTTATTAACATTCAGGTTTAAATAGTACTTGAATTTCTTCTAATTAAGAGGAATAAACAAATTTCCTAGGCCACATGAGCTGGCATGTTATTAGTTTACTGTACACTATCTATCAGCTATTAGAGATTAAGAATAAGTACACTGCTCAAAAACTTCAGTAACACTTTTCCAGACTAGTTTAGGAGATAAGCCTTATCCACAGTACAACTCATCTCTTTTAGTCCTGTACTACATCTGGCCATTGCTCCATCTTGCCCAATACTTGACTTAACAACACACGTAAGAAAATCCTATAAATGGACAAAGAAGGATCAGCTTCCCAAAGATGACGTTTATCCCCTTTCCAGTCAGATAAAGGTTGATTTGTGGTTTGAAGGCTTATCCGGCAACCTCATACAGCCTAGTTTTGAACACAGTTCAAAAACATAACTTAAAAAGAAAAAACAATCCCAGAAGACACTGAGTTTAACAAGAAAGCAGAATCAAGCCCTTCAGTCATTATTCAATATTTCCTTGTTCTTATATTTTCAAAAGATGGCCCAGCTGACCTTTCCTGAAGCAATTATATGTTTTATTATTTCCATCATGATCCCTCTTAACTCTAAGGTCCCCATCCTACGTGTTCTCACTTTGTATAGAAGCCTAATAGCTTTTAATCACACCCTTGTTGCTCCTGGCTTTGCCACATACAGGAATTTGAGATGACATGACAAGATCAGGTTGACAAGACACTATTTTTCTCTTACAAGCACGGAACAGAGAAGCTAGATAGAGAAATAGCAAGCTATACTTCAGTCCCCATGTGACACCACACTAAATTGTACTGATGGATCCATTGTCAATAACCACCCCAGGAGAACACATGAACAGGTGAAGCTACAAAACCACTGCACATTAGCATTCATACAAGGGTACATTCAGGAAAGTCACAGCTATTTAGCAGATTCTCGAAGAGGAAGCAAACAAAATACAAGATCTGTGATCTTATGGTCATACACTACTTACATTTTCAGGCCCATAAAATCTAATTAGGCACAATATTATGCAAAATTATTAAATAATATAACTATTCACTGGAACCAGGAATGAACATTAGAAAGGAAAAAGACAGCTTTAGTAATCTATTTTTTGAAATTAAGGAAGAGGCAGACATACTTTTATGGTGGTTACTTCCACATGCACAGCCAGCGTTCCAAATGGGAATGACTGAAAAAAGTGAATCACGGCCTCCACTAGTTACCACTCAAACTGTGCTAGTCCAAAACATATTCTGATTTTTCTCAAAAAAAAGAAAAACCCAACATACAGTACAGCTTTTAACCAAACAATTCTACAGTTTTATTTCCACTACCACCAAGATGCCCTTTCTGTGATGGCACTAGCAGCAGGGTCAATTAAGAATCAATAATATTCTCTAATGGAGTAAGTAGTTCTGAAAAAATAATATTCATGGTAACCTATTTCTATTTAGGTGTTTAGCCATAAATTATATCAATTAATACAATTTCACACATACTTTTTTCCATTATGGTAACGTGAAATTTTTCACTTTGTGCTCTGCAACTGCCCTGGTGATGCAGAGGTCATACTGTCCCAGATGATGTTGGGGAAGGGATACGCACCTGGGCATAGCGGCAACATGACAAGTGTTTGGCAAGATTAACACAGTTGGATAGATTTCCACACTTCATACACACTTTTTCAAAGTTACAATAAAACAACAGATGTTGTCCCAGCTTTAGAAGAGCAACTAGTAAGTAATTCATATACCTCCTATGAACTAAGAGAGTTTGTTCATTGCCTATATATAACTTGTAAGGGGGCTTTTACAAGACATGCATAACAGATACCAATGGGTCCCCAAAAGGCTGCTAGTAAAGAGAACAAAGTCAAACCAGCAGCAGTATAAAGAGTAGCAGAACACTACTGCTGGGTTTTAACACACTCATGTGAATCATTACTTGGTTTTCCATCTGCAGATCAACACTAACTAAGCACTTTTGTGCCCCCCCAATAAAACCAGTCAGCAGAAGGCACTAAGCAATTCCCTTCTGAACAGCACAAGAAGTCTAGCCACAAGCACCCAGCAGCATGTGGTCAAGTGCTTGAGTGGCAGATCATGAAGAGGGGTAGCTTCAGTGATGCAGTACAACCAAGACTCATCTGATCCACATTAAGCTTCTTGTACTTGCTTTTCCCATCCTTTTCCCCAAATATAGTCAGCTCAGGCATGACACTACCCAGCTACCATGAAAACCAATGTCACAAATAGCTGCACTGGATGGCGTAGATACAGCAACCAACTTAATGCTTTGGTAGCTGGTTACCTGATGCTGTATGCTGACACAATGTTCTTATAACCATCACTTCATACGCTGCATTTCCTTTCTGCTTTGCCCTTATGCCACTAAAACTTTGTTTGACAGAGATAAAAAAAACCTAATTCAATGTCAAAAGGAGCTATTCACATGTGAAGACTGCTGGTTTACTAAGACTTGAAATAGAAGGAAAACTAATTTCAGGCAACAATCTAATCAAATGCATCTGAAGAAAAAAAACTTATTGAAAAGTCCAATATGTGACTTTATAGCAGGTCAGTGACGCATTTCATTTATGTGGTATATCTTCCAGATATGAGAGATTTTCATTAAAAAAGACAGACTGCACAAACACCCTTGACTCCTTTGTTGCCCAAAATTATCAAAAAGGCCTTTCAGAGTAACATTCACAGTCCTGAGATTTTTGGCTTTGATTTCAGAAAACAGAGGCTGCATCAGGCCTCTTAATTTAGTATTTAATGAGGTATCTAGAGCTTTTGGCCAAATACCCATTCAGCAGAAAGGATATTTTAATGGTCTAAAACACACTGAAAACTATGCATTCAAACTGCCCTTCTACTAGAATGGGAATCTGCATACGAAGGAATTCACTACAGTCAACAGCTATTAAAGTTAGCAACTTCCTCCACTCCCCGAAAACACATTCAAACCCTGCATTCACAAAAAACAAAAAGTGGGAATAAAGAATGACAGGAAACAAAAGTTTCTGGCTTGGTTTATTCTTCTCCATCAAGGCAACTGCCCCTCCCCATCACAAAGGCTGACAGTTGTGGTTGCTCTCTCTTAGGTGCACATAATCATAGGGGTTTTGTTTGTTTTGGGTTGGTTTGGTTTTTTTGTTGGTCACGTGTTGAGTTTTTTTGACCGCATCAGCTGAATGGTACAGGAGTTAGACAGATCCTATGCGTATTCATTTGTGGTCATGAAGGGAATTTCTCTATAGAAGAGCTGACAAAGCAACCCTTACACATTAAACTACATTCTGAACAATTTATACATATCATGTAGAAGCTGATACGCACAAAGTTAAAAACAATTTTCATAAGCAGACAGATAACCACAGCAAGCACAGTAAAACTTCTTGAAGCCTTGGCCTCTATCACAGAGAGTACAGGAAGAACAGGCTGTGAAGCAAAGGCCACAGAGATAACTGTCAGCACTTTATTGGGAGAGGGAATGTCACCCAATGCAAGATTAATCTAAACAAAAGGTGCAAGTATCTTCACCGTGTTTAGAATATTTGTGTCTGCTGACAAGCAAGGGCAGTCCAAGAGAATCAGAGAGAAGACACTATCTTTCTAATGTATACAACATTAGATAGTGCTCTAGTTCCTGCAGAAACACGATCTCTTCACACACTTTCGGGTGTGCAGAAAGGAAGGGTTGTATGGAAGTGGAGCTTACAAGGATTTGTAGACATGGAGTAGCAGTTTCTCCCTGACTTTGTAAACGTCTCCCCCCTCACCATTTAGCTCCCATAGCTCATGATGCGCATTCAAGGATACAAAGTCTGCTTATAGGCTGTATCCAGCTACTGCAGCGTAACACTAAGAAGAGTCACACCAGAGGGTAACCTGTTCCAACGCTGCACCACCCTCCCAAATAAAAAGGATTTTCCCAACACCACATACTAACCTGTCAAGCTTCAACATGTGGGTAACTGTTCAACATTACAATGTCACTATCAAGAGGTAGACTAACTGTACAAAGATGGCAGAGTCAGACTTAAGTATTTGTGGGTTACCATTACATCACTGCTTTGCTGTCTCCATCAGACTAAACAAGCAGAACTCGCCTTGTAGGCTACATGCTCCGTGCCCCTGACCACCTACCTCGGCATCCCTCTCTGCTGGACTATCTCCAGTTTCCCTAAATCACTCTTGAACAAGGCAGGGATGACAAAAAATGGACACTGCTCCAGGTGAAGCCTCATCATTGCACAGTAGATGATAATCACTGCCCTTCATCTGCCAGACACACTATTCCCAACACAGCCCTGCCACGCTCTCTCTCATATTCAGATGGCCTTGTGTTCTTGGCTCACGCTCAGCACAGCATCCACCAGCACATCAACTCCTTTTCAGCAGGACAGGTACTCACACAATCAGCTCTCAGTACGTACAAATGCATGGGGTTACTCCACCTCAGGTGTAGGTCCTTGCACCTTGCCCAGCTTCCCAAGGTTTTTACTGGCTCAGTCCTCAAGTTTCTCAAGATTCATCTGCACTCAAGCTCTGCCATTCAGCATACAAATCACCTTTCCTAATTTAGAGTTATCCCCAGATTTGCTGAGGACATGCTTTATGTCCTGAATGGCCTCCAAAAGAGTATTCTGAACAGTGTGGGCTCTAGTATCAACTCTGCTTGTTAGCAGCCATCAACCATTTGCTAGTTCTGGTTAATTTTCTTTCCAGTTAACAGTCCTTTTGTCCAGCCCCTATGTTCTTCATGTCAGAGAACAAGATCAGAGTTTTAAGCATCCTCTTCTTTTTAAAGAGGCAACTTCTGGGTAAAAGCACCTGGACAGCTGTCCTTTGGAAGCACAGTTATCACTAACAGGATCTGGAGAGGTCTTTTGCTCCCATCCATAAGCATAAAGTACTTCACATAACTGCTTGTTCTTAGGCATGACCACCCACATTCCTCAGCAGATTTGTCACATTTTCTACCGTCTTTCTACTTCTTGGCTTCCAAACATGAATTTGAAATGTGTTATGATCATATACCACAATCCACAAACGCAGTATCACATCAGTCCAAAGGACAGACACAAAAACTCTGAGAGAAAGCCTTTTCCCACAAACTCAAACATAAAGAGTCCCCATTGTATATGCACTGCTTTAGGCTTCTTCAAACATCAGAGACCTGCTGAGCCCCTAACAGCTCTTGTGCTTTTCTTCCCTAGCATCAAACACCAGTTATTGTGTTCTTGACTTGCTACTACTTAGGAGCTCACCCCTTCAAGGACCAGAAAATCTTCAGCAGAGCTTCTCTGAAACCTAATCTACATCAGCCCTGACTGGTTGCTCACCCAATTGAAAAGGTCTTAGTATTTTGGGGGGGGCGGGGGGGAGGGGTGGTGCATGCATGTGTGATTCAGAGGCTACAGCAGTAAGTTTCAGAAGTCCTACAAGAAAAGATAACATCTGTGCATTTCATTATTGCCCCTGACTTTAGGTAGACAACCATACCATAGAAACGGAAGGCATTTGGCTTTCTGCTTGCATGCAGTATTTGACTTACACATGCAATGCATTAGACATGGATGGCGACAGGCAAGATTCTTCTAAACTAATTCAGGGATTTCATTTTATTTTTAGTTCTAAAAGCTTCAAACTTTTAATGGTGAAAAAAAAGATGCCCATATTTTTTTGGCGAGAGTTACACTTTCAGAACATACTGGTTTGTAATAGCCCCCTATTTCACATTAGAGAGCTTCAGATGCAGAAGAAAATCTTAACACAATGTTTAAGGGGTGCAGTGTTCCCTGGTGCAAATCATCATTTCTTAAAAAGGAATCTATTGCTTCACTCATACTTCAAGAGGCATGGTTTTAAACACTGAGCTATTTAAAAAACTGTTTATGTCCAGGAAAAAAAAAAGGAATAGTTGCTACACCCAGTACTCCAGCTGCTCTGACATAAATGTGAGCACCGACGAGTTACATTTTTCAGTTTTGACACAGTAAAGCAAGGATGTCCCTGTCAACCTCTCTCTTCCTCGGATGAATCTGGCTCTGTCCCATCTTCATTCTCTTGAAGTTTGTGGAAGTGAAGCAGCAAAAAAATTATCCCAAAGTACACATTTAAGTCAGCTCTTGTTTCCAAGAGGAGGAGGGGAAGAGGAGAGAACAACCAAGAAATAGCAAGTTGAAAGAAAAAAGAATACAGGCCCAAATTTCTAGAGCAGTTTTCCCTTGTCAAATATTCAAGCTACCATAAGCTGAATTTTTAACCTCCTCTACTAAAAGACAGTGATTTTCAGAATGAAGGGAGGGATACGAGATGATTTTTAATTTTATTTTTAAAGAATTAACTCAGTGGCTCAGAGGCCCAGGCAAGAATTATACAAACGAACAACATGAGTTTAAACAGCAAACTAGAATTTCATTTAATACATATAGAAGTGTGTATAATGAAGTATAAACTGCATTCAGAGCACAAATATACAGTGTCTTGCTTAATTCATCATCAGGGTGCACAAAAAAAAATCCTGGGTTTATTTAGTGGCTGCACACTTTAAGAAACATCATATGCTGAATGTTAAGGTCTTCATTTCTTCCCCACCTCAATGTTCAAGGTCCTTCCTGGTGTCTCCAACTGCAGGCTGACCCTCAGCTTCTCCTTTCCCCTTTCACTGTCCAGTCCATGCATTCACTCATCTTCCCAAAAATTGCTACAAGAGAAAAATACTACCTATTCCAGACACCTTACACTTCATATGCTATGAAGAAAGCAAAACACCTGGCTATTTGGTGGTTCAGTCTTCTTCAAATAAAATTTCTTTTTGGTTGCTGCAACTGAGGGCAATCTATACCACAGCAGAACTGCTGCTCCTGCTACTATCTAGCATTTGTGGATTGGACAAGTCAGCAGTGATTAACAAGGAACCACATGGGGCTTAAGTCCCTACCTCCATTGCCTTTTTACACCAGTACCCCATAGCGAAAATGAGATGGCCACACCATAACAGTGCAGCTCTCAGGCTGGACTCTGCATTTCCACATCACTAGATCAAAACTAGCTCAACTCCTAATTGAAATTTCCCTTCCTAAGCATGGCTATTCTCACAGCAAACAAAAACAAAGTAAAGCAACCAAATAGGAACTGACAGAAATATGTAATGTAACTGGGGCTGCAAGAGAAAGCTTGTAGTAGGCAGTCTAGAGGTACATATGCCCTAATGTCTTTAGTGAAGCCTTGACACTCACCTTGGTCCCAAGTATAGATTTGCTATCTCCGTCCCCCCTCCCCCCCCCCCCCCCCCCCCCAAATCTTACCTAACAGGATAAGTAGGATCTTATACCTGAAGGGTTTGCAAACTTCTCCAGAACAGTGATCAAGTCTTTGCTCTGCCATATCAGAGCAGCTTGGAAAGGTCAAGTCAGCTTGGCAAAGCTCAAAGTCAACATCAAGGGCTTAAGCCAAAAAGCTGAGCTGTTTGTGCACAGCTCTGTATATTGGCTGTAGTAAACAATTATGTGGCAGGTCACTCCGGACCCACATTCCAGCTGAAAGACAACTACGACTGCAGAAAAGATAGATGCAGCTGGGCAGGGCTCTGCTCTGGCTGCAATGTGAAAGCCATGCCCGGAGCTGTTCACTGCCTCAGTGTGCTCAGAGCAGTGCTCCCTCACCACAGTACGATTACTCATGTGAAGCCTCTCCGTTTGCTCTCAACAAAATACCAAAGCTGAATCAGTTTTTTCCTATAAAAGCAAGCAAACTTTCCGTCCGTAAAATTAAGCTCCAGTAACAAAAATAGAACACACCACTCCATCACCTAACTTTTCACGAGTGCTTTTTCCAGTGAAGGAGGTACACAGCTAGGAAAAACATTAAGTGGCTGCTAATCAAGATTAGCTATCCAGCCATTCAGCCTACAGTCATTCTGGAAAACATGCACAGAGAACTGAAACACAGTAGGGGAACAGAAACTGCCTGCAGGTCAGAAGAGCCACTGGAATTTCTTCCATAGAAAGAAGAAAGGTTTATATAACCAGAAAAACTATCAAATTGTACCTTATCTCACAGATATCTGCTCTATGTTGCAAAACCCAGAATTGAGTAATCGACTGGCAATGCCTCAGATCTGTGTTTCTAGGCAATACTTCTTCCATGGAGAAGAATTTCATTTTGAGAAATGAATGTTCATCTCCATGTTTTAGTAGCATGAAAATATTCATGACTGATACAAGCACAGGGAAAGACATTCTGGAGACTCGGAGAATTTAGAAACGGTCTATCAAAGCAACTGCATAGCAGATTTAAGATATGCATTTCAAGCATTTGAGCAGAAACATTTCAAAGCAAATAGCTGAGCTGGTATGTGCACATTATCTGTATCCAGTGTAATTCTACAAAATTAGTCTGCAGAGGTTCATTTACAAGCAATGATTATTTTCAGGAAAGACCAACCAGGACAGAAACTACAAGCAAGTGACCTTGCTAAACACTCAAGAGCTCTACAAAGCACTGATTGTTCACAGTCTTTAGCAAACAGTTCATGTATCAGGTGACTCAATGGCTTTCAGCATAGTTCCTTCAATTCAAGCAGCAAACAGTACAGAGGGTTAACACCTTTTGTGCTAGTATCAAACATTTTGGCTTTTTCCATGGTTAGTCATATCAGTAGGCCAATAAGAATTTAACAATAATTGCTTCACATACACACTGCAGCTCTGAAACACATAAGAGATGTACTCAGTATAAAAGGACATCCAGTGCCTGTAAGTTCAGTCCTTTATTCAGTCATTTCTGCAGAGGTAGTCATAATCCCAGCATCAAGACATCTCTGAATACTTGACAGAACAAGAAACTCATCTACAGCAATTGTACTTCCTCCTACTGCCCTGTTTCAGTGGCAGATACAGCTTTACTTGATACAGCTTTCAACACTGTGTAGTTCCTAGCACATACTAACTTGACAAGACTTTTCAAAAGGTTTGTTACTAGGAGGGCCCTTCCACATGCACTGGAATCTTCTCCCTGCTAACATGCTTTCAGCGAACCACTGTGCTGCGATTTAACAGAAAGATTTTTAGAAACCACCACTACTCTATAAGAACAGTAAACAGAGGTTAGCAGGGCCTATAGAGAGACAGACAGTAGAGGCCATGAGAAGCATTTTCTTTCAAGTATTTGGTCTAAGGTGTACCACTAACAGGGTATCAGTTGACCAACAAAGGTTCTAAATTCACTGGCTTCACTGAAGAACATTTAAGGTTGAATCCTCCGAGATTTGTTTAGGAAGTGTCTCAGATAGGCATAGAACAAAGCACAGCAAAGATCCAACTGAATTTCAATAACAGTATATGACAGAGTAGATGCTGGGCCCTCAAGAGCTCACTCAAGCCCACTTCAGAACAGCAATGTAAGGGTGAAATAACTGAGTGGATCCTGTCCCTCCATTCCTTGGCACTAGTACGACACCCACCTGATTATGCAATAAGCCACTTCCAGGTTAAACACAGCAGACATGGCTGAGCTACCATACAATCAGTCCAGTGCCAGATCAGGTACAAGGCAGGCAGCAGCAACTCTCCCCCCCTCAGCAGCAATCAGCTAGGGTGAAGCTTCAGCCAAGGGAACACAAGGCTGCCACGAACAGGGACAGGCCTGTTCTTTCCCGTTATCTATTTCTATCTCCTCACCGCATCAAATCTAGCAATATTGCAAGTATTATACTGCAGTACAAGTCAGGTCACCTAACTCATTCAACTGCCTTGGCTTGGACAGAGTTTGGCTTGAGCAGGTAGTGGCAGCATGTGAACCCCTCTCCCCCTCCACACAGCTCATGAAATTACATCCTGCAAGGGTATGAAAACAAGTGAGATTACTGCATATGTTGCAACACTAAATAAAATACCACCGCTCATATGGTACTTCTGTCCGTACTTCCTTCAGGAACAGAATCCTTCCCTCTGCCCCTCCCCTCAACTGCAGCTTCAGATCTTGGAATCTTAATTACTAAGTCCCACTTTAAACCAAATGTAATCCCAGTACATCATGATACAGGAACTGTTTTATTTCAGTCATGACCTCCATCATGAAGTGACTTTCATAAATATTAAGAATACCTTACTGGTTTCTATCATGTTACTCACAGAATTCAAACAAGTCAACATAAACTAGTCAGCTTAATAACACAAGAGGCAAGATAATGCCTCATTTAGTGTTGTCAGTCCTCTATTAAAAAAAAAAAGATTACCTGGGAGATATGGTTGATGGAGGACTCCATCCTCCGTAGCTGGGATGCTTGGATGTCCAGCAGTTGTAATACATTGTTGGCCAGTGCATTGATCTGATAAGCAACACTGGCTAGAGATTGAGTTGTGTAGGCTTTGGTCTCTTCTAATGCTTTCCTTTTATCTGGAGCCTGTAAAGCAAAAGAACAAGACGTTTGCTTAAGGCCAGCAACAAAAAAGACAACCTATATTTAGAAGAATCTAATCAAGAGAATCTGACTGTGCAGTTAAAAGTACTCAATCTGCATGTACATTTAAAAAATTCTCAATAATAAGCAGCAGATAAAGAATTTGAGAAATATTTAAACATAGTAACATTACATGCCACAAAACAATTCATTCAGTAGAAAAAACACAACACTATCATGATTTGTTGGAGTCGAGTTTCTAAAGCCGCCCCAATCCTTCATTTCCAGAAAAGCCTCCAATTCCCCAGGAACACTGAAACACAGCTTTCTCCACCTCTTATGAGGTCACGCAGTCCAAGCCAGTTAAAGACAAAAATATTTTCCCACAGTTTGGTGTCCCCTACTGCACATGCCACCTACAAAGCCAACCCTCCAGCTATTCTAGCTACTACTCCCACAGTCCAGGAGAAGGGTGAGCAGAGCATCAGGATGGCACGCACAGAGGGCTCCTGTATGCAGGAGTATTTGTGAAATAATCCCTCCTCACAGAAAAGCTTAATAAACTTTCCTTGACAGCTGGGAAAGTTCATCATTGACTGAGAAGACACACATATTTTGAAGTGTCAGAGGAAAGCACAGCTTCCCTCCAAAGGGCAAAAATGAAAGGAAAGGATCACCTTCCCACTGAAATCACACCTTGCTAAAGACCTCAATCTGTCCTGAAGCATCACTCCCTAGTCAGACAGCAAGTTACTGGACAATCAGCAACAGCTTACATGGCTTGAACCTCATGGCCCAAGTGTCTTCTCACTGGCAGGATGGGAGGTACCAACACCACCTCCACATGGAAAATACACACACACCCCACTCTGAGGTGCTCCCTGTATCACAGCTTGGGAGCCGGCAGCGGAGGCCATGTACTTCATCTGTAATCCCAATTTGCAAACTGCAGCTACCCAGCATTCTCTTTTCTTCCCTTTGTAGGAAAGGTGCACTGCAAAGGAAGGATTTGCAGTACACGATGACTCAGTGCTAGCATAGTTTCTTCCACGTTTTATTTATTCGTGAAATAGTCAGTTTACCTCAGCAACCAAAAGGAAAGGTTCATATTAATAATACCTTCCAACAAGACTACTGTCTGGGGTTTTTTTGTTGATTTCTTTTAACAACACAACACACACACTGTATGCAACAGTTACAATATTAAGAACAAAATCAGGAAACAGAGAAATTCCATTTGCATTCAACTGAGCCTGTTTTCCAGTTTCCATGCACTCATTCATTCTTAAATCCTGTCTCTTACTTCTTCACCTCAATATTTTAGTTTAACATCCACAAGTGTTAAACCTGCACCTGAGTTAAAGTATGAAAAGATGTAACAGCTAATAAGGAATCCTTCTTGCCTCTCTTTCTTTAAGGAGAAAACCAGAAAGCAAGCTGTTCATATACATTATAAAGTTGCATCATGACCTAAGTACTGCAACACAAGCTATGCTATGCTACCTTTTTAATTAAAGATTTTTAAACAAGGGTGAATTCCCCCCCAATCCAGGAAATCTGTTCATATTCATGATTAACATTCCTAGAAGTGTTTTGACAAGTATTAGAACATGTGGTTAATCCCATCCTTCAAACAGATTCACACACAGATGCCTTCCACAATGTAAAGCAGCAGAACAGTTTAATGCAGTCTGTTGCCAAAAGGTAAGACAACTATTGCATTTACCAAGACCACACTATGCAAAACTCCATTTTTTAGTATTTCCAAATCCAAACAAAGCTTCCTTTCACCTAAAAAGAATATTGACATTTCTAGCTGTCAGAAAACATTAGTAAGAGTCATTTTGCTTCTTTAGAAAATAAAGAACTACAAAAGGTTCAAGAAGCAAGTTTCCCAAAGCACCCTGGCTTTCCAAAGAGGCATTTTAAACTTCAAACCGTCACTAGCAGTGACTTTAAAAAACACTGTCCTACTGAGCTGAAGCCAAAAAAACAACCCAACCAACCAACTGATGTTTTATACTTGAGCTTCTACCACTCTGGACAATAGTGAAAATACAAGTAGCAGCTTCAGAGGTACCTGAAATAAAAGGTTTACTGAACTAGACACAACCAATAAGGCAGTAGTCAACATGATTCTAACTTTATGTAAACTCAAGTGTAGATCTGTAGCCTTCACTCAAACAGTTTTCTTATTACGGAGTTTCAATTAAATAATGTTAGGCTGAACACTAACAGGTTACAAAGGCACAGAACTCAATTACTGAGTGTTGTCAAATGAGAAAACTTCAGTGTATAAAAAAAGTTTTTCTTCTCTAATGATTTGTTGATCAAATGCCTTGCCCTCATTTGCCTAAGCACCTAATGTTTTAGTTATTTGCTCAAATTACTAGTTTGGCAGCAGGATTAGATGAACATAGTTATGACGTGGAACATATTTCATGTCCTAGCAGAATTAGGTTAGAAACATTTTCAAGCTTTGCAGATAATTCACGCAATTTCAGTTTGCAGTTTAACAGTTTAGATTTGAATTAACTTGACATATAGTGTTTTGCATCTTTTAATCAGAACTGCTGGCACCAACAAGATATAAACTAAGAGCTTCACAGCCAGCAAAACAGGGAGGGGAGAAGGAGAAGCCAAGAGCTATGAGGCAGCAACAGGAGAGAACTGGAATTTCCAATGTTCAACTGTTACATTCATCTCCCTCTTTAAGCAAAAACTAAAAGCAGCATAGAAGATAATGCACATGTTTAAATTCCTTCAGGTACTTTAGTATAATACATGAGCACAAATTAACTATTCAAATTTAAAGACAACACAATACAAACACTGTCAACTGACTTGTTTTCCCAATAGTTCAGAATTACTTTATGATCTCATATTAAAAGCTTCAAAAGATACTGCTGTTTCTCCAGTAGTCCTTGATATAAATGGAAGTTTGAGCATCCTTTAGTAGCAAAGTGAATACCCTTTAAACCCAGAATATCACAGCTTTTGAAGTTTCCCTCTTAAAGTAAGCTCCCACCTGTATCCCCAGTTCACCCTTAAGTCACCTTACTACAGCAAAATTACAGTTTGACATTGCTTTCACATAACTAGGTTTAATACTAAAAAAAAAAGAAAACCTCTCCTATAATCCAAGTGGATATGTAGAGAGACAGTTAAACTTGCATGGCGTTCCACACTGCATATTGTGTATTTTTGTCAAATGGAAACTTGTATCATAAAGCTTTCTTAAGAAGTTTACATAATTACTATAGTCACATCAAAACTGATTCTGCACCCAAGCAATTGCCACAGTAAAAAGAGAGTAGGAGCTTATTTACTGATTCTGCAGTTCAGTGACACGTCAAGGTCAAACGATGAGGAACCTGTCCATCACTTGGCACTTTTTACAAGTCACATAGTCAATTTTTTCTTCCCCTCTCCAAACTGCCACCCACATAGGCACATCCCTACAACAGTATCTGCAGTGTTCAAACCATATGCCCTCCCAGCTTTCTCTCTCAGCTCATTCCCATCATCCTCTAGTTCATACAGCATGCAACTACATGTATGCACTTCCTCCAAAAATCGCATCAGCTCACATGGCAAAGCACCTTCAGAAGCCAAAACTCCTGTTTGCAGGCATACCGGTCTATACCCTTCATTACCTGTTCTGACCTCTGTTTTCCTGCTTTCCACTTCAGCTCTGTTCACTGTGCTTGAAACTCTCTGCAAGACAAATGCCCCACCAGAAGAACTGGCTCCATTTGACAAAGATCAGAAAGCAGCTCATCAGCTCACACCAAGACCAGCTGCCCTAGTAGAAACAAATCAGTTTGCCTCCTCAGTACGTGGCATGTGTTGCTCCACATTTTTCATCTTCAGCTGTGGGAACATGTGGAAACTCAAGCACAGAAAAACCCATCCAGGATAAACTACTAACAGAGCACTGCCCTAAAGCAGCCCAATAATCACTAAGCTAAACAGAGCTGTTAATTATTCAGTGCCGAATACCTGTTCAGATGCTTGGCATTCTGTTCCAGGGCTTGATCGCTCTCAGCAATCAAGCAACAGGAACAGCTTTGCACTCAGTTCTATATGCTTTTGCTGTTACTGCTCATGCACATTTAATGAATTCAATAGTGCAGTACATTTGTGTTTGCTTCACAAGTAAACACAAGATAATTGTTTAGCTTTACATCTTGGTTGCCTTTTTTAATAAGGCTTCCACCTTTCATTAACTGATTGAAGAAAAAATTAGGATTACTACAATCAGTTGCCACGTGGATTTAGCAATCTCTGTCATGTATCAGCATTCACAGAATGCAACTATGCTAAAGTCATCAATATGGCCATTTGTATTCTCTTTTGTTCATGTTGTCATTTATTATTGACATTTACAGAATGCATGCTTCCTGATAAGACGGATAGAATGTTGAAACCTCAACTGTAGTACTTCCTTCACTAAGGTCTTGCCATTTTAGGTCAAACATCTGGTCCCAAGCTCAGGAATGAAGTTTTACTTAAAAAAAACCACCAACAAAAACCAAACAAAAAACATCTAACCAAAACTTTTAGCTTAAGTTAGCTACAATCTACAGCACCTAATTTTTCAAGTCAATTGAAGTACTTTTATAGAATGGTGAAGATGTACATCCAGGCAGTGGCTTGCAGACTTCTAGGTATCAGTACTTAACCTCCCTGAGAAATAGCTGGGGATGCTCCAAGGTGCAAGGAATGTATCTGTGAAAAGTGGTTTCCCCACTCAGAGAACAGGAGCATTCAAACCTCCCTAAAGCAAGAGCCTCCAACATTATGTGAAACTTCTAGATGCATCTATGAGTTTGAAATTGCTGCTTCAGTAATCTGATCAGGCTTTTAATAACTCAAAGCTGATCTTAAGGGTTTATTCATTACTTCTGACTGCTAATGACAAAAGGCTTGGGCATTTCTAAACTACTCACAATGTATGTTCAGCTTAGACCAAGTATTCCACATCCAAGCTGCAGTAACCTGTTTCAAAGGTTTAAATATGCCATACATGCTAGATAACATTTAACTACTGAGCCAAATGTCTAATTTACATTGACTATAAAGAACCATAAATGCAGAGATCACTGTAAATAACTAAGGAGCTATGTACTGAAATAAGTAGGTAGCCCATGGATACAGGTTCCCCCTTATTCATAGTTCATGAAGCTTGTTAAGACTGCTTTGTAAACACGCTGCACCACGGTAGACTTTTTGGCTGTTACTTATAGTTATCACATCAGAATATCAGTTATAACTGAGAGAAGAAAGTCAAACCGGCAAGTCGCAGCAGCAAGTGCCACAAGTTTCTATATTCTAAAGAACTTCAGGAGCCAACTACCTACCTGGAAGTCATCCAAGGAGATCTAAACAGACTGCAGTTATCATTAGCAGGTGCTCAGCAGGGAGCATTCAGGGTTTCTCTCATCACAGATATAGCCTTAAGAGCTATATATCATTCCAGAAGGCTTCAAAATTTACAAACAGGGGCTGCTTACACTATGTACGCCATCCAGGTAAGGACAGAGTAAGAATCAGATGTGTCAATCATCTCCTGGAACAGGCTTACTATGCTCACGCCATACAGCAATCTCATTGAAGAAGTTCTCTCTGCCATGCATCAGGCTAGCATTTACTTCAAGAGGATGGTATTGGGGTATTTCCCAATATCCACAAAACTAAACAAAGCCCGGTATTTACCTGCTTACAAGTTACAGACTGTTCGTCACTGATCAGCACCTCAATTTCCCCACTGGAAAGTGAAGAAAGCCATTGGGAGAGTTAGTTCAGAAGTTTAAGCTCAGCCTTTGCCCACGTACTAGCACAAAAGACATCCTCCCATAGCACCACAGATAAGACTTCAGAGGGTCACCAGTACACTTCATCTACTGTCTTTCTTCAACATAATCAGTCCCAGGTGAGCCACCATCAGTATTCTTGTCACTAGAATCACCTGCTTTGCCATTCATACCATTACTATCATCTGTAAAAACAACTGTGGGAAGCTTAAAAAGAAAGCATTTACATGGGGACAAGGAACAGGAAGGGACCTAGTACAAGCACAGCCTGATAAAACGACAGGGCAAACCCAGCCTCCATATGAAGGGGAACTAAAGCCAAAACCCCACACGTTCCAGAGCACAGGCAAATCTCAACTAAAATTCTGCATCACAAAGATCAGTGCTACAATATGTGTAGTAGAAAAATGTTCAAGGGTTTTACTGAAGTGATTTGCCATAATTTGTCATTTTGTTGTACTTTTCTACCATTCCTGAATTTGTGTGAGAAGTTGAAATCTCAAGATCTTAATTACCCAATGGTTTGCAAGGTATTCATAGCAACATATTGCAGTCACTGAACATGCCCACCTCCTGTCCAAGACCTTCTCTCCAGGGGACTGGCAATCAATCCTTCACTAACAGTGAAGAAAAGAAATAGAAGACTATGCAACACACTTCTCTCTACAGAGTGAGAAGTGGTGTCAAACAGAAGCACCAAAGCTCTCAACCACTTAAATAACTGGTTGTTCCAGGAGTACGAAGGAATTTAGAGACGGGGGAGGCACAGAAGGATGTCTAACCATTCAGAACAGTTCTAAAACCCAAGATCACTCTCACTAGAGTAATCCCAAAATTAAAACCAGGATGATGAAATTCTTTCAAGTCCATTCAGTAAACAGTAATTCTTCCCATCTACTGAGGCAGAAATCCTCAATAAACACAGCCAGGCTAGCTCAACTCAAGTGAACCTCCTTCCAGCATCCACAACAAAAAAAGCCCATTGGTATGAAATAATACCACGTCTGTTGAGCTTCTCGAAGATAAGAGGCAGTAACTCAGCTACACCAAACGCAGAGGAACTGGTAGAACTTGAAATCTCTTCTCTCCAGGTAAAGACCTTGCACAATAAAGCTGGCATTCATCCAGGGCACCAGACGATAAGGTGATCACCCCCACAGCAAGAACCACACCACAGCCCACAAGGAAGATTTCAGCCTTGTTTCTTTTTAGAAACACTATCTTGACAAAATTCATTGACTAATCAGCTATTCCATCTCAAGGATGAAGACACATACCAAATCATTGTAGTTCAACGAACATATAGGGCAGTGTAACAAGCACTGCCTGTAATTCAAAAGCTCTGCTTCAGACAGGCCCTTCCCCCAAATCCTGTACATGCTAGACAATCAGCTAGAAGCAAATCCTTCATTTCCATCAATAATATTCCCCTGACCAGTCCTGAATAGCTTTGATAGCAAATTAGCATTTCTATGGGCCGAGACCAATTTAGCCAATCTGCCTGTGTCCTTGCAGATTTTCTTTTACTTGAAAGTTGCTTTTCATTCTGTTGATTAACTGTAAAAAGAAGAGTCTCAATTTTTGTAATCATTATCTCTTTTGGAGACAGTAGGGGGAGAAAAGTTTCTTCATTAAGAGGAGAAGTTCACTCCAAAGGAGAGTTTAAGGGACATGCTTATATTACACACACACGCGCGTATACTCCACAGTAATAAAACTGTGTGAGTCTTGATAACAAAAAATGCAAGATGAATATGTATATTGATTTCTTAAAAAAGTGTTTAACTTTCTTAGATACACTGATACAGGTTATCGTCAGATCCCAGCCCATTCTGACCTGTGTATACACAGAGAACCATGTCTTTGAGATTAAGCTTCCAACAACTAACTTTCCTTCATATGTGTTTTTTACTTAAACTAAGACAAGCCCACATGATGTAGCATTCACAACACTGATGCAGACTTTAATAGGTCTGCAAAGGAGGGCAGAAGCAGGCTACAAAAACACCTTTTTTTAAAAAAAAAGTAAATAACTAAAAAGATAAAAAAACAAACTTAGGAATTCCATTTTAATCCAGGCTGCAAACATTATAGCAAGAAATGAATCTATCCAATAGGAGAGCGATTTACAAAGCAGTGCCGAGTCTGACAGATGGAGCCTGGGAAGATATATGCCAGCTGCTCTGTTAGCAGCATTTTTTGGCCAATGCAGCAAACAGTTGGCTCTAAGCTAAACCACTCCCCTTATTAAAAAAACAAAATATATATATGTATAAATATTGTTGAAAGCACAATTTTCAATTCTCCTGCCAAATCCAATAGAGGAGATGTCATAGTAAGCATACATGTTGGCACAATACATTGTTAGTGTCAGTCAATGTACACAAATGAAATAGCATGCAACACTGAACTAAAATGACAGAAGCAGACATGCCCATGTGTCATTTTCACACAACCCTTGTACACTGAATTAGTCAGACTTCAAGACTGCATATGCAGCAAGCTTAAGAAATTTGATCTGAGTCTTATTTGCTGTGTTTAACAGGATTTAGACAACACAAGCTCCACGACAGAAACCACATCTTCCATTCCTACAAAGCACTACACAGTATGGGCACTACAGTTGCTTCAAAATTACGCTTTTAACTTCCTCGCAGTGCCTATGATTTTGTCTTATGACATCAAACACAAATTTCTTCAGAGCTGACACAAAGCAGGCTCTGACATCAGAGACATCAGCCAGAGCTCCAAATACAGACTAATGCCACCCTCGGACCATCAACCAGGAAAAGAAATCCTTGGCAATTCTATAGCATTCTTCCTTCTTCAACACTAAGAAAGCTACCCAAAGCTTTGGAGCGTATGATTATTTCGGCACGCTAGACAGCAGATAATAGGGAATTAGAGAACTTATGTTCCATTTGTTTTGTTATATACAGTCTCTCAAGTATTGATTTTTTGTTTTCTGTTTGTAATGATGCTTGAAATTAAAATGGCTTTCTGTTTACTTTCTTAAGTGCCAGCACCTACACACAAATTTTAGCTCATCTAGCAAGGACATGTTCCCTGATCATAGAATGGTTAGACTTGGAAGGGACTTTACAGATCATCTAGTTCCAAACCCGCTGCCCTGGCCTGGATATCTTCCACTAGACTAGGTTGCCCAAAGCGCCATCCAACCTGGCCTTGAATGCTTCCAGGGATGGAGCATCCACAGCTTCCCTGGGCAACCTGTTCCAGTGTCTCACCACCCTGACAGTAAAGAATTTCTTCCTAATATCTAGCCTAAATCTACTCTCAGTTTCAAACCATTACCCCTCATCCTATCGTTGCACTCCCTGATAAAGAGTCCCTTCCCATCTTTCCTGTAGGCCCCCTTTAGGTACTGGAAGGCCACTATAAGGTCTCCCCAGAGCCTTCTCTTCTCCAGGCTGAAGGACACCAACTCTCTCAGCCTGTCCTCACAGCAGAGGTGCTCCAGCCCTCTGACCACTACATGGCCCTCCTCTGGACCCACTCCAACAGGTCCATGTTGTTCCTGTGCTGAGGGCTCCAGAGCTGGACACAGTGCTCCAGAGCTGGACACAGTGCTCCAGGTGGGGTCTCACCAGAGTGGAGTAGAGGCGCAGAATCACCTCCCTCGACCTGCTGGCCACACTGCTTTTGATGCAGCCCAGGATACAATTGGCGAGCACACGTTGCAGGGTCATGTTGAGCTCCTCATCAACCAACACCCCCAAGTCCTTCTCCTCAGGGCTGCTCTCAATCCATTCTCTGCCCAGCCTGTACTTGTGAATGGGATTGCCCTGGCCCACGTGCAGGACCTTGCACTTGGCCTTGTTGAACTTCATGAGGTTTGCACAGGTCCACCTCTCATGCCTGTCCAGGTCCCTCTGGATGGCATCCCTTCCCTCCAGCGTGTAGACTGCTCCACACAGCTTGGTATCATTGGCAAACTTGCTGAGGGTGCACTCAATCCCACTGTCTACATCACCAAAGATGTTAAACAGCACTGGTCCCAGTAGCAGCAATAGCCAGTGCCTGGTAAGTCAGAGACTTATTTTTCACTTTTTTTTGTGTGGGAATAGGAAGGAGACATTTCAGCATTTACTAGTCACCTTAATATCCTCTTTGTAATACAGGGGCAGCAACACAGAACCTAAATGGAGTGAAAAATCAGAATTGGGTAGATTTTCATGCCATGCAAGCCTTTGAATCAAGACAGCCCAGAGTACCTGCTTCATGGCAAAGCTCTTCAGCTCATACTGCCTGCGAAAAACAGTGCCTTTATGGATTTTATTCACCTCTTCAGTTTACTCTCAAGGACTGGCGAGGGCTTGCACAGTCAAAAGTGTACCATCTCAGTTTTGACAAATCAAACTGAAGGAATGAGCCCAGAATACTACAAGAAATCCAAAGACAAGCAACATGCTAAAATCTGATGACCTTTTATAGGCGAGCTTCCAAGACTTACTTTCTTTCCAGATCCTCACTCTCTAGTCCTCCCTACCCTCTAGGCAGGGCTGGAATCATACCAGACAGCATTAAGCTAGCAAGGTTAAGACAACAAGATTTAGCATAAAGAATCAAATTACAGTGTCACCTCAGAATGTCCTGGTACCACAGACCATATGTCAAGAGGACTCAGAACCCATACAACAGGGTAACCTCGACTGCTGTTTACAAGACAGCTACATACTGAACGTCAGCATCTGCAAAAGGGTTGGTCCAAAAGCAAGCAGGCTCAAAGCTACACTCTGCACCACAACAGGTTTCTCCACACAGAGATGTCAGATGTTGCAGGAGAACAAAGCAGGGGGGGGAAGTGGGGAAGGAGAGCATGGAAAGTCATTAGCAGGCCTGTCCAGCTCCAGGAAGAATCTGAAGGCACTAAAATGTAGAGCCAAGAGTTACACAGGCCTTCTGACATCCAGCAAATGTCTGGACTGCAAGTGTTCCTAATTCAGTAAGAGTTCTCATGTATAAGAAAGTCACTTTCGACACAGAGCCACTGCCCAGATTTTATAGTTCAGGCAGTTCCCAAACATCACAATATTTTTACAACAAAGAAGAAAACAGTCAAATTGTCTTCTCATACTTTGTAGCCCTACACTGCTGACTATTTAGTGTCTTGAAGATCAATATACTCACTCCAGCAGGAAACCATCCAAGGGCTCACACATATCTCAGAACACTGGTACAATGTGCTTAAACCAGAAACCAGTGGATCCCCAGTTTTGTAGTAGCTTACTTCCCAGCACAAGGCATACTGTCACAAAGCACACAGGCTATACAGTGATCTCATAGTAATAAAGTAATGGACTGCAATACAAGGACTGATTGTTTTTACAAGAATTTGCATGTAAGTGGAGAAAATCAACCTAGTTTCTGTTTCTATCTGATCACATCAACAGTTGATAATATTGCTCAGACTTTTACATACTCCTGGACCTGACTGCACAATTTTTATCCAATAGTGGTTGTAAGTACACTATATTCAGTTTCTTTTTGAAGAATTACTTTTTATTATGTTAAAATTTGAGCCTATGCTTACCGACAGCGTTCTAAAACCTTATATACATAAAGTCGTTGGAATACCGGGTTATTTCAATTCTAGCAAACAGGAATTTAGCTCCTCAAAAAAAACCCCAAACACTCACCACAGAACAAAACAGATGGCTCAGGAGAATGGAAAAGAGAAGGAGAGGGAGACAGGAACAGCAAGTCAATAATATACCGTTGCTTCTTTCCCCTCCAAAAAACATGAACAGGACAATGGGTAACAAAAAGTAAATAAATATGGTAATCCCCATATCCAGCAACACATAAAACTTAACTTAGAGAACGCAACAGAAGACAGAAATCAAGTTCTTCAATAGGAAATAGAGTGTCAAATTCAGGAGTGAGGGGGTGGTTTTGTTCTGTTTAAAAAAAAACAGAACCAACCAACAAAGGCCTTGGAGAGACAGTTGCTGTGGTGTTAGCACAGAAGTAGTTCAAGTGAGTAACTATTCCTAGAAATACAGCTGCAATGCCTCTGGCAGCACAATTACAACAGAGTTTTCTGACCCATGTTGAAGTTCCACTGGTGTTTTAATGCTGCTCGTTCATGTGATTCTAAAGACGGCTTTCCCTTCTTGTACAATGTAGAGGATGGCAGCTTTAGGCAGATGCAGGATTTGCAGAGAGTCATTCAGATGACAGCAGTGCTTGCACTTCCATGCAACCAGATGCATGAGAATAGTCACACCCACATCACCCCCTGTGCCCCCTCCAGTAGTAACACAATCCCTGAACTGTTCTATTTCAGCACTTGTAGTAGTAGCAAGGTGTCCTGGTGGCCCCATCTTGTCTGTAATCAGCTTGACAGATGAGTGGCCTTATTACAGCCACAGAGGAGCTGTGTTCAGAGAAACAGTCCTTTTACAACAGGAACACGTCAGTCACAGTCGTGTATCCACCCATACCCACACTACCATCTATCTGTACATCTGTACACCCCAGAGGAAGCTGAGCACCTGTCCCCATCTAGTAAAACACAGGGGAGGCCAAGGGAGGACACGCACAACTGTGGAACAGCATGTGGAGCAGTGTACCTGGCATATCCAACTGCTTCAAAGCTTAGGTTGGCTTCTCTATGCTGCAAGAGAGGCAGAAGTAGTAATCCAAGCAAATTATATGCCAATTAAGTCTGCAGGCAAGGCTTAGCTACCAGAGGTAAGATTCCTGCTATGATGCGAGCAGATGCATGCAAGCCCAGGACTGAAACAATTACATTTCATAAGCTCTGTTCAAAATTCTTCCATCTAAAATAGCAAGAAGTGGCTGTGCCAGTAGCAAAAAAGTTATACCCTAAAAACACGCTCTCAATTTTACCAAAGAATATACAGTATTTACACATAAATAAAATGCTGCATGAATAGGGGGATGGAAAAATAAAGACTTTTTATACAAAAACAGACTAAATACTGAAGATATGTCCAAAGCAAAACTGGAGACTGGTCTTTTTACCATCTCCCTCCTAAATAGTTCTTACAAGAGGAACTGCTTTTCAGCTTCCCACTTGTTTTTTTAAAGAAAATTAGAAAAAAAAACCAACCACCCTTTCTGTTCAACAACTACAGAAATTCGTTTTCCTAGTCACAGAAAGAAGTTTCTTTGATCAGAAGTGGCCATGTTTTTACACCCACTACACTTAGTGATGATGCATTTTTCTTAATTTTTGCAGTGGTTAGTTTGCATTTAGTCATTTTCTGAGGAGGCAAGAAGCTTAAGTGAGTATATTTTGCTCATTATTTATGTTCTCTATTTGCATAACTCCTTCACAAGTGCTCCATTAAACACCTCTTCCCCTCTAAGGCCAATTTTAAAAAGCCTCCTGCTTTATGAGACTGACAAGCATGACTCACAGTATTCCCCACATTCATTCCCCCAGGCCTCGTGGGATGTTACACAGCCAGTAAGTACCTGCTTCAGTTCATACACCCCCACTCCCAGCGCTGCTGCAGCAACCCCTCACAGCAAGCTGAAAAAAAAAGTAAAGCTTCCTCTCTAGCTGTCTGCTGTAGGTAGGAAGCACATAGTAACAGTATTTGCTTTTAATGTTGTCCTTCTACCACATCACAGTTAGCAAGAGAGTGGCTGAAGAGAGGCACACAGTGAAGGAGGGTTACACACTCTCCCCCATTCCTCCTGTGCTTTTATTCCTACCAGAAACTTAGAGTTGCTCAAGATTCTCAACTTGCTCTTCAATCATCCTTCAAACCATTCCACTCTTCTGTCAGCAAGGCAGAAGGTTATTCAACATAGATTATTTTTTATCAACTCTTAAGCCCTTTCCATGCCTGAGGAACACATTCAAATCCCCCATACGTCCACCTTCAGGACCAAAACCAGCAACTTTTTTCCCCTCAGCAGAGGAGCAGCAGCCTACAGGTACCATACTGCTGCATACCTGGCTCCTGCCCACAGTAAACAAGCCCCTCTCATAAACAAATACCTCCCTCAGTCTCCGAATGGTCAACATTCACTGCAGAGTACTGACAAGAGCTGATTTCACAGTTCCCACTCATGGATAGTAGGTTTCCAAAGAGGGAACGTGTGCTAGAAAGCTTTCCATTGATTGTTATGCTTCTCTGTTGGTTTAAAGGACAGACTGCTAAAGAGGAATGAAATACACCTCTAGAAATGACACAGCCACAACTCAAGTGATAAAAGACTTTGTACAAAGTAAGCAGCACTGTATGAGCCCAAGCTTCAGTTACATCTATGGCAACAACAATTTTCTCTAACGTTCAAAGCTAAAGACACCTTAGAAGTTAGACACAAAATCTGTTGCCATTTAAGACATGTACTTGCAATGCTCCCAGGCAAGTCTCAGGACTACTGCGACAACCAGATCATTTCAGTGCTCGAGAACATACGGTATGCTGCAGCAGGAAACACACCCACAGTATTTGAAGAGAGCCCTTGCAGAGCCAAGCACTTCCAAACCAGATGCACATTTTATCTAATGCAGCTAAAGCCAGGAGTTTGCATCACAGAAACAATAGCTCCTCCCAGAGATTTAGAAATCCTGCAAGTCAGCCAACAAATCAAAAGCCAAACAATCCCCAGCCAGGTCTCCAAGGATCTTGGCAACATAAGCGCATTGATCCATCACATCTCTGTTTGTTAGTTTGATACTCTCTGGACCTTGATTGAAGCATCATCCAAGCCACCTGCCACCTTGTGGGAACCCTGGAGGCTATAGTCATGTTTTATAAAAACTCTACAGGATCAGGTCCAGCTCTGCTTCAGGGATACATACCTACCAACTTACGTTAACAGAACACCATCCCCCCCCGACACATCCGCCTTTCCCTCACAGTTAAGAAATCCAAAGTACTCCAAGCAGAGATGTTTTATCAAGTCCTTTCCACTCCTTGGTCTCAGAGTAACAAAAGGACCAGCTTCCTGAACAGTACAAACTTCTTATAAAGGAAAGGTCTGGTCAGACATAGCTGAGAGGCCTCCTAAGAATTTTACTAGTAAGACAGAATCATGTCAGTCCCACTGCATACTGCACGTCCCCAGCTGCCTTTTGTTTCCTCTGTAGCCTGCTCATTACAGCTTCCCCAGGTGGTTCCAGACCACTTCACAGCCAAGGCCTTAGCCTCAACTCTGTGCCAGCAAAGATGATCTAGAAAAAGTGTATATAAATGCCTTCAGTAGCTGCAGGTTTCAAATTATTCAAACCCATGATAGTAGAAGCTGTTTGTCTGAAAGGTATCATGAAAAACAGCTGCATAATTTAAGCTGCAAGGCAGTAAAATACGCAGTTAAATAATAGAAAGATTAAAAGAAATAGGCAGGGGAGAAGAGGTTTTCAGATGAGATCTAAAATGAGACTGAAAGTCAATGAGGTAGAGAGCAAGCATGTGAGTGTTTCAGAAGCAGATGCTGTGATGAGAGCACTCTTGCGTCAACGGCAGCAAAAGAGAAAGTCCACAGTATTTCTCAGTAAGAGAAGAGTAAGAGACAACAGGTCTAGGAAATGGCCTGCAGCAAGCAGACAGAAGACTTCAACAATGAGAGGGAAATAAGCAAATTCATATTAAGATCACAGGCTAGGAGAAGCACCTGGGAAGAGAGAAATGTTGTCACTGGTAACATTTAGTCACATAATAGTGACTAACATTATTAGGTGTATGAATGTGAAAAGACAAGCCACAGCATGGCACTCCACAGCTTAGATACTACTGCAGTAGTCCAATACAACTGCCTGGACATCTTGTTGTTCTTGTCTGTTTTACACAGACATTTTCTTATCTTAGGCTCCAGAAAACACAGAATTATGCATAGAGACCACAGTTCAAGTGTTAATTTGTAGCACAACTGCTACAATAAAGTCAAATAAGATGCTCAACTGACAATGACTGCTGCAGGACAAATACCGGTTGGTGGATTTGCTGACCCCAAAGTACAACAAGGAGATCAGAGGATGAAAGTGAAGATATGCATCTGGTGAAAGATTAGCTGGAAAAAAAGCCAATCAAAAAACCCACACTTGCCTGATAAAGTATAGCTTACAAAAAACACTGTCTTGTGAAACGCTGGTGTGAAAGTAGCCAGAAGAGTCTACACTTCAATTTTTTTCCAAGAATATCAAAGAATTGTTATGCTTCAAGTAGTAAATAAGCAATTTTTTTTCTTGGAACTATTTATAACCTTAAGACCACCCAGTAAGAACATTATGTTCAACTCTAAGGATGTCAAACCAGCATTTGTTTCAGTAAGCCTCCTCTGCCCAAGTTCTGAGAGGCCTCCCTGCTTTCTTAACAAAAGTAGGAACGGTACTACATTTTACTCCTATTTGTCTTTGAGGTTACAATAGAATTAGGAAAGCAACGCAGAGTCTCTTCCCCACGAGTTCTTTAACTGCTCATCACTACAGGATCAGAGCCTCCTCGCACATGGAGTGGCATGCTTGCTCTTTAACTTGTGCTGTGGAAAGAATATACAGAGTTGATTATTTTGGGCTCTTTGGAAAGGAGGGGAGGAAGGAAAAGGGAGGGAAGACACTATCACAAATATATCTGCTATCTTAACATAAAAAACATAAGGAACATAAGAAAGCTGTATCTTATTGCAGAAGTGACAACCTTTACTGTTGTTTTAGAATATTCCACCATGGCAGAAGACACAGTACATCACACATCATCTCCAGCTGTTATAAAGAGACTTCATCATAGGAGAGGCCCAAAACAAGAGAAGTTTGAATTTCAGAGACTTTCTTAGTTTGCCAAATCCAGCATTTACTAACTAAACACATTTGATCTGAAATCTTAAGACAAGAATATTCTTAAAAGTAAACTCACCTTGTAAGCAGTCAGTCTTTTTGAGAGTAAAACTAATTTGTTTTGTTAGCTTAGCCAGCAGGTTGGCTACCAACCTCATGTTAATACAAATTGTTGAATTTTAAAAGTTGTATCTGAAAATGCTGCACTCATGTTTTGCTCCAAGCTGAAGTTCTCCTGCAGAATCTCCTCCCCTTTTCTTCTAAAATATTGGCATCATAGTAACAAATCATGCTCTGCAAAGCATACATGGCTCCTGTTAAAAGCATTAAGAGCTTGCATAAATAATGAGTAACACTATTTGCATAGTTTCAAGCAAAGGTGCCATCTACACTCTTAATAATTAACCCAACGGAAAAAAAAAGGCATTCCCTCTAATACCAAGAGGAGGAGTTTTGAGTTCTGGTTTCATTTACTGTACAGTAAATGGATTTCTCAAAGAACCCACCTGTTAGAAGTGCTGTATCTTTTATTTCACTACTGGCCCTAAGCCCATGAAACACTTAATGGAGCCCCTTCGGTGCAGTCATAAAGGTATGGTGACAGGCTGGAAGTGAAGGAAGAGAGGCACCTCCAGATACCATCTTGCTCACAGAACTCTGCTCAGGAGCACATCATGACTTATTATCCACAGCACCCTGGTCTCGGCCCCCAAGGGCTCTGTGCAAGTTTTGAGCTGCAAAGGGTTATTTCTACAACCCACAGGAGACATCAAGTCTCTGTCTGCAGCAGCTGCCTCACCAGAAAAGTCAGGAAAAGGGAGGAACCACACTGGGGCACCGTATCTACTATCACAAATTCAGCAGTTACTTCCCTTTACTGAGGGGTGGAGGGAAGGGAGGGTCCCTATGACCAAGCCCACCCGCTTCTGTCACTAGTGCTCAGATTTGGAAGGGGGGGGGGGGGGGGGGGGGGGGAGTGTGAGGGGTGGTGGTGGAAGGAATAGCATAAGAGAACACCGCTCGGGGTAACACAAGTACTAAAGAGAGCAAGAAAGCCCAGGTAATTATGAACAAGCCTGGACACTGAGTAACTGAGGGCCCACAAGTCATTTTCTGCCAAGTAAAAACAAATAAAACCCACACCATGCTCTTTTTGACTTCAAGTTACTAATTACGGACCAGACACAGGCACAGTGAGAGCAAAATACCCTCTCATCCCTCAAGGATGTCTTGCTACACCAGAACTGACACTTCATCCACACAGCTGCCACCCTGTTGTTCTGCAGATAAGTAAGATCTCAGTCACCAGGACTGTCAAACACAGACTGCTTTCACTAACAAGGAGGAGTGGTATCTTCCAGTTCCTCTGCCAAGACAGAGAGACCCACCAACATGCAGACAGACAGTACTGTGAGCATTATGTAAGCCCGTAAGTTTGCAAAGCCAAAAATTAGAATCTCAAGGTTCTTACAAGAGGACATACGTAAAACTCTTAAAAAATAATTGCTGCTAATGAGTTCAATGATGATTTCAGGTGCATCTTTTCCCAAGGGATTCATTGCACCATCTCTGTGGACCCTGTCTCTGCATTTCTGCAAATATGCACTTTTTGCTGTGTTGTATAACCGAGGCAATTCAGAAGGGGGGAGGGGGGGAACGGGGGACAGGACGGGTACGGGGCGGACACGACCCTCTTGTGCACAGCACTGGAAGTCCAAACAATCAGGTTCTGTTCCCAGATCTGACAGCATGTCCCTATGCGACCTTCCACAAGTCAGTTATAAATTCTATGCCTCCATTTGTGCTTTTGTAATATGAAGACATTTCAAAATACTAAACAAAGATATTGGGAAGTTGCATCAGGTTTTTTGTTTCAGAGTTCGAGGTTTTCAGTTGTTAAACTTAGATCAGTAGCACAGATACTAACAGGAACTTTGCCCTCAGAGGTACAATGCTTCCTACTTGTACACAGCCTGCTCCTGTACTCTAACCTTTATTACAATGTGATCCATTTTATAAGCCCTCCTCAAGGCCCATCTATTTTCTCTTTACCATAAGAGCTACTTACTGCAACAAGCTCCCAGAGATCCAGAGGCAGGTAAGTATTAGACAGTTTCCCCTCTTACTCATGTCCTCTTTCTTCCTTCCAACAATTCCACAGGGCTGGGCGCAGCAAGAGCAGTGCAGAGAGCAAGGATCACGCTTAACATAGATGGACAACAGACAACCTGCAAGCTTCTTCCTTCTAATGTATGTGCAAACAGAAGGGAGGGGACAGCACTTCCTTTTTGGAAGAAGTGGTATGCACCTGTAAAAGCTTATCCCGATCCACTTTACTCTGCCTGATTAAGGTAGCACAGTGCTGACACAATCACCTGCTGAAATACTAGTGAAAAATGGAGCAGGAAAAGCAGCTGACATCTTGCTGGCTTCTTAAACTAAATGTATCAAAATTAATGGAAACATTTCAAATTTGGAAAAGCTGGTCTCATATCATCTACCTCCTCTGGACAAAAAACAGACAGACAACACTCCAGGTTCCGTTTCCTGTATATGCAGGGTAATTGCTTGCTGATTCAGTGAAGTTGCACTATTGTCTTATTGCTGCTTTCAAGCTAAATATACAGCTGTATTTTCCAAAACACAGACAATGCACTGGCACAGAAGACCTATACAAGTCACACAAGAGCTACAAGCCTAGCCCACCAACCTCTACCCAAATTATTATTTAAAAACAAACAAACAAACAAAAACACCCCAAACATGCACACAGAACAGCCACTGCCTTTTACACTGATGGCAAACGTTTGCTTAAACTACCTTAAAGAAGAACAGTATTTAAAAGTATAAGCTAACACCTTTTCTTAAAGAACATGATTTAAATCTACAAAGGATAGTGGATGGTATACCCATATTTTATCTCGTTGCTCTCAAGCTCTCCAACTTTGAATTATATTTTGGTGTTACAGAAAGTGAACTAGCTTGATTTGCTTTTTTTGTAAAATGTTCCAAATTTAGCAATGAAACCAGGAAAACACTCCACTGTATTTACTCTCAATACAAACTAATTAACCTATGAACATAAAAGCATGCAAGTTCTCACAGCACGTAAAAGATTTGTATTAGTGACAATTTAAGAAGTTTATCCTTTTAAAGCAGGTCATTTCCTGAATTAGACATTCTGAGTGAACTTCTTTGTACTGAACTATGCTAAGCCACTTTCCACACACCAGGCAACAAAACTGAGTGTCAGATCAGTTACCAACATTTAAGGAAAAAGAAACACCACAAAAAAACATTATTGCCTTTCCAATAGATACTACCTACTGTACAGTAAGTACAGAACATCCAACCTATCAAACAGAAAGGATTCCTATATGCACACTAGAAGATAATATAAGGACTTGTGAAACTTCTTGCATGCAACACTACTGCTGATTTCTTTTTCTACCAACTGGAAAGAGACTTTACATTTTCTGTAATAGCAGTCAAACTGAAATCTGTCCCTGCTTTTGTCTATTTTACCCAGAATAGCTTGTTAACTCACCCTTCAGTTTCCACATACCAGTTGGAAGCTACCGAAGGAAGTAACACGACAACAAAAAAACCCCACACATTTAGGCAACAGCACTTACTTCCTTAAAAGGTCTCACTTAATTTATTTTCTAAAGCTGCTAGATCTACCCACTAGAGATCATGAAGATCAGAATTTACACACGTAGTACATACTTCAAGCTATTAATTCAAATGTTTTCAACAGTCATATTAAAATCATATTTGAGCTTAAAATAAAAGATTACAAGTGGATCTTCCCAAGTGGTCTAGAAGCAAAAAGACTGATGAAAACTATGTATCTGCCTATGCATAAACAAGACTACAAGAAACATCAGATTTAGACAGCTGGGCAGAGTTGTAACCAGTGCTTTATACCAGTCAACTGAAGTTGTTCAAAAGGAAGTCATCAGTGCACAAACACTGGAGACACTGGTTTCCTGTGTCATTCTAACTCTTCATAAGCTAATTATTGTAAATAAGTTCATTAAAAACTGAAAATAATTCAATTCAGCTAGGA
This sequence comes from Pluvialis apricaria, assembly GCA_017639485.1. Lineage (NCBI taxonomy): Eukaryota > Metazoa > Chordata > Aves > Charadriiformes > Charadriidae > Pluvialis > Pluvialis apricaria. Next base: position 19,384,946 of record CM030008.1, on the reverse strand, counting down.
AAGTGACTGAAGAATCTCTCTGGACATTAATATTTTCAGCTGAAGAATCATAATTACAACTGTAAGTGCTTTAACTCCGTATGTTATTCCTGTATTAGCACTGATAGAGTTCATACTGTTTAGGATACTGATGAAATTCCTCACTAGTAACTTCAGCTTTATGCTGCAGATTTTCAGATAACCTTTCAGTTACATCTAGTTTTCTACCCGTTTGTCACTGAAGCTTCCAACCAGAAACATAACAGATTTTAAATCTTGTCACAAATTAAACACAGTAATGTACTTACAATGTCTTTTTCCTTCTAGTCAAAGCAAGAATCCCCACCAATAACATCACAACTTCCTTCAATTACTACTTCTACATTAGGTTTCCTTTCCTTTTTTTTCTTTCTCCCTCTCTCCCATCCCCCCCCAAGACTGCCACCATACTGTACTTTCCTTTTAGCACTGCAGATCTTCCTTAGAAACTTATTTGCTCTCCTTCGCCCAAATTCTTTTCCCTTCCTATCAGATAAATCTAGATAACCAGAATACACACAGTCTGGAGGGGAAACTCTGTCACTGCCTGGCACTCTGATTTATTCACAATTTGCCTTAGCAAGAAACTGCTTCCCACTTTTTTAAGAAATTGTGATTTTCAACTGGAGAGTTGCAAATGCTGTTATCTTTCCTAAATGCTCCAGTAAAAGGATGCTCACCATCAATAGAGAGAGCCACATTCACCATTAGGGAGCCAAGTTCCACCCAGCAGAGTCATGTGTGTGTCGCCCCCCCCCCCCCCCCCGCCTTTTTTTTTTTTTTTTTTAGGAATCCCTAAAGACATTGAAGACAAATTCTCTTCAAAAAATGAGCACAATGGAAATTTTACCAGAATGAATCCCAAATTAAGTGAAAGCGAAAAAACAAGATTTGTATGTTTTCAGATCCAAAAATACAGATATAGTTTGAACACAGCAACGTTGGGGGTGGGAAATCTTTCCCACTTAAGCAAGCAAAGAATATAAAACATAAGACTGAGAACATTAAGAGTTCTGAATAAATATCTCAGTGCAACTACAATTACTATAATTGTTAGCACCAGCACTCAGAAGGGTCAGGCAAACTTGTTCTACCTCAGTGCCACCCCACAGAGTGGGTGATAGCACACAGTAAGTTTTCCTACTAAGGAGCACATAGCTTTGAATTTGGAGAGTTTTCTCTCTTGCTGTGGGAAAGGCTATCCAAACTCCAAGAGGCCAGATTGAATCAGTTACACGTAACGGGATAAATTATGATGTGTAGCTGCTTCTGAACTATTTTAACACGCTTCACGGCCAGGTTCTCTGTTTGGTCTGCCTTTTTTATAAAATGCTTGATTACACTAAATACAAACCCTTTGTATTAGGTGTTAGTTAAGCCTCCTCCTCTCCTTTCCTCCCTTCCCATCCCACAATACACGCATGCTCCCAAATCTCATAACCCAGTGCCCTGTGTCACATTGCCTAATCCTGCAGTGGCCCCACCACAGGCACTGGAAGTATAATCTGTTCAGTAGTCCAACTGCAGAGCAGATGGCTTTATACAGAGTGCTGATTAAAAAACCCACCTCCATTACACGTTAAAAAAGATGTATGTGATTTTATCAATATATTTGTCATTTCTATTGAGTAAATGCACAATACAAGCAAGGTATACATTTTTCAACTGCGCAAGTCCTCATTAGGAATTTTAGAACTCCAGCTTCCTTTCAAAAGGGGTAAACACAGCTGTACACAGATAAAACAGACCGCACCAATCCCACATCCAGCTGACCTTGACACTTGAGGTGAAAATGAGCTACCAAATTTAAAAAAAAAAGAAAAAAGAGAAAAAGAAAAGAAAAACCACCCTAAGTGACCGGATGAGAACTAGCTCAAGCATTTGGTGGTTGGTTGTTTTTTTTTTATTTGTTTGCCTGAAGAAAGAAAAGACAAGTTTTAGGACCCTGAAGAACATGATGTAACTGAAGATTCTCTGTAACTTTCTGACATAGGGAAAAAGTCAGGAGCAGGAGACAGGTCAAAACTTGTGCTGCAATTACCATGCTCATGTATTTGTCATATTTCCCATGAGTAAAACCAAATGAACCTCGCCTCTTAGAAGCATTTATATCAGCAGCTTTCTTTGGGTGGAGCAAACAACTCGGAAGAGTAAACAGAACTTAACTCATACTACCTCATATACCACAAAAAAAAAATCTGAAAAATATGGCTTGTTAGAGCAGTTTTAATCCAAGTAGCTCATTTAAAAAAAAAATAATTCACTTCATGTTATTAAAGCTGTGTTCTCAAATTTGCTGCTCGATTACTAAAAACAGTAAGACAGGTTACCAACAACGATGGACGCCAGAGGATTTAATAACCTGTATTAAATACTCATCACAGATAGTCCAGTATTAGATTCAACAAGTTCACTTTACAAGCTGTCTAGTAAGTAGTTTATTTGCTTTTCCCCTTCAATTTTTTTTTACTAAAAAATAGTTGAATTTGTGCATCTCTGGATAGTTCTGTATTCAGATGAGTATGACTAAATATACAGTCACGCACTGCAAATCCTGAGAAAAACAGTAGTAGTAAATTGCGCTTGAAATAGCTTCAGAAAGCTAGACGAAAGCAAGACCAAGAAGTACTGGCGATCAAAGGGCGGGGGGGGGTGGAATCCACACCGACTGGTGGATACACGCTACAACCAACGGAGCCTCTTCCAGCATGGGAGCCCCGGTCCGGAATTACTGTTGTGGGGTGTCTGAATCGCCAAGCCCGCCCCAGCGGCACAGATTGCCATTTTGAAACACCACCACCCGCTCGCACATCAGCGCCGGTACGCGGGCAGCTTCCCGCCCCCACAAACCGCTCGCCGCGGCGGTGCGCACCCACGCCACGAACGCGGTTCCGACCCACGCCACGAACGCGGTTCCCTCGACCCGGCCGAGCACCGGCGGAGGACGCGGGGCACCGCCGATCCCCGCCGATGACTGAACGGCGTGATGTCACCGCCGTGTGCGGGGCCCCTTCCGCCCCCCGAACGCCCGCCGCCCCGCTGCGGATGGCGGCTCCGGCGGAGGGGCCGCCCGGCACCCGCGCTCCACGTGAGGCGCGGGGCGGGTGGGGGGGGCGCGCGGCGCGGGACTGCCCGCCTCAGCAACCGTCACCAACCGCCGCCCTGGGGCCCGCCGGCTTCCCCCGGAGGGAGCCGCGCCGCCGAGAAGCGGGGCGGGGGGGGGGACGGACCTGAGGTACCGGGTCTGAGCCGGCCACACGGAGAGGCTCACCGGCCCTCACGCCCACTCACCCACCCACCCCGGCCCAGGGAGGTCTCCGGGATGTGACTCATAATAAATAAATACAGAGAGGGGGGAAAAAAAAAAAATTTAAAAAAAATTAAAAAAAAATGGGGGGGGGAAGACACACCCTCCGAGCCGGACTGACATAATAACCCCCTCCCTTCCCCTCCAGAGCTGGGGGGAAGGGAAGCCCGGTCGTTCGGCTGGAAAAGTTGAAAGAAAAGGCAAACCCAGGGGAACGGCTGCGGGGCGGGGAGCGGCGGCGGGGGCTGCCGGGCGCCGCGCTGCCCCTCAGGCGGCTCCGGCCCCGTCGCCCGCACCGGAGAGCCGAGCCCAGCCGAGCCTCCCCGCCCTACCGCCGGCCCCGGTGCGCTGCCCCGCCGCCCCTCACCTGGATGTAGTTGTTTTCGCAGTAGTCGGCGACTCGAGTGAGGTTCTGGTAGCTCTCGAGCAGAGCCCGCTTGCCAGAAGGGATTTCCTCCTCTAGCAACATCTGCAACTCTGCCATTTTCCACCCCTCCGCATCGCTTCCTCTTGCATTAAAGAGACAGCAGCAGCGCCGGGCTCGCAACCCGCCTGGTATTGTGGGATTCCTCCTCGCCTCGCTTTCGTGAGCGCTCGCTTTCCCCACCCATCCTTCCCCCTCCGAGGGGAGGGGGGGGGGAAAAAAAAAAAAAAAAAAAACAAAAAAAAAACCAAAAACCCGCCCCCGCTTTGCAACGCAAGCCGGGAGCTGTAGGCAGTGCCGCGCCGCGCAGAGCGCATGCGCGGAGCGAGGTGAGGCGAGGCGGGCGCTGCTCATGGCCGCCGCCCGCCGCTGCCGCCGAGGGGAGATGGCGGTGCCTGGGGGCTGCCGCCACGCCGGGGCCCTGCGGCGGGAGGGTGGCTGCAGGGTTGTGGACCGTCTTTTTGGGCTTGTGTCCTTCCCTCACACCCTCTCGAGAAAAGCCTCGGCCCCACCAGTAGTGGCCTGAGGCAGCGCTTCTCTTCGGGTGAAGGCAGAAGGGTCTGGGGGGGAAGCACTGCCCTGGTTATCCGGCCTCTCGTCAGGGTAGAAATTTGTAAGATGACAACAAAACTGGTAAAACGATAGCAGCATCGCGATTAGGGGTAATTAGTCCCTTCCCAGGGGGTTATCCCAAGGGGGAGGGAGAAATACCGAATCTAAGCTGTGTAGATCTTCCTGAAGGCCTGCCCAGAAGAAGTAATTGACAATTAGCATTTTTCTGGTTTTAGCTTCATAAGAAGAACTTAAATATTTGGCTGAGGTAAATACATTATTCCTGCCAGTGTTTTACCTCAGCTCTTAATCATCATTCAGGGCCTCTGCTTGTTGCAAAGGTGGAAGATAAGGGTCCAGTGATGATTTCATACAGTCTTTCTTGCATGTGGGGTTTTTTTGTAAGCAGAATCCTGTTCCTGTGATCGTACCAGAAGAAAAGCCAATAACAGCAGGTGGCTTCTACGCAGGGATGTCCAAGCCTGCCTTTGCAATGAGTAACAGGCCCAGAAGAAGCTGTTTCCGAGGGCTGTTTTTTTCACGCGTTGGCTTTATGTGCTGTGTGTACACGGTTACAAACGCAACTGGTATCAGTCCTTGCATTGTCGTAGTTGTCCCAAAGAAACCCACAGCAGCAAAAAGTTAGCACACTTCAGGAAAAAAAATATTCTCAAGCAAATTACAGTCAGAGCAGACTGCCTCATCTCTGCATAATCATTTTTGCATTTTGCATGTCCTCTGGAGTCTGTCTTCTCTTTGCAGCACTGAAAACCGTTCTGGTCAGGATCCTTCAGTACGCTTGCTGATGTCTCTAAATCAAGGTGGAGAGAGAAAAAATAGATGTTCCATCCCCTCTGAGATTAGCAAAGTCCAGCACCTCAGTCTAGAACCATGGAAGTGAGGATGAATGTAGGGAGCCTGGGAAGGTCTTTGCAGCTGGAGTTACAAAAAAACACCCTCTGGCTAGGAACAGCTAGACAAGCACTGGGAGAGATATTTGAGTGCTGTCTGGGACAGCAGAGGAAGGAGCTGGTACATTCGCAGCACTTGCTGTGGGATAGAAATGCATCTACATCGCTATCTTCTGATGGTTAATTCATTTGGCAGCTTAGCAAAATTGTTTCCAAAGTGGCTTCAATAACTCTCTTTAGGACAGCATGTAATTTCCAATAAAACATTTTATTTTGGATTCCAAGTACCCTTTTAATGTAAAATAATTAAATTTGATCTGCAACAGTACTGAGATATAGACAAGCTTTTAATGGGTCCCAGGGCAAGTGTGATCAGAAACCATCTTGGGCACTGGCTTCTCCTTGTTTCCAGCGATCATAATACAAAGAGAAATTTGATTTCTATAGTCAGTCTGGCTGCAAATTGCTTAACACCCATTGGTTTGGATGAGTCTGTAATTGCCTACAGATCACAGATTGACTTCATGGAAGCTGTTAACATCCTCTAATGTAGCACAACTGTTGTTGGTTCTTCTTAAAATGTTATCGCTGCCCCTGTACCAAGAGACGGCAGATGTGGCAGTTGCACATCAACTTTTTCAGTATGAGAAAAATCAGTGGTGTGTGTTTTGCTAAATGCATTCTGCTTCACTTCGCCAGGCAACCAAATCCTACAAGCGGATGGCAGGACAGCAGCTGAGAGGGGCAATGCTGGCTCCCAGGAAACACACCTACCTCAAGCCGTAGAGCAGAGGCTCCAGAAGGGCTTACAGCCCCTTTCCATCCAACCGGTCTCGACCTAAAAGGCCTTGCACAAAGCAAAAACCCTACCAATTCTACCTCAAAATGTGCTCACAACGCAAGAAGACCTTGGAAGACCGCGTCAAAGAGCGCCACCTTGTGACATCTGCGTCGTGACTTTTCTTCATCCTCCCTGGCACAGCCGGGGGTTGTCCCAATGCCTGGTGGATAGACCTGGGGTAGATACAAAAACATCCAAACTGGCTCCACGTTGACCTAAGTCAACTCCAGCAGGACTTTTTAACTTAGTGCCGTACAACCATGGCAGTACTGCTGCGAGGGCCATACAATGCAAGATGCACTGGAATTATGGTGCAGACATGCTCAAATGCTTAGATCAGTAGGCCTTGTTGGCTCCTGCCCCACGCTAACCTTCCTGCTTTCAGAATGACTCTCTGCGGGGTCACTTGGGTGTCTTCACAGTGTGTTCCTCACGTCTGAGGTTCTTGGAGGGTTTATGGACTCAGATGCAATAGACCCAAGCAGGCTCCATGAGTGTGCATGGTGTGTACACCGAGCGATTCCAAAGTACCTGGAAGCACAGTGGACATTCGGGTAGCTATGCAAATGCTAGCCAAATCTAGCAGAGCCAGCACTGAGCCAAAGCCGGTAAACCTTGCACTTGAGCTGACCTTTGCTGAAGACATTAGTGTGCATCTGAACTGCATTCACTGGGTTTTTCTTTAGAAATTATTTTATTCTGTTCGGGGGTTGTTGGTTTTTTGTTTTAATTATCACACTTTCCCATTGCTCAAGACAATAAAATACTGAGGGATCTGAGGGGGCAGCTGGAAGCACAGAGGACATAGGGGCTGTTCAGATCACATCAGCTCTACTGCCAAATGCCAAGTCCCATGTTCTTGTAAGAAAATTTTTGTTGATTACAGTGGTATATTTACAAAAGTGTTGCTGTACTAGGACAATCTTGTATGAATACATAATGCTATAATTTTTTTTTTCTAGGAGCAAAAGTCACCTTTTTGGTATTTCCTATACCAAATTAGAAGTAGCCACCCAAGAAGCTACATAGCTGTGTTAGTTTATCTTCCCGTGCTTTAGATCTAGCCCACAGAGCCTTACTTAAGAACCAGAATAATTAACCGTATTGATATTCCAGTTATCATCACGGGGTGTCTGAGTATTGCAGAGATGAGTGGGGCTGTTCCCACTTCCCAGAGACAATTTGTCAGGCTCTCTGTGCTCTCGTGGGCACCTCCATGTGCCCCTTTTTCCAATTAATATTGTTAAGGTTTTCATCACAGCTGTAACAGCTGGAGATGCTCCCTCCTGCCTTGCCGCAGGAGCAGGGGTGTTTGCGGTAGGGCTGCATCCCTGAGCCTGGTCCAGGGACCCCATCGCACCCCCTGCCAGTTGCTAGGCAGCCAGCGAGCTCTGCGCGGCACAGCCAGCACACGCCAGCCAGGCATTGCTAGGCAGCCTGAGCTGCTGGAGAGCACAAAAATAATAAGATTCAAAATTGTGGCTTTGAGAATGCACAAGATAAGAGCGGCACAAAAATAAATAGTTTTACTGTATTTTGACATGACCTTTCTCCTCTAATGTATTTTCACTTGCAGGATTTGCCTTCTGTCTCAACCTCATTTTTCATAAAACTCTCTCCTCTTTATCCCTCCTGTGTGCTTATCTTTGCTCCTCAGCAGTGCTGTGGTGTCAACAGTCCTTCCTTTTCTCTCCCCCCCACTACCCTTTTCTCAGTCTGTCATCTTGCTTGTTCCCCTCCCATGTTCTGCTGGATCCCCTGTTCCTTTGGCCTCTTTCATTTTGGTCTTCATTCTTTCATCTTTGTCAGCTCAGCCTCCAGCCACCAGGTTGCCTCCTGACTTTACCTTTCCATTTTCACTGCATCAAAGAATTCCTCCCATGTCTTCTGTCCCCAGCTCCTGATCTAGGTCCCTTCTGCTGCTGTCACTTCCAGCTGCCCATCACAAGGTAGGCTTATCTTCTTAATCCCTCAAAATACTGGCAAGGCAGAGGAGGCATCCAGTGCCCTAAGAGCGTGGGAAATGCAGAGGATCCAGACCCTGGTGTTGCAGCCATACGTATGCAGAACCTCAAAAAAGCCATTTCTTTCTTCCTAGACCTAAACCAGGTAACATGCGTATTGTGTGACAAATGACGAGATGGCTTACTTCTTACACCAGTAGCAAGTGAGGCTAAACTATTTTGTTATACCAGTATTTTGAGGAAGGGCTGGCTTTAAAACAACTGCTTAAAGCAGGAATTGGATTTTTGGCAGTAATCGTTTTTATTAGCAAATGTTTTTTGACCTTCTTTTATTTAATGGCTTTAGGGGGGTAGTTTAAATATGAAACGAATCAATCCCGTTGCAAAGGGTAGGCACTGAGTGAAAGTCGGCTTTCTGAATAAACCCATGCGGGTTTGGCCCACTCTTTAGAGGGCAGGTTGGAATTTCCTGATGAAATAGCTGTTTGTTGGAGGATGACAATCTTTTAAAATGGAAGACTTTCTTTGATATGTATATATGAAATAAAACTTTCCCTGGGAAAGGTTTCTCACCCTGCATACAGCTTCTGGTCAAAAGCAGAAAGGGAGACACCTTGCCCAGAAGAAAGCAATACTTGGATAATTAGCAGCAAAAGGGAACAGAGTAGATTCAAAGACAAGTCTCCTGTGTCCCTGACTTGAAAGCAGGCACTGAAAGGTGGCTGCCCCATGTCAGCAGTGTCCTACTCACTTAGCTCTTTGGAGTGAGCATCCCTAGCAGCAAAAAACACTGCTCAAGCTCTTGAGAAATGTTTTGAAGTCTGAAAACACCACTAGCACCATTTCTGTTCTGTTTTGCACTGCTTCATAAAGGCTATGAGAATAACACAAACAAAAATGTTCCAGAGTGAATGCATATGCATGGAGACCCACCCCAGGCTAAATGGGGCTTATTGGCTCAGACATTATTTTGAGGGTCATCAGGAATATAACTGCTTCCTTGAGATACAGAGCCTAAGATGGCTTTGCAAACTCATGCAACACTGCAAATGGTGTCTTGAGACCACTGGCTAGTGCTGAATTCAGAGTTAATAACCTCTTCTGGACTATATATATTATATACAGAACTGAAGTGTCTCTGTTTGGTGTTCCTTGGAGCGTCTCTAATATACAGGTTTTTCTGTTCTCCATCAGTTCCCAATCTCCCATGGTCCCAGACAATGGAGAGTTGACTGTAGTAATACCATCATCTAGTTTATATGCACCTCAGAATTGATTAATCCACGCTCATGGCTATACCTAACTGCAATCTCCAGCCTAATTTATTTCCTATCTTCAGTACTATGTTTCTGTGCATTAATTGGATGGGTGAAGACCAGAATGCAGTAAACATCTGTGTTTCAGTTCTCAGTGTTTCAGAGCTTACATTTGATCTCTCTCTATGGATTTTTGAATTTTTTTATCAATTGAAATTATTTATATATGTCCATTTTAATGCTAAATAAAAAGAAATCAAAGACTCATCAAAATGTTCTTAGCATAATGCAAAGCCTTAAAAAATATATTAGTGTGAAGATAATTTAATTGCACAATTGCAATTTTTCATTGTATTTGAGAAAATGTGAGCATGGATAAGAATTACCTTTATATACTTTCTATTTGAAAGATTGGTGTTTTTCCAAGCCCCACAGTGTTTTTGATGCAGATTAAAAGCATTCGTATTCTGTACTGATTAATTGGTATGCCTCTTTTGCATTTAAATATATACTTCATTGAATTGCAGCTTTCCATCATAAAGCAGAAAAGAAAAAATAATTAAATGATAACATCGTGCTACTACAGAAAGAGTGCTATTTTCCCAATAAAAATAAATATTTGACAGCAATTCTGCGGTGATAATATTTCTCAGCACAATATTTGGATGGCAAAATAAGGCACAGCATAATAGTATTTTTTTCAGCAAGTGAAAACACATCACAGTTATTGGGTCTGTTCCAGCTCCCAGTGAAACGGTGAAGCTTCAACTGGAAGCAATATTGAGTCTATGGGGTTCAGCACTATTTGAAAGGGAGTATCTTCAATAGGTATTGAAGGCAAAAGGAATGGGATTGGACACACAGCAACCCTCAGATGCGGTTTTCTGCTAGAAAATTATTTCCACACTAAGATAACATTGACATCCCCCTTGGTATTGTCCCAGTCAGAGCCCAAACACAGACTGTGCAGATAATGAGGGTAAAAAGTCATTACACATAGACTAAGGCTATTCTCTGTTGGGAATATTTAAAAATAAATCAGGCCATTTAGTGCAATCCAACTGAATTTAAAGGGTAAGCATTGGCTATTCAGAATAAATAGGGTTTTTCTTTCCTGTTACTTTTCATTGCATAACAGGAACGATCTCTTGTGCCTATGAGATTGATTACCTGTCTCAAACTTAGTGTAGATATTAATCAATCTCAGCAACCACTTATTGTTTCCTGTAGCCTAATGCAGTAAAAATTGTCCTTTAATTACCACTAATGAAAGTTACCTGCAGTGAAAGCGAATATATGCCACTGGAAAATGACTTGGTTCAGAGGGCAGCGAATGCAAATATGAACTATCTTTATGATGCACAGGCACAATTAGAAGTGAATATGTAAATTACCGATGGCAGCTTCCTGCTATGCTCAGCTATTTGATGTCAACATTAGCTGTGAATGTTTCAATTTATTTGGTCATAACCATGATAATCCGACCACATTTTTTCTGGTCAGTGTGTTTCCTAAAGGGTTGGGGATTTTTAAACACTGTCATGTAATAAATATGTACTTACTCAGTATTAAAAATGTTTTTAACATTCTTTAAAATAATTCTGAGTGTGAAGTGGGTTAAGTATGCTTGCCAGTACTTCTTTTTAAATGCCTGACCCTTCCCTCTGTATCTGACATCTTTGTACTTCTCAAAATTTCTTCGATGGAGCCTATCTAGGTTTTTACATCAATTGGAAGACGTCTCATAACTAGATATATTTGCCTATACACTAAGGAAGGAAAGATTTATTTAATACTGTTCTGACTGCAAAAGAGATCAAGATGCTGTTTTACATGGAAGATATAGTATAGACACCTCACAGTACTGTATGTGAAATTTGTAGTTAAGTTTCCACTTGTAATGCTTTGCTTTCAGTTGCTTATACCTTTGTCAGTCTTAATTTAGCCCTAGTAGCACATATTTCTATTTCAGACTTTTTTTTCCCCTTCAGGGAATTTGTGGAAAGGAAACAAGGAGAAATGCGTTCTATTGAATCCATTACAAATATTTCAGCCAAGAGATTAAAGCCCCAGCAGCACTATATTTTGAATGAGGGCTTTCAAATTTGGCAGAAGGCCGTATTCAGGGACATACCTCCTGCTCTTCCTGAGAAAACCTGACAACATTTGGTTAATTCCTAAGTTTCTAAAAATGATATATTTGCATACTCTCAGTAGAGTTTTTAAGAGTTAAGATATATCCACTGAGGAATTGGGCTAAGCTGCTGATGTTTTGCTGTGCGCTGCAAGGGCCAAGGGATTTTCTCTGCATTTATTCTTTTTGAATGCACAGTATCACTGTGATGGATAAAGGTACAGAGGGATTGTATCCCCTGGCACCGGCAATATAACAGTAGGATGAATTCTGGGACAAGAGAGTGGAGAGGTTTGCAGGAGCCAGAAAGAAGGGGCATGTACAAGTGTGAAAGACAAGAAGAAGAATAGGTCAGAAGAACAGTGACGAGATGCAGATTGTTTAGGTATGTGGTGTAACAGGATGAGCCGATGATGGCAGAGAACAGGCAGGCTGAGGAGAGCACTAAAAAAACAGAGACACTTCCCACACAGGACATAGACTTGGAATCAGGAACTTATTTTCTCTCGTTTTCTCACAATAGTTACACAATTTACAGAGAACTGTGGACCACAGTCTACAATCATTGCCGGTTATTCCTGCTATGTAAGGGTTGTTTGCTGTAGATCTGAAAAGCCAAATCCTGATGTTAGTACTGATGTTAATTGCACATTTAACTCTTAGCAGGTTGAAGCAATATATTGACCAGCTAATTATCTAGTGAGTGCCATCATCCTATGGTCTCATAGACAACACAATACTTGGCTGGGTATTATCATGCAGGCTAATAAAGGGGGCAGGCCTTTTTTATCCTAGAAATTTGTTGAAATGGACTCTCTTTTGAAAACTCTTTTGGTTTCCAGTGAAAGAAAAAATGTTTTGACGAAAAGAATTGTGCTGAATATTTTTGCTCAAATAGCTAATACACATAATTTTTAATTATTTTTATTGTGTGGCTTGAAAGGTTCCTTATCTCATTTCAGATAAAAGAATTCAATATTCAAATGCTTTCTTGTTCTACATTAGGAAAAGAGCAGCAAATCTGACATGGTACCTCATTCAAAGACATTATGTCTTCATAACTGAGAAAGCCTCATTTCAGTTAACTGTTAGTGTTATTTAAAATAGCTAGCCTCATGCTATAATAGTCTATTAGAACAATAAAATTGCTATCAAGTGATTTTCCATTACAGTTCTGGGGTGGGTATAAACTGCATCAACCTGTAAGACATGCCTATAGCTTAAGGTATTCTGTTGCTGCAGTTCAACTGAAAGCCAGGTGGTGGTGGTTGAAGTAGCAGTGAGTCACTCACAACCTTGCTACCCTCCAGCGTGGTCACCACGAGCCATGACACGCTAACGTTCGGCTGGTACCTACTAACCGTTCCCTTGGCACATGGCAGACACCTGCATTTTCTGGATCAGAGTATCACTTATTTTACCCCTTAGACAATATTTGTAAGAGTAAGCAAATGACAATGAGGATATTGTGTATATCAGTGGAAGATATCAATAGGAAGGCCTAGCAGGTCATCCAGTCCTTCTCTTGAATATGGCAAAATTGTCATCTGTACTTCGTAGTCCAGCTTTTTATGCTCTCTAATTTTAAATGTCCCCACTGAAAACTGCCTGGAGCTTCCAGTACATCAGCTGCCAGACTGTTCCATGGCCTGCTATGATGCTGCACAACTTGTGCAGTGCTAAGGGTGACATTGCCATATGACTTTTCACAGATTTGCATACAAATGTACTTTTCAAAGGTTTAGTGAAGCCACAGGGGAATATATTTATTTATAAGTGCCCAGGAATAAGGGTCACAGCAACAATCTAACAATTCATATTTAATCCACTGCTAGGGCTTATTCACAAAATAGATTGTATAAATTATGCTGTCCAGTGCATAACCAGTTTTGTGTGAAAGTATTTAATCAAATAAAAGGAAGTATTTTTTCTCAAAGTCGCTCACAAGCTACAAGAGGTAAAATAAGCAAAAAGATTATTTGTCATGAAATAAGGGTTTTGCTATGCAGGGTAATACCAAAACAATTATATCAATTTCTAACTCATGTCTTAATGTATCTCAGAAATGTCACAATGGCAGGCTGGTTTTGTGTGTTTGTCCCCCACAAAGCAGATCTCTCATATCATTTATCTTCTGAATTCGTGTAGGAAAATGTCAAAATAATGAAAGAACATGTTTTGCCCTCAGTTGGAATATATTTATTTATTAAAGCAATGCACCAGTTGTTTTACCTAGTAGTGGCTAAGACTGCAAACTGTATTTGATATAACTCACATTTCTTAATATTCTCTGTTGGTTAGTAGGAAGAGATTTAGTCACAAGAGGGTTTGTTTTCATATAAATCAGTAGTCTGAAAGCTAAATTCAGGACACAAAAGCAATATATAAGTCTGATTCTAGCTGGAGGGTTGGTATGAATGGTATTTCTTCCTTCTCACTATTCCTGACATTTAGAAATCTGCTTTGATATTTGATTATATTACTCAATAATTAATCCAGCATAATTTAGCACATCTTCTCCTACCAATTAAAGTTATTTGGTTTTGCTCAACCATTTCTCAACATCATACCTGTAGAAAGGAAAGGACAGAAATCTGTTTACTATAAAACATATTGCCACGTCTATTATTCAGGGAGGGCCACATTACATGAATAAAATTATGCCACAGCGGGATGAAAGAATTGATCTTGTCTACCTACGTAATCCAGATGTTTAGGACACACCTGACTTCAGTGTGGGTGTGAATGAATGAGCGTGTCTACCTCATAAATACAAAAGCACCAATAAACAAAAAGTGTGCTCCAGCAAGACAGCAGTTCTTGTTACTGTATTGCCAAAGTGCTTCAGTTCAGCTGTGGGAGCCTGGTTCTTCACTACAGGATGGTGTAACTAACCCTGGTGACACTACCAACTGTGCCGTGACCATGGAGGTTTGCTAAAACATCTGCATGCATGCAAGAGGCTTGTGCTGGTGCAGGTTTGTAGTCAAGGCTTGGCCATCTTCACACAGCCCCTCCAAGACAAATACATGGTGAGGACTTGGTCAGCACCTTTAAACTGTTTAACCGAACCTGGTTTACTCTGGCTGAAATAAGTAGAGGAGCATTTACGTGAGCAGTTCCAGAGGCAGATCAGAGGGCAGCAGTCAGCAGCTGTGGATGTGCAGGTGATGGTCACCTCTTCAGCCGCCTCAGGAGCAGCTGGCAAGGAATGCGTGAATGCAGCCTGTGTTCAAGGAAAGAGGTTTAAAAATATATTTACTTTATTAAAATGTAATTTAACTCTGTCAATTAAGAGAGGGTAAAACTTGAAAATTAGTAATTTGTGTCTATATTGTTTTTAATTCCCAGCCTTTGACTAACGGGGGAATTCAGTTTCACTACAGAGTGAGCTGACACCCTTGTTCTAGCACCATTCTGCCCTTTTGAATAGTGCCTGATCTGTGAGCTAATCTGATAAAAGACAACATTTTGTGCACACATGGTATGCATTTTAAAGAGCTTCAATGTGTTAGCAAGCTGCTCTGAATCTGGTGGGCCCCACCAGGAAGCACATAACTTGAGGCACGTGAGAAGGAGATGCAGACTGGAGGAAGTAAAGATGGTCCATTTGGAATGACTGAGGAGACATCACAGAGCTGCTTTCTATGGTGGGCATGAGCCTTCATTTACTTTTAACACAACTGTTTTAAATGTGTTTTCTCAAGTCATTCCCAACCCCTTTTCTATACCTCTTTTCAATAGTGTAAAAATATCCAGATCCATTGATTTGGGGACTTGTCCTGCTTCTTTGTACCCCAAGTTTCCATTTCAAGACATGTAAGGCAACTTCTTATTTTCAATATCTGAGGTCAAAAATGTAATTGTTTTATCATTTTTGTGCATATTTATTCTGTTATCATCAATTCCCTATACCAGTTATGCCACAGAGATTCTTTAATGAAATATACCACAACGATGTTTTAGTGATGCAGATGACAGCATCCAGCAAACATGAAACTCCTTCACAATGATTTAGAAAATATCCATCTGTGAGTCCTACTGTAAATGCAAATCGGAGTCAAGCAATAAGGGTAATGGCAGGTGACAGAAGCAAAACACAAGGCCAGAATTCCTGACAGCCAAGAGCTCCACCTTGTAAATGTACACAGGACTTAATTTTACTATCGCAAAATCAGTGGAATGCTCAGAAGGTTGAGCTTGAACATGTGCATAATCACAGACTTAGTCAGCACAACTGCTATTTTGTCTTCAAAAGATGCGTATTTGGGCTGTGGTTACAGTGGTTTAGTATTATTAATGTCTCTCATTCCTTCCTCTGCCCCCCATGCAGTTTTGGATTTGTTTATGCAGAAGAAAGGGGGAGCTGTGGTGGGAGTGGGGTCAGAAGGCTTATGCAGCCAGGAGAGCACCCCACTGCCACGTGAGCCACAGCACAAACCATCTAATCCAAGGAGGAACAGGCTCTCCAGTATCTTCCTTTGATCTGTTTAAAACGGATATATTGCTTTTACTAACAGCTCATAATGTATTCATCAATTTTATATATTACGTCACTACTTTATATATTGTTTATGTACAAATACATGTGTGTATAGTTGGTTATTGCATTGTTTCCTCTATTATAAAACAGAAATATGTTTGTACAATTTCTCCAAAGATTTAAATATTTTCAAAACTTCTTGAAAAAGGAAGTCAGTAAATAGTGTCCACAGAACACTTATCATGACATAGAAATTTAGACTTTGGGATAGACAGCCCTGCTAATCAAAACCTGTAGTTTTTAAGACTTTTTTTTTTTTAGAACTACCATGCAAATGAATGAGAGAGCACACCAAAAGTTATTACGTGAAAAATGAACAACTCCCTCCTGCAAAGGTTAGAAACAGGCTTGAGCTGCTTATAATGCATGATTTGCTAAGGTAGCTGACACACATTTATCCCAAGGGTTCGTACAAGTCTAAGGTAATCTGCAAAGAAATGTGTAGCTCCCTTTTTTAAAAAAAATCTTTAGAAATTCAGAGCCCCTTCCACCTGCAGGATTTTGAACAGACAGTGAAACAGTAACATACCAGGAGAGTGAACAGACCAACGGAGAGATCTTTAATCACAATGTTTAAAACCCAGTTTTTTATTTACATTAAAAGGAAAATCAAGGGAGATGTAGTTACGTGCACGTTCTAAATTTAGATCTTCTTAAGTCAGCATGTACAGATTAATCACATCCAAGAGTTTTAAATGAGCCAACAAAGAGCATTATGGACTATTAATATTCATTCTCAGTCAGTTTCCAAACATTGGAGAAGTTCCAGAGCACTGAAAGAAAGCAAAGGTTGTGCCAATATTAAAAAAAAAATATATAGGTATTGTAGTCCTATCAACTTAATATTGATCCCAAGTATACAACAGAATGACTGATAGGAGATTCCATTAAGAAAGAATTAAAGAAGGATAATTTAATTAACACAAATCAATAGGAATGTATATATTCAGGATAACTCAATATCCATTTCTGTGAGAATACAAGTTTGATAGATAAATGTAACTGTGTTATAGAAATGTATTTATACTTCCATAAAATATCTGACTGCATAAAATTTTGGTTGAGAAACTACAATAAAAATTTTAAAAAGATATTATTTTTGTAACAAAAAACCATTACGGTGCATATTAAATTAAAAAAAAATGGCTGACAGACTTCAGATGTGGTCATAAAGGGTGTACCGACCTTGACTCCTTGTTGTTTAACTTATTTGGAATAACCTACAAGAAAACAATAAAATCACTGCTGATAAAATTTGCAGAGAGCACAGTGATTAGGAGAGTGACAAATAATTAAAAGAACAGGTTTACATGATAGAATAATCTGATAAGATATTTGCAAAAACAGTATAACTGAATACAACCAAATACGTTCCATCACTGCAAACAAAAGCTTTAAGAGTACACACTTACAACATGGGTCCTCAGCTACAAGGAGGGTATGAGGATCCTGTGCTTTGAAGCCTCCATCCACTTTTACATCCAAAAGGCTCAATGAATTCTGGACATGCAAATGAGAATATTGAGTTTGAAGAAGGCAATACCTCAGCCCTCTATTGCCTCTGACGTTAATACAAGTATTATTGCAGCATTGTACCTAGCAGTATTATCTATGATTCAAGAAAGATGTTAAAATATTGCAAAGACATAAGAATGAAAGAATCAATTCACTGGAGTGAAAGCATCACTGAATTCAATTCTGCATAAAAGAAATCAGGGGTTTGCTTCATTTCTATTTATAAGTATACATTGGATTGTTGGAGAACCCTTCAGTAGGATAATAGTGAGCTCTCTAATCCAGCAAACAAAGCTACAGAAAGATTAAAAACTGATAGTAAAAGCTGGTCAAACAGATAGAAGAAATAGGGCATATTTTGTTGTTCTGTTTCTTTTGTTTGGCAAATTTGTAGTACTAACTTTTGATTTCAGGATTTTTTAAAGCTATTCATATGACACTGAAGACTTGGGCTTTTTAACGGGTACATCTTTGGTTAAAGACTTACAGTGCCTCCTGAAACTGCCCTCTGCCCTCTGTTAGATTACTCAGTGTGACAAACAGAGTCCAACGTAACTGTTGTCACAGTGACGTGGCTGCCCAGCTCCCCACTTAGTTTAGGGCTGCATTTCTATCTTTATCTGCAACAGTGACTTGACCTTTAAACACCTCTGTTTAGGTGCATTCAAAGACTTCTGTGAATTCAATTCTGTGAATGAACATTTTTATTTCATACAGCCCAGTTCTCCCTGTTTCTTGGGGTTTTTTTAGAAACCAACAGTAATTTACTTAGAAAACTATTCAGCAGGTTCTTTGATTTTTTTTTAATACTTTTTGGGGAACAAGAACTGACAGCTGTCTTTCCTCATTAACCTTTCTAGCATTTACAGAAGCTTTGATATTAAGCTTCTCACACTGAACATATGTTATAGTAACCAGAACATTTTAGTGCAAAGGAAAGTAAAAAACCACTTAAGACACTTAATTTCCTAAGCTTTCATCCATCCCATTTATTTATCCAATAATTTTCTGCTTAAGAATTCTCAGCCTAAGAATTAATTCTCTGTTTTAAATGGTGAAACCCAGGAGGTTCTGATCTTGAGATGCTGTACGTTGCTGTAGTTCACCCGTCTCCCTCATCTCAGTAAAACACGTAGGCCATATCACCCCAAAACTCTGAAGCAGAGATGATTCCTTTATTTGAGTTGAGCAGAAATGATCTAACAGGATAAACCGAAACAGGTCCTGAATGTCAAATTTCTTTCTCAATAAAGCTTCCCAGATAAACTTCCTTGGATAATGTCCAGTACCAGACCTGACCTGAATATGAGAGTGAAAAAGCTGTGGTTTAGAGCTGGAAAAAGTGTCTAGCTGGCACTGACTTCTAAGGAAGTCTGATTTTTTGCTAGGACTCGTACAGCAACAGAGCTGGGTGCTTATGGCGATTGTAATGAACTGGTGGTCCTGTGCTGAGACGCCCAATTAAACTCAGTCTTAAATCCTTCTGAGAGCTTGTTTGTTGGAGGACTCGCTCCAGTAAATCACTCCTAATCTGTTAGATTAGGTTGTTGAAACCCATTGACCAAAACCCCAGTGGTATATTTTCTGCCTGAATAAATATCCAAAATGATAGACATGGGCCCGAAAATACTTGAGTTCAGTTATCTTTCAGGTTTTGCACACTGGTAAATGTGTGTCATGAAAACATTTCCACAAAGTCATTTTTCAGATTCACTAGAAAGAATAATAACCTTCCTTTGCTAAAGTTTTGAAAGAACATGCATAAACTATGGGTGTTTGGTTTTTTCCCTTACAGATATTGAAAAAAAAATATCACAAGAGCTGTCTGGCTATAAATATGCCATTGCATAAGCACATTAATATGATACAGTCACAGTATTTTGTTTGCTATTCCCAAGAGGCAAATTACACAAGGATAGGCTTCTAAAACTTTAGCAGCAGTAGTTGTGAAGATAAGCACAAATGTCAAAACAGAAATAATATACCAGACATAGTTAGATTTTCCAGAGTCAAATTCTACTCATTTGCATTATGAAAATGTGTAACGTCATAAATATCCCCAAATCAACCAAGTAACTCCAAATTTATATCGCTGTAAATGACAGCACAATTTGACCTCCAGATATTGTATTTTTTACTGAAGGGAAAAGAATAATCATTTGTTTTGAGCTGTCTGCTGCAGTTGTTTATAATAAGACACAGTTTGTCATTGCTGCAAGATGAAACCACGTACTTTTGAAAGCTCAGTTCATGGCTGTGTAAGGGAACAGGATTTTTAAATGTTCTTTCTAAAATAGGCAAAATCTGAACAATTCTTTTATAACTACCTAGTGGCTCTACAAGAATAATACCTTGAGGCAATAAGGAAAACTGAACTTTATTAAAAATTTCATAAGAGAAATGAATAGTAAGCCTGGAGAAAAAAAGAGGGGCTTAAGACACAATGTGGCACTGAGTTATACTTTAGACCTGCAAAGATATAAACCTGTAAAAGGTTTTGACTTCATAAGTATTGTATAGTTCAATGCAAAGTCAAATTCTGCTAAATGTCATTGGAAGTATGGTCATATTTTGTTCTTCAAAGAGCATTTTATGAAACAGCTCTAAGCTTATACTTTTGTTACTGCATCCTCTTTTTTGAAATATGTGAGAAGAGGGGAGGCATGGGGGAAACAAAAATGCAGCTCAAAATATTGATTACTGAAAGACCTGAGGTACCTGAAATGAATAGCTTGAAAAAGATTTGAAATGGGGTATATTACCTTTAATGCCTTTGACAACATGGAGCCTAATCCTTAGGCAAAGCAGCTGCCGTTAATACTGGTTAAAAATAATTCCATTACTTAATCCCCAACTGTGAAATGAATTGGTATTTCTAGTCGAGTCATTAAGGGGTGTATCTGAACCTCACAAGGAAACTTCAATCCCCAAAAGCATTCTTGCTTGTGTCAAACTATTCCTTTGCCCAAAGGGCTTTTTGTGAACAATATGGATTGGCCTACATTGGTGGACAAACTTCAACTGCTGTTTTTGCTGTATCCATGGTAGGCAAATAGTTCTCTTTCTCCAGAGCTGTCGATTTGGACACTATTCTTCATTATTCCATTAAAAAATCCTGTAAGTAAATGTCATTTGATACGTTAGCCTTTCTACTGTAAACAACGTAGAAAACTACTCCTTATGAAATGTGCTATACCTCTTAGACGAGATCTTTCCATTCTTCATCAGCATGTAAATTTGACTTAGAAATTGTAATGCTAATTTAGTTCTTCATAATTATGACTATTAGGTTTTAAATAATTCATTCTCCCTTCTCGCTGGATTAGATACTTCAAAAAGTAAGCTTTGCTAAAATTACACGCTCTTGGATCTGGTAGCTTACAGAACTTGCTCATAATGCATATGAGACTATGGTCTACTTTCTTAAGAAACATTTTAAAATATTTCTGTAAAATATATTGCTATGATTTAGACCCTTGAGGGAGCAATAGGCATAACTGGTTCCAGTTTCTGCTTTAACTGACTCCTTTGTCCCTCAAGTAAAATGCAGATGCTCTTCAGGCTGAACTGGGGTGTAGCTTGGCACTGGAAGCATCTGCTAGAAGGTGCTAAGGCAGACCTGGGTTACAAATGGGAACAACATGAAGGGACAGTGGCAGCTTACACACAGCACAAAATGAGGATTGTAAGGTAGCTCAACACATCAGACTTTGATAGACTGTCCTGTGCCATAACGCCACTGGACTCGATAACCGTCCCTGATCCTTCCGTGAAGCATAGGTCCAAGGTTACACTCAGGATCACACTTGTCTGCCTTTACTCCAGGCACCCCTTAAGTCTACTCATTCAGGGACTACAACAACAGGTTTCCATACAAGATCATGTGTCTCAACATTGCCAGGACTGCCTCATATTAGCAATCCACAGGCTCTCCATAAGCAGTTTGTGAAACACCAAGTGAAGAGAAGTGTGAGGACAGCAAAGCACTCGGACACGGTAAGTGTCACACATTGCGCTCACTGCCAAACCACACTGGTAGCACAGTACCATGGCCTCTCCTCTCTTGCACCTCAACTGATGGGCATCACCGCTCCCGATGTTTAGCTTCTCGTACATTGGATCAAAAAAAGAACAAGAGCTGGTCATTGTTACGATTGCTTCAGAGACTGCTCTTGTGGAGCAGTAGAAACACTGCCCAGTTCAACACATAGATTATAATTAGATTTTACAAGCATGTGATTATTCCCAACAGGTACTCAGCAGACAACAGAAAAACATCATATGATTTTATTCCTTAAAGAATGGAGTCTAGATCCCCAGCTTGAGATAAAGCTACAGATCCATTCCTGGATGTCTGCAATCAGAGGAGAGGGTCTCCTTTATTACCTGTACTCCACATTTGATTACTGTTAACCCTGCATGGAAGTCACTGCAATGAGAATGCAAAATGTATACATAGGGACATCTAATAGCACTGCTAATTAGTATTATATATGAGCATTTAAATTAACTAGTCCTTTGTGATATGTTCTCACAGGCCCACCAGTGCTCAAAATTTGCCTCTCATTTACTATTTCATCCTTGTCTTAAGGCATGACGGTACTGATTATTTTGGGTTACTTCAAGTGCCTCATTCTGGGTCTGCAGATCTCACACTCTCACACATCTTCAGTGCAAAGAGGGCAGCTTCTGTTTCTGCGCAGAGCCATTAAATAGGTTGTCATTTGCATCTCTTTTAAACCCTACTTCCAGTGAAAGTCTGGGAACATTCATTATAAAAATGCAGCCTGCATTTCTCTTAAATCAATTAAAATGGCAAATGTCATTATAGATTTTCTCAGGTAAATAGAATTTACACATCAGTTGGCCTCACAAGAGGCCCTTAATTTTTTTATTACTTTTTTGCAATTAACTCCTTGTGTGCTCAAAGAATCCTTATTTATACAGAGACCCACTTATCTTCAAACACACACTTCCCTTTGATCCGAGCTTCTGTCATTCCTACCTTCATGGATAAAAAAGATGATAGATCTTGGTACATAGCTCACAAGAGCTTTAGAAATCCAGCACTCGAAATGAAAAATTCAGAGAAATTCATCTGTAACATACACGTGAGTGGAGGAGCAGTGGTGTTCATAACACGGGTTCATCATTTGCCCGGTGTGGGGAATCCTATGTGAACACCTCTGGAAGCGTCAGCTTCTCTCCAGCAAAGCTCTCGCCGGGCCAGCTGGCTGCTGACCTTGTGGAATGCACTAGCTCAGCAGAGCAGGGGCTGATCTGCTCTAATTCCCTCTCTCTGGAGCTTTTCTTTCCCACCAGAGGGCATACACTGTGAGCACACAACTGCCTTCAGAGGAATTTAAAATATATATTGTGTACCAGATAAATGAAGTGACCCGAATGCCAAGATTTTGCACTCGATTCTATTCAGACCCTGTTGCTCACTGGGTAAGTTATTCCACTTGCTACAAAAGCAGTTGGTTTAGCATACTTTTGTTTGACTTCGTAGAGTGCTGGCTGCGCAGTGCTTTTGAATAAGGCCATTCATTTATTCAGCTACTGAGCTAGCTGGTGGTACTGTACTGGTATTCACCCTTGTCTCCGAATGCCATGGAAATGGTTACTCCCCGGGTTCTGGGCTTTTAAAATCTCACGCCTAAAATTTTCATGTAAATAGAAGCCATTAAAGCTATTACAAAAAATACGTGGCTACGGTAGTAATTTAGGTGAATTATGTGGAACTAGGCGTGGGTAGGAGGATGGCTGTGAGAAGAGAGAGCAGCAAAGCAGACTGCCAGGGTGGTGGGGGATGTCCTGAGGACAACCCAGGGCTGTAAAATGGGTGGAATATGGCACGTTTTGACATGTTCATTATCATGTAATTGCAGCTATGCAAGCAGGAAAGAGAAAGGGTAGGAAGGAGAGGGAAGCAGCGAAAAAGAAACAAGGGGGGAGGGAAAAAAAGAAAAAAATAAAGGCGAGGACTGTTTCCTTAGTCCACACGGGAGACACTCCCCGGGACCTGCACTACAGCGGCTCCTGGGCCCCGGGACCGAACCTGCCATCACCCGGAGCAGCTCTGGGAGGCCCCTGGTGACAGGCCGGACCAGGGGCTTCTCCTCGGTCTCGGCCTCAGCCTCCGCCGGGCCGTCGGGGCCAGCCGGCCGCCTCCGCGCAACCCTGGCCCGTCGCTGCGAGCGGCTGCCGGAGGGGCAGCGGGAAGCAGAGAAGGCGCTGAGGGGGGACGGGCGGCGGGGACAGCGGTGCGGGGCCCGGCCCTGCCGCCGGGCGCGGCTGGCGGACTACATTTCCCGGCCTGCCCCTGGCGGCCTGGGGGCGGTGCGCGGGGAGGGGAAGGGCGCCGCTGTCGGAGACATAACATGGGCGCCTGAAGCTGGGGGGGGAAGGTAGGGGTGGGCTGCCGGTTGGGCTGGGGTTGTTGTGGGCCGGGTTCGGCCTACGGGGCGAGGCCGGTCGGAGGTGCTGGGCGGGTTGTGCCCAGCCCTGCCGGAGGGAGACGGCTGGGGGGGGGATCGGGGCGGGGGCCGGGCGCGGCAGGGGCCGGGCACCCCGCCCCGCTGCCGCTGGGGGTGGCTGGCTGTGGCCCGCCGCCTCTCAGCCCCTCTCCCGTGCAGTCGGCTGCAGGCGCCGCGCCGAGGGAGGCCGAGCCGAGCTGAGCTGAGCCCGCCCCGCCGGACGCGGCCCGGTGGCCGAGCAGGAGGCGGCGGTCGGTGAGGGGACGGGACGGGGATATGGCGGAGACCGGCTCCGTGCACGCCACCAGGTTCGAGGCGGCCGTGAAGGTGATCCAGAGCCTGCCCAAAAATGGTGAGTGCGGCCTCGGGGGCGGGGGGGAAGCCCGGTAGCATGGGCGCGGGGCCTGGCCGCCCGGCCGGCACCTGCGGGGCGGGCAGGGCCCGGAGGGCGCGGGGAGGAGAGGACCCTCCGGGGCAAGCGGTCCCCGGGCAGGGGCGGCGGTGCGGCCCGCCGGGTGGCTCGGGGCGGTAGGGCCGCTCTCCCTCAGCCGCCCCGGGCTGGGTGCCCGTCAGCGGGCGGCGGCTGGAGAACAGCTTGGAAACCACGGTCTTAGCGCTGCCGTCCGCCTCGCCTGGAGAAACGCCGACTGGGGGGGTTCCCGAAGTTCCTCGGTCCGGCGTCTGGAGGAGGGGGCCCCTCAGGTCCCCCCGGACCGCCGTGCGGTGTGGGGAACGGCGGGGAAGGGCCTCTGCCTGCCCGCAATGCTGAAGTTGGTGCGACGGCTTCGGAGCTGTTATCAGGAGTTCCCTCTGCTGAAAGAGTTAACGGAAAAGCAAAAAAAAAAAAATCAGAACGTATCTTTTTGATAAAAGTAATATTAAAAAAAAAAAGTTGGTTATTACATAAATCATTAATTCTGGTGTAAGTAAAACCGGATTTGTTGAGATGAAGGGCACTGTAAACTTTTCCTAATGACTAGAATCGAGCCTCGAAGCGTTTGACTTCATGAATTGGTCATGAATCTTCCCTGCCAGCTGTTACAGTTTTGTAAACATTTCCTACCTCTACAAAAGTGTGTTCCCCAAGGAAGAAGAGACAAGAAAACGAGCAGAAACAGTGAAACTGTTATGGAAAGTGCTGTCAAATACCCAAAGTAAACAAAAACACTGCAGAAGGCTGTGTTTTGGGTTTGTTGTATTTGTTCTGTGAGGGTTTTTTGTTTGGGTGTTTTGGGTTTTTTGTTCAATTCTGGAGTATTTCAATAAGTTACTGTTTGTAACAGTAAAGTGACTTGCAAGATACTTTGTTTACTGGGAGCTAAACCTGTCCTTTTAAACTGAGTGAAAGGACGCTCACTTTATGTTACTTATTACTTTTTTTTTTTCTTATTCGAGTTGTGGAGTCTGACCTTAGTAGTAGTAAAGGTTATTGTCCCTTAAACTCAATCTGAAATTTGTTGTTTGTAAAGTAAATATTGTCTGTGGTGCTGGTTCATAGTAGATGAAGTAAAGATGTTCTCCATTGACTTAAATTATACTGCTGTGAATCGGGCTGTAACAAACTGCAGGCTATCTTCTCATAGAAATACTAAGCTTGTAAAATACTCGTTAATATTCTCGATTACAATTTAATTGTATTTTAAAATGCTTTCACTAGGTTCATTCCAGCCAACGAATGAAATGATGCTCAAGTTCTATAGCTTTTATAAGCAAGCAACCCAAGGACCCTGTAACATTCCACGACCTGGATTTTGGGATCCAATTGGTAGATATAAATGGTAACTTTTAATGAGTTGTTGTGTTGTTTGGTTTTAATTTTTTTTTAATGATTGGAATGGAGGTATTTATAAGAGTGGCTCTTGGAGAATGAGTTTAGTGAGTTTACTTCTCTTTTAAAAAAAAAAAGTTCACAACCTTTGCTGCTTGAATTAGTTTTCTGTCTTGTGTTCCAACTTTTTTTCTTAGATAATCTGTAACTTCTCAGAGTTGCAGGTGAAAACATTCCCTCAGATTTTGCAGGGGGGGCAGGTTTTTCTTGGGCAAGCACCATCATGGTACCTCTGCAGTGTTTATCCCATGTTGTAGAACAAAATTGTAAGTGCTTTGCAGAATGGGTGATGTGGATGAATGTCTGGAATTTTTCTGTCTCAAGTTTTCATGAATTATGTGAGCCTGAAATAAACAAGTGCTTACTAGCAGCTATTGATATAGCTTCAAGCTCTTGGGGAGAGGTCTGGTTTATGTGTCTTTCTGGTTCATCTGCTTAGTGGCAGAGCTTCCCACTGTCTGTATTTTCCTTGTGCTGGAAAGATTTCTGATTCACCAAACTGCTAAATTCTGTTTAAAAAGCCGTGTGAATGCTTTGCTTATTGTATCTTAATAATGACTTGTCCTGAAGAACAAGTGTTATTGCTGTCTTTATGGCCATGGTCGTCTTGGGATCTGTGAAATTTGACTCTTTGACTCTTCTTCCCTGCCCCCCCCCCCAGTCTCCCCAAGTCAGGGTGAAGGGGGTATCTTTGCAAAGGACTAAGGCAGTAAGCTTCCACCCACCTGGTTGGTTGTAGCTGAAATGTGAGCCACCAGCCTTGGGGGCTTGCTGTAAGTGGGACAAATACTCTGGCTAGGGGAAGGCACAGTGTCAAATCAAGTGTAAGACTGTGTAAGGAGATATTTTATTACGCTCTGTGTTCTGACAGATTCCTTGTGCAATACTTATGAATTTGATTGGAGCTTTCTGTCTTGCAAAGTTGGAGAGGGGGAGATATTTTTTTTAGGTCAGAAGTAGCTGCTGTGGTAACTGGGGGTGATGACTGAACTACTTGACTACTAGACTGATCTGTCTTTCCCCAATTGCTAAACTTGAAAAGGATGGATTTTTCTTGTAGCCTGTTCTAACTTGCTGACAACTGTCTGTAAGTGCTGACTGAAGTGTCTGTGCCTGCTCTTTTTCTGCAGTAGAGGGTCATTAAAAATCAGCCTAATCAAAAGGGAAATGTGTGTGTGTCATATCTGGGCTTGTTAACAGCTTACCAGATACAAGATCATAGCTGGTCAGTGAGGAACTCTTCAGTCCCCAGGCTGTTCAGTTTGTTGCTTCTTTGTTGATGTACCACTATGTGATTATCCTAGCAAATTATATATTTGGACTTTGGAAAAAAAAATAAGTTGTGAATTGTTGTTGCATTTTATTTGTATCTGAGAAACTTTGGGCATTACATAACTGACCTACTTAAGGCCAGGCTGGAAAAATCCAGGAAGCCTTGAAGATACTGAAAATGCATGTGACTTTTTTTCCTAGGGATGCTTGGAGTGCCTTGGGAGACATGTCCAAAGAAGAAGCCATGATAGCCTATGTTGAAGAAATGAAAAAGGTAAGTGTACTAGTGAGTGGAAGGCATCTTCTAGAACAGATGTTCCAGAGATAAATTAAGGAACATGAGGAGATTCTTGCTGACTACTGCTGTTAAAGCTCCAAATAAGTTCTTTCATATGTGAACGGCTAGATTTCAGTACTGTTTGGCCTGTGGGGAGAAGAAAACTATGTAGTTCCTTCCAAAGCTATAGAATTTGAGTTGTTTTCAGAGAAACATAAGAGCTGTGGCTGATACAAAGCTTAAATGACAGCTAAAGAGAGTGAAGTATTGAAATCATGGTAAGGGGTTTAGTTGAGAAAACAGCGGAACTTAAAGTACAACAAAAGAAAAGCTGATTTACTGCAAACTGCCTCAGGTCTCAGAGTTCAGAGAGGTAAGTCATCCTTGTCTTGGAAAGGAAAAAAAACAAGCCTCCAGAAGGACTTCAGGAGCAAGAGTCGCACTCTTATGACTAGAGACATGAGTATAATCAAATATGTAAACTTAATTACCTTTGATTTTTCAAGAAGAACTCAGTAACCTGAATTTTCTATACTTGTAATTAAAATATTCCTTGTATGTTATAGTTGCAGTCAAACAGTTAGAATGGAGTCATTTGATCTGTCTTTTTTTGGAATAGATGTGTAACGTGTAAACAGTCAGAGTTACTATATTAAGCAGTAATTGCAGCATTAACTAAAGTAAACATTCAGAATTAAAGTTTCTTGTCTTTTATTAACTAACACTTTTCACTGCAGTCATTTCACTGAAGCTCTCCTAGGTGGCCTTTCCAGTTAAAAGATTATTTACTGTCAATCTGGATAAAAGTATAATCGTAATCTATTACTATAATGAGGTTAGCATCAAGGAGAGGAAATGTAAGTTCTACTCTAAATACGCTTGTGTTTTCCTAGGCCACTATCTTGACACTGAACTCTTAACAAGTTTAATGATTGATACAACAAAAACTTTTAATAGGCAAGGAGCTGGAGTCTGACTACTGTTCTTTTTCTTGCCTTCAATTTTGATAATTTACTTCCTGTTGGTACTACTGCAGCTGCTTTAAAATGAAAAATGAACAACTCCAAAAACCACAGGAAGCCAAATATTCATTTGGTCAAAAATTCCACTAAACCTTAATTCCTTTTTAATGCGTACCATGAGATTTAGCGCTTCATTTCAAATCTCAAATTCAAAATGTGTTAATACTTCAGTAGAGTACCTTCCTGCCCCACCCACCCCCCCCCCCAAATGCAGTAATTGGTTTAGTCAGGACACTAAAACGAAGGAAATGTCAATGTTTGTTCTAAAAAAAACCCTAGTAAGTCTCGTGTGAGGAAGTCTGATTACTTGACCCTAATGAAGCACAAATATCCTGCCTCTGTACAGATTACATGTAAGGATTGAAGAGCAAATGACTGCTTTCCTCGCTCAGCTTTGAAACCAGGGAATCTGTTTACCCTGCGATGGTGCTGTTTCAGCTCTCGCATTTGAAATACTAGCTTCAGCTTTTCCAACCTGGCTGATTCTACTTGAAATGTAAATGGAAGTGCATTTCAAATGGATCCACTGGGTGGTTCTATCAGCATATACTGCACTAATCCTTGTGGTGCTACTGTGGGCGTTCTGCTGTTGCTGCATGTCTGAGGGGGCAAAAAACCCACTTGTATACTGATATCACAGCACTATGTTTAAAGGTGTGTAAGACTGCCTCTGGGGCATGTCCCTAGCATTTGCACATTGTGTTTGGGCTATTCATGCATCAGATGAGCGTGTCACAAGATACTTCTACTGTAAACTCGTTTAGTGTTTTTTCCCTTCGTGTGGTAGCTTTGAAAGTCGTAGCTGTTGAGGAATGTGTCTCGATGAGGTTTTGAGGTGCTGGTGGGAGATAACCAAACATGTTTTAATCCTAGCTGAGATGAATCTAAGCTCAAGTGCATTTTGTTTGAGGTTAATTTATCTTCCAAGTAGCCTTTCTGGAATTTTACGTTGTAATACTGTTTAAACTAGTTTATTTGCGCTTCAGATATATTGTTTCGTTATGTATTTGAAATGAGTTATATCTTAGCATAAAGGTGTATTAGCAGTACACAGTGTTTCTAACTTAAAACAAGAGTCTTAATATATGAATTGTCTGACATCCAAAGAAAACAGTAATTCAGGATACCCAATAACTTATTTTGTACTTTCAAATATTAAGACTGCATATTATGCCTAGTTGCTGCATAAGTAAGCATTTGATTGTGTTTGTGGAAGTACTTGCTCATCTGTAAGCTAGCAATTACAAAACTTACTTTAACAGAAACTGTGGTAAGATTCTAAGAATTGCTTCAAGTGGTAGAGAGTATATTGAGGTCTGTTTAGAACAGATGAAGAGCAGTTATATGCAGGCATTGTACAAATGGACGTATGAAACGGTTTACAGTGCAGACTATAAAAGTAAATACATAGAAAATACAAGTGTTATTCTAGAATAGGTTTCTTGTTTCTCTCAATGCTACTGAAGTTAAAAAAAAAAGACACAACTGTCCTGTTGCTGGTTCGTACCCAGCTCTGTATCTCAGCACTGAGCTTTTCTCTCTAACAAATATGGAATGAACTATATATACTGAATAGATCAGAGGAGTGGCAGTGAAAATGCAGTTTGATAGGATTGTTGTCACTTGGTATCTTTGATTGGTTTGCAAGTGTTGATTTGTTACCTGCTAGCCTGCCTGGAGCTCCTGCTTTGTGAAGTAATGCTGTAGCTTTTGCTTCTACTGCTTAGCAATGTGCTTGGTGCTTTTGAGCAGCATGTTCTGTGGCAACTTGTACCTCCATCTGTTGCTTTCTCGGTGCTCTTCTGGAGGAGGAGGTGTACTGTAGCTGTTAATTTGCTTCTACCTGAGTCTTTGCTTGTAGCTATTACCTCTTTTGAAAAATAACAATAAAGAAGTAGAGGTTGAAAGAGAAACAAAGCTATCAGCAAAAAGCTTGGTTGAAAGTACTTAAACTAGAATGGGACTATAATATCATACGCTTTTAAAATAATATTCAATTATTGAATCTCTTTTGTTTAATCTATTTTAGATTTAAGGTTTTGCATTCCTATCAGATGATCAAAGGTATTGGTTTTGTAATACAAAATGAAGACACTTTTATCAACAGAAGAGCTCCAAATGATTTCAAGAGCAGAATTTGGTTCTAGCTTGCTCTGCTAAGTATGTCTTTGCACTGTCCCAGTTTTGCTGTATTCTGTCCATTTTGTTGTTTGGGTTTAGATGGACCCAGTAGGGCACTTCTGAGCTGCTCCTTACATTCCGTTGAAGATGGCAGGGTTTGACAAATACAAAGAATCCTCTAAGAAAAAGTCAGTTTCATTTTTCTCTGTGGGAAGACTTTTCTATAAAATAAGTTGCATCAGATAACAGCAGCTGTTGAACTTTGACTTGGTTTAGTTTGAAATTGCTGAAATAATGGATTCCAAGGTCTTAATACTGTGCTGAGGTGGTCCTTTGGTGGCTATCTTCTTGTCACCTAAAAAAATAAATTAATACAGCTAGTTAAGATTCTTGTTTGGTAAATTAGGTTTATGTTGTTTTCATTTATTAAAAAAAAATTAAAAATCAGAATGTGTGAAGTGACTTAGTGAAATGTTACTGAGTTTTACAATGACCAGCAATTGCAAAATTATTTGAAATTAGTGAATCACTGAAATGCTGTTTTATAAGATGCTTCATATTTTGGACTTATGCAGATTCTTGAGAGTATGCCAATGACGGACAAAGTTGAAGAATTACTACAAGTAATAGGCCCGTTCTATGAAATAGTAGAAGATAAAAAGAACAGAGGATCTGACCTAACCTCAGGTTCGGACAAATAACTTCCTTTATACTACTAATAATCACAACTCCAGACTCTTTTGGGCTTGTCTTCTGTAAATGATTTTTAAAGCTAAACATTGCATCTTTCTGTTCATTCTCTTTACCATATGGCAGTTCGAATGGAGAAAGTCTCTAAGTATTTGGAAGGTAGGAATAATAAATTATGTGTAAGTCCATCTTTTCCATTGTTCTGGTGCTGTAGTAACTTCCTGCTAACACTTGTGACTTCTGGGCTTGCCACCTCATTAGGCTGGATTTTGTTTTATTTTGCTTTTGAGGTATACAACAAAGTTAGACCCAGGAAGCTGCATGTTTAGTCCTTGTCTACAGGCTTTGTGAGCTGCTTAAGGAAGCCTTTTCCTGAAAAAAAGGAGAGTATTTAAAGCAAACAACTCCCCCAACCAAATCTAGTTTCTGCCTTTCCGTTAATAAAAGGAACAACTATTTGAAATGCATACTGCTGCATCCTGGTGTAGCTGTGGATTATCAAACTGCATGCAGAGTTTGTAATCCAGCTCTGTCATCTGATCTAAAATAAAATTTAAAAAAATCCACAATCAAAATCCATGCTTTTTAAATCGTGGTTTCTGTAATACATACCAAGTCTAAGATGGGTTTGTGAAACTTTCAAGTTAAGTTTTCTGAGGCTCAAGTCCATCAAGGGAATATCTATTTAAACACTTTAAATGTCTGACAAGTGGCAAACCTAGTGGTGTCATAGCTGCATGAAAATCAGCGTGGTGATTTTTATTTAGCAATACCATTGTGAGAATGTTTTGATAATAACAGTTGTTACGTTACAGGTGATGTGTTCGTAAGGCTGTAATATAAGGCTTACAGTTGTTTAAATCTGGCTTAAAATTACAGTTAAATTTTCCCTTGTTGCATTTCAATTTCTGAAATATTTTTTAAAAAACAAACCATTGCACAAATTAATTGGTTTAATGTGTTTAAGAAGTAGGAGTCAGCTGGTTAGGTTGCATTTTGTGTGTGCCTTTTTTTCCCCAATGTTAAAGGAACATAGTCTTCATTTTGGTTTTTGGTATCAAGTCTCAGAGAAACAGAAATAGTTTTTCATTGTTTTTGAGGAAATGTAATGGTAAAAGTTTTTGAATGGCTGTTTTGAAAGCCGTATGATGTTTTTCTTAACTAAAACTGTATATGCTTCGTGTCTGGGATTTAATGAGCTTTCCTGACAGCTGGATTGAAGGGCAAGATTGTAAGAGTATCACTCGATTCAGGTCAGTGATCTGTGTAATAGGGATTTACTTGACTTGGTGTCTATGGCACAGTGCCAAAAACGAATTCTTAAAAAAAGTGACTTACCTAGGCAAACAGAGAATAGTGGAAGTTAAACCACACCTGTTTCAGTAAGAAATTTAGCATGCTTGTTTTTTAGAGGGGCAGCTTAAACATAAGGCAGTGTGAGTAAAACAATATCAAATTTCAGCTTTATGTTGTTCTGTCAGTGTTGCAATAGATCTGGTGATATGTCATCATTCATATGGCTTAAAGCTGCAACATCTAATTATGCCACAATGAATTAAGACAGAATTTTCACGAAGTCCATTGTGTGTTATAACTTTACCATTAGATTAAGACTTTGAAATCCTTTCTTCAGTGCTGTTACTGCTTCACTGATTAAAAGTGAAGCTGGAAATAATAATCAGTGTTTACAGTACGGGTCTCAAAATATTTCACAGAAGTATGGAAGCATAAGTACCTTCAGTTGTCTAGATACACACAAAAGAATAGAACCAGGCTGCTCAAGTCTGTGCTTGAGATGATATAGACACTGGTGATAATATTGTTAAAAAATGACACATGGTTAAGTTTCCATTGTGTTAGTTCCTCCAGTCCTGTTTCTTCCCCTGCCCCCAAGCCCCTACTCTCTATAGCTTCTGTTGTAGAAGATGTTTTTTTCATGGGCAGGCAATTGGTATGTTCTGAAAACTGGGACTCTTCTCTTGAGTCTCTTATTTCATACTGTACACCCCCCGTCTTCTGGCCCATTCTGTCTTGAATTTACTTTCCATTCTTCTTCCATAAGAGTTTAATCTGTATGAAGACAATTATCTAATTGTGTAAGAATTGCGTACCACTCCTTCAAAATCAACAGTATTCTTGAATTAGTCAAAGAGATTGTCTGGAAGCTTAATGTACATCAGTTATGGCTGGTGTATCATCTCTAGCAGATTGGCCTCATCAGAAAAGTGTAGCCTTTTAAAATTGAATTTCTACTCCTTGCGGTTTCATTGAAAATGTTAAATACAAACAATTGAACTACTGTCTTCCTGAAACAATAGAGCTTGTGGCTCTCCTTAATAGAAAACACCGAAGCCTGACATGCCAGCATTAAAATGACTTGTAATGTCTACTTGACAACTAGGACAAACTTGCCAGATCCATGGGTTACAAATGGACCCACAGTTGGATGTGTTGGTAAAGAAAGGAAAATAAAGAATTTTCTCCAATAGGCTGAGCAAATCTGAGGGGTATTTCAAAAGCATGTAACCTGGGTAGTGTTTTGAAAGCTTATCCTGCAGCTGTGTGAGAAGCTTGGGTTCTCTAGAAAGCTTGGTCAGTAGTCTCTTTCTGACAGATGTGAAGTACTTTACAGAGAAAATTCTTGACAAATTACTTTCAGGTACATGAAATATTATACAGCAAAGAAGGTGGGCTCTTAGCTGTCGTAGTGCTGCAGAACAGAATAGGTAACTGTTGCAGTGTTACAGAAAGACCTTTTTGTTTGCAGCTGCTGGAAGAGTAGAGGGAGGACTGTTGGGTAAGGTGTGGGGGTGCTTTAGAAAAGCAGCCTTTTAACTTTTTGCACTTGCTAATAAATGCACAAGAAATCTGATGTCCAAGTCTGTTAAAAAAACAAAGCAGCTTCAAAATATCATTGCTCAGTGAATTTGACGTTTTCAGAATGGGCATTCAAGCTTTCTTCTTATGTTATATATTAAGAAGCCGTAGGTGGGCTAGAATTGGTACCCTACTGATCTGATACTGGGTGAACTCATCTTTTTGAATGTTTGTGGATGTCTTTTTTTCTGAAGGTGAATAAATCCAAAGCAGGGCAAGAAAATCCTTACCTGACAGGCCCGCGCTAAGTTATCTCAACAACTAAGCAAAGTATCTGGAAATTGTTCACAAGTTCTTCAATAGAATTTTCCTGTGTATTCTTTCTGTTTTGTGACAAGGCATTTAATATGTTTTAAAATCCTACTAAATAAAGATGACCCTTCACCTTTATGCTGAGTAGTAGTACTCTTTGTAAGCCTTTGGGAAGATTAAATGTTGCCTCCAGTAATGACAAGATGTGCATTGCAGAGGCTGTGGAAAATTTCAGCATTGTAATACTCCTAAACTTTGTCATCCTAATGAGTGTTTCTCTTCTGAAAACTTTGCTCCCAGCTGTATTGCAATTGCACCAGATGAAGCCCTGTTGAAGCAAGGTGACGTGTATTGCTGCATATGTTGGCTTTGGGTAGTGCTGGTTGCAATGTAGCATGCTTGCTCTAGGAGTCCATACAGGGCACTGCTTCAGTAGCAGCTTGTGTGAATGGTAGAAGTTGGCCTGGCTCACAGACAAGTACTGCTATTTAACAATGTGTTCCTGCGTTGGATATGGGAGCTAGGTTTAAAAGACAATACTCGCTGAGGTCTGTGTGCTTTCTGAACAAGCAAATACACATGAATGCTGCTATTTCAAAGGCAGTCATTAGTACAGAACATAGGTAAGCTTGGAATGGATTACACTTGAAAAAAGTCTGTTCTTACTACTTTCCAGGTAGAAACATTTATTCTTACTCTTAAAATGCAGTATATTTTCCAACTGTGCTTCTGTAGATTACATATGATTAGTTTCTCTTTTTAAATGGTTTTATTTTCTCAAAGAGCTTATGTTATTTTCAACATCTTTGCTTTGTAATGGAGCGTTTGGTGGCACGTTCTTTCTACTTGTGTGTGGGCCTCTTCTGTGAAATACCCTCTGTTTGCTTGATAAGCTCACTTCTTCACTTCAGTTTGACTTCAAATATACTTGCTAAACCGATTTCCTTTCTTCTCCTTCCTCTTCCTCACTAGGATTTTAAGAGATTCAATGGCTGTGAATCTTCTTAATGCTTTGTAAGAAGGTGGAAAAGACCTAAAATCCCTATTACTCTGAAATTGCTGTGCTTTAGTAGGATATGTTGAATGGGTGGCAGCACCAGAGCTAGGAGGTGTATTAAGGCAGAGCACTCATGGGGCAGAGGAGCTTGTGGGTGGGTGAGAGAGGTTTTTAAAATTCTGTCCTTTAAACTTTTTATCCTCTTCTAGCTTCCAATGATAAGCTAACAGGCATAATCAAGGATACAGTTTATATTCAGGGAGGCTAGTGTGAAACGTAATATACAAATATTTTTGTAATATCTTAGTAGTTTAATAGCTTACCTTCAGAAGCATCTAGAACATTCTCTGCAGCATTTGCTGCGGAATGGGATTATTATAGGATTACGGGCTGGGCCAGAAAGTGCCAAAGTCAGTGGAGAGTCTCAATGAGATATGGATTAGTGTCTTAACAAGCTGTGGCTTGTTCTGTTGCAATATATACCTGCTTCAGGCTTTCCAGTTCAAATCTTAGCCTACTTTGTGATTCGACTTCAAACGGATGGTTTTATGCCAGTGATGTCTAGCAGTGTTGGAAATTAGGGCAGAGCATCGGTATAGCTCAGGTCTGAGGATATCAACAGCTCCTCTCATACAGAGCAGGAAAGAACTCAGGGTGAGCAGTAGAGTATCCAAATGTGAAAATAAAAATTGTTTCTTTCAAAGTGGAGGGAGCCAAGAGAAGCTTTCTTCCATGAAAAGAAAAGCCTGTCTGTATTCTATTTCATGCTGGATTGAGTCAACAGTAACACCATTTGTGCATAATTGGTCATTGGACCTGGATTTTTTTCTTCCAGCCAGTCAACAGTTCCCTACAAAAGGAAAAATAAGTTGTCAAAAGCTCTTCAGGTTTTAAGAATCTAGCAGATGTACCCACTTGCTATAAAATGTTGGTGTCTTACATTTTTAGAGGTCTTGCTTGTAGTTAAGATCTTGTGGTAAGAGCACTTACTAATCCAGATTTCTGTCAGCTCTCTTCTACAAAGAAGTAGTAGACAGAGGTATTGGAAACTCGGGAAGAACAGATGTAGGTAGTTGTATCTTGATTGCTCTCAAAAGTGCCCAGTGGGCATGGGCTGGTGTTTCATGCATAACTTTGTTATAGCAAAAATAATTACTTCAATCATAGTCTCTAAGATGTATGGAAAAGCCATCTGTGTTATCTGTGAGGCTGTGTTAATATAGGCATTGTAAAAGGCTGTTCCTCTGGTAGGCTTGGAGTAGCTGACAGAATATAATCTTAATGTTGTTTCCTGTTTGGTTTTCTTCTTGTACAGGGCAAAACAATTTTTGGTTCAGGCTACAGTGTTATAGGCCAGGGTTTCTGGACTGTAGCTGACTCAGTAATATGGTTTTCTGTTGCTTTCAAGCATAATTTAGTTTTCTTTATGGGGTTCTGAGTATACTATGTTCATGTTTTATATTTTCTGGGACAAAACTCAGGACTCTAATGCTCCTCTCTACCTGTCACACAATGTAAAAGTTCTAAATGTTGACTATCTCTTCCACACAGAAGAGAGCTTAGCAAGTCCTGCTCATTCTCCCAGAGGAAGTAGTACCAGACACGGGGACATCCTGGATCCTGGAATGATCTTGCTATTCTTGCAAGTTACTATAAATATCTAAGAAGCAGCTATTCTTCCTGTTCATTCTCACACGTGATCGTTGGCTAAGGTGTTGACAGTAAGTTGGCAAAGCCTGGATCCATTGGTCTCACTGCACATGCGCCGTGTAACTGAGCTGCGTGTGCTTGGTGGCCCTGTACTCTGGATGTCCGGAGTCCTTCGTGGAACTACCTGCCAGTGCTGGGAATGCCTGTGGGGTAGCTGCTGTTCTCCCTGGGCTGCTCTGTGTCAGGAAATCCCAGGCAGGTTGTTTCTACTGGCAGAAGACTAAGTGGTGACAGGGAAGAGGAAAATGTATCTAAGTCAACCCAAAAACTTGGTAACCTTACTTATATGGAAAGTATTCTGAAAGTTCAAGGGAACAGGTCCTGATGATATGGACAGAGATGAGAAACTCCATAGATACTGAAGAGAAAAGTATGAAGGTCCAGGATGACTAGTCAGTAACCCTAAATACCCTACTTGCAAGTTAATATAAATGTCTGAGAAGCTGCTATTTCTGTATTTGTTCTTATCCACAAACTATTGTTTTGATGTTTATAAATGGTAAATAAAGATATGAATATTGTTGATTAAAACATTTTATGAAATACAGTGGCATCTCTTTGAGTGCAACAGCTTGAAAAGAACATAAGCAGAGAGAGGAATGCTGACAAAACAAGGCTATAGTCTTTTGGAATACATTAAAAGAAAAATAAAAAGGAGGAGAGGCTTCTTTTTCTGTTGTAGTAAAGTTTAGGAAGACTAAACAACAAAAAAGGAAAACTGTATAGATGAATATCTGGCTGCTGTGATCTTTTTGCTTAGGGAATACATTTTTTGGAGAACTAACACTTAAAATTAAAAGTGATAAACCAGTGGTAGTTAAAGTAAGGAATTTTATATTTTCTGACTCTATTTTTGACAGACCCTTCTAAAATCTCTTTTCATTTGTGATGGCAGCTCATTTGCGTGTTGTAGAACAGATGTTACAGAGCAGGCTGGGCCCCCGGAAATTTTCTTTGTAGTGTGCTATATTAAAAAGAATGGAAGGAAATGAGGGTTATAGGAACTCTTGCTCTTCTAGCTGAAGAGCTTATTGCTGCCAGATGCTTGCATGTCCCCTCTTTTCTCACTGCACTCGCTCCTTGCAGTGAACTCCTTGCAATATTTGGATACATGTTTCAAAAAGGAGGTGGAGATTTGTGTAACTAAGTGTATTGGCAATGGCAGAACATGGTTGCATAAACTTGGAATTGAAGCAGGGCACCTACTTGGATCAGTAACAAGTGTGAGACATCAGGTTGTGATGGCAAGAAAAGAATTCTAGTTACCTGATTATCAAAACAATTTTGTACAACATGTAGGTCTCTCTGAGACTTAACAGAAAAAAATTGACAAAGCTTGAGTCTACTTAAACGTAGGAGTGCTAAGAGGTCCTTATATAAGGTGATACAAGTGTAGGTCATGGAAATAATCTTTTAGTAGCTAAGATTTTGCTACTATTGAGCGGATAGTAAAGTTGTGGTGTTTTGCAAAAGCACATAAGTTTTAGGATATTATGAGGGCCTACACAGCTAGTTAAATGGTTTATGATGTTTCACCTGCTGTCGTAGACTGTCCCCTGATCACTGGTATTTGCAGGGAGTGAAAGAAGCTGTAGGACTTGTGTGAGGATACTGTGTTGTGCTGAGCCAACCATCAGTACAGCTCCAGCACTGCATGTTAATTTTGTATAAGAATTATGTGCCTGTTCAGAAAACCAAAAATACAAGGCATTTGAGAAAAACATGCTAGGCGAGGTTTTCTTCGTAAAATGACCCTTGAACTGGGGCAGATCCACAGAGGCATGCAAGTTCCTAAACTCCCATCTGGGTAACAAAAATTGCCTTGAAATATGTGGGGAGTTAGAAATCAAATACATACTTTTGAGAAACTTGGCCCCATTACACAGATCACTGAGAAGAATTGTAGTGCTGCCTTAAAAAAAATATATTTAGAATTGCTCTTAGGAAATCTCTTAATAGAGCTGATAAGAAAACAAACATCCAGTGAAAGCTTGTAGACAGCTGGGTGTCTGTTCATCACATCCTTTCCATCTTGCCATTTACTTTTGTTAAATCCTTCTTCCTTCTGTTTGCGTGTTGTTGCTGTTACACAGCTCTTACTATATAGCATTAATAAAAAAAAAAACAATTCAGGCTTTTACAGAATATTATTCCTTGTATGGCTACAGAGCAGTACAGCTTTGATCTAGAAGATTGTTACAAATCTCACAGTTCTGGTATTGTAAGCAGTACGCTGAAAATAAGAGGGATTCTATAGTATCTAAGCCAGGGCAACAGAAAAAGCTACTAACATTTTGCCTGCAATTGAAGTGGGTAAACAGAAAGAATAAAGGGTTGGGTAGCTGGGTGGGATTAGCAGGAAGCAAATAAGGTTTTAAAAGCTTTCTTGACTTGTATCATTCATATTAGAACATTTGTTCCTCAGAGAGTAGCCGTTAACCTACCAACAGGGACTGTAGAAGTCACTACTAGTTGGCTTTAACCCTGTCACCCCCAGTATTAGTCATTGTTGCTGGTTTCTTAGCAGATACTCAGAGCAACAAGGAGGTGGCAGCAAACTGCGGTTTTACCATGTAGTAAAAGCAATTGGGGATGGAGCTGAGGAGCATAGCAGTGT
Source organism: Pluvialis apricaria (assembly GCA_017639485.1). NCBI lineage: Eukaryota > Metazoa > Chordata > Aves > Charadriiformes > Charadriidae > Pluvialis > Pluvialis apricaria. The sequence continues at coordinate 19,345,339 of CM030008.1, read as the reverse complement.
AAGGGTTCTGAGGAAAGGTACAGTTAAACATGGTATTTCAAGTGGCCAAAACTCTGTACAGTGCTGTGTTCTTCAGAGCCTGCATCAAAGCGATGCCTCTCTATGGTCTTTAGGAGCACTGTTGCAAAGAATGACTTTGTGGAAGAAACATGATCCTGATGGATTTTGGTTTTTCAGGTGTCCCATGGCATGATACCATAAAACTGTTACTGCTGATACTTTCTCTCAGTTCTACTTCTTTATTTAAACATATGCAATGTATTGCTCAGAATTTTCCCCAAAAGTATACTTTCCTTACTGAAATTAAGTGAAGAGAGAACATGCTTGAATGTTGAAAGACCTTCCCTTCAAAAGAAAAAAAAAAGTAAATCTTCAGGAAAAAAAGCTGAGGCTTTTTACAATATCCTTGGTAGGGTGAGGAGGTTTACAGTTTTAATTTGCTTTCCTTCACAGCTAAGTGTTCCTCCTAGTCTTGTCTTTCCTGTTTACTCCCACGACTGGGTAAGACACATGGATGATTGTGCCCCACTCCCTTTTTGTTTCAAAGGGAAGGGTGATGCCTGCCTTACCATGCCAAGGGAGCTGTGTCTGCACTTAATGCTCATGCTGTGAGGACTTAACTGCTACCTTATCCTCCTTACACTGCTGCTTCTTAGAAAAACATCTTGAGAATTGGGTTTCACAGTAAATGAAACATGCTTATGAGAAATAAACTAAGAATATGTTAGGATTTTTCTTTTGTGAAACAAATTTCCTTGCAAATAAGGAGTGTATTCAGTGAGGAGTAAATGAGCATGTGATTACTAATATACTTGTAGTCTACAAGACAGACAGTAGCTTTTCTGCTTGTCTTTTTACAATAAAGAAGCATTTTTAAAATCTTCGGATACAAGTTGGATTAAATCAATCCAAAAAAGTGATGCAGGGTGCCCACAGAAACCTGACCTAAAACTAAGGTGAAGAGGATATTTAATATATTCATTATTTCTATGCAAGAAGTTACTTGGCTGCTTTTTTGTTTTTTAAAGCGCTATAGATAAGCTTTGAAAATAGAGGAATGTGGGAAGACTCTTCATTGCAAGATTAAGATAGAAACCCCTTAGCTCTAAATTACCATGCAGCAAAGAAAGTAGCGGAGCTGGTTTGTCAACTCCAGTATAATTGGATATTATTTTGCTGTTTAATGTTAAGCCTAAACGTAAGAATTAATCTTTCAAGGTTCTGACAAGGAAATGTAGAAATTGTGCAGAGTGCTGTGGTGACAATTAAAACAGTTAGAATTCAGCCTTGGAGTCAACATGTAAACTGTGCAAGTGTCTTGCAGAAACTCTTTCTTCTTTGTACGTTAATCACTCTGTCCTAACATAGGAGGCTTAAATGATCGTCATGATGTGTTTAATCATGTCTTTTTTACAGGAGGTGGTAGAATTGTCACTTAAATTCTCCATATTTTTTAAGAATCTTTACCTTGCAATTCTTTGTACACTCAGAGTAAATTGTGATCCTTGGAGTGATCAAAGCTGTGGAAAACAAGGGTTTAGCGGTTACTTTGTTTATTTCAAGATCTGGGGTTTTTTTAACACTTATGTAATTAAATATGCAAATAAATACTCAGTGTATTTATTTTGTCATATTTTTCACTGAAAACAGAGAATTTATGTCCATATGCCCTTTGCTAGATAGAGATCTGTCTAAACTTGACTCTTCTTACCACATTTTGCATCCGATCCAATTGCTGCAGGAGAAGGATGTATGGGATATTGTATTTACCTTCTTCAGAATCCTGTTACTCACATAATTGAATAGAATGTTTCAAAATTTGCCTTTGAATTGAGAGCAATTTTGAAGCATTTCAGCCTGAAAGGGAACTTCTATAAAAACGCTGACTTCTGGGTTTAAAAGAACATGGCCACATTAGTCCTAGATAAATATTACTGCAGCTATACCATAAATATGGGTAATAGCCTTGGTCTGGCGCTCGGTAGTGAAAGCGGCCTGCTGTCTCTTTCTAGCGGGCTTTCTCAGAATCATTGAGAGTCTCTTCAGTAGTCAGTCACTCTGTGGTGAGCCACAAGAGAGAAACATTAAACCAATTAAGGAAGAGCTTACAGAAATAAAGCTGGCATTATATGGTACATCTTCTAATATGGAAATACTTTTGTAGAACTATGCCTAATAGTTTGAGGGGGGAGGGTTGTTTGTTTGTTTCTTTTAAAATACATCTTTTTTTTCCTCTTTGAATTTTTTCTTAGATCTTAGTAATGTCATGAATTCCGCTCCAAATATAAAGGCTGTGAATGGAAAAGCTGAAAGTAGTGATAGTGGAGCAGAATCAGAAGAAGAAGGGGTTCGTGAAGAGGAGGAAAAAGAACTGCAGCTAAATGGAAAGGGTATGTTTTCTGCACTTGGACCATTGTCTCTTCCGAAGTTATTCTTAACCACTTAAGTGGCAGAAAATCCTAAAGGATCATGAATGCTGTACTTCTTCAGGAGAGTTATATGCAAATACGTGTGGATGCATGTGTTAAAAATGGCAGTTTCTCAGCCTGGGTGACAAGATTTAGAACTAGTACAAATTTGTGAGCTATGCCATACAATTTTTGACTCGTCTAGAAAGTTCTGTCGGTAGGTTAGCCAAAAGTCTGTACCCTGTATTGTTTTGGTTTTCTGTTGCCAGTGCTGTTTGTAAGAGCTGTGAATGGCTACATGGGCTGTAACAGTAGAATTAAAACTCATTTTTTTTTCTCTTCAGAGTAAATAAACTAGGACTTTCAGTAAGATTCGTTTAGGGGGCCCATAAAGAGTTTTGAGAAACACCAGCATCAAGTGAAAACCAAATGAAATTACATATTTAGAATTCTATACAGTTTTTTTCCTCTAAGGACATTGAGATAATTATTTAGTTTATCAGAGAGGCCTGCTTTGGATTTGATTACTTATGTTTTAAATATTATCTGCTCTTTATGCAAATTACATTTTATATTTACATTTTTTACAAGAACAGAACAATCTCTGCAAATGTGAATCTAAGAGCATTTATATATTCTGTTCTGCAGATACATTATACATATAGTCCATAAGAAAGTTAGCTACTTGGAGAAATATGTTTCAAGCTATTAGGTGCGTAGCTTTCTATTTACAAAGTTTTCTTGTTCTTTTTACAGACTATAAGAATGTGAAACCAGAATCAGCAGCTGCTAAGGATTTGGAAAGTATTGTTAATAATGGCTGTTACACAGACAGCTTTATCCCAGATATGCAGAATGGCATCCAGACCAAATCTGCCCTGAATGGCTTGAACACAGAGGAAGAAATAAAGAAAACAGAGCCCAGCATAGAAGTAGCTAATAACAGTGCTCACCAAGGTATTGTCCTTGCAAAACCATGTTTTTGTTTGCATGTGTTTTTCATGGAAAATATTTCTTTTCTTGAAAGTTTAATCCTGGGATTCAGAGACTAGCAATGGTGTCTTTCAGTTGTAGAAACCTGAAGAAAGAGTACTCAAAAAAAATCTAATTTAATACCAGTTCAAACTAAGGCTTTCTTTTAGGATCTCCTACAGAAAGAGATGAATTCAGAGTCAGAGAAGCCTAAATCCACAGAAATACAATTGTTTTCTTTTAAAATCATTATACTACCTATGCAAATATTGTTTGCCTTTGAAAGCTAATGTGTAGTGAAATGAAAATCACTAATATCTTGTTTGTCATTCTCAAAGGCTGAGCATATTATAAATGCCAGTTTATTGAAACTGATGTCTAAATATTTCATTTTAAAACTAACATAACTTTAGGCAAAACTGCTTTATACTGAGCTTAGAAAGGAGAGCAGAATGAACAAGGTAAAATTAAAATTATTAACTTATAATGCAGAAATGCCAATATGACGTATACTTTTCCCATTAGTAAAAGTTTTATATAATTCCTATATTAATATAACCTCTTTATTCAGAATCTAACTTTAGGATGACAGTTGTAGATAAAAGGGGCACGAGCTAAAGCTCACGTAGACATTTTAACTCATTGCTTTACTCTTTGCCAGGATTGGCTCACATTTACAAAACGTGTGCGTATCTCCTTTCCATACAGGTGCAAATGAAGAGAATACTGAAGAGTTTTCAGCAACTCAGCACTTAACCAGTGATTCAGACAGTGAAGTTTATTGTGACTCTATGGAGCAACTTGGACTAGAAGAGGTAGAGGCTTAGTATTCCTAGGTGTAGTTTGAAATTGGCATGCTTATTTTTAAATAGGTTCCTATCTGTCAGATGAACCTGGATGCGCAGAGGTGAATGAAGTAACTCATGCAGAACTTTCTCCTGTTTGGACTATCGTTCTTTGTTGTTTTTATTACCAGTCTTTTACAAGTTGGTTACTACTGATCTAAAAGCCTTGAAATTTTTGCCCCCAGAGAATTTATGTGAGGGGAAGGTATCAAAACCAACATTACAAAGCAACAACAGTACAAAGAAACTAAGGACTACATCCACAAATGAATTTAGGGTCTCATAACATATGTAGGGACCAGAATCCAGCTACTTCTAAGAAGCAGAGGGTGTCTTTGTAACAATGAGCTTTTTGCATGCTCTTTTTCTGGCCTGATGGATCCTGCATTTGTTTCTTTGAAAAAATAGAGTAAGCCTTAGCAGGTGGCCTGAAGGCCAGTGCCTGAAAGTGGCCTAGGTCTAAAGAAGTGGGAGATGACAATGATTTCTGGCTTCTCTTGTACTCTCTTCGGCCTTAATGTACATCTCTGACTTTCATATAAAAGGTGGGCACCAACTGCGCTGGCTTAGTTTTGACTGAATTTGTGCTCCTGCTCATTGTATTAACTGTAGTCGTAGTTGACTTACTGGCTTGGAGCTCCTTCAGAGATCCAGTTTAAGTGTGGACTTTGTAGATTGTACTCAAACACCTAGTTTCCTGATTCTGGGGAGGAGTATATGAATGATGCATGGGATCAGAAAGGCCAGTAAGTGCTCTAATATTGCATCATTCTTGTCTAGCTCTTTCTTGAGGATCTAGAGAATTCCTTTTAGCAAATCAAAATTTTACCCAGTAATGAAGCATGTTGGGAAAGGTGATTTGGTAGAAGTGCTGCAAGCTCTGTTATCTAGGTGATTTCCCAATCATCTTGTGTATTGTTTGAGCCTGTTTGAGGTTCTTTAATTAACATGGGTGGATAGTTTGTCAGAATTTCCCAACCTGCATGAGAAAAGTTCTAGTTTTGAACAAAGTAACAAATGTTCAGGTATATGTAAATAAATACACAGGTAGAACTACAGATGGATCAATTCAAACTAGGAGAGGTTTATTGAAAGAATTAGAGCTTTTTCTTGGATAAGATGTAGCAAACACTGTCTTCAGTTCTGATGATACAGGTTTATGAACAGGTATTTGACAAATGGGATTTTGGCAGCAGTTTCCATTTCTTTGCCCCTCCTTTTGGTTATTTTGGCTTTTTCATGGAGTTATTTTTCAGCTAGCTGAGGTCCCCAGGATGCTTCAACATATACTTGTGCAAGTGCTTGTCTTTGCACTGAACAAAGGGTTCCTTGGACCACCGTAAGACAGTTCTGTTGCAGAACATGTAATTGTGACCTGATCAATGCATATGTCATCCATTTTTAATATCTTCCTACAGTATGACCAATTTTAAGTGAGAAGTTGATAGAATACTATACCTTTCTTTTGTTTGGTGAGTGGTACAGGGTGCAGCCAAGCTATTTTGAACAGGCTGATAATAAACAACATGATCTCTTTGCTGTGAGTGTAAACACTGCCCACTCAAGGTTGTTACTAGCACATGACTTTTGACAGTGTGGCTCAGGAATCCAAGTTGGGATACCACTTCACTGTCTCGGAAGCAAAGCCAATTTTACAAGGGAAAATGAACATTTTCAGATCTTGATGTTGTATTTTAGAGATTACTTAGTATTAGTGTATGTTGGAAATCTCTAAAGTGGTATCACTGTTTTGAGAATATTTGCCTCAAATGCCTTTTCAATCTGAAGGGGACATTTAGACAATAGTAAGCACGTTCTACAGGAAATCAACTTCTCCTGTTAAAAGAAAAGTCTTAGTTCTGGGTGAACTATTTTCTTAAAGTGAAAGTAGAGATGATGCTGCTTCTTTTTATTGGTTAACTGTCACATTTTACAGAATTTAATTACTTCCTAATGTTAATTTGTAGCCCTTGGAGATCATCACATCAGCTAAAGGCTCTTTAAAGCATTCATCCCATTTCTTGGATGTAGATCACAGTCTTCTGTTAGAAAATACGGATTTTCCAAGGCACACTTGCATGACTCATAGGAATATCCAGCCTGGAAATACTGTAGAGGGAGCAGCTCAAGAACAAGGTGAAGTCAAGTGTGGAGGAGAAGATGGCAAAGCCAGTAATGGGGGCCCTCACAAGGAGAAGAAAGGTGGAGAAAAAGCAGATTTCTACAATGTCAGAAGAGGGAGAGGTACTGTGTATGCCGCTTTTGTTTTCCCCACTGTCCTGACTGCCATAAGTTACTGGTGCCTGAGAAAAACTTGTCAACATTGTCCAGTAAGATAGTTGTGCCATATAGTGCTTCTGTCTTATTGAAACCGTGGAACATCATGTAAAGGTATCGGTGACGTATTGTTTTCTATATAATTGGAGTGTTAGCCACACCTTTGAGTGATTCTGATACTATCTATTATGATTCTTAAAACTTAATGATTCTTAATCATATATTAGTCCAGATGTTCAGTTTATGTTGGACCTCTGCTGTTTTTAACTCTGTAATGCTTGTAATACTGTCACCTAGGAGCAGCACTATATTCCAGTGGTATGATCTGTAAAGTCTAGGATAAAGTCTATTTTTCTTGTACTAAAAAAAAAAAGAAGTCAGAAAGTATTCTGTTTATATATAGCATGCCTTTTTGTATGGCACCTATATGTGATCAGATGCAAAAATTAAAAAGAAAATCCAAATATAACATTTATGTTGAAAACTATTATGAAGAACATATTATAGTTTAACCGCTTCCCCTTCTCATGTTGTTTTACTTATGTTTGCTACTTGCAGGCAGAAACATGATAGGCTAGCTGTATAGAATTTAAAGGAATATTATAGGTTTCAAACAACTAGCTTTTCTCATCACTCTATTCCAGTGTTCTTTGTTTTCCAGCTGGAGACTCTGTCAAACTTAAAACACACCTACTCTTGACAATAAGACAGATCTTACTTTCTTTTCGCTGGGGCAGATTTTACTGCTGAACTTGACTGGATGTGAATTAATATTTATTTTTTTTGTTAAATGTTTATGCAGTTCTAGGACCTTGAATGATACTGTGACACTGAGGCTGTAAGGAAACAAACAATTCAAATGATGTTGCAGTAACCTCCCAGTGCTTTTGAACTGTCTGAATATAGCCTATGATTAGGAGTACCACACTCAGTTCGGGGGTGGGGAACTGAACAGTTAAAATTGAACAATTTTGATGGAGTTGGTAGCCCATTCTATGTTTTACATATCTTTTTCTCCCTTAACACAGGGCATAGACTTCAGCCTCTAGGAGATGGTTCACAAGGTGGACAGATGGGTAGTGGAGGCGATGGAGAGCGCTGGGGTTCAGACAGAGGACCCAGGGGTAGCCTCAATGAACAGATTGCAGTAGTGCTCATGCGGTTGCAAGAAGACATGCAGAATGTCCTTCAGAGGTTGCATATGCTGGAGGCTGTTACAGCATCACAGGTATTATTCACTGAAGTTATTTGATTACTTTTTATTAAATTTCCTTGGATATTTTTATGCTTTTTTAGATTAAAATTTCAGACAATAGTTTCTTAAACTGTAAAGACATAGTTAATTCCAACTTAAAATTTCTTACTGGTTCCTACTCTTAGGAACACAATTCAGGACTCTTGTACATGTGAGAAAAAGCATGCATTTTGACCTAAAAATTAACCATATGTTATTTTACTGATTTGTGATCAAACTAATTTTAGCCATCATTATTGATACACATTACGTAGTCGCTATATGGAGATTCCATAGTTAATGTTAGTAATACATGATCCCAGATAATTTATTCATCAGTAGATCTCAAAGGATTTTCAAAGAAAGTGAGAAATTATCTTAATTTTCCAGATTGGTAAGTGTTTGCAGGCAGAAATTCTGATTCCATTTTTCAGTTAGCAGAAGACTGATTCTGCATAGCATTCTTTCCCCATGAAGTAATTCAGCTTTCTTGGAATTTTACATCATGTATACAAGATAGGGAAAAGAAGTCTTAAGCAAGTGTAGATATTTATTGATGTAGTGTTTCTTTTTCCTTCTGTTTCAATGGAAATACCATATATTTGGGAGAATAGAATATGCTGTGAATGTAGTTGAACCAGCAGCCTAAAAATGTTTGGTTTTGTTAGAGTTGCTGATGTATTTTGATCTACCAGAGAATGAGAGAACCGTACAAATAGTATCCTATGGGATGCACATACTCCAAATCTACGGCAGATAGGGAAAAGGATTTATTAAAACCATGATTTCGCTCCATCACAGCTATTCAAGAATCTGATGTTTGGGTACAGATTGATTTTCTTCTTTTGCCTGAGCAATATATGAAGAAATAGTAAAATATTCTTCCCCAGCAGTTACTGCCGTGCTTGCTACCCTTACCCGAAGAGAAAGAGAAGCTTCTGTTTCACACTTACATAAATTAAGAAAGACCTAGAAAACTGACTGCTTTGTTTTTGTGGAAGCACCACAACAGTGTATGGGAATAGTCTTGAAAAGTTTCTGGTACTTCTCATCTTCTGGATTGCCTGGAAGATTTGGAACAGAGTATTCTCTTTCCTTTATACTGTTAGACATGCCTGTAACTATAGCTCAGGGCAGACTAAAACAGTGCTTTTTGCCTTTGCATAGACAAGTGTCGAAACATGTAATCATGCAAATTAAGTTGCTGGGATTTCCACTCTGAGTTGCAACTGCTGGGACTGGACCAGAGTTGAGGAAGTTCTGATGACAAGTTGGGCAGGGGGGCCTTGTAAAAAGGTCCAGTAAGGGACACTGATTCATTTTTTAACACACAGGGGTGTGATAAAAATGCTATAAAAAGTAATGGAAACATGAGAGGGAAGTTGGAAACTAAGTGGTGAAATGGGGGTTGCATGGGGGTGGTTCTGTTGCTTAAACTGTCATATATACAGATTGCAAAACCTTCACAAGATGAAAAGCTTCATATTCTCATTTTGTGAAGCAGAAAAAAATTAATTGCAGTTTCCTTTTTTAATACTTACCAGCTTTTGTTTGTATTTAAAGGCAAAATCTGCAACACTACAGTCAAATTATCAGCCTGCCTCCTCTGTCAAGGTAAAGTATTTTCTTCTATTTGTAAAAACCAGTATGAATGGTGAAAAAAGATTAGATGAATATTTTATATCTGGCTCTTAGTATGTGCTTTTTGTATTGTCTCTCCCTTGACTAGGAGGTAAAAAATAATCTGTGTCTGAAGAAGTTATTTGATAGATTAATCTTTTTTTCTGGTCTTACTAGTATTTTCCACTTTGATACTGTAGCACTTGAAGTGATTGAGAAGTATACCTATGGTATTCAATATGTGCACACAGATTGCTGACTGGATTTTTTTTTTTTGCTGTTTTCCTTAGAAACCATCATGGTGGCCCTTCGAAATTTCTCCTGGTGTTTTAGCTTTTGCTATTGTATGGCCATTTGTTGCCCAGTGGTTGGTACATGTGTATCTTCAAAGAAAGCGAAGGTAAAGACATGCATTTAATAGGGCATATATACTGCATTTCATCTGTTTAAACCAATACATAGTATATCAGGTTATTTAGACAGGACATAAAATACTGCCTTCATGCATAAGAAGAAAGCAAGGGTACACTCTTGAAAAGGCTTTGACACTATCTGAAACATCGGGTCAGTATCAAAATGGGGAGCTTGATAATAATTGCTTTGATAAATCCTGTTTCCTTGAGTTCTTTGTTTCAAGACGTCTTGCTTAATGTTCCAGTGTATGTATCGGTGACCCATAGCTCTGAAGATACCAGGCTAAATCAGACTGTACAGTAGAGTCCTTGGTATGGTTATGATAGGAAGGTGCGTGTTTCACTACCAAGAATTCAAGCCAAATGAACAACAAGAAATTCTGGAAGCTAGGAGGAGTGCTTTCCATTAGCTGGGAATTCTAGGAAAAGACACATATAGTTTTCTTTGCCTTGAAAGTTTCTCAGCATAAGAAAGTATTGGTTAATTTGACTTTATATGTGGTATGCTTTATATGTGGCAATTTAGGTTAAATCCATGAAATGTGATGCAGGATAAATAATTTCAGTGAGCATACACAAGTGGGTGAGGTTGGATATCTTGGAAGTGTCTCCACAACATTCTTTGACCCTCTCCCTCCCAATATCCTGTGGAGACATTTTCACTGCTTCTAGACTCTCTAGTCCTCTTGTGCCATGAGAAATTTTTTTCCTATCAAATCCTTTGCCAAGTCCCATCTGTCACCTATTTCTCATTTAACTTTTACTAGCACCTTATATTTTTGTAACTTCTACTTTGACTTCCTTCAGCTCAAGGACAGTTGTACTCTCATCTTACTTTTTGTCAACTCTCTGAGCATCAGAAGATCAAGTGAATGTTCTCTGGTTGCTATCTTAGTTTACTTACTGCCATTGTTGCAAGGGCATGTTGCTGGCTTGTGTTCAACTTGGTGTCCACCAGAACCCCCAGGTCCTTTTCTGCCAGGCTGCCTGCCTGCCAGCTTGGCAGGCCCCAGCGTGTGCTGGTGTCTGGGGTTGTTCCTCCACGGGTGCTGCACTTGGCGCTTCCCCTTGTACTTCATGAGGTTCCTGTCAGCCCATTTTTCCATCCTGTTGAGATCCCTCTAGATGGCAGCACCACCCTCTGGCATATCATAGAATCATAGAATGGTTTAGGTTGGAAAGGACCTTAAAGATCATCGAGTTCCAACCCCCCTGCCATGGGCAGGGACACCTCCCACTAGACCAGGTTGCCCAAGGCCACGTCCAGCCTGGCCTTGAACACCTCCAGGGACGGGGCTTCAACAACTTCTCTGGGCAACCACTTCTCCCAGTTTTGTGTAATCTGCAAATTTGCTGAGGGTGCACTCTGCCCCATCGTCTGTTTATAAAGACGTTAAACAGGACTGGACCGAGTCCTGACCCCTGATATACACTGCTAACTACTGGCCTCCAACTAGGCTTCTGTCACTGGTCACAACCCTCTGGGCCCAGCCCATGCTACTGTAAACAACGCAAGGCCCACAAAGGCTTCCCGCCTGCCTGGGAGTTGCCCTGTCTCAGCGCTGTCGTTAGCAGCATTGGTGTCACTTGCACGGTCTGAAGAAACCAGAGATTTCACTACTAAGACTTGTAGGCAGTTACACACATTTGCCTTATGTTCTGCACTAGTAAATGGAGATTTCCATTTCGTCAGAAAGGACAAAGTTTTTGAAAATCAATACAATTTTTTTAGTATCTTATGTGAAGCTCCTACGAACTTTAGTGTTGTTTAGCTAATAATTGTCGACTGGCCATGTTCTCTGAATAGTATGCTGCTCTTTTAAACCTTTTTTGATCATGTATTCTGACTACTGTAGCACCCCCAATCAATTCACAGGTTCAGTGAGAAATCAGTTTTTAGAAAAACACCCTTTCCAGCAATTTTTCTAATACATTGTTCTAATGGTTCAGAGATTTAAATGAGTAAGCAAATGGTACATTATTTTTAGTTTGGATTTGTCTAGCTTCAGCTTCCATCCGTTGGATTTTCCTAGATCTTTATCTACTTGACAAAGAGCCCGTGATGTGTTTTCCATGGGTTTTTTATTGCTATCACTAGGTCATCTCTTAATCTCTTGCTTAAATAAAGCAGATGGAACAACTGGAATCTCCTTTTAAAGTTGTTTTCCAATCTTGGGAAGGTTCTGGTGGCTCTTTGCTGAATCTTCCACAGTTTATCAATGTTCTTTTTCAGTTCTGGACACCAGGATTTGTCTACAAACGGTAATACCAGTATCTTTGTGAGTCAGAGATAGCACAGCCCAAGATAGTCCTTGTTTTATGTACTCATTCATGGATTGTATTGAGATGAGATGAGAACAGAAACAACTAAAGAAATTTGTGTGTTCTTCAGCTTTCCTCTTTGTTTCTAAAGAAATCTACCCGTAGCCAGAATTTAAGGACAATCTGCTTCTGCATCACCCTTCCATCTGGAGTTCCATCTCCTTTAGCAATGGGTAGGAAGTTGATCAAGTACACTCAGAGAGAAAATGGAATTGCAAAACAAGAGTCCTTCTCTGTTGTCCCGTTGCCAGTTTCAGTTTGTACTGTGTTAAGCTGTGTAAGCTTTTAGGCAGCAGCTGTACACAGTGTGTATATTGACCATATCTATATGCTTTTGGTTTTAAAATACATAAACTGTCCTGGAGCAGAACGTGAGGTGAGAACGTGCTACCACGTGAGGTTTTCTCATTGTGAAGCTGTGGAGCCATGACTCCTGAACTTGTTTGCACAGTGGAGCAAATTCCCTGGAACTGGTGGAGAGGCGGCCTCCTGTAGCCAGCAGCTTTGTGTTCAGCTCGTGTCCCTGGGAAGGGGTAGCTCAGCCTTACGGTGCACGGCGTTCTGGCTGGTTTAGGTCTTCTGAGCCTCTTAACCCATCTCCTTCCCTTATAGGGAACTTAATGCTGAAAATCTGGGTACTCATATTGGAGCCTTCAGTGAAGAAAGCTTGAAAACCTGAATCTTAAGAGCTCTAAAACCAGATCACAGATAACAATATATTTTTAGTAACTGAGAATTGTTTAGATTCAGCTCACGATTGTAGAACATTCTGATTGCATGTTTCCTGCAGTCATTGGAAAACCAGCTCGGAAGTGTTGGTCTGCTGTGAGCCAGCAAACCACTGACTGATGTGGTCAGGGACTGCTCTGAGGAGTTTCATCTGCAGTTCAGAATTCTTAGTGATATTTTGTACTCCTCGGTGCAATTTGTGCCAGTTCTGTAAGCTTGCAGATTGTTTTGTAAGTTAAGAGGGCAAATTTCCAGGTATCTTGAAGCAATGTTGTATTTTAATGGATTGGAAATCATTCACATGTAACCTTAATTGATTTGTTTATATAGACAAATGAAAAATCATCCCATATGTGAAGGTACATTAATTTATTTGGTTCCTCTTCTAGAAAACTGAACTGAGAATTCATGACTTTGCTTCAAGACTTCTAGGAGAAGATGGCCCTGGAAAGCGAAGGAATTCTGAATTCTCATAGAATCTCAGGATCTGGGATGACGTTCCTTCTGTTATAGTAATATTTTGTACTACCTTTGAGCTCAACATTTAAGGACTAACATTATTGAAACTTGAATGATTCACAGCTCCTAGGTTACAAATAAAATAAATTTAATGATTCCATCCTCAAACCCATATGAACATTAATTACTTTGGAATGTGCTCGTGGATGGGCCTTCAGTAATTACTGGTCTTGCTGCTGTTAGATGATGAAGAGAATATCATCTTTGTAAAAGAGTAAGTGAAAATATGTAAAACCGTCACTTTAATACAGGAATAATTTTACAGTCACAACATCCCTGCCTGTTTTTCCACAGGATTACATATTATCAGATGAAAGCACTAATAGAGTATGAATTCAATATGTTGCAAGCTGCTGGAAAAATACAATATAGCCCTGAGGAATTCAACTGGTTATTTTTGCTGCTGAACCAGTGTGGGGCAAATTTACATGGAAATTAGTCAGAAATGAAGCTGAATCCTTCACTTATCCTTTAAGATTTAAGGACATTTGGGAATTGATAGATGTCTTGCAAGGTAGAGCCATTAATAACAGAGAGACTGTCGCATACGAGTTTGGAAGCTGTGTGTGGTACAAGGGATCCATCTAAAGAGGCTGCACCTTCTGTTTTTAACTTTGATAATTGTGTTCTTGTTGACAACAGCTTGTTTTCACAGAAATACATAGTATAGGCACAAGGTGCTTTAAAATGAGGCGAAAGCTAGCTCTGTAAGTATATCTCTAAGATTTTAAAAAGCTCAGTGCACTGTAAGGTTTTTGTTGTCAGTTTATGTAAATTAAAATGAGATTTAATCTAGCCCTAATCTATTGTGGACCTTGCCCAACTCACATTAGGAAAAATATCAGTTCTGCTATTTTTTTTTTTTCCTCTCTTATCCTTCTACTTCCTTTCAAATCAAAACTTTTCAGCTAATTTTGGTGCTGATTTTTTTTTCCACGGAGTATTTATTAACCCATATACAGATAGAGTTACAACCTTGTGAAGTTTGCTTGATTAAAGCATGCTTTACATTTAATTTTAAAATTAATTAATTTATAAGTTGTCTAAATCTCTGGAAAATGGAAATGCACTAAAATTAGATTTGACAGAAAACTAAGCCATTCATTTGCTATAAAGAATTGCATCATAACATAACCCATGTTTAAGATCTGAATCTTCAGAAATTTTACCATTTTATATATGTGCTTTCATTCTCCACCTGGGCTACATATTACAAATAATTCTTAAGGAAAGTTACTTTTTGTCCTTCCTGAAAATCTTTTATAGTTTGGAAAACATTTTTCGTACAAACTATACTGTATAAAAATGTAATCACATAATTTAATGTTTGTTTTACCAGAGCAATTTTAATCTTGTATTTAGTTGTGTGCTTTTTTTTAAGTTACTTTCCCCCTCTTCTGATTTTCTTATTGTAAAGCTGAATTAAAAAATAAAATTACCAGAACCTCTTTGAAAACTGCTGTACCAACCAGACGGTTTCATGCGCCAGAGATGAGTTCTGGTGTGAGATGTCCTGAAAACTCAGGTTTGAACAAAGCTTATGCTGGAAGGGAAGTTCTGCTGTGACCTGAAGCCATTGTGCCTGTAGCTTAAGTTCCCAGAGTGATTGATGAGTTACCATAAAGTGATAGAAATGGTCACACAGGAAGGATACTCCAGCTTGAAGGTCACTTGAAAAAAACAAACCTCCTGACGCAGCATGTGTTCTGACAGGATGAAGCACCCTGGAGTGCCTCCTCCCCCCAGTTCATACCCGTGTTACATGTAGGTGTCTCGCTTCTAGAGGTGGTACAGACATTCTTAAAGGTACTTAACTGTTAACTTCCCACTGACATAAATGTAGGCATATGCCATCCTTGTTAATTATTCATGTTTCAATAAATCAATCCCTTAATATTTTGTATTTTATCTTGAACTTTCTTAATGTTTAGTAGATTGGATGCTTTGGCTGTACAGATGTAGTGTAGGCTGCTGGCTACATTATGAAGAAGCAGTCTCAATGTTGAAGCTGTAATATAAAACAGCATCACTTTTATAACCATTTACCTGCAACTCACCATTTGAACAATTTTCCAGTTAGCTAGTATTTCATCTTAAAGGTAAGGACAAATGATTTATTTTTATAATTTGCGCAGATACAAAGATACACAGCATTAACTTGGAGAAAGTGGCATAAGCAGATCATGGGTCTCAGAAGTAGGATATGTTGTTCTAGCTGGTGCTCGCCTCAGGAGGGCTGGTGGTCAAAACAGTTCCGCACAGCACTGGGAACATCCAGACCCAGCTCAAAGTTGCACTTTGAAGCAAATGTCCAGCTAGTTTCCTGCAGTGAATCAAACTTCATCCAAAAAGCAGAGGTGTGCTCTGGATGAAAGCAGATGGAAGACATTCCACGTTCTAACAGATGCTCAGTTAGGGGAACCAGAACAGAGCCAGGTAGAAAGGGGAGGGTGGGGGCAGCTGTTCTGTCCTCAGGGCCCTCTGTCTCTTCTCCGCTGGTACTGTGTGGCAGCACAGTACGCGCTGGTGGAGATGGAATTGCTGTCTGTCTTTGACTCTTTCTAGTCACCACAGAGGAGCAGACTCCCAGCAGGAGCTACAGACCACCTAAGGACTCTTTGTTCTCCTGTCACTAAATACACAAACGTAGCTTGTCAGCAGGAGCACAGGAAGGTGTTAGCAAGTTAGGAACTGAAGGGCGTGCAGACCTGTGTTAGGTGTTTCCCTACACTTTCATTGCTGGGGTAGGGGGAAAACAGTAAGTGTTTCTTTGTGTAAAAGAATCTATCATCTCCCACACAGGGTTAAAATTGTAAAGTTTAAAGACAATAAAATGCAGAAGCAAGCAACAGCAGTACTACAGTATTTTATTTTATATATTTACACAAAAGTGTGCAAAGTAAGGCTTTTTTGAGGATGTAGAGAGCAAGAAGAATACATTTTACTGTAAGAGTGACCCGATCGTGCTGAAACTGGAACCTACTAGCTCAAGAACACACAGCAGCATTTCAGTATATTGGCCTCCAAACCTTGTGCAGTATATAGGTGAGCCTAAAAGCAAGTTAGTCATAGTAAGAGTTGTCCACCACTGCTATTTCTGTATAAGCAAGTGTGACAGTTACTGATCTCTAGCTGCACAGAAGTGTGCTTAAAAATTGTAATAGCAGGTAAACTGTCTCCCAAGATAACCTATGTATAAATTCTGTAGCTTCCAGGTTATGCACAAAGAAAGTTTAGGCCTTCAAGAAACACCACGTAACAGCTAGAGCACTTGCCAAGTGCTATTCCACAGCTTCTAAGGACCAAAACCTTTTGCTAGCTTACACAAATATTTCTAGTTGATTACTAATAAGAAGAAACTGAAGAAACTTTAGAATCTTTCAGCTACTACATTATAGGTTTTTGTACTTTTTCCGTGTAGTATTGCTTGACTTGAAATAAGTGGGGCAAAAACAATGGGATTAAGAGTTGGCAAGAAATTCCATGCTGAAAAATAGAGCTAGGATTCACCTTTAACAAAAAAACCCCACCAAACCAGCCAGCAAACAAAGCCACACCACGACTCCCAACAATCACCTTGTTAAATTCAACTCTGTTGCTATGATTGGGATAAATGCAAGGTATTGTAGAGAGCAGGGTATCGTAAGGCTTCGGTGCTAACTGTGCAGAATGTAAGAATTCTAGGCAGCAGTGTAGCAATAACTTTACATTTAAACATTCCAATTTGTCGATTGGCCTATTTATGGTTCTACAGAATTTATGTTTTTGTATTGCATTATAGAACTATAGTAGAACCATAATTTTCTTTTAGAATAAGGTTTTTATATAAACCTCAAACCTTCTTATAAGAACAAAAAAGTTAACACAATTCTTTGTGCCTAATATTTTGGTGTACTATCATCTCTAGCTCTATATACACTAGCATTAGATCACCTAAAAGACTTTTAAGCAGTTCTGTAGTTCATTGTGATTGGTCAAGAAAGTTTAGATAGAAGCTTACTTTACCATTGGAGCTGATTAAGAATTATTTCAAGGGGTTCGGTTATCTTTATGATGTTATAGCACCGTAACTAATTTTTCCTGCCTTGAAGGGAATGCATTATACTGCAAAGTGGGAATAAGTTGTAACCATCTGTAAATACTGAAGACAAAGAGCTGTTATGGTGTTCAGTTTACATTATTTCCTAACACATTTTTAGAATATTTTCCTCAGCATGAAACTGAAATTCATTCTTGTGAGACTTGTTTTCTTAAGCCAGATTACTAAAAATGGAAAAATAAGTTGTATAAAATACCAGTGATTACTTAAATTAAGGTACTCCTCCTCCCCATTTTATGTATTCTAACCATACACAAGAAAAACGCTAAAGAACTTCTCATCATGTTCAGAGAATGTTGTCTATGGATACTGTTTCAGTAATGTATTACATCTGATTGCTTGCACCTTTTTCATGGAAGAATTTCAGTAAGATTCAACAATTTAGAAGTTTTCCAGAACTGAAGTCCTTAGCAAAGGGAGTGAGCATCACTATGTTTTACAGCTTGCCAAGATTCTGTTTCCCTGTGTTTGAATTATCACATCTAGAGCTAGGATTTGTCACTCTGAGCTGTTAAGAATTAGCTCTTTTCTGGTCTTTCCAGGAAAGCTTCCTTTTTCTCCACCATTCCCATTCCTTTCCCAGCTACCTGAGGGGACAGACAGCAGGAAGCCCAGCAGAGACTGCTCAGAATTCCATCATTAAATCTTGTCCTCTGGGAAGCAGGGCAATGAAGGGACAACTGCGCTTGCAGGACTTGACCTGCAAGAACGGTCAGTTCATGAGACTCAAAAGCCACCTGGCAAAAATCACTAGCAAAATGCTCGGCTTCTGGCATGTGGCACTGGCTGGCACCACCATCTATCTCACACAAGTGACCTTTATCTAGCACATACAAAGCTGAAAACTAAGAGTCTTCAGTAAGTCAGCTGGGAAAGATACCTATGCAAGAAAAATATTGGCAGTTACCTAGAAATAAACCTCCAGAACAGCAGATGCAAGTTTTGTGTTGCATTTGAAAATAGATTTAAATATACTTCCCCCTAATTAGGATTTATAATACTGAATATACATTTTAACTTAAGTTCTAGTAAAATTTAAGACCTGGTTGTGAGTTTACAGAACAATAGTCTGTTAATTTGCGATGCATTGTATTCTTTAATATATAGCAGCTTCAGTATGAATAATACTTCACTTGTTAGCTAATGCTTGAGTGATTTTTTGTTTTCTGTCATCTGACATGAGGGAGCACAAACACAGATACTCAGCATTTTCTATTTAAAACAAATAATTGCTAAGATGTATGCCGTTCAGTCCATCTTCCTACAGTGCCAGTGGTTACAATGCAACAATTTAAACAGACTTGCCCCAAGTATCCTCTCCCTGCCCCATTTGTCTAGGAAGGATAATAACCAGTGGAACTACCATCAGTCTCGCATGCCACATCCAGCTGAGTCAGCTTTGAATGACACTGTCTTTTAACCCTTCTTGGGATAAGATAAGCAGAAGACAGACATTTCAATGCTGCATTAAGATTTCAGTTCTCCACCTCGAATAAAAGCCGTGAGTTTGCACAGTGGATATATATTCAAACTGGTCAGAAAGGAGTACTCCCAAACAAGACTGCCGTTACACTGAACCACCAACAGGTAAGTTATGATTAGATACAAGTAGCATTTATGTCCTTTCCCTCTTATGCCTAACTGGGAAATAACTTCACACGCCCTAACCAGAGTTACTCATCGCTATTAAAAAAAGCCCCATCATTTCCAAGTGTTATTAGCACCATGAAATACAACACTCGGGCCTCTTAGTAACGTGCAGTGAGATAAAAAGTAGCATGAAGGCACTTGACACCAGCTAAGTTTCGTACAGTAGTTTCACTTTAGAATAAAGGATACAATAATAAAAACAGACTGATAACTTAAAACACACTCTAAATTTGGCAAGGAAACTTAGTTAAGACCAAACTAGTGTCCAGAGCAACCTGTAAGTGTGCACAAACATGGAAAAAGTTCACTTATCTTGATGCTATAAGCTAAATCCAGACACAGTCAGGTGCTGAGCATTATTCCTAGCTTCAAAGTAAGAGGTATCAGTTTCATCATCCGGCTGAGGTATAAACGGCATAGTTTGATTCTGTAGATTATCCCAGTCCACACCATGAAAGAGGGGGTGATGTTTCAGTTCTGAAACAGAAGTTCATATAAGCATTATAAACTTCCTTATGCCCAGACTCTGTAGTGACTTTGTTCCCTTGACACATAGCTGTCAGTAGATTTGCTCTATTTTGCTGGTTTGGAAATTCACAAAAGTGCAAATTACAATCGGGTTTTGATTACTTCCTAATTTTGCCAAAGTTCTGTTCTGAGTAGACATGTGGTAGTCAGTCTCACCCTTCTGCACTCCAGGCCACCTGCCTTTTGCTAGCTCGCAGAGCAGTCCTCCTCCGCTTTCTACAGTCCCCTTTGGCCTACCCCCAGACACGCAAGTCTCAACACCCTTCTGGTGAAGTTACCACAGAGCTCCAGATTCCTCTTCCCAACTAACCAAGCTGCAAGACTTTCTGACTCGAGAACTCCCCTGCCTTGCCCGTTCTGACCAGAAGGTGACTTCCTAGCACACAGGATCTGATGTGTCTTCTGCATAAGGTGGAAACACCGCTCCTGAGTGAAAGGGGCTTTGCTACTTTGATGCAATGCCAGAAAGCACCTTTTCAGCTGAGTGGGATACAAACCCATGTTTTTAATCACCTGCACCATAAAAAAAAATCAAAAGCAAATAGGGAAAAAAAAGGACAGGTAAAAAATTTTAATGCAGCTAACAAGGAAGAAAACTTAACGGTTGTCCTGAACGCTACTCATCCAACTGCACTTCGGATTGGATAAAGATGTCAGATACAGGTAGAGCTCCTGACAAAGAATGATTTTCCAAGAGCTTCAGATTGGAAGCAACCTTTATGTCATCTTGTTTAAATTTCTATGCATGCAGGCAATTAGATTTCACCCTAATATCCAGGAATAAAGACAATAACTTGTGTTTTAGTTAAACACCTTCAAATTAAGACATTAGATGCTTTCTGGGAGACATTAAAGAGCCACAGAATTGCCTGTTGACATCATGATCTTTATAACTGCGGGCCCTCTCTAATTTGATTTGGCCTGGTTTCAGCTTCTCGCCTTTACTCTCTTGACAAGCAAGAATTCCATGATAATTTCCTTTCCACTAGAAACCCAGTGATTTCTTGAGCAGTTGTCTCATAAGATCTTTTCCTCTTTTTCCAAAACATCTCACTCTAAGCTTCCTTCACGTTATCAGGTTTGTTTTTTTTTTTTTTATAATAGTCACTGTTACAACAGCAAATGTTTAAGTCCTTCTACAAGGGAAAAAAAAATTATATAGACTTTGTATAGTATATATTGTCTACTCTGTGTTCCCCTATACATTCAGTAAAGATAGGCTGATTACTAAGAAAAAGCTCCTTTGAATTAACGTCTGTAGGGGGCTTCTCTCCCAAACAATAGGCTTTTAATCAAGGTTCTAAAAATCAGTTAGGTCAAAAAACCCCAAATACCTGTTACTGAGTTAGATAAGATTGAACTTTGGTATGTCAGATGTCAAACACTAAACATCCATAGCAAAACAGCATAAAAGCAAAACAAAAGAAGAAAAAAAACCAAAACATCCCACCCCCCAAAATTTCCTCATTCAAAAGGGCAGAATCCCACAAGAAATACAGAAAATACCACAACTTGTTATGCATTCAGGCACTATACACAGAACCTAAAGAGAGATTACATTTCATTAGTCTAAGTTTCAGGAGGAGGACATCACCACTTTGATATTTTTAGCTAGTTGCAAAGAACACAAGAGAATTTTAATACTAACCCTTCAGTCCAGCTCTCTTCATACTGTCAATTGTTAGAAGAATATCTATTGCATTTTGGGCATTATCAGATAGCTTCTCTTCACCCTCAGGCCAGGGAATATCTGCAGACAAAGATGGAGATGAGTCAGTAACTCAAACCATAAACCAAGTGTTGGAAATACATGCTTTCCCCAATTACTGAAGCAGATTACCTCTTTTCAAAATATTTTGGAAGACTTGTGTTGGTGTTTCATCATTAAAAGGTGGAATTCCTGTTAGAAACTCAAACAGACAAACTCCAAGGGCCCACCAGTCTACAGCAGAACCTGATAAGAGAAATCCAGGTCATTACACTAACACAAAGGTTTAATGATATTTGCACAGATTTGAAGATTAGTCATGGCAGAAATTGAAGCGGGTTTAAATCCTGCAAAATTTATTGGAAGTGAAGGAAGAGATAAAATAAGTTGTACTTAATAATCATGCAGAAGATTAAAAATATATTTAAGGGCTTTTTAAAGCCAGTCTGCTCCTTAATTCATCATAGATAATACTGGGGTATAAAAGCAAGGGGGCTCTTAAGAACAATCTAATTATCAACTCCCATCACAGAGAATCCAGGAGCTGACTTCTGCAAGAGACTGCTTTGTGATAAGAAACAGTTGTCTAACTACTGCTCTAGAGCCTGGATGAATGCTCCATGTTGTAACCCATATCTTTCTCTTGGTTCTTTGAGAGGACTCCAAGAATTCAAACTATTGAACTTTTTTTTCATTTGTCTAAATTTAGGTCAAAATATTGAAAGACAGATTGCAGAGATGAGCCAGCACACAAGAAGCTGGAATTACTCTCCATTACACTGAAGTTGATTAGGGCAATGCATAGTTGCTAGCTCTCTCTCCTTTGTTATTAAATAATTTTGGTTTTCCATATTCCAGGTTTGGGTTGTTTTTTTTTTTTTTTTTTTGCTAAACTCATCCTATTAACCCACTTAAGCAGGCAAAGCAATCCCAGACACCACTGCATGCATGCTAGGCTTTCTGCATCTTTAAGCCATGCCCACTCCACTGTATAAAGAATAGATGCCACACTTGCTGAAAAAAAATTATTTCAAAGAAAGTAAATGTAATTTTTCTTGGCATATAAAAAAATTAAGACACCTCCAAGTTATGAAAACAAATGTTTTGAGCCATTTCAGAAAGACTATTGACTGAGTTTGGAAATACTGAAAACTGAAATGTGTATCTAATCTAATGCACTTTTAGCAACTTTTAATAGCAGTAAGAGTGCCCCACCAAGCTAAGCATATCATTGCAGTGAGATCACATCCACTGTTAGAGGTACTTGGATGTTCAGCTAAAATATTCCCAGCTTCAGTCAAAGTCTAATAAGATCACAACTCTGAGGAATGTAGTAACACAGGTTTCAGCAGCAATTTTTCACACCCAAAATTTAACTGAAGATTAGATTAACTCCTACCATATCCCTGCTAAATCACATCTATCAAAATTTGAAGCAAGAAACAGAAATATCAGGTTTTGAGCATCTGAGCCTTCTTTACCCACACACAAGGTAATTCAGACTGATCACATAAAAAGGAAGCAATGATAAAAAGTGTCTCTCGTTTATTTCCCATTACACAGTGTCTTTAAGAATGCTGACTTTAGGAGTAAAGTATAGGCTTACACCTGTGACTTCCAACAACCTAGTCACAGTGATACTGACATTTCCTCAGTCTTCTGTGGAAGCATCACACATTCTTATGTGGGGTGCATATTGGACATATCTTCCTATATAGAAACATTGTTCACCCAAACAGTTTTACTGGAAATGGTGATCTAGTTATACTTTGACTATTCAGTTATGCTGAACACTCCGTTTCTGCACAGTATATAGCAAACTCACCAGAGATCAGAGTCCCTGCATATGAAAAGACAATGAGGCAAGAACATTACAATTATTGCAAAAACCCCTAACAAATATAAACATCAAATATCACAGGATTCTCTGAAGACTTAGGAAAGCAGATTTTTTTCCTTAAGGTGGTAGCTCAACAATAAAGAAAGATGGCACTGTTAAATCTAACTTAGAAACACAAAAATAGTTTTGTAACATGATTATAGTTTAGGATTACAACTACATTTACAAACAAGTTAACACCAGAAATATTTCATGAGGGAAAGTTTTGAGTTTCAAAGCCAGAACTCCTATCCCCCAGGAATCTTGAAGGACACTCAGGATGACCAAGTTGTGATTCCTAAGGCACACACAAGTCTCGGGCTGCCTAAGCACAGCTTCCAAAGCATTAGATGAGCATAGTCTTGCCTGCTGCTACACAGTCAAAACCTCCACTCACAGGAAGAAGTAAACAGAAGGAGCAGCTGAAGCAAACAGCCATCCGTGTTGGCAAAAGCTAAGCACTAGGTGTTTTTAAAGAATTCACTGTTGTATTAATGGATTAAGAGCTCTAGAGACATTTAGAAAGGTAAATATGTCACCTTTCAAGTATTTACAAACTCCATGGTTAGTCTGTCTTACCATGAGGCTTTGCCAAAAGCAGCTCAGGTGCCAGGTAGTCTGGAGTTCCTAGGATGCGTTCACCTTCTACTGGGGCAGCTCCTCTTCTTACACTCTTTGGAGTCCTGTATGGCGTACCAGCATCTCCCTGATGAGGTGTCTTAAAAGGTACAACAAGGATTTCAGATGTCAAACAAAACCAGCAGAGAAACTCCCATCTCCGGGTTTAGTAATGGGTGTAACAGTTGATAATTAAGTTCAAGTCAAGAACATGTCACAAAATACACATACCCTGGAAAAGTATGCACGAAATGTGCTTCCATTTTTTTATCTCAACCATCTTGAAGCATAAAAAGTTAATCTACATCTACTGCATAGTATATATTGTCTAACTCTGTGTTTCCCTACACATTCAGTAGGGACAGGCCGATTCCTAAGAAAACACTCCTACAGGCTGCAGATAAAGTTCTGCTCAAGTTAGACTTAGTGACTGTTTACAGCTACACAAACCTTCTGAAAGTAATTTGGACATTATTTGAAGACACATTATGCAGGCTTGCAAAGACATTAATAAGTTCTCATAGCCAATAGGCTGACTGCAATGACCTGGAGATACTGCTACATTATCTGGCAGAGACTCTCATTCTTTATGTTTCAATATACCCTTAATTCCCATATATCTTGCATAACTTTGTTTCCAACTTCATCTTCAGTGCAGCAGCGATCAATTTGTTATCACTATACCATAAAGGCTACAGAATCCACTATTAAAATAGAAAACAGGAAATCAGGTCACAATGATTGAGTTTAAAAAGAATCACAAAAGCATATGGAAATGGTATCCTTCTGTTCAAATCTAAGGTACAAAATCATATAATGCCATCAGTCATTTATTTCTCAGGAGATGAGATTCTACTCTGACTCCGTTTTAGCTGAATGAAAGCTAAGTTTCATAGTCAATTAAAATTTTATGCAGATAAAACAGAAGATAGCAGTTGAAAGACATCAGGAAAAAAGGCTTTCCCAAAAAATAACATTTTAAATCATCTCCTTTTGGTACACCAAATCATTCAACACAATGCCAGTTCTGTCAGAAAGCTTTAAATCCTACAACTAGAACTCAAGTAACTGGATGAAGGTCTTGTAAAGCTATGCCAAAACGAAACAGGAAACACTGAGAAGTATACTTTTACTTTTCCCCACATCAGGGCCCTAATTTACTTCTGGACAATAAAATTTTTTACTTACTATCAGAAGATTAAAAAGGTTAAAGCAAAAACTTCATAACCTGCAAGCAGCTATTACTGTTTACATCAGTCTTTGTAATCAGCACTTGACAGTACACATTACACTATCTCTTTTACCAGGATGAGGAAAAAAATAAAGAAAATGGCAGGCACAATAGCAGTTACTAGCAGCTGAACAGCATTTGCAGACCATCTTGGGAGGAATGCAGGATAAAAAAAAAAGATTTAAAAAATATCAAAGACTTCCCATTACATCAGGAAACCTATAATTACTCACAGGAAGTAGCACACTGCACTAAGAATAGGATGAGACAAGATAGCACAGGCTTTCTTTACCAGTTCACTGTAGGAGCAAAGAATTTTCCAGAAAGGTGGACAGACAATGCACATTGAGCCAGAGGAAAACGAGCTGTCAGTTATTGCTAAGCTCTCACAGAAGTTAATTTTGGCCACACAAGTGCAGTAAGTGAAAGCCTGTCAGCAAAAGTCACTTTGACAGACTACCTCACCCTACTTCAGTTTTCCCTAAATTAACAACTGAAATAATTTCAGAGCACTAATGTCTAACACATGTGCAAAGTTTCTACATGTTTCCTTACATACCTGATAGACCCTATAAGGTCTTCCTTTCTGCAATGGAGTAATAGCTGTTGGGTAGGAGCCACTACAAGCAGGTGAAAGATCCATGATATCTAAGGAAGCCATGCTACATGGCTCAGATACATTGGATATATTAATTGGACTATTATAACTTCGAAAAACAACAGCATTTTTTTTGAAGAGATTCAGTGCTTCCATCATCTTTTCTGAAGGAGAAGATACTGTGTCAAGAGAAGTTCCTTTCATGTGCTTTTGGTCATTATCCTTTTCACGATGTAACGGCTTGCAGTCCTGGAGAGCATGTGCTTCCCCTCCATCTTGTGAGGCATCTCGGGACTCTGGTGATGTTATTAGTATGCCTTCTGCTTTTGGCTCCTCAAAGGAGAGGTCTTTAACACTTTTGTCCAAATCTAAAAGCTGCTTTTCTAAATGGCTTTCTGTAACAGATACTTCAGGAAATAAGTCAGAATCTGCACTGAGGATTCCTAAAGGTTTTTCATCATCAGTGCCCAAAAAACTTGAGTTCATATACTCCTTTTTATCATCCTTTTCATAGTCTGCATCCAGATCACACATAAGATTTTTGGCTATAATTGGAGTAAGTGATTTTTCTACTGTTTGCTGGCTACCAATAAAACTCTTAACTTCTTCCTTGCTTTTGCAGGTGTCATGTAAGCACCTATCATCACAAAGCACTAAAGATTGAATTTCTGTTGTCAAACCTGTCCTTTTGTTTGCTGGAAATTCTGAGATCTGACAGCCACGTTTATATTCTGCATTGCTTTTTTTAACATAGTTAAGTTCCTGACAAGGACTAGTGTCAACTAATTCAAAGCTTCTTTTTACACCTGGCTTTTCAAAAACTTCCTCCTCTTTCATAGGCTTGACAGGCTCATTCTGCCTTGAAGGTGACTGTTGTTGATTGGAAGTTTCTGCTGTTTCATTAATCTCTCTTTTATTTGTGAGGAGTTTTTCTTCCCAAATCTTATTTTCAGAAAGACATTTTCTGACTAAGCCTTTCGCATCCAGTGTGGTCACAGGAGTATCTGTTATATCAGGGTGTTCACTTCCCAACTTCTGCCTACTGCCAGAATCATTGCTGCCGATAGGAGAAGTGACAGACTCCAGTTCTTTTTTCTTTAGAACTTCACCGCCTTTGCTATTCAGCAATTCTACATTTGAAAGGAGAGCTGACCCACTGTTACTTGTTTTGCCTGCTGTAGAACGTAGTTCCTCTTCACTTTGCTGCAAATAAGCACATTAAGCTTTGAGTATCAAGAAAAATAGGATTACAGTATTCTAAAAACGTGTCTGTTAAAATACCTTATTTCCACTTCCATAAAACCCTGCAAATTCAAACATTACTTATTCTGTATAACCACTAATAGTGACAAACCTGACATAATACATTCAAAAAACCCAAAACTAAGTTAGGGATAATTCGATAATTTGACTTTAAGAACATGAAATAAGCTTGCTAGAATACAATAGAAAATGCAGTATTTTTAAATGCTTAAGCATGAAGAAATACAGAAATTAAAGTTGTATTTGTGATTTTATGTTAAGAAGTTAAACTACAGAAGTTCTCAGTTTCCAAGAAACCCCAAACTAAAGAACCCCATCATCCTACCCTGTGGTATATTACACTTCAGAGATGCCAAACAGAAAATCTGGTATTACTACTATTTTGGTAACAGAATAGTAAAAACAAGACCTTGGGAAATATATAGATAAAAACAAAGAATTATAAATTAATTTAAACATAAGGTTTTTGTGTGATATCTAAATAGGAATCATGGCAAGGGACTAAGTAGCACAGCAGCATTTTATTTTAGGTCTGTATTTGTACAGAATTTCATTTACAGTTTAAAATAGGAGAAAGTATTTTGGATCAGCTATAGTTACTGGTGTTAGGTTAGTTGATACAAAACCCTTCAGTAATAAAAACCTTAAACATTTGCAGCTTTTAGTAGCTAGTAGAAGTTTGAAGTGTATTTTGGTTATTATTTTTCCCCGAAGTTCTGCATTTTAAAGAAATTCTTTCATCTGTATGCTGAGCTAATAAAACTATAGGGACAGCTTCCAAAGAGCCAATGCTGCCAACATTGCCCACCTTGTGAAGAACAGGGCTAAACCAGTGCTGCTCAGGACAGGCCTTCTCTTTCACTCTTTGCTGCAGGCTCAACAGCATTTGCTTTTCCTGTTATGTTGCACAGAACTACTATTTGTTTGATGAAAAAATATAGTTTGATACAAAACTTCTCAATGATTACACCCCCTGCTCTTTCTTCTGTAGGAAGGCTTCTCTACACTTGAAACAACTGGGGGAAGTAAGTAGAGGAGATCTGCAACAGTGCATATACAAGTACAAGCCAATTTTAATTTACAGTGGGAAGATGAAACAGTCCTGACCTCTACATCCTTCTCCCACCTGGGGCTGCCGCTGCATTCTGATTCCATACTCGACAAGTATGTGTGTGACTGACTACCGGCACTGGAGGTACCAAACCTTCTTCTTGACTGAAGTAGAGTAGGAGTTAAACTTCTCACTGGCATCACAGGAGTTAATTGAGAAGTATCAAGATCTTGAGGGGAAAAAAAGCAATTCAAATGTTGATACAAATAGGCAACGTATATTAGCCAGCTTCACACTATGTCAGGCTTTCACATCAAAGGAAGTTATAGAAAGCTATGCATGACATCATGATTTCTCTTCTTGTTTTTCCTGCATAGTCAATTTACTCATTTTTTGAAGTAGGGACTTGCCAGAATTTAAAAGCAATACAAACATTAGCACCATAACAACCGTTCTCATTTCAGGTTAGAAGTGAGAAAACAGCAAGATAAGACAATTCAAATTCAAATATTAAATCACTTTCAATGAAAATACACCAAGAACTGACACTATTTCTGAAAAATCGTAAAGGGTCATCTTGAATTCATTTGGGAAAAAAAAAAAAATCAAAAGATAACATAAGTAGTGTAGGTAAAAAAAATATGTCAGACCTTAAGTACCAGAAGAACGATAGACAGCAAGACACTGATGGAAGCAGACCTTTTATCAAGTGGGTCCAAGCTACTCACAGAAAACTAAGACTACAACCTTACAGCCAGAGTATTACTCAGTACAAGGCTTAGTATACTCACATGTTTTGAATAATTTAGTTGAAAGAGGGGTATTTTCCTTTTGGACCATAGGTAAGGGAGAAACCACTCCATGCAGACTGTCAGATGATGGACTTGAATTGCCCTCTAGCATTTTCATTCCAAGAGGAGTATACTATCAAGCAGAAAGAAGCATAGTTAATAGACTCTGAACAAAACAATTCAGGATTAAGAGTGTAACTTCACACATTATTACATTTGCATTGGAGCTTAGCCATGCCCATTTACCAAATTTTTTGAAGCACAACTGATAGTCAGCCATTTGAAATATAGTCTAAGGTGATCCCTTCAGAACTTCAAGGTACTGGAAACATAGTAAGTCATTCTATCAGCTGGAAGAAGAGGTGCAAGAATAGCCTTATAACTCCTATTATTACATTTAAGATAGTCAGTAAACTAAAAGAATGAAGTAATTCAAAGACAGTGGAAGTTACTTACAAAACCCAGAGAACTGATGAGGGACAACAATTGTCCTGGAGTACGTGAGTAGTCTTGTTTTGGCTTTGCCATTGATGGTGTAGTAAGAATATCTATCATATTTATCTCTACAAACAGACAAAAAAAATTAAGCAGGTCAGGTTTTCCTTTTGCTATTAAACAATATTACAGGCATCTATTTATTTAAGTTTTATCAAGAGGGAAAAAAAAATTTAGTCACATACTGAACAAATATACAAAAGAAGCCACCAAACCCAAGTGAAGACACACCCACACATTCTTATTCAACACAAGCTGCTTCTTCCTGTACATCCATCATGAAATTACAGTTTATAAAGACAGAAACTGTAGAAGTCCAACACAGTATGGTGGAAAAGAAATTGGAAGTATTGTGTTTTCTAACTTGATACCAACTTTAGTTTTTGGGTAGCAAATACAGCCTATGGCCTGTGGGCTAAGATGGTAAACCTGATTCAAAGCCTTCCTTCTCCCCCAAAGACATCTCAAAATGTACAGACAAATTTTTTGTAGCTGAAAATGTAACCTTAAATGCCATCTTTGGCTCACTAGAGGTAAGTAGGCTTATAAGCTTATATATCATGTTCAACTAGACCCAACAACCTGTTCCACCAGAACCTATCGATTAAAGCAGTATATTATAGAAAATACAGTATACTTAGGATTTTCCCCTATACTCCTAAAACCATGAATTAGAAACTCCATAGACAGCTCTGAATTGCTACATTCCTTTAACTATATAAAGAGTACCCGCCAGCAGCTGTCTCAAAAAACTAAACCGATACTGTGCAGCACTAGTTTGGCTAATACCGCTAAGCAGTTAGAGGTGCAAACTAGTTCAGGAACTGGCTATTCACCTTAAGACCTGCAGCCTGTGCCAGACAGTCATTTGACTATTCAGCTATATTTTCTGCTACTTGAAAACAGTATGTTCATATGCTAAAGCACTGATTTATAATCTTCTGTTAGGGACTCACCACCTCCCCCCGTCCCTCACATTAATGTCTGAAGAGTCCCAGTTCAGGCTGGAAATTAATATCTAGAAGGATGTAGAAACATGAACTGAAGGACAGAAGCAGCCAGAGGTATACCAAGAAAAAGCCAGAATTCTTCATTCGTCCTTTGAATTCTCTTAGTGGACTTAATAGAAAACTGAAGTCCATACCCCTCAAGAGAAAAGGCTCTAGATTGTATTTCATACACCCTTGTCCCAAAGAATAAAGCTTCTGAATAAGCTTCTGAAGTGCAATGCATAGAGCAGACCCTTTACTAGCATGTACCTTATCAGTAATTACCTATTAGAAATCAGATATTAGTGCAACATTTGGGCTTATATGATTGAAAGCTGCCCTCTATGGGGATATAAAGCATTCAAGAATATGGGAATGTGACACGAAAATACATTCCAATGCAACCAAAAGGATACAGACAACTCTTACCTCTGTTCAGAGTAACTCTGGAAAGCCCGAAGTCTGTCAACTTTATATGGCCCTGATTAGAAATGAGCATGTTGTCTGGCTTCAAGTCCCTAAGACATGAATATAGTTGAAGTCAGCAAAAAGACAATCGAGCAATAGTAAGAAAGCTACCTGACCAGAAACATTCAATACTAAACACTGATTATAACTGTTTCTCAGTAACATCTCTTAGCCAGCAGAAGATTCCAATTGGAAGAATATATCAAAACAATTAAACATATCTACCACTAAATATTGCACAAATGTCTCAGGCCTTGTAAAACCACCATGCATGTCACAAGAGTTGCACATTTTGTGTTTTCAGCAGGTTTAACAAGTGTTCTTGGTGAGTACTACCATCACATTAACAAACGTGTAGCTCGTACACATGACAAGCAAACCTCTCATATAAGTTCTCTTTTGTTCTCTATAGCACTACTGAATGCAGCAAAGAACTCTCACTCCAGGGAGAGCATTAGAGTTGTCAATGTCCTTTTGTCCTACAGTTACATGCTTGCAGCATCCAGAGAGTTCCTGAACTAACAGTCATTATTTAAAAGCCACAGGGAGAGGGGATCTAGAAGGCAGCACAGCTGCTGATACATCACTGTACCGGGTGAAAGCACACAGGCAGGGGAAAGAAGTGTCTATTTGTTTGCTTAACATATATGGACAGATTTTATTTTGGGTGTTGTTTCATGACATAGCTGCAGTGTACACATGGCAAAAAGAGCTTCCACAAGCTCTAGCAAATGAGGTAGCTGTTACAATGAAAGTGACTGGTTATGCATTTGAATGAAAAGTTAAAAACCCAACTACCAAATACTTATTTGTAAGGAAAAAAAAAAAAAGAGTAGGTTTTACCTGTGGATTATCCCATGCCTGTGAAGATAGTCAAGAGCCAATGCCGCTTCAGAAATGTACTTAACAGCCATTTCTTCATCAAAATATCCATAAATATGGAGAAGAGATTTGACATCTCCACCAATAAGGTACTCCATCACCTGCCATTCAAGTGTTTTAAATTTAACATTTTAAAACACATTTCAAATTTGCAAGTAAGATATAAAATAGCTTTCATCCCTCAGAAAGAATAATTTTGAAGAGCGGAAGCTGATAGAAGCTTCCTTATGCGAATTTCATTTCCCACACAATGCTTTTCACTTGGATAAAATAATTAAAGCTTCAGATGACAGAAGACATGAAACATTTTTTATAGACCACTTATATTATTTGCCTAGCCTACTTTCTGTAGTCAGCTCTCAAATGACTACTGTAGTCAGCTTTTTAATTAACTTCTGAAAGATTTCTATATTCTAGAAAATAAATTGCAAAGCATTTCTGTGAAACTCAAGGCATGAAGCCAAAGACAACTAACATTTTCAGTAGTATAGAACAGGCATCTCAGCGATTGTATTTTGCAAGTGTCTATACACAATATTAAATTCACACCCAAGCCTTGTGAAATGAGTGCAAATTTCCAGAAATGTATACAGTGAGAGCTACTACGCATTTAAGACATGAAAAAGTGTTTAAAAAAATACACACATCTAGAAAAATTATGCAAACCCACACATTATCATGGCCCATGTCATATGCAAGACAAAAACCCCCAAAAAGTCAGCAAGGTTTCAGAAACTCACTCTTCAACGACAAGAATGAATTTATGGGGTTTTGGTCAAGAAATCTCACCAGTACTTAGATTCCAATATACAATACTATTCCATATATATGACTAGCACCTCCTTCACAAATCCTTCACCCTGAACTCCTCTATTCCATGCAGCAGTTAACAGATTCCAGGAAAAGCAGCCTTTGTTTACACTCAAAATGCATTGTAGGAGTGCCTAGCAATCTCGCCTCAGAATTTAATCAAGCTGTTCACAGTGTGTGCTTACAGTAAACCAGACAAATTACACTGGACCCTTTGTAGACAGTCATAATCCATACCACTTTAATGTGGAGGTAGTATACAAAGCCATATTCAAGTCCTACTGTACGCCACAGTGCTCCATGTGGACTAGCACTTAGTTTTGCCACTCAGTTATCCTCTTGTCATCCAGGCCAACTACCATAATGAATTTTGAGCACACATAAGTAAAACAGCTTTCCTTTTATGTGAGCCACAGGGTATCTTTCAGTCACTTGGATTCTGCTTGAATAGAATAGTTTCTTGTTTTCCCTAAGACTTCTACATATTCCTCAAACAGATTAGCTGTTACAAAAGTCTTTCCTGTAATAAAAGGGAACACAGGTGGAAACATCTCAAAGGTACCAGGGAAGAGTTCAACCATTCAACTCGTTCAACCATTCTGAGAAAGAAGAAAGTAAAAGTGACTAAGAAATACCCATTCACTACCATAACAATACTTTTTCAGGCATTAATATAGCTCTGCACTCCATTTTCAACACCATCATAAAACACCACAGGCATTTATTTACTCACTAAATAGACGTTATTAGCTGACTGAAGAGAGTAGTATAAGTGCACAATGAAAGGACTTTTACTGAGAGCCAGTGCATCCCTCTCTGCCTGGACCTGATGAACCATGTTTTTGTTGATCATGTCTGCTTTTTTCATCACCTGAAAAAACAAAACAAAAATCAAGTAGATAAACATTCTTTTCTTTGCTAATCCACAGTTCTTTAGTCAATTCATTTATGTCTATACTTCAAACTTGCATACATATATACATAAAAAAGAGAGGTGTAACTTCATATACAAACAGAATTTTAAACCACAGGTTATTCGAGAACCTTTTTCATTGCTCTCCTCCTAATTCAGTACTCAATGGAAATCACCCTACCAATATTTACTGCAATTCCACACACTGGAAAATGAGTGTTTACGCTGTATCTATAACTAAGCTGCCCTGAGTTAATCCTCTTATCCACAGTATACAACTGAGAACCAGGAAAGAATGTTCAATGCTTAGATAGACACTTGCTGACCAAGTCTTTCCATCTCTTCAGAGGCTGAGCTATATGGCCTGAGGATAGAAAATAGAGTGCAGCAGGAAGTCTTCCCCATCTTGGTGTCCTCAAGTGCAAGACTGCACTACTCCAGCCTCTAATTCTTAACTTCACAGAGAAAGCAAGTGAATTTTTGCTTAACTTCAAATTTACAATCCAGTCACTGAACAAATACTGGTTTCCTTGAGAAGAAGCTTAGAAGGCATGCAACTCACAATGAAGAAGTAACAAGCTTAACTGTGAATTAGGCTCTAATTCCTGTATTGAATTAGTCCAGTATATGTTGATGTCCACTCAGTATTGATCTTGGACAGAAGATGCACAGTAGCACAGCTGATGGGTATTTAGGCAAGCATTGCACACGCATTGGAAGGCTGCCCACCTTCAACATCTTTAGTCCAGATAGGTATGGTGATATTAAAGCAAGTTTAATTTATCCATTCTTTATGCAACACACCTGTAAGAAGTTGAGTCTACACCTACCACCACCATTCAATAACAGAATTTGGCAACATAAAAATAGCAAGACAGAAGTGTAATTTGATACCGTCTATGTAAATGTTGACCTTAACTGTAAAAATATTTAGCATATGTTAAATTCAGTAGCTTGAATAATCCATAAGCCCCACTGCAATAGGGATAAAGGATTTACACAAAAGCTTTTAGGTCACAATACTTTCAACAAACTTCTGTAAGGTACTAAAGTATCACATTTGAACCACTCTATACGCAGCAACTAAACTGTGGAAAATTATTCTCCACAGCTACCATTACTATTATCAAAGTTGTTAGAAAAAAATTTCCAAGACATACACAGAATGCATAGAACACTTTTAATCATACAATGGTTTAGGTTGGAAAGGACCATGAAGATCATCGAGTTCCAACCCCCCTGCCATAGGCAGGGACACCTCCCACCAGACCAGATTCCCCAAGGCCACGTCCAGCCTGGCCTTGAACACCTCCAGGGACGGGGCTTCAACAACCTCTCTGGGCAACCTGTTCCAGTGCCTCACCACCCTTAAAGTGAAAAAAAAGTGTTGACCTTAAGTGTACAAATATGGAGCACATTTAAACGTTGTAGTTGTGAGCAATCCATGAAGTCCACTGCAATAGTGATAAAGGATTTACACAAAAAGCTTTCGCCTCAAAATGCTTATGATAAAATCATGTAAATAGATGCGTATAGCTCTGAACAGCAATGTTTATTTTGCATGACTGTTTTTACATGTTCTTTTCTTCGTGTACTATGCAGCTGGTTATAATCCTTTTAATTGCAAAGTCAAGCTCGCACAAACAGTAAAGTTTTTACTACTGACGAGCCTAATTTTTAGTCTTTGTGTATCAACATAAAATGTGCATCTTTTTTTTTAAAAAAAATTCTTTTTATAATTTGCTCTCTCTATACATCTCCGAGACAGAACTTTCATTCATGGACAAATGGGAGAATGCCCTCCCAAGTGGCATGACAGCTAAATGTATGCCATTATAACAAGGATTTACAGGCGTGAAGCAAACAGCGCGCTGATGCTTTAGAAGGCTTTTGGCGTAGTTTCCTCGACATTTAAGGTACCTCTAAAAGCAGTCACTGCTACCAGACTCCTCCTAACCAAAGTCTCCAGGCGAAAAGGAACGTGAGGAGAAAGCTAAACACAGCCATACGGACAACGCCTCTCCCAGGCTCCTGCCAGAAGGGCGGCAGCTCCCCAAAACCCCGAGGGCCGGAAGGCAGAAGGGCTGATGGCGGGGCAACCCACGGGCCCGCCGGGAGAGGCCTCCGCGGGGCGCCTCCCTTGTCCCGCGGGACGCCCCTTTCCCACACGGGGTCAAACGAAAGCGGAGGGCGGCAGCGCCGCGACAGCGGGCACCCGAGGAGGCGGCCCCGGCCCCTCACCTTCACGGCGTAAAGCCTGCCGGCCTTGCGGCCCAGGTACACCTTCCCGAAGGCGCCGCGGCTGATGGGCTTCACGATGGTGAACTCCTCGATGGAGGGGGGCCGGGGAACCTCGATGCACCTCGGGCCCGGGCCGGCAGTTGTGGTGCCGGCGGCCCCCTCCTCCTCCTCCGGCCGCGCCTCAGCCGCCGGCTCCACCGTCCCCATGTCGCACCTGGGCCCGGGCGCCCCGCACTCGATTCAAAGCGGCGCCCGTCCCGCCTCGACCCGTCACCGGCCAACGGCCGGGCGCGGGGGAGGAGGGCGGGGCTCTCGCGAGACGTCCCCCGCGCGGCGGCCGTTGCGGCGGTAGGGAGGTGCCTGTCACGGCGGCGCCTGTCATGGCGGCGGGAGCGGTGCGGCGGTGAGCGGCCCCTCGCAGCCCCGCCTTGCCCTGAGGAGGCCCCGGCTGCGGGCAGCTCCCTCCGTCCCTCCCGCTGCCCAGCGGCGCTGGGGCGCTTCGTGTGCCCGCTCCGGAGCGCGCCCGCCGCCGTGAGAGACACCATCGCTGCCGTGCGCGCAGGCCTCTGTGCGGTGGTGGCGGCGGCTGCCGTGGTGCCCGCCTTGCGGCCTCACCCCGGTGAGGGGTGTGCTCAGTTTTGCTCGCAAACAGAAGT
This sequence comes from Pluvialis apricaria, assembly GCA_017639485.1. Lineage (NCBI taxonomy): Eukaryota > Metazoa > Chordata > Aves > Charadriiformes > Charadriidae > Pluvialis > Pluvialis apricaria. Next base: position 19,309,130 of record CM030008.1, on the reverse strand, counting down.
TAGATGTTTATTATTGCCACGGACGAGCTGGAATAAAGATGGTTGCAATGTTACCTTCAAGGTTTGCGAGTGTTGCTCTAGTCCAAGTATTTCTGATGGGCTTTTGCCATCACTATGGCTAAAGCACAGTGCCTCATTGCAGCCTTCCCACCTTCACCAGGACTCCTTAAAGACTTCCTCATTGTCTTTATAGCAATTAAAAAAAAAAAAACAAACCAAAAACATTCATTCTGTGGTGATTTTGGGTTTTTTTAGAACATTCATTATGACAAACTGTCAAAGCTTTGATCTGACTAATAACTACTCAAATTGTCATCGAGGTTTCTAATTGGGCAGAAGGTTGTTACTTGCCATGAGCAGGTGGACTGTTCTCTCATTTCCATGAGATGGTGAAGGTGTGGGAAGTCAACAGAACTTGGTGTGAGACATCAAGGAACTGGAAGGTAATACTTATTTAGAAAGAAACAGCTGATTTTGGGCCCAGGTACTCATTTTCTCATATGCTTCACTGACATTTTCTCACACTTGTATACTCGTGAGCTCCGAGAGTTGTGTGTCCACATGGCGTAGCCAGGATGGTGCGTGTGCAAGAGTACGATACCTATGCAGTCCTTACTGTCACTCTTGAGCGCTTACTGTCTCTTGACGTCCTTGGGACTGGTGATGACAAACTGCTTTCTGGGCAGGTCCTTTATGACCAGGAGTTAGAATAAAGTGATCCGTTGCTTCCCTCCAATTCTTGGTAACTTCAGACTTCATTAATCCTAGGCAGGGTTATTCCCTGTTTCCTTTGTTTCCTTATTTTGCATACCTCCATGGCTACATTCTGCCTTCCTGTTGTGACAGTGGGGAGCGGGATGGCATTTACAGCGTGCTATCACCTCATTGCCATCCTTCTGTTCCCAGAGCGCAGGCCTTCTGACAAATCACCTGTGACAGTGCCTTACCAGAGCACAGGCCTTCTGCTCTCAGTTTACGCAGCAGGGTTCTCTGTGTTTACTAGTTTTACAGCTCCGAGTTGTACTCTTAGTCATTCTTTTAACCCTTGCCTTACTGCTTTTATGTTGCTTTCACATATACATTGCCATTTGTGATTCATTCACACCAACCTTAATTGTTCTGTTGCAGTCTCTACATTGGCAGAGAGCTGGCTCTATAGAGGTCAGTGCAGAACTATGGGTCTTTATTAACACAGTAGATTAGTCTCATCAGGCTCTTGTTTTGCTTTAAGATACATCACTTATCAGATACTGCACAGGGAGGCCTTGCTTGTACTTCGAGTGCTGCTGTCCCACAGATCCCAGCAATAGATGCGTTTTAATGAGCAAATGTAGAAAACATAATGTTTTAAATTAGCTTTCTATAAAGGTATGAAGTACAATTTATCATTGGCTGTATTTGTGATTTAACTCTGCAGCATTATTTTAGCTGTATCTCCTGGGCAGTGATTTCAGCAGAGAAGCCCAGCTGAGAGCAGGAGGGATTGCTCCTTTGGTGGCATCACAGGCTGACATCAGGTTATGCCAGTTGTGAAGCTCCACCATCAGGCAGCGTGTATTCCACCCTGTAGCCCACCCAAGAGAGGACCTACGCGTTCCTTCCCTTCTCTCCAGGCAGCACGAGCCATCATGTGACTGTGTGGAAACCTGCTTCATGGGGTGAATCCAGGTAAATCATAGAATCATACAATGGTTTAGGTTGGAAGGGACCTTGAAGATCATCTAGTTCCAACCCCCCTGCCACAGGCAGGGACACCTCCCACTAGACCAGGTTGCCCAAGGCCACGTCCAGCCTGGCCTTGAACACCTCCATGGACGGGGATTCAACAACCTCTCTGGGCAACCTGTTCCAGTGCCTTACTACCCTTAAAGTGAAAAACTTCTTCCTAATGTTTAATCTAAACCTGCCCTCTTCCAGCTTAAAGCCATTCCCCCTCGTCCTATCACTACATGCCCTAGTAAAAAGTCCTTCCCCAGCTCTCCTGTAGGCCCCCTTTAGGTACTGGAAGGCCGCAATAAGATCTCCCCGGAGCCTTCTCTCCTCCAGGCTGAACAGCCCCAACTCTTTCAGCCTCTCCTCATAGGAGAGGTGCTCCATCCCTCTGATCATCCTCGTGGCCCCCTCTGGACGCGCTCCAGCAGGTCCATGTCCTTCTTATGTTGGGGCCTCCAGAGCTGAATGCAGTACTCCAGGTGGGGTTCATCACCTTTTAGGGTTTGGGGTTTTTTGTTGTTGTTGGGTGAGGTTTCTGCCAAATCAGCTATCGGAGCCACACGACTGTGATCATGAGAGGACTGTGAATGTGCGTGAAGGTGGGGGGGAGCAGCACTGTGGCTGCATTGACGCAAATCCATGTAAGTTGGTGTGGGGTGGCACTTCCAGTGAGGAAAGGAAGAACTGTGAAAAACAGTGATCACGTGAATGGAAGAAAATTATAATAAAACCTCCAAAATAATTGGAGAGCACATGGAAAAATGGCATGAGGGATGAATGAAAAGGGATGACTATCAAAGATGAAATTCTGCCGTATGTAGATGAACGTGCCCATAATGTCTTCATTTAGATTACGTTTTAACTGAATATGAATAACAGTATTTAGGTTATTGACACATATTTTAATGTTTTAGGTTGGAAGGGACCTTAAAGATCATCGAGTTCCAACCCCCCTGCCATAGGCAGGGACACCTCCCACCAGACCAGGTTGCTCAAAGCCCCATCCAGCCTGGCCTTGAACACCTCCACGGATGGAGCTTCCACAGCCTCTCAGGGCAACCTGGGCCAGGGGCTCACCACCCTCACAGTAAAGAATTTCCTCCTAATACCTAATCTAAATCTGCCCTCTTTCAGTTTAAAACCGTTACCCCTCTTCCTATCGCTACACTCCCTGATAAAGTGTCCCTCTCCATCTTTGTTATAAGCCCCCTTTAGGTACTGGAAGGCTGCTGTAAGGTCTCCCCCGGAGCCTTCTCTTCTCCAGGCTGAACAAGCCCAACTCTCTCAGCCTGTCCTCGCAGCAGAGGTGCTCCAGCCCTCGGATCATCTTGGTGGCCCTCCTCTGGACCCGCTTCAACAGGTCCATGTCCTTCTTATGCCGTTTGCTCCACGTCCGGTGGCTATGCTCGTGGTGACCCTCCTGCTGACAGATACCGCACAGCTCTGGGGACAGTGTTACCGCCCCGTTTCCAACCCCCGCAGCCCCTCTTCCCCGCGGGAATTCTTCGTCGGAGCACCGCCCCGGCACCGGGGTGTTGGTTTCGAGGAAGCCCTCGGGCTCCGAGCGCCTTTTCTCCCGGCCCGGCCGCGGGGGGAATGGTTTGCCCCTCGCCCCCCTCCTCCCCCGGTAACCGATGGTTTGATCCTGCGCGCGGCGTAGCCGGGAAAGGCGGGAAGACGGGTTGCTACGCGACCTGGTTGCGAAGCGGCGGGTGCGAGCGGGAGGGGGGAAAGGAGGGGCGACCCGGAAGCTCTACCATCTCCAGCCGCTTCCGGGACAGTTTCCGGCCCGGTCACTGCCAGCCGTAGGGCGCGGCCATTTTCCCGAAGAGCGGAGCCGTGGGGCCCTCCCGCTGGCGGCGGCGGCGGCTGCCACAGCGACTGAGCGGCGGCGGCTGACGGGCGGCGGGTACGGCTTCTGCGTCTGGGCTGGCAAGCGGAAGAGGCGCCTGTGGTCGCCGCCGCCGTCGTCCCCGCCGGGAGGATGTTTTCCTTCTCTACCGTGCAGCCTCAGGTAAGGGGCGGGGGGGTGGCGGAGCGCACGGGCGGCGGCCCTGGCCCGTTGCGGTGGGCAGTTCGCCGCGCTCGGGGCTCGCTCTCCAGCGGGCTGCGGTCGGGGGATCGTTTCGTGTCCGGGTAGAGGCAGAGGCGCCGGGCGGAGGCACCGGCGAGGCCCAGGGTTTGCGGGCCTCGGCGGGAGGAGCCGAGATCCCGGTTGCCACCTTTTTTTGGGGCTTCGGAGAGGGTCGAGCGGGCGTGAGCGATGCAGGTGTGGGGGGCGCAATGGCGGGGGCGGCCGGGTGGGCAGCCCCGCTGGTGGCGGGGGGAGAGGGGCGGGTGGGGGCTGCAGCGGCCCGGGGTCCCGTCTGGGGAAGAAGTACGTAAGTGGAGGGGAGGGTACAGTAAAAGCTTGTAAAATCTGAAATGAAGGAGTAAGCTGGAGATGGCGCTAATTTTTAGTATCTGTTTTTAAAGTAGAAGCGGCAGGGGGTGGTGGTGTTATTACAGCTAAAGTTAAACTGTGCTGCTAATTGTCACGGGTTGTTGTGACGACCAAAAAGAAATTACTTACAATTTCTAAGAGTTAGTGGAGGAGAAGTTCCTCAATTAGTTGTTAAACAGAACAGTGTGGATGCATCCAGGACGGCATCTTTTGTTAGATAGTGAGCAGGGTGGGACTGGTGGGTTTTATGGATTTTGATGTGAAGCAGTGGTTTTATTTTTATGTTTTATGTTAGGGCGATTAGTATGTGATAGTCTTATTCCACAGTGGGATTTGATTGTTCTTTCCAGATGTGGAGAATGTGTTAATTGCTTTTGTTAGTATCGTGAACTGACAGAACTTTTGATGATATTTTTAGGAATGTGTCATCCCACCTTTTCACAGTGGAAAATGCAGGAGGAAAACTTGGTTAGTGGTTGGGATGCTGTCTTTGACCTCTGGAGGCTTTATGGTTTTACCACAAACTCCCAGAGTTTAATTATGACTTTGGACAATTAACTCTGAGGCAGTTTTCATGTCTCACAGCATATCTCTCTTGATCTTCTGTCTAGTCAAGACAGAGATGGAAGTTCTTGTGAAAGGGCATTCACAGGCAGAGTGATTAATTAATCAGGAATTGCAATCAGGTATTGTTCCAGCAGCAAGAGTTGCACCCCAACTCTCTTCCCTAGTGACATGTAATAAGACTGAGGCATTTTGGAAGTGTTGGAATTATTTGTACCATATATTCGCAGTAGACATAGCTATGTGCTAGAGGAGGAACCCTGATGTGTGGTGTGCCTGGGCTTCTGTACTGATTCATGAGGTGGTGTAACTGAGCTGACTTGAGTGCTGCCAAACTGCAGAATTGACTGTGATATCTGTGTATGCTTTGTTTAGGTTAGTTTGATGCTTAGGTATGTTGCTAAAGTGGGATTCTAAGGAAGAAAACATAAAGGAAACTTCTGGGAATAGCTTGTATAATGCAGGAAAAAATATAGATATTTTGAGTTATAAAAGCATTACTTTATAGATCAAAATAGGTGTTGTTTGGAAAATAATACAGGAGTCAGTAGTACTTAAGAATGATGATCTCTGAATTACTAAGATGTTGATAAATCCTCATAATTCAATGCTATTCAAAAGCAGCCCCTGAGCTTTCTGTTCAAGTTGGTTCAAGGGGAACCAGCTTGATGAGATCTATTGCTTGGATAACTCTCCAGGTATGATCTAGAACTTACTGTTACAATATTTCATATGAAAGTCTGAAATTAAGGCCTACCACTAAATAGATGGAGTACCTCATTTACCATTCTTTTTCTGTTTGTGTTGTTTAAAGAACATTATTTCTCTTCTGTTGCTGTGTTGTGAAGTCTTATCAGAACGGTGATCTTAGTTTTGCCTTGCCGAACACCAAGACAGGCTCAGGATTATTTTAAGTGAATACTTCTTCCAAAGAAGAGAAAGTTCCTGAATGAGAGTAGCTATAAACAGGGTTTAAACATTTCAAGAGATGGTGTCAACTTGCAGACTTTCCAGTGTAGAAGTTGTTTGCTATTGTTTTTCCTTTCTTTCCCCATGTTGGTTGTGTTTCCTTTTTTGTGTTTTTTATTGCTATGTGGGGAAAAAACACCTATTTGGAGTGTAAGTTAATTGACTGTGATGGGGGCTTGTGGCTACACAGGAAAAACATTCACTTTCCCAAAGTTTTGTGGTTTATTTGCATGAAGTGATTGTTAAGTTTGTAATATTTGTTAGAAGACAGCAACAGTCCTTATTGTTCTGTCATCTGGTTGCAACAGTACATATCTAACACAGCAAACAAGTGATATGTTAAAAAAAAAAATTGAAAAGAAATAATTTGAGGGAAGTATTAAATGTAGTAGCACTTTTGTTTCCCTGCTGTTTCAGCTGAGAATAATCTAGTTGTCTATTATTTTTTTGTAATTAAACATTGTGTTACGTGCAAATTGAGGTCAGTCTTTGCATCTTCTAAGTGTTGATGATCTGTACATACTTCTGTATTTGCAAATCTAGTGATGGTTTTCTTTAAACTGTGCTTGTGTTTGAAAACCAGGAAACATAGCCTCTTCCCCCCATTCCAGGCTTTGGAGCCTCTAATCTGTCATGCATACCTAAGCTTTCTTTTTAATTTGAATAGATACCAACTAACACTGTGGTGTTGAAGCTAAGTTCGTGTGATTTATTATGAAGTCCTCAGTTAAAAGGCAGTGTACAAGACACGCAATTATAAGTCAGGGTTTGGAATGGAGATCTGTTTATATAGTTTAAACAAGTTTAAATTGTTATCTGATTTTGTTTTTTCCAGGCTACCGTTCCTCTAAGTCACCTTATCAATGCTTTTCATTCACCAAAAAGCTCCACTACTACTGCCAGCACAGCATCCATACAGCCTGTCCAGAGGGACACGTCCCCAGAGCATGATCCTCAGAAGAGCGAGGTACTGAAAACCTTTGGAAAAAGTAGTAGTTTGCTTTTAACTGAAACAAGTCTGAATAATGTCAGTTTAAGTGAATTTAATATTTGACTTGTTTTATGATATAATGTAATGTGATTAAATGAAACAATGTTAACACACAGAATGTAACTTTTTGACAGAACTTGAGTCAGTGTTTTGGCAGTAAGGATTCTATGGAAATACGGTATTTAATTAATAAGAAGAAAAGTTAGTACTTGTTGCAGTAGTAATTTGCAAATGAGGAGGGAATATGTTTTCCCTTTCAACTTAATGTTTCCTGCTCCAAAGTAACAAGAACTATTCTGTTAATAAACCCCTTGTTGCCTTTTCACTCTCTGGGTTCCAGCAAAGTTTGTTTCGTTATAGCTTGTGAGAAAACAGACTGAAACTTAAAATATGTTGAGGGGTTTTGAGAGATTAAATAGCATATTTGCATGTTTTCTTATGTTTCTGTCTAAATATCTTTTGTTATCGTTAGATATTTTTTTGTTCTTCACATGAAAATCAAAGTACAGAAAGTGCAAAGTACTATCAGGTCTTGCCACTTCTCTTTCAACTCATTTCTTACAACAAGTTTTATAACTAAGAAAATGTTTGGGATGAAAAACATGGAGTCTCTCACTAACTACAGAACTTTGGAAATCAATATGGATTGTACTAATCATCCCTGTGTTGTGATTCCATTGTTGGGTGGGTTTTTTTTGTGATTCTATATTTGCTTCCCGTGATAAAAACTGATTCAGCAGGAGACCTGGATTATTGAATGAAACTAAAAGTGTTTCATTTATTCAGTTCTGTATTTGTCTTTCTACTCAGCAAGAGAATCTTCTAAATACAGAGGGTTCTTCACACTTAATACTTTCTCTCTAATTCATCATACACCTGTTTGCTTCCTCCTAGCATGATAAAATTATAAAAATAAGAATTCTAAAAGTCTCTCTTAATTAAAGTATTTTTAAAGGAAGTTTTTAAAGCAAGTTGATTACACTACAGTAAACCTAAATAGACTTAAACAAAAGTTAATCTCAAATTTAAAATCAGCAAATACTGACATAGTACTTACAGTTCTAATATTGAATCAAGTTGAAATATTAGAATGGCAAAAATCATTATTTGAGAATGTGAAGCCCCTCTGCTGTCAACTTAAAACTGTATTTGGAAGTAGTAATGTCTTCTGAACAGTCACAGAAAATGTTACTTTTTAAAAATCTTTTTTTAATCTCCCCCCCCCCCCCCCACCCCCAACCCCCCCCCCCAGCATTTCAGTAATTTTCCAAGAAATTATTAAGATGAAGTAGGAAGGCTTGATCTACCCCTTTAAACCATATGTAAAAGTCAAATGATGTTTAAAAATGTATTTGTACTTATTTTGAGTATAAGTGGACCAGAAGCAATGTACCTTAGCCTTTAAAACAGAATACTTCGTTTACTTAAGAAATCCATTTTAAATTACTGATTTTGAATATGGTGGTATCCTGGATGCATCTAGGAATCTGTAGTAAACCCACTTCTTTTGACATTTTATTCAAGTATTTTTCATGTATGTCTTTTTCAAGGTGAAACTAGATTTCCAATGAAGTAGATAAACATAAAGCTTACATTAAAAAAAATTAAGAGAACCAAAAATATAATCCATGGTGCTCTAATAATAAAAAATGAAATAACTGTGCAAATACAATCTCAGTTAAGAAACTGTTACTGCAGAAGCAATATTGAGAGGCCAAAAGATATTTTAAAGGGTCCAAACCAATACATATTTTTAAAACATACTCTCCCATAAAAAGATGGTTTCCTATCTGTAAAATACAAGATTAAAATTACTTTGATCGAGGTTACTTCTTTAGTAACTCAAGTGTATGTGCCGTACCTCCTTGGTTTTTTTCATAGTTTCTTTGCTTTGTAGGAAATCCCAGATCCTAGTACTTACCCTTTTCCCCATAGAAACTTTTGCCTTTCACTGTGTGTCTATCCAGCTCATAGCTTTTTAAGACTTTAACTCTGGGTATAGTTTCTAAATATCCAGTCTTTGTGCTGCTGCTAAATCTGCGCTAGCTGCAAAAAGGCTAGCCCCCCCAAAAAAGAGGTTGGGGAGAATTTGCTGTTTGCTCACTTGGATGAAATATATTGCTGTGGATATTGCTGTATGTTTTTCCCCCTCGCACTCTCCGTTTGCTCTATCATGAAGAGTAGAAAGAGTTGGAAAACTGCATTTTTCTTGCGTGGCTGCTTCAATCAGGGATCAGGAATGTGTTAAAAAGACTGAATTCGGAAGAAAATATACCTGTCATAAATGTACTGTGACAATGAAAATATCAGTGTGTGCAAATGGAAAAGTTATTCTGCATTGACAGTAGCAAATATTCTTTCTTTAATCGTGTCCTTTCATTCATCTTCATTTAGAATTTTTTTTATTTCAGTCTGAACTGTGAAATATGGATGCTGTATTGAGCCAAAAAGTTAACTAGGTTACTCTTAATTTTTTTTTCCCCCTAAGGTAATCTTCAGTAAATTTTGAACATTTATTTCTATTTTGCAGTCTGTACTTAATCTAAGAGATCTGGGATTGTCTGATTTGAAAGCTACCCAGTTCAAAGAATTGGTGAACAGGTTGCTTCCTGGCTACTGTGGAGAAAACAAAGTCTCTTCACAGTGGCATACATCGTACATCTCTGCTGAGTCCTTCTTTGAAAATAAGCATGGTATGTTTCAGAGTAAAGTGCTTATGAGAATTGATAAGAGTTAGATTATAAAGGTGAACACGGTTATTCGTTAGTTTAATTTATTGTGCTGTAGATAACTCATAGTTTAAAAAAACTTTAATAAAAAGAATATTAATGTATTTTTTATTGTATACAAGTTGTCCCTAGCATGGTGCTTTTGAATCTTGGTAATTTTAGAAAATTTAGCCCAGATTTTGGAATTGTTTCTTCAAATTTAGATTTGAAGTTTGCTGCTATTAAACTTGTCTGAACTCAGCTGTAGTATAAGTGCATTGTCTCTTAATAATGAACCTGAGCTATGAATTTTTTTCACCAGTTTGTTTCACCGAATAGAACAAATTAGATTTTGCTAATCTACTGATGTAACAGTCATGAACATCTCCAGTTTACATTGCCATTCAATTTTTGCTTGTGTTACGGTTTCAGAAACCCATAACGATTTATTGTTGTTTAGACAATTGTTCTATTACCCGATGACCCCTCCTCACCTGGGAATGGGAATCAGGGAAAAAACGAGGAAACTCGGGGATTGAAATATAAACAGATTTAATAGAATAAGATTATCTAATTAATATTAATAGCACTAAAGAACCAATATTGATCCCGATACCAATACAAAATACACAAAAATTGTACTCGGCCAATTCTATCAGTAGGAAGCTGTGCACTCCCGGCAGTGGACAACAAACGTTGGACACTGTGAGCACTACGGCTTCGAGAGAAAGGGAAGGCCTCAGGGGTCTGGCACCAGGGCAAGATGTTCTCAGGATGGCAGCCATCAAGGGAGAGAGCGATCCTCGCAGCAAACTTTCTAATTTATATTGAATGTGATGTTCCTGGTAAGAAATAGTCCTGTTGGCCAGCTTGGGCCAAGTGCTCAGGTCTTGCTTCTCCTCATCCCTGCACCTGGCAAGCTTGAAAACACTGAGACCTTGAAACCCGCACACCATAGCTGGCTATAAAGTAAATATTTTCACAAATTCAGATGCTAGAGTCTTCTAAAAGTACAGTCTTCCCAAGTATTAGAAGAGAAATTAGTCCTGTGTCACTCAAACCAGGACAGCTTGAAGCAACATTGCATGAGGACATTAATTAGAAAGGAATTCAGCTTGGCAAACTGTTAACAATCCATGTAGTGTATTTAATTGCTGAAATAAACCAAGAGTGGTTCCTTACAGTTAAAGATGTTTTGTTGAGATTAATCTAAAATAGAGGAAGCAAGGCCATTGTAGATGCTCAAGAATGTGTTAGAAAAGGAAGCATACAGCTGACATCTGAGATACTGCCTATATAGTATTGCAGTTGGGAGAGAAAGCATAAGAATAATGTCTTAGGGCTACTATTAGAGGAAAAGTATTAAATTGCATCGTGATGGGAGATATAAGAACTAGACCAAAGGCAGTTTCCTGAATGTGAAAAGTTGCAAATGCTTCAAAGCTTTGATAGACTAATATGAAAGCTCACCAGACTGGTTGTTTCATTCACAGTTGAAAACGCAAGGTTATAGGTGGAAAACTGCCACAGGCAAGGGAGATCCTAAATCTTCAAGAATGTACTTTTAGTGTAGGTGACACTGCATGCTGTTGATGACTGTTACTAGTGATATGTGTATGTTGTGCGTATACTTGTGCATAAAGTGAGAAGAGTATTTATATTTTTTAAACTAATCCGTTCATAATTATGTTGTAGTAGATTATCCAATATGGAGTGTTGTAGAAAATTGTGGAATATACAGCACTGTAGAATTAATAGCTAATCTTTTTTTTTCCTCCTTCCCATAGTTCCTCAGTACTTCAGTTGCTAGCTTGTAAGCTGTTATTACAATTGTATAACTTCAAAAAATGTAGTGGGAGCATTCAGGGTTCTTTTTTGCTTTTGTAGATACATTTAACTGAGGTAATAACTTTCTCAGAATATGTGAAATCAACAAAAACCTCCACCCTTTTTGTGATTACATTAGCTTCTGAATTATTATGGAAGAGAGCATATGTAGGCTTGGCCTCAGTTTTTCCCCCCTCCCTCCTCAAGTCTGATGTTTCTTAAGTAAATCTTACCTGCTAAATGAGGATGAGTTCTTTGAACTTTTGGTAACTAAACAACAGATAAATGACAGTCCTCTTGTCTTGCAGTCTACAGTGTGCTTGAAATAGTATCTGCTAATAACTTTTTCACTGTGATGCTTTTATTTCTTTCTTTCTTCTTGTTTCTGTATTGCATGAGGACTGTACAATTACGTAGACTTAGTATAGTTTAAAATGTTTTCATATCTTAGTGTGTTTTAAAATGCCCGTGAGCAATCTGTTATTTAAAGCCTTTGAAACTGAATGATTAGTTGAATGCTGGTCCTTCAGCTTCATGAAAGTCTTTGGATTCCTGTCCAGTCTAGCTAAATTTACGCAGTTCTGTACAGATGTGCAGAGTATTCCCTCCCAGATACAACTTCAAATTCAAGATTCTACGTGCTAATATTTTTTGGAAAGTCTAATTAGAAAAAATTCTGGTATATTGCAAAGTGCCTGACACAGTTTAATGCAAAGAAGTTAACTATCTGTGTACTGGTAATGGTTAATTTGTTTTAATTACAGATGCCTGAAGGACCACAGTAAAATAGAATTAATATTTAAGAAAGAAAAGAGAAGTAATGTTTAATTGCCACTTAATATAGGGTGTATTTACACTTTGCTGTATCTTTTTACAGGCTTCGTGGATATTTTCAGTGCTTTACGCTCATCTTGTTTGTACAGACAGCATCCTAGTCCCCTCCAAAATTTATATTCAGATGTTCGGTGTTGGCCAGGTATGAAACAATAAACTACACTGTTTTTAATCTCTATAGTATCTTTTTATTCTGGGAAAGTATTTTTACTTTTGCCTTAGATGAGTCACTCAGGAAATACTGGTAAACTTCCAGGAGGAACTTTATGTTGATACAACACTTACTGCATTTGAGTAGCATCTTTCCAGAGTTAAGTTAGTAAATATGGTGGAACTACAGAATCTTGTTTGAAGATGTCAGTATTTGTCAATTGTATTCTTAAAAGATGACAGATGAGCTGACTGCTTTTGAATCAAAAAATATGTTGAACCTGGTATTAATCCAGATGAACTTTCTAAGGTGTTTGGTGGCTGGTTTAAACTACTGCTGGATGTATGATGGCTACCAACAGGGCTGCATTAGCAAGAACATAATCAGGAGCTCAGGCAGTTCAGGTATTGTCCTCTATTCAGTTCTTCTGATGCTACCTAGGGATACTGTGTCTGGTTTTGTGTCCCATGGTTGAGGGAGAGATGCCGACAAAATGGAGATAGCCCAGTGATGGGCCACAAGGAAGGGTGCAGATTTTCAAGCATTTGATGTAGGGGGGAAGCTGAAGGATCTGAGGTTTTAAAGACAGCAGAAGAGAGAGAAGGCAAGGAGTGATCTAATTGCTATTGGAATCATATTAGTTACCCGTCTCTAGTATGCCTCATAGAAGAGAAAACAATTAGCAACTAAAAGCAAAGGAGGTGCCCGTTGGAAAATTTTCACAATGAGAATGGCTAAGTTCTGAAACAGATTGTCCGGGGAGGTTGTATTATCTTAATCATAGAATGGTTTGGGTTGGGAGGGATCTTAAAGATGATCTAGTTCCAACCCCTCTGCCATGGGCAGGGACACCTCCCTCTAGACCAGGTTGCTCAAAGTCCCATCCAGCCTGGCCTTGAACACTTCCAGGGATGGGGCATCCACAACTTGGTGATTATTTTAAAACTCAGTAGTGAAAGAAGATTAATATTCTTGACTATTGTGATTTATGTGATAAAATCTCTATTACAAGGTTTCTGATGTGATAGATGGCATATAGTGCTATAAGCTCACTGTGTTTAAATGGTCTCATTTCTTCTGTCGATTTCTAAGTTAACAGCACACCTAAGCCATTCCAGATCTCTTCAGGGTACCTTATCAGCTGAGCTTTTAGACAAAGCTTATTTTAGAGCAGGAACCTTCATTCCCAACCTTCTGGGTTAGCTTCTGAATGCTTCACGTTTATCAGCCTGCCTGGATTTACTTTGGCTGTATGTCTCTGGTCCCTGAGAGAGCAATGGGGTTGGCCAATTATCTCTAATTCACAATGTGAACTCCTCATTATTTTAACAAAAAGTTTTATGTGAAAAATATATTGCAAAACAGTATGCAGTGTGCTTGCAAGTTTAGATTACAAACATGGTTCATGATCACCTAACTATCCATTTACAGTACTAAAATTTATTGGTTTATTTATCCAGTTTATTACTATATGATACAGAAGTGTCTTTCATACAGCTTTCTATTTTTTACTTTTTTGGTCAGGCATCTTGTACACATTGCTGTTTGCAATTCTCTTCACTTTCTACTGTGGATATTTTGGGAAGATGACATTCAGTTCATTCACGATAGTCTTTCTCATATAACAGTTTCTGAAATCTCTTAGGCCTTTTTTTTTTTTTTTTGTAGTGGTAGTAATGGATGTTTTTTAACTTTTTAACTTTTTTATTTGTTATTCCTATTTTAAGTTTACATACAGTCACGGTCCTTCAAGACTTTGAGATCAAGAGCAAGACGTCTGCAGTCAACATCTGAACAATTCACAGAAACAAAAAATTCACTTTCTTCACTTTTGAAGGTAAATAGGATTAGTATTATGAAGTTGTTTTGGGCTTATTCAGACCATCTCTTTCTCTTGAATGAACCTTAACAATTTACCAAGGGTGTTTTGTTTCACTAGTGTAAAAAAAAAAAAAATCTTAATTCAAAACTCGAGCTAATGACAACATACTGTTTTTACTAATACCCAGATTTGCTTCATATGTCATCAATATAAAGATTATTTGAATTTTTTAGGATAGTAGCTTCAGAGTTTTAAACTCTGGAAATAAAATTCTTTGTATTCTGTTTTTGTGGCTTTGTTAAAATAGCTTGGAGTCAAATGAAGTATCTGTTTTAAACAGAAATACAGCTAGTTTAACATACAAGAATGTGTATTTTTTTAAGCAGTTCAGCATGTGATTAATGCTTTAAGAATAGACTTACTTGTGGCTAGTATATTTTTAAGATACAAAAATTTTAAATTCAATGTTTTTATGGGCTACAAACTCACTGACATACTTTTAATTCAGTAGATAACTATTCAGGCTTGGGGTAGTCAAGCACTTAACAAAACCAAGTTAACCTAAGTACTCTTTGCTTCTAATTGGTAGTACAGAAGTCAGGCTAATTAAAGCATTTGATCTTATTGTGTGTGTAAATTAGCTTTGAACTCTCCCCTTCTTGTAGGCACGTGTGGTTTATTTCATCTGTGGAGTAGGTATACCACAGATGAAGATAAACCAGAGCTAGCTCCATGTAGTGCTGCTTTTAAATTTGGTAGGGCATATGAAATTCATTTGATCAAACTCTATCAAAACTATACTTACAAAGATACTTCACATTTGGAAATAATTTAAATTGATTTCATGAAGCAAAAAGACTAAGCTAATAACTCCCGCTGAATCCAGTGTACAAAGCCAGTTGTGTACAAATCTGCCTTAGGCTGTATTTTCTGTTTGGAACTGGAGTCCAGGAGGGCTCTGAACCTGACCTGTTGGGTAAAAATTAGGGTGCCCCTGCTTGGAGCCATTGTGATTCCACACTCAAGCTACTGCCCTGTGTTGTCTAACTAACCCCATAGCATGTGAATTATATGCTTTTTTTATTTTTTCCCCCTCACCTATGCTAGCCAGGTAGTAAGTTAACTATGTATCAAAATTTAGTGTATACTAATGCTGCTGTGGAAAATATTTTAGGGCTTTATCCTGAGAAAGCGAAGAATTGATGTTGAAAACTTAGATACACTAATGAAAACAAAAAACATCCCAGAGGCACACCAGGATGCTTTTAAAACTGGTTTTGCAGAAGGCTTTTTGAAAGCACAGGTATTCCTGCAAAAAACGCTTGGTAAGTTGTTTTAGTTCATGTATCTTGCCTTTGCATTCAGAAAGTAATTTATTTCAGCCCTTTTAAATTTTTTTGTTTTCTTTTACAGATTCCTTAAGAAGATCACGTTTGCTTTCGTTCTTTCTCTTTGTTCTTTGTTTTTATCTTGCTATATATTCATCATTTTTACCTGGGAAAGGCTCCTTTTCTGATGCTGGTTAGTTAATTTTTTTTCCCCACTGTTTCACTTGCATTGTTTCTTTCTGCAAGTTTAGAGCAAATTAACTGTTTTGACATTATGATTGTTTTAGGATAACATTTCAATGTACTAATGAAAGAGAAGTTAGTTACTGCTTTTGGCTACAGCCTTTCAGACAATAGTGTGACAAAATGTTTATAGAGACATAAAAGTTGTCAGTATTTTAATTCTTCTGGTTAAAAAATTACATGGAATGAAGCAGAGAAGTAGTCAGATTATGTATTTGTCTTTGAATTTAGATGATGCATTTTCTAGGTCAGCAGTAGGCAAAATGGTTTGATTTTTATTTGTAATCACAGCCTAGTTTATAGCAACTAGGTGCTTCCATGGCCAAATTGTCAGCTTGAGAAATCTGTTGGAAATGGCGGAATGATAAAAGGCTGACCTAATGTAAATGGAGAATTTCAGTTTCATGCTAAGTTGTCACCTGGGTCTCAAGAAAGTTAGGATATGTGCAAAAACACTGAAGAAGAACTTCTGACTTTGTGTACCTACTTTTGGATGCAGGGCTTTCTGTGTTACAAATGACTAAAAAGCACTTACATCACTGAATGAACTGCAAATATTTTAAAGATTTTTTTTTTTTAATAAATGAATCTTAACTTCTTGCTGGGCACTTGTAAATGGAAACATGACCTTTTAAAAGGGCAGATGTAAAGTTAGTGGCTTAATGGTATGCATTCAAGTGCAAAGTTCAGTCTTGGAATGAAATTACTTCATATGTAAATTTGTTGTTCATCATCTGCTGTTTGCTATTAGTACGCTTTCGAACATCGAGTATCTTTGATGCAGCAGTTGATCCAATCCAGTTGAAAAATGTCACCTTTGAGCATGTAAAGGGGGTAAGTTCAAGAGTAAAGTGTGTGTGAGTTCTTGCTTAACTAATCATTGTGAGCCTGAAGAATGTCTTACCCTGTTCAAGAAATTTCTTTGTATGAAGTGAAGCCTTATAGATATTGACCACTCCAAGGTCAAGGAAGGTTTTAACGACGTTTGTTCTATTTTATATCTTTGTGGATTTAATACCTTATAAAAGGTGCACTCTTGACTAGTTAAATCACATTTATAAAGACTAGAATAGCAAAAGGCAGGCAATAAGTACCGTGTTAATTTATTTTTTGCAGAAGTTGACTAATACAGGAAGATGGTAATGCCACTTAAATGTTTCTCTCTTAGTACCACCTCTTTTGGATAGCTGATATTAGGACAGGAGATACGGAGATTCCCAGAAAGAAGTGGGCATGTCACTGCTGATGGGATAGCTTGACTTCTATTCAACTGTTCTTTGGCTGTCAGTGGCAAAATGAGGACCTCCCCCTCTCCTTCCCCTTGGACAAATAAATAGAATTAATCTCTTTTTAACTAATTGGACTAATACCTTGATGTAGAATTTTTGAGTCCGTGTTTATCTTGTTGATCAGATCTGGTCTTGACCTGTTTGGTTATTCCTTCAGTATTATTAACTTCAGTGTTTACTGATTCCTCTGAACAGTTCTAGGAAATAGGTTGAATTAAACTCATGGACACTTAGTATTCACACGAATTCTCCACTTTCTGTTGTCTATTTTTGATCAGTACACAATTGGAGACTTAAAGTCTAATACAAAACACACTTAGAAAAAAGATCCAAAATTTTATAAATGCTTAGTTATATTCTGTGGCATCTTTTTAACGTGCAGGTTGAAGAAGCTAAACAGGAATTGCAAGAAGTTGTGGAATTCCTGAAAAATCCACATAAATTTACTGTACTAGGAGGCAAACTTCCAAAAGGTAAGAATCATTGCTCAGCAGAAGTGAAAATCACATGTAGCCATGGCTGTCTTTGTAGCTTTGTTCATGCTGAATGACTAATTTACAGCCTAGCTTCTAAATATTTTTTCCTTTAGTTAGGGAACCGAAAAAGTATATAACCAAAAGGGGCCTAAGTACTACTGCTGTATTTAGTTTGTATTTGGGAAAAACAGTTGAAATAATGGTAGATGTAGGTAGTGGATTTCCGTGTTTAAAATATTTGAGGCAGAAGTGAATCTTCAGAGAGAGTTGTGAAAGCTTCTTTATTAATGGATACCCTTAAATGAAGTACTCAGGGGTGGGAGAGTGGTGGGAGAGTGGAGGTTAAGGCAGTTATGTTGCCTGTTTCCTGTCTTGCCTTCAGTTCCCCATGTGTAAAAATCAGTCATTACGGGCTACCCCCATAGAGACTTTGAGTTATCTGAGATACTCAGATGGAAGAAGCAAAGATGCGTGGATGCATCTTACACGTGGTAGAAGTTCAATAATAACATGAAGGGTAATAACATATGACAGTGCAAAGTAGTGGACTGTAGATTCCAGGCAAAAAGCCTTTCAAAAGTCAAACCCATGTTTATCATTGTCAGCAGCCTTCTTTACAGGGTTAAGAATCAATATTTCTTTTGAAGTCCCAAGAAAACCTTTTAGAGATGATGTACTGAACTAGAAAAACTCCTGTGCTTTGTCACTGAACATAACATAGTATAAAAAAATATTTACTGATAACATTATGCATAATTGGTGTTAATGCCTTCTTGAGTAGAACTTTATGTAGACAGAGGTTTTTAGGTCTGTATTTTTTCCCCTCCTTTAAGTGTCTCTATAAGAATATATTTTTTTAAAGTTAATAGCTTCCTGTTAACAAAAATTCTTAATTCTGTTGTACCTTTTCTCATCTGAGAAAGATACGTAACATAAGTTTAGACTTTATTGCAGCCTTTCAGTGCTTAAAGGGGGCTTATAAGAAAGATGAGGACAGGCTTTTTAATAGGGCTTGTTGGCAACAGGACAAGGGATAATGGTTTTAAACTAAAAGATGGTAGATTCAGACTAGATAGAAGGATGAAATTTTTTATGAGGGTGGTGAAACACTGGCACAAGTTGCCGAGAGACGTGGCAGATGCCCCATCACTGGAGACATTCAAGGTCAGGTTGGACTGGGCTTTGAGCAGCCTGATCTAGTTGAAGATGTCCCTGCTCATTGCAGGGGGTTAAACTGGATGACCTTTAAAAGTCCCTTCCAACCCAAACTATTCTATGATTCTTTAATAATGCAGAAATGTCCAAAAAAGAACCTGTATTGTGCAAATGAGTATGTTGGGGTTAGACAAAACTTACTGTGCCTTCTTTAGTTATTCAACTAATATACAGTAGTCCTTTACCTTGAAAGGCAGGAGTTTTTATGTAACTGAACTCTTAAAAGGCCTTTATTTCTTTTGTACAGCTTTCAGCACCTTTAGGGCTTGCTAACTGCTTTAGACAGTTCAGAAACAAACGTTTTAATTTAAATGGATGACTAAGCTTGATCATAGTAGAAGGCCAAGTGAATCTGAAATATGTAAACCTGACAAGTCCGTTTCATGTTAGTGCTCTACACTGTTCAAAGTCAGTTACTTGGAATGATTTGATTTAATTAAAACAAAAAGTTCCACTTTCAGAAACAGCTAGGAAAAATGTCAGTTTGAAGAAGAGACTGTCAGGGATTCAGCTGCTAAACTCAGCAGTACCTTTGTAGAATACTTCAGGCTTCTGTTTTTATTTGATAGTCTTACAAGTCTTTGTTGTTGTTTCAGTATGGATCAGAGTGTATGTAGATCTGTTATATGAAGCTTTTTCAGACTGCAAGTAATGAGCAGTATCTGAAATGGAATATTAACGGCTTTTTGAAGCCAAGTGTAAATTATTTCTTCTGATGCATGGAAGAAACAGTACTTATATAATAAGACTGTGTGGGTTTGGTGGTTGTTTGGTTTTTTTGTTTCTCTTTTTAGGTATTCTGTTAGTTGGACCACCTGGTACTGGTAAAACTCTTCTCGCACGGGCTGTAGCTGGTGAAGCTGATGTTCCATTTTATTATGCATCTGGATCTGAGTTTGATGAGATGTTTGTTGGTGTAGGAGCTAGTCGCATCCGAAGCCTATTCAGTAAGTTAAATATTTGTGGTTTTGAAATCTTTTAACATGCAAGATTAAGTACTCAGTGTTGTTTACAAGGTTTGATTAGGTACAGTTCTGGTTACTGGAAAGTAGTGGTATATGAAGCTAATAAATAAAACTTTAATTGTTTAGGTAAATCTCAGAATTCTGGAAGTATCAATTAACTGTAGAATCTTGTTAGTTGTCAGATGAAACTGTAGCAGAAATTATATCTGATGTTACAACAGTCCCAGAGAGAATAGAAGTAATTTAATTAGAAATGTAATGTCCTATAAACTAAACAGAATACTGTCATACATATTGTAAATTTGAATTAAATTGTAAACTTAAGATAAAAAATAGTGTTAGCCTTCTCATTACTTCACTTATATTTTTATATCGTCTCTTTTCTTTCTCTGATTTACAGCTTTACGGGATCACAGTGATCCTGTAAGCTGAAATCTCACTAAGTGGAGATTTCCTTTCTCATGCCCACCAACAGGCCCGGAATAACGGGTATTATAATGCAACTTTTAAAATTAATGTTTAGATTGATAACTCTCACAGAAGAGGCTTTCTATTTTAAGTATGCAAAAAAACATTATTGGGGAGGGGGGGAATCCAACTTGTCTTTTAAATGGAAGAATGACAGTGTCAGGCATATACAATGTAGAAAGTAGTTTGCATTTGTAGAAGAAATGTGACTTGCTTCACATGGAAGGGATGCAAAATGTAACATGTGTTGTACCTTAAAATGTGCGTTTCTGTTGACTACAGAAGTTTAGATGACTGACCTGTACATTACTATCCATGTTACAGATATGTCTAGCTGGGTGAGATGAGTTGCATCCTGGTATGCATGTATCAGTCAATGGTATTAAAATTTATTACTGCATTTTTATTTTGTGTTTTTAATACCTGCAAACTGGAGGGTGAGGCCTTCACCAGCAGGTTCTATTAAAACAAGTGAGCGATTAGACCCATCACCTTTCATATTATTTTAATTTAGTAGATCAATGTTCTCTACCCAAGCCTATGAAATAAACTGTTGTAGGGAGCAGATACAAAATACAACAAATTTCTTAATCTGTTGTACTATTAATTTCTTGTAGCGTGATAAGAATAAGATGACGTGTAGATGCAGAAACCTGCTTATCTTTGTATCGCTTCATTTCAAAAATAGATTTCATTTTTTTAGGCTAAAATCAAGACGATTCTGGTGATGTCTAATAGAACACTTTATAATCCAAGAGTAATAGAAATAGTAGAATCCTAAATTACATGATACACTGTCTGTTCTTTTGTGTAGTTGAAATGTCTTTCTGCTATTTTTCTTTTGTCAGGGGAAGCAAAAGCAAATGCACCATGCGTTATATTTATTGATGAGTTGGACTCTGTTGGTGGGAAGAGAATTGAATCTCCAATGCATCCCTATTCAAGACAAACCATTAATCAACTTCTTGCTGAAATGGATGGGTAAATATATGGATTCTGAGGGCACAGAAGGTGCTTGACTAATGGGTATTTTGAATATTTGGGTGTATTTTTCTTCCTTGACAGCTTTGATGTTTTTTGTAATCTTTTTGTAATGCTTTCAAGGATATAAATTTAAGATGCTCTTATGACTACCTTCTAGTACTGCCAACAGTAGCATTAATGGCCTTACTGTAAAGAATGTAGAAACTTCTGAGTTGTAGTCAACACAATAGCTGCAATTATTTTAAATAATTTCTCAACTTTTTAGGCTGGCTATATATCTAAAGGAAGAAGTTAAACTCTGAGATCAGGGTGTGTTTTTTAACCAGTTGCGGGGTTAAACATGGTCGTTCGTGGATCACACGTTATGGTTTGACAGCATGTTTTTGGCTGGCCAGTTGAGGTCATGCAAAATAAGTAGAAGTAGTTACTGACACAAAAAAAAGGTGTAAATTCTCCAAAAAACCCCTCCAACATTCTCACCCTTTTTTTCCATACAGGTTTAAACCTAATGAAGGTGTTGTTATTATTGGTGCAACAAACTTCCCTGAAGCATTAGATAAGTGAGTATAATGTATTGATCATTTCTACAGAGCATGTATTAAAAAACAAACAAACCCCGCAACAATAACAAAGTTGCTCGTGATAATCTTGAAGTATTAAGAGTTATAGCTGGGATTTTTCCTTCTTAAAAAGGACATTTATTGACCAGGTTTTGGTATTTAAAAGGTTGTTGAGTTAAATATGGAGAAATAAGTAACATCCTTCTAAGCATCTAAAATTTCTGGAAGTTTTTCTACTTAAATTAACTAGCTGCATTCCTTGTTCGCAATGCAAAACTTTCAAATGCAAAAAAACCCGTTTAAAATGGGTTGGTAGTAAACATCTTTCATCTGTCTCTTTAGAAACAGGTAAAAATGTGAAACAAAAACAGGAAAAATGTGTTCGTTGCATCTGCACACCAGACATAGTCTATGTAGATGTCTTTAGAAATATCACATGGATTTTTGTTGCTTATATACGTTAGTAACAGTTTACTGCAACATTTTTAAGTCAGTGTATTAAATTGTCTTTTCCCTTAGTGCTTTAATACGTCCTGGTCGCTTTGATATGCAAGTTACTGTTCCAAAGCCTGATGTAAGAGGTCGTACAGAAATCCTGAAGTGGTACCTTAATAAAATAAAGTACGATCCGTGTAAGTAAATACTTTACTGTAATATCTTTTTATGTAACAGTTTTTATATTGGATCAGCACGCTCATGTATTATTCCTTTATTCCATCAGCAATTGTGAATTTACTATGTGTCTCAGTAAAGAACACAAAAATTGTCTAGTATGTAGTGTTACAACAGTTTTCTGAGGGCAGTGTTTCTTTCTAGTCCCCAGCAGTTTAGAGTGTCTTGAGAATAAGGCTTTATTTATTCTAAAGCTGAGTATGTTTTGTTTAACACATTGTTTTTAATAGAACATGATTCTTGCTTATAATTTGATCATTTCTTGGTATTTCTTCATGATACAAGCTTTTTTAGGAGCAGTATGGACCCTAATGACAAGGTTGTTTTTCTCCACAGCTGTTGATCCAGAAATAATCGCACGAGGCACAGTAGGATTTTCTGGAGCAGAGCTTGAGAATCTTGTAAATCAAGCTGCCTTAAAGGCAGCTGTTGATGGAAAAGATATGGTAACCATGAAAGAACTAGAATTCTCCAAGGACAAAATTCTAATGGGTAGGATTTTATATAAAAGACATATATATATATATATATGTGTGTTACAGTACACAGGGGTTTTCTTGATTAAGATTTCTTGATCTTTTGTGATTAAGACTTTTACAGAGAAAGTGAAGGTTTTATGCTGCTGTTTTTAGGTTTGGTTGGTTGGTTTGTTTGTTTTTTAAAAAAGTAAGTCCTCTATTAGTTTATTCTGAATAGAAACTTTTGAGACCGGAGAGTAGTATGTAAAATCTAGAATGGAATACATTCTTTAAAACTTTTTTTTTTTAATCAGAAGTGCTGCATGTTGGTTTTGAGCCTAGAGGAAGACACGGGCTTGATTTCTTACCCTTCCCCCCAGTTATTCCTAAAGGAAAGGAGAAAATAAACGAACAGAAACCTGGAACTTCTGTTTAACTAAGTTGTCACATGATAACACAAAACTTAAACATCTGAGACGTATACACTAAAAATCTTGCTTGCTCATACTTGAGAGAAGAAATGGAATTTTCTCAGATACTCAGACTGCATTTTTAAAGCTATTCCTTTAAAAGCAACTTATCTGTAGATATATTGAGGTCCACTGTAGACACTAAAATCCTACTCGTAAACATTTTGCACTTAATGAGTGTTAGTCAATTTTGCTTGTATGCTTTTCCTCAGCTACTTTGTGCTCTGTTTGAGTATGTGTAATGCGTGGATTGTGGTAGGCAGCTGTACAAAAAAGTTTGTTTAACGTTATTCCATTTAAGGACCAGAACGTAGAAGTGTAGAAATTGATGAGAAAAACAAAACCATCACCGCTTACCATGAATCTGGACATGCTATCATTGCATATTATACTAAGGATGCAATGCCAATCAACAAGGCTACAATCATGACACGAGGAACAACACTTGGACATGTGAGTATTTCTGGAATTTTATGTTGGTTTAGTATTGTTGAGGAATTTGCCAACAATGCTATTTGTTGTAATTACATTAATGCATATTGTAATATGTTAAAATACTCAGTTATGAGCAATCTCTTGGAGAACTCACTGGTTGTCTTTTCTGTGTGATAGAAAGCTGTCTTCCTTCATTTTGAAATAAAACAGTGTATCTTAGTATAATAGTTCACATATACAAGGCAAGAAATGTAAGCATGTTTGATTCTGTTGCAGTTAAAATAGTACCCAACAGTGAAACTCTGAATGTCTAAAGGACTGGAAAGTAGACCCATTGCTCAACTGTACTTTTAACGCAAGCATCCTTTATCAAGTTGCTCTTTGTCCTGTGTGTCTCTTTCTAAACCTAATTGGTTATCTACCTTGTCTCTAGCATAGATATCCCTAGTTTTTTCTATTCTGCGTTTAGCTGCCAAGCATTTGAACAGAAAAATATTTCTATTATGTCTGTTTCTGTTGAACTTTATCCAAGTTAATGTGGATATAAACAAGAATATTTTTCAGATTATTTCAGTATTTCTTCTGTTTGTTGTTACCTGACCACAGTTCTGTATCTTACAGGTATCGTTGCTCCCAGAAAATGACAGATGGAGTGAAACTAGATCCCAGTTGCTTGCACAGATGGATGTCTGTATGGGAGGAAGAGTAGCGGAAGAGCTCATATTTGGAAGTGATCACATCACAACAGGTCAGCTGACTGGTAGTTAAAAGAATTGTTGATCAGAGCTTATGGACTGGCATGTTTAACTTGGTTTCAATAACTAATTTAAATCTGTTTGCTATCTAGGTGCTTCCAGTGATTTTGACAATGCTACTAAAATTGCAAAACTGATGGTGACTAGATTTGGAATGAGCGAGAAGGTAGTATCATCAATCCTTAAATATTTATATGGTACAAAAAAATGTTCTGTAACTAAATGCCTATTTGGCTGTCAGTGATCACAGAGCCTAAGTAGTTCTGGCAAGAAAAGAAAGTAAGCCTTATGGCTGACCCTGCTATAGAGAACTCAACTGAAAAAAATGTATATTTGACAGTTTAAAAATTAACTTGCAACATCTTCACCTCAAAATTACCTTGAAAGTTACTAATGTCTGCAGAAGACATTTATAATAAAACCAAACACTTGGGAATTGAGGATTATCTTAGGAGTTGGGGGGGGCGGCAACATTGAGTTTTCTAGACTTCTAAAGAAACTTCTTTAGTCATCTTTATTACCCATCAAATGTTAGTAGTCTAGGGATTTGGGGTTTTTTTAAATAAGAAAACGTTTAATCAGGATCTGTACTGTGACCTGTTGAAATAGGACTCTGCAGTGACTACACAGTTGATGAACAAGCTTCTTGTTTTGCTTCTGTTGCAAGCACTTCAGCAAACATTTGATTAATGTTTCTATTTGTTTGCCAGTAGAAGCAATAGGTGATGAAGCTGTTGCAGTAATACACCTAAACCACAGTAACAGTGGCAAGATAAAGATTTTTTTGTTGTTATTGTTTAGCTTGGTGTTATGACCTACACTGATACGGGGAAAGTTAGCCCTGAAACTCAGTCTGCAATTGAACAGGAAGTAAGAACACTGCTACGGGTAAGATTCCCTCCCTCTCCGCTCTGATACATTTATTTTGAGATGAGTTGAGCATCAGCTTACTTGATTATTCAGTTTGGTAATGTATACTGGTGAAAATACACAGGTAGATGGAAGTATTCCCAAGTATTTAATGTAGCTGCAACTTTGAATCACTGCATAACAAAACTTTTTGGTGATTGTCATGTGCAAGTGGTGAGAAAGAAGTTGGCGGTGTTAGGTTCTTTAATATAGTCTTTAACACTTCCTTTTACATTTGGTCAGGATTTGTTATTTTGCCTATTCAATTCATAGGAGAAAAAGTATGGCTATGAATTGTTTTAGAACAGATGTGAATGTTTTGTGTTACTCCCACATTTCATAACTTACAGCTAAATAATTTTGTAGAGTCACAGGAATGGCCTTATCAGATCAGAGAGTTGCCTTTTCAGTATCCTGTTCCTCACAGTGATCAGTATCAGATGCTTAAGGAAATTTGTAACGTTCAATAATCACAGAACTTCCAGATCACTGTTCTGGTAATCTGAATTAATTTGGTACAGGCAGGAGAACTATTCATATCACAAATACAAATTTCAACAATTAACAGTTTTGAACTGACTTGTACTGATCACATAAGAACTATCTGTGTAGAACTAAAAGTTAAAGTTGAAGCTGGTAATGCTGGCGATGTGCATCTACTTGCAGCAACTGGTGACTTGTTGGGTAGCTTTCAGCATTCTAAAAGCACGTAATATTTGAAAGTTTGATAACCTTTTAAAAACTTTAGTCTTTGAGGAACATTCCTTGAAATAGTCATAATGTAAAATCAAGTATAATGAATTTAATCAGTAACTTTTCAAATCTAGTAAGTCTTTTCTAAGTCATATATAAAAATACTAAAGTTTGTCTCAGGATTTTTAGTCCTACTTCTGCAAAACGCAAAGTTGGCATAAAGTTTGGGGTTTTGTTTTTTTTCATTAATTATGCCAGCTAGATTTTAAACCTTCATGAGAAAGGAGCTGTGCTAGCTATGAAATGTAAGGCACAACTTTAAATGTTTGTTTCAAACTGTATTTACCTGGAAACAATTTTTAAAGTGGAATCTTGCTGTTGTTTTGTTCTAAAGTCTTAAAATCTCCTGCCACCTTTTTTTAATATTAGGACTCATATGAGCGAGCAAAGAACATCCTGAAGACTCATGCAAAAGAACACAAGAATTTAGCAGAAGCTCTACTGAAATACGAGACTTTGGATGCCAAAGAAATCCAAATTGTTCTAGAGGGGAAAAAACTAGAAGTAAGATGATAACTTCTGGGATACAGTAACTGATAATTCGAGGAATGTACATCTAGCAATGCAGTAGTCTTATGCAGCATAGCCTTCTTTTCCCTTCCTGATGTGTGTATGGCATTAGTGACACTTTTAATATTATCCTGTCTCTTGTGAGCTTCTGTTACTCATCTATTTGTTGTGTCTCATCAGAATAAGACACACAAAATAAAGCAAGTTCCTCATCCTCTGCTCCCTGTACTCTTCCCACAAGAAGTTATTCAGAAGGATAAATCTCAGGGTTGAATTCAGCATTTTGGTTTAGTCAAATAAGTTGAAGCTGAGAAGAGAAATATGCATATTTGCTGGTGTGTTTTGGCATAGCTTCCTGGGTCATCCTGCTGCATGTGCGTTTGAAGTGACACCCCACAACATGGGCTATGGAATGTTTTATGGATAGTGACAGATTGATTTGTAAAACAGTAGTGTGTAGTCTAATTCACGCTCATGCTCTGTTTGAGGCCAGAGATCACTTTTAAAGAAGACTTCTTATTTAGAAATGTAACAAAACATCTTTAAGAAGGAAGCAGCTACACAGTGCACCTCTATTAAAGGGACTTGTGGGAGCTCCATGTTAGAAAAAAACATTAGTGATTGTGTTTTCAGTGCTCTTGGGATTAAAATACACACATGTATGGCTGGGAGAGAAACTTTAATGCAAAAACAACAGGCTAAACATGTCTTTGGACCATGTTTTGGGCAGAACCGTGGCAGGGATAAGAGAAATACCTGTGACCTCTGATGTGCTGCTGACAAGATTCTTAGATTTTTTTTTTTTTTTCTTATTACGGCAGTAGATGGATAACAGTGCTTTGACAGTGCTTTTACACTGCTGGAGATTCTACAGAATTAGTTTCTACTAATACTATGTATGGGCGTTTGATAATCCAACAGATAATTTCTTCAAAGAGGACAATATTGCTCACTAAAGAGTAGTTCAGAAGATGTTTGAAGCATGTGTTGTTTCAAATAACATTCCCGGTTCTGTTCTACAGTAGAAGTAGGGAAATAAAACCTTTTCTTTCAGCCCTTATAGAAATCTCTGGAAATTCTAAGATAATAAAAAGTGTTTGAAAACAAAAGCAGTTTCCAATCAAATGGAAGTGATTGCTAGCCATTATATGCCAGTATTCTTCTGATCTCGTGGAACTGGTTTTTAGGAATAACTCATCTTGATCATAATCTTTCTGCACAATTAATTGTAGAGTCTTGGGACTGTAAACTTGTGTTGCAGAGAGGGCCTTTATTGGTATGTTAATGTTGAAGGTTACCACTCTTGGACATTAAAATAGTTGGGCTGGTGCCAATAAATGTGAATGGAAATTGGTTGCTACACTTAAAACTAGAAGTAACATAGTATTTTAGAATTTTCTGAGTGTAATGCTTGATTATAACCTAGTTTTTTAGGAAGAGTACATGCATTTTTTTTTTCTTTCAAAACCAGGATAACTTTCTATTTGCCTATTTTTGTCAGCTTACTATAGTAACATCCCAGTGCAGTGTGGGAGAACTTTGAAATGTTATAAAACTATACCAAATGTCTAGGCTGACTAGTTACAGTTGTACATGTATTTTAGAAATATGCCAACAGAAATATACTGCATATTTGGCATCTGTTTTTGGAGTAATAAAGGTTAATTTTAATTATGCATACTGGTTTTCTTTTTATTCACTGTAAATTGTTATAAAATGTAATACCAAGTTCCCTACTATGTAAATTGAGGTGTATAAAACATTTAAACTTGTAAATAAATTCAAGATTGATGGCAAAATTGCACTCTCTCTAAGTAGATTTCTAGGGAATGTTCTCCCTAGAAATTTCAGACCTTTTTTCAATTACTGCTTCAGTAGTGGGACTTGGATAGGAACTTTTCCAGCTAAATAATGTGAACCTGCACTTAGAAAGAAAAGCAAAAAACAATTTTCACTTTTCAAGTCACTAAAATCTATCTTGAGTGATTCTGGTTTGGGGGGTAGGTCCTTGAAGTCTTATCTTTCTCATTCAAAAGCTTCTTGCTGTATGCAAAGAAGAAGTAAGCACAGTCTTAAAAAAAAAAAAAGTGATATCTCATTGGGTCATGAAAGAAGACTGTTAGAGATTAGCCATCAAGTGTAAAAGGTATCTTTCCTTTCTGGCCAGCTTACCAGCAGAGGTGTTATTGAAGAGTTTATTGTTATACCTAGATGGTTGTGTGCACATGGTATCTAAGGTTTCAAAGAAACTTGTCAACTTAGGCATTGGGTTTGACCTCTGGTGTTCTCGGGTGCATCTAGGAGCTGAAATTCCTCCTCACGAAATCATTGGACAGAGGTAGGAGACCACAAAGGCAGCTTCCAAACATCAGTCAGATGGTGAGAATAACCTGAGTTCCCTTTAAGTACACAGCTTCATGTTGATGAAGACAGGGCAGAGTTAGGTGCTTTGATGGACCGTTTGCTTTTTAAATAGCCCTAAACTGGTCACGAGCATGGTGGCACATAAAACAAGAACTTCAAACTAGGGCACGATTCTGAATTTCCTGCATTTCCAAAGCTGACTTATGCTAGAATTCTGCTATCAAGCTTAATACAAAGAAAATGCAAACTTCTACTGAAAGATATGGCCTGCTTTTTCTGGCTGCTTCTACTGTGTGATGACCCGAGTCAGCTGAAATGTCACAACAGTTTTCTTAATCTTGATCCCTTAAACTGGCTGTGAAGAGAGAGCAATCAAGCTATTACTAGCTGTGTGCTCTCTTGATCTGCTCAGAAACCTTTCCTAGAAGCAAGTAGGGCTATTTTTGCTTCCAAAACATAGCTAAAGAACAGGGTGAGAGGCCTACTCACTAAGTAGGCCACTCGCTCTACTTCTGAGGGAAGTAGATTTCCATTCCTTTTCCAAGAGCATGACTCCTGTTCTTTCTCTCTAGTAT
This sequence comes from Pluvialis apricaria, assembly GCA_017639485.1. Taxonomy (NCBI): domain Eukaryota; kingdom Metazoa; phylum Chordata; class Aves; order Charadriiformes; family Charadriidae; genus Pluvialis; species Pluvialis apricaria. The sequence goes on along the minus strand of CM030008.1, from coordinate 19,279,679 downwards.
TTATTAAGATGCCCTCCTCTGGTGTTGGCCAAAGTAAGTGCATCATCTGCTCCTTTGGCAGCTTCATCAGTGCAGAAATGGCTGTATCATTTGCCATAATAAAAGCACTAATATGGACACTGAAACATTTAAAAGGAGAAGTGAAGACTCTGGTACATGGGGTTGGGTTTTTTGTTTTTGTTTTGTTTTTCCTAAATTTAGCTTTGTGGCTAGTGCCCTGTCCTGGATAATGCTGCTGGCTGTAATACTGAGATTTGGTGATGCACCACATGAGCTGTAGTAGCACTGGGTTTTGACTTCCACCTCAGGAGCAGATTTCTTCTAAGACTGACACTAGTTTTCAGTATTTGACTACGATTTCAAGAACTGCTTCTCCTTCTTTGAACAAGACTTGCTCTTCAACTCTGGAGTGTCACAAGACCTGTAACACTTTTTTATAAACATTTACCTATTATTACAGAGCTATTTCCACAGTAGAACATTCAGCTGCCTTAAGTCATGAAACAACATACCTAGGTTTATTTTAGTATCTTTCCAGGTAGAAAGGTTCCACAGAAAAACTGGAATAAGAAAGAAACATAACATTCTTGGAGATAGACATTTGCAAGAAAGTTTAGGATGCCTTTTGCAAAGAATTTCATGTAAGAATTCTCAGGCTGTTGTATGTAGTGCGGTGGGTGGTAGTGCAATTGATGGTGGTGGTTGTTTTGTTTTAATCTCTACAAAGCAATAAAGCCCTAGGACCTAGGGATGAAGGCAGGCATGGAAATGTGCATGAGAACTTCTGTTTTTATGGACATTAAGTACTCCTCCAAAAAACAGCTCCATGCTTGCTTTCATTTTGCTTTTAAAAAGGGGTATATGATGTGTCTTAATAATGACTGTAGTTGTTACCGTTCGGAGCATCTGCCAAAAGGTTTTATTTTCATCCATCGCTGTAGTATCTGAGCAACTAACATAAAGTAGTATTCCGATATTCATAGCAAAGTTTCAGATGTTCTCTGGCACGTGGTTTCCCCCCCCCCCCCCCCCCCCAATTTGAGAGGGTCTGCTGAGAATCCAAATTTTTTGCGAAGTTTGATTTTAATTTCCTTTTCTGTGGTAACTTGGTTAATAACAACTTTTGGACAGAAAGTTGCCAGTGTTCTTTGATAAATGCTTTTGTTGCATTCCAGATTCAACCAATATTGGGTAATTGGTTGCACAATTTCTTTAACCTGATACGGTGGTCAGTGTTTATAACAACTTTAATACATCCGGTAAACAAGTCACAAAAAAAGGTTTTACAACATTGACGTGTTAGTCAAGCACACACAAAAATGAGAAATACAAATCCATTCTGGGCATTTTCATTATTGCTTCTGTTATTTTTCTTGCTTGGCTTTTCTGAAGCCTTGGCTTCCCTGTTGTATTTATTTTACTGTCCTTCATTTTCTTCATTTCTTATACTCCCTGAAAGTCACTGCATTTTAATCTACATGTAGTAAATGTATAGTATTTTACATTTAGTCATGGACAGTCTTTATCATTTCTAAACCTGTGCTCTAGCTTTTTAGGTTCGGTATTGTGGGGTGATGTGCCAAAGATTCCAAAAAAGGTTAAAAACACTGGAATAAAAACAAGACCGTGAAGAGCCCCAAACAAAATAACAAGGAACATGATCTTGAAAAATGTCCTAAAGATGTAGGCTTTTGCTGCAGCCAGGACAACTACTCCTAATATAGTAGAAACTGCACCTTGTAACACGGGGTAGCCCATCAGGGACAGAGCTTCAATTGCCCGTTTATTGGCAGATGACTCTCCACTCGTAACAAAGGCATAGGAAATATGAGCAGAAAAATCCACTGAAAACCCTATGCAAATGACCAGGCTGATCATGGATATGCAATCTAGACTGATTTTCCAAAATGTCATGAAACCAGTAACACCAACTATAACAGAAGCTATAGCGAAGGTCACCCACAAGCAACACAACGGGTTGGGAATAAGCAAAAGGGAGATGACGAGCATTGCCCCAGCAGCAACCACAATGTTCTGAATGGTGTTCTGCACTATTACCAGGAACTGATCGTAGTAGATGAACGCTGGGTGATACACCATTAATGGAACGGTGCACTGCTTGGCTGTCTCTCTTAACTGATTGAGAAGATTCTTTTCATCAACGGCTGAGGTCACGTTCACCGTCTGGATGAAGAAACGTGAAGCTTCTATTGTATCCTGAGTCTTGTTAATGTCCCACTCAAAACTGGGAACAATTCGGAACAGTGTAGGTAGGTTATTAATGAAAAGAGTCTTATTGCTTATATTTATCAAACCCCTTTTGGCAAGATTTGTGTATACCCTCAGCCATGACTCTGAGAAGTTCTTATCAATATAGGATATATCCTCTAAATTCTGTGTGCAGTTCTCAATGACAAGACGAACAGTCTCATTCCAGTAATCTACACTTTCAGTAATGACAACCATGACCCTGGGTCCAAAGGCTGAGAAGTATTTGTCATCGTTGTAGTATGAAATAACATAAGAGTCATCAGTCGCCAGACTTCGAAGATCAATGCCTTCCCTGATCTGAGTACATCCATAAATACTGCCACCCAAGTACGCTCCGTAGAGCAACACCACAAGTAGCTTGATCCATTTATTTGTAAAAAAAGGACCATAATACTTTTTAAAGAATGTGCTCATTGGATGTTCACCTTCTGGCTGAGATGACTCCCCAGAACAGTTGCTGATACAGCAGGCATTGTACAAGCAGGACTTAGCCTGACCGTTACCTACTCCCACAGGCATACAAGTTAGCCAGTGTCGGTTTCCTTGCTCCCTTTTATGATTCAATACAATAATTGCCCCAAAGAAGGTCAGGGTATATATATAGCAGAAGACAAAAGCAGTGCCTGTATAGAGGCAAAATGATCTCACGGACGGAAAGGCAGTCCAGGTGCCAATGAAGAAGGCCAAAACATCTGTGAGAGTGGTGATGGTCACAGAAAGTGCTGCTTCTGAGTAAGTCTCGGCCAACCGAGATTTAACATCGGATTTCTCTTTTTTCCCTGAACTTTGTTCCCAGCAAGCAATCATGATGAACATGTCATCAACGCCAACTCCTGCAAGAAGAGAAAAAGTTAACGCTGCATTGCGAACGGCAGCTCCCACTAACACCCAACAAAAGTACAAAATGAATCGCATTTAAGTCTGCATAAAATTTTGACAAAGCAAGTTAGGCTATTAACATTGCTTCAGTGCTCATGCACGTTAAACTGATACAGGAAAACAGATCCTTTGTGTGTAGCTGAATTTATCACATTTCAGAAGCTCCTGGTGACCTGACGGGTTGTTGATCCCTCACCCTACTCTGCTGAAGGACTGAGCACACCTACTCAGTCCATCTCCGACACGTGTGTTGTATCTGCTTGTCCAGGTGTCCAGTGATGTAGATTCCATCGATCTAAGTACCTGACTTATTCTGATGCTCAACTATCCTTATCACTGGAAGCGTCCCCCATTACCTAAGAATCTCTTCTTCATCACTACAGCAAATCAGGCCAGTAATTTCTTGCTCTGCCTTCAGCAGACAGGGAGAACGGCTGCTCTCCCATGGGAGAACAGTGGTCCCAGTTCCCCACTGGTTTGCTTTTTTATGCTCTTTGCTCTCCACTGATCTTCTCTCCAGTTTATCTTTGAGCCTTTATTCATGACTTATTATTCATTTATCTTCACATTTACACTGATGTGCTTGCATATATTACCCACCAGAGTGCTGGGAAACCCTGCCAGGAAGACTGCGTCCGGGGCTAGAGTTTTTGCTAAGACACAAGAATAAGCAAGACGAAGTTTAAAAAGGAAGAGCTGATGTGGTTCTCTCAGCACTGCTAACTCTCGAGATTTTAATCACAGACCTTTCAGTATTTTGCCAATGTTACTCTGTCGAGGGCTCTTCTATTCCCTGAAAACTAATCACACAAAAAGGGAAGCAAGACCACGTGAACAGAGGAGCAAGCAGAGATGATACAGCTAAGCATAAAAGAACAGGTGAAATCAGCATCTGCTGCCCGAACAGGCAATTGCCAGTAGACATGCAAAGAGGAATTAAGCAGCACGTCAAAAGGTCCTACTGGATGGCAGCAAGCCAGGCTGGTTCCGGCAAGCAGGCAGGCTTCAAAGCAGCTCATCTAATGTACTGATAATTTGTTCGCTTAATGCAAGGAAGACAAAAGTCCGCATGTTATTTATAAAGATCCGAAGAGACTTGCTTAAGCCATTTCCCAGGCATACAAAGGGGTCTTTCGGAAATTTAGAGCCTCTGCAAGTGACGAGCAAACAAAAGCAAATAAAAAATGCATTTGAATTATGCAGGAAACAAAGAAACGATGCATGCCCTAAGAAGCATTTGCATTAGACATGTAGTATGACACAGAGCCTCTATCAACCCGAGAGTTCCATGTGCTTTCCTCAGCATGAGACCAAGACCAAGAAAACATCACATGAACTTATCACACAAGAGACCAGATAAGGATTTTAAAAGCAATAATTTATTTGCAGCAGCATTATCTAATGGTATTTGGAAAGTTCAGCACTGGCTGTCAAGCAGCCTGTGCAAGTGTGATGCAATGATACTAACTTCCTTGCGTTTTTGGGGGGAGCTGGTTGCACAAATGGTGCATCACTTCAGTTGTATAGCTAAATGAGACTGTTTAGTACGCAGTCATTATATTGCACAGGAAATTTCACATCTTAACAAAACACGATGGATTTCTTATTTGAAATTACAGACAGTCCTGCTCACTGCTTCAACTGCATTCAGGCCCAGTTTTACCTGACCAAAGACTACACTCTGAAAATGGGATACAAAAACTTACAGTAACTTACTTCCCATATTTACCCCATAATACAGGTACTGGGTTAAGTCAGTGCTACCGTAGCACACTGGACACATGTTCCATGGTGCCGCTGTTGAGCTACCCTGAGGCTGAGTAACAGCGGAGAAGTAGGGAGCTCTCACTGTACTGCAAAAAGAGGTGTTCAAGAGGTGGATGGTTTGGGGAAGACCTCTGCACCTGCTTAAATTCCTGACAAATTCAGCAGTCCCATAGAACAGTACTAACAACAAACTATTTTGGGGTAGACAAACTTATCCAGAGCTAATGAGATCTGTAAATGCTTATAGTATGCCGATGGAAAACAGCAGGGGATGACACAGGGGAATGTGGAGACAGAACCCTGTTGAGATCACCTCAAGTATTAGCACTAGTTAAATAAATGATTAATCAGCATGGCTAAATTACCAGGAACGCTAGAACAGTGCCAAAAGTGCTAATTGTACCATCTTCTCATTTATAGTTTTCATGCCGTAGCAGTGGAACTAGAGCAGGCATCATCTTTTGGGACCGCCAGGGCCCCGCTCCAGCCCCGGTGTGGGTACACTGAGCTGAGCGGCTCCCCCGCCTGTAGGAGCTCAGAGGGGGCTGCACCTCCAAGTGTCTCCTCCCCTCAATGCAGGACGGAACTGCGTATGATCTGATGCTCGTATCATAAAAGACTAACACCGTCAGGTTTTTTTAACACTGCTTTAGTCTTCATATCTGAATCCGACTCGCTTTTTCTACTTACCTAGAATAAGAAATGGTGCACTTGCTACAGTGACCACAAACGGCACTCCACAGAAGAGCATCAATCCAAAGCTGCTTAATACAGCTAAACCGGCAGAAACCACGCCACAGCATGCAAGCCAGACATTATTTCTTATACAGCTCAGTCTGAAAGTGTTTTAAGGAAAATCTCAGTTACATGTCAAAGATTTCACCAAGGCATTTTGCAAGACAAGTGCACGGATACCAATGAAACCCTGTCTGTGAAAAGAAATCTTGATGAAAGCTGCTAGGAGAGCTCCCCGGTGTAAGCACTGAATAAAATTAATTTATACAGGAGGTACTAAATACTGATGGACAATTATATACATAGGAGTAAAGATGTGTACTGATCTTTGCATCAATAACAGGAGAGCTGGCAAAATTAAGACACGTAAACTCTACCAGTGAGAGTCTAGATTTAGGGTTAGCCCAAAAATGATTAATTTTTAGCAGCTCTTTCCTTTTGCATGGGTTCTTGGTGTAGCATCAGTGTTGGTATGGAAGCCTCTCCCAGGCACTAAGTGCTGTGTAAAGAAGCTTTCTCAGCAGACACATTGGCTACCAGCCATTTGCCAAGACGCCCCCGAGAGTTGGCTCAAGGATTCCCCATGAAATGCTCCCAGTGGGAGACTTTGCACTACACGGGGGGTGTAGAGAGTTGCCTCTTGCCCAATTAGTAATATTTTCCAGGCTGTAGACCATTTCTGAACTTTAAGAGAATCTCTCGCTTCCAAGACAAGAAGCAGGTGTTGGTGGAACCGCCCATGCTCCGTCTGCGCTCACAAATGACTGGATGTGAGGCAGCTGATACCCAGAAATTGTACAGCTTAGCGGGCATGATGCTTGATGCAAGTGCTAAACCAATAAGCCCACCCTCCATGCAGAACTTTATTTCTCAAGCACAGCACACAAATGCTGGTGTACAGTTGTCCAATGTACAATGGTTCACCTTCCACCAGCACCAAGAATGGGCAGGCCAAGGTCTTTGTGAACAGCAGGTAACGCTCAAACTCTACTAGCAAGCAGAACACCTAAAGCGGTACCCAGACTTGCAGTCATCTGTGAAGCTAGTGCTCATCCATCTGTGTCTTAACTGAGCAGGCGGCAGAAAAAAGGTGCAAACAGATCTTAACATGGCATACTTCCTCCTCCCCCCTTTCTTCCCATTTTCAACTGATGTTTACAAAGAATTAGCATCTTGTGGGCAGGATGAGGATAGAAGCTACAAATGAAGCAATAAAGTAGTAGAATAACCTTAGCAATAGCACCATTTATTCCTTCCCTCCCCTCAAAGGATGACTTTCTTGTTTTACCTCTATGCATCTTTTTGGTGAATGTCTCCACTGGGTATGCCAAGCTGAGGTGGTAAGTTTTAATCAACAGAAGTGCTTGTGCAGTATTTTGCTGCTGCCAGGCTGGCTAGATCACGCTTCTGGCCCCCTTACCACATACGGTAAAGTAGAACCCTTTCATCATTAAAAGTGTTTACTTTGTCATAGTGTTGAGAGATATTAGTTGTTCAAATAAGTAAGTTTTATTTAGAATAAATTACTTTGGGTTATAATATGGTGTGATTTATGCTGTTTGCTTAGCTTTACTTAGCATGAGTAGCTAGATTTGCTGAAGGCTTTAGGCCACAATGGAGTTAATTTTCTTAGTAATTTTCCTAGCAGCTGGTACAGTGCTGTATTTAGTCTTTTATTATAAGAAAAATGTTGATAACACACTGATATTTTGGTAGTATTTTCCCTGTGTCTGGGACTTTTCAGTTCCCCATGTTCTGCCAGTGAGCGCAGGTGCACAAGAAGCATAAACCAGAAGTTAAGGAGGCAACACCCATCAGCAGAGAGCGCATATCAACAAGGTGAGAGCAGTCAACAGCCTGCGTCCCTGGACACAGAAAAAGAATCCAATAAGGTGTTGGAAGACCCCAGGCCAAAAACTACCACTGGAGTAAAAGACGGTTGAACAGTGCGTGAGGAGCAGGTGTATAGTTTGCAAGGGTATAATTGCCCAGGGATTTCTTTGCTTGATGTCCCTCGCTTTTCAGAGGCACCCAGCCCAGGCTGACCTTGCTGCTGTACCTTTCAATTAAATTCCCATTTTTATAAAATCTGACACCTGAGATTCTGCTGTGGGAAACCTACGGTTGAGCCTGAAGAAGGAGGGAGCGTGTGAGAGAGACAGTGAGTGAGTGTGTGTGTCTGTGTCTCTGTGTGTGTAGTTGAAAGGGGCACCTGTGAGCCCACTGGGGTCACACGCTGTGAAGAGATCCTGGTCCTGGCAATTACAGACTTGGGTGGTATGTATGCAGCAGCTTCTCCTTTAACAATCGTGTTTTTCACTAAAAAACACGCTAAAGCTGCAGCACCTCAGACCTCTTGAAAAGATAGAGAGTAGGGGGTTGTTTCGGTTGTTTAAATAGTTCCAAAACCATCATCTACAAAAAGGATTCTTATGAGGCGGGGAGTACAGAAATGACTGATGGCTTCAGAGAACAGACAAATGGATACTCACATTCAAGCTTTTCATTCTGCACTGAGCGCTTGTTCAGGTATTTGGCTGGTACTTATCACGAACCCCACGTAAGCAGTTGGGAAATACACACAAGGAGGAGGGAAACAGCAAAGAAATACATTTTGCCTATTATTAAATGAAGTCTGCAGGTTCAAAAATGACTTCACTCAACAAGAGCAGAAACCAATTTAGGCAAGGTAAAGAAGAGCGGAGATCACTTCTCATTGACCCATAGCTTAGATGACAACTGTACCTTAGGCAAGAGACAACTGAAAAGGTTATTGTCAAGAAATACGTTATGGAGAAGAGCGGGATCACGCTCTTGGTATTTCCTTCAAACTCCTCTTGTCTGGACAGCGAGGTAAAGTAAGTCACCTGTTGTTAGAAGAACATGGAAAGAAAAGATGAAGCACTTCTACTCTTTTTTTTCTGAGCCAGCAATGTGCGATCACAGCCCAGAAAGCCAACTGTATCCTGGGCTGCATCAAAAGCAGCGTGGCCAGCAGGTCAGGGGAGGTGATTCTGCCCCTCTACTCCGCTCTCGTGAGACCCCACCTGGAGTACTGCATCCAGCTCTGGAGTCCCCAACATAAGGACATGAACCTGCTGGAGCGTGTCCAGAGGAGAGCCACAAGGATGATCCGAGGGCTGGAGCACCTCTCCTATGAGGAGAGGCTGAAAGAGTTGGGACTGTTCAGCCTGGAGAAGAGAAGGCTCTGGGGAGATCTTATTGCAGCCTTCCAGTACCTAAAGGGGGCCTACAGAAGAGCTGGGGAAGGACTTTTTACTAGGGTATGTAGTGATAGGACGAGGGGGAACGGCTTTAAGCTGGAAGAGGGCAGGTTTAGATTAAACGTTAGGAAGAAGTTTTTCACTTTAAGGGTGGTGAGGCACTGGAACAGGTTGCCCAGAGAGGTTGTTGAAGCCCCATCCCTGGAGGTGTTCAAGGCCAGGCTGGACGTGGCCTTGGGCAACCTGGTCTAGTGAGAGGTGTCCCTGCCTGTGGCAGGGGGGGGTGGAACTCGATGATCTTCAAGGTCCCTTCCAACCTAAACCATTCTATAATTCTATGATTTTTCTTGGTCTTTATACACACGCGCAGGCAATGCTAAGCAACATCTTAGCACTAACGCATTTCTGTGGCCCCCACAACCTGCAGGCCGTCCCCGGCTTTCCCCCCACGGGTATTTCAGGTCTCGCCGGCCCCCACACGGCTGTATCCACCCCGGCGTTACCTTAACGGCGCTGAACTTCTCCAGCTCCGACGGGATGTCCCGCAGGAAGCTTTCCAGCCACCGCCGGCTCTCCGCCGCCGCGGGGCCGTCCACCCGCAGGAAATACACCAGCTTCACGGCCCGCGCCGACAGCACCCGTCCGCCGGCGCCCGTCCGCACGCCGCCCAGCGTGGCCCCCAGGAAGGTGCCGTTGGTGATGGGGAAGGTGAGGTTCTCCAGGGCGGCCGCCACCGCCGCCGCATCGCTCACCTGCGCCTCGGGCCAGAGGCTGGCGCAGGCGCCGCCGCTGCGGGCGCAGACCTGCTCGTAGCCGCGGGCGCGCACCGCCGCGTCCAGCCGCTGCACGTCGCGCCGCGCCGCCGGGTCCAGCACCGACCCCCCTCCCGCCGCCACGGCGATGAGGGCGGCGTAGGCGCCCTCGGTGGGCAGCCGCGGGACGGAGAAGCGCTCCGAGTCGTCGGTGGGGAAGTACCGCCGCACGAAGTCGCGGTCGGCCTTGGCGGGGCCCCCCGTCGGCGTGAACTGCTCCTCGATGTCGTTCGCCTGCCGCTGCGGCAGGAAAAGGTAGCCAGAGCCCAGCCCGGCCGACAGCAGCAGCGGCACCAGCACGAAGGGCCAGGGGCAGGCGGCCACGGCGCTCCCCAGCCCCTCGAAGAGCCACCTCAGCGGCCGCTCCAGGCAGTCGGTGTTGCGGCAGGAGCAGCCCTCCTCGGAGCGCCGCGGCTCCGCCATGGGTGAGGCGGGGGCAGGGACCGCTGGCGGCAGCTGCCCCGACACTGACCTCTTGCCGCGAGGGGTGACAGCCGCCTTCTGCCCACCGGGGCGGCGGAGAGAACGAGCGTTTTTCAGGGGCGCGGCCGCGCCGTCCCCTGCTCTGACTCAGCGGGGTTTCCACCGCCTCCCCGGGACGGGCAGGCGGGGACACGAGGCTCCCCCCTGCCGCGCCGCGGGCTCGGGTCTCCCGCCGCTGCCCCACGCTCGTCTCCCCTGTCGGCCTTGGCCGTCTGCCCGGCGGGCCGTGGACCTGCCCCCGCGCCGAGGAGCCCGGTCCCGCCGCGGCCTCGGTGCCGTTATAGCGCCCGTCGCGCTGCCCGGGGCCCCGTCCTGCCGCCGTGCTGGCCGGCTCCGGCGGGGGAGGCTGCAGACCCGTCTCTGCCGTGCACGGCCCCGCTCCTGTGCTTCATCCACCGGACTTCATCACCTCCTTTACTGTTTTCCCCAACTCTGCTGCAGTCGTTACTTCACCACATTGTTCTGCCTGGCAGCAAAGCATAGAAAGTGGTGATGTACATCTTGCTGTGTTTGCTATCTCGATAAACAGGTTTACAAAACAGGGGAGTGAGAGCTGGAGAAACAAAACAGACTTTGAAACAAGGTTTAGTGATTGCAATGGTCAAGCCACAAAAATCTCAGTGGTGTGGCGCGCCAGAGCTTCGTGCAGGAACTGATCGAAAGCATCCTTCCAAGTCCAAAAAACACCCTGCAGCCTGGTGTTCTTGACACCAGTAAGTAACAGTGACTGGAGTGCCTTTGGGCACTGAGGAGAACATTAAGCTCAGATGTGACAGTTCTGGAGAGGTGTCTAGCCAATTAGCTAATGTGTTACAGACTGGCACTTCATCTTCTTGCCCTTCTTTGAAAGAAGCAACTCTCTCCTCTCCTGCCAGTACATGCAAAGAAAACTTGTAGGTATTTCTTCTCTCATTCTGAGGATACAGGCTTGCCACTTGTTTTGTGCTTGCGAACATAAAACAGACAGCCAGGCTCTGAGCAGCATTACAGATCTCCCACTGTGCCCAGCATTTAGCACAGCTTGGATGCTGGTGATTCCCTTCTCCATGCACAGGTGTTCTGAGGAAGGTACGTCAGGTCTGAATTTCTCTGTGGGAGACAGGCACTTAGAAGCTATTTCCTGTAGTTCCTAACTTTTCAAAATCAAAGTTTTTTAATGAATCTGACTCCTAACTGGTAGCTTCTCCCATGTTCTGTTATCTGTTTCCTTGAACGGATTTACATCACATTAGAGTAAGAGCTCTTCACATACGAGGAATTTGTTCTCAGAAAAAAGGGGTGAGCTATTTGATGTCACGTACACCCTTGACAAATTCTTGTTGAAGAGTTACCCAGCTGGAAAAGATAGCCTCTCTTATGTGGAGATAACTCCAGAGAAAAATAGACCTTTGTCTGGGAATGAGCTACAGAGACACTCCTATCCCTATAGCCAGACACCAAGAAGACTTCTACGATAACCTGGCAGTGGAGAAGATTGTGGATAATCCACTGATATTGCAGCAGACATGAAAAGACGGTGTCCAGCTAAATGCTTTCACTGTAAAAAAAAACCAGACGTAAAGGGTTACTGACTTTTTTAAGCTCAACAAGGCAGAAAATAAAAATTGACCACTTGTCATACCCAGTTTATTTCTGGCTCCTCAGGAGCTGGAGACAAGCTCTGGTAACTTCTTTACTTTGAGGGTGGCAGAGCACTGGCACGGGCTGCCCAGAGAGGTTGTGGAGTCTCCCACACTGGAGGCATTCAAAACCCGACTGGACGCCGTCCTGTGCAACTGCTGTAGGTGTCCCTGCTGTGGCAGGGGGGTTGGACTTAGATGATCTCCAGAGGTCCCTTCCAACCCTGACCATTCTGTGATTCTGTGACTCTCTAATGATCAGGAGGTAGGAGATGACCTGGTGGCAGGAGCTACCCAATCAGGGTACCCAGTGCATTGGGCACAGGTAGGTGCCTCTAGGTTAACTCTTTCTGAGGCTTGGGGGTCTGACAGCGTGGGAAGATGGCTCCACCAACTCTCAATTCAGAGTGGTCTTCAAGCAGGAGGTATGTGCCAATCTTCTCTTCAAGTATCTGGATTCTTGTCCTTGTTCCCTGGCCTATTCACATATTTTATATTAACTTCTAATAAGATTAAATCTGAAATACTCCTTGGGGCAGGGCCAGGAACTGGAGTACAGGAGTCCCAGCAAGTCAAGCTTTCCTGCATTTTTGGATGAAGGCACGACCTCTGTCCTGATTGTTTATGTTGCCTTTTCTGGAAGTTTCAAAGTCAGGTTCCAGTTTGGGAATAGTGCCACATAGGTAAATATTCACAATCTCACATTTCATTGTGTTTCCTGATGCTAATGAAATGGTGACAAGCAAAGCAGATATGTACCTGGCATGCCAAGAAGAGAGCTGAGAGGGATAACTGGTGGTATTCCTGCATCTCGGTAAGATCTGTGGGGACCCAGAAATCCAATCAATTAATTTCTAATATCCCCAATGGCCTCATCTCTAGATGGTGTCAGAATGTGCCTAACACAGGTACATCGTCCACTTCTGGCCCACGTAAACCAGTAAAGAGCAGCCGTAAGAAACCAAGCGACAGACAAACAAATAAGCAGGTCCTGTTCAGGTGGCTGAGTTACCTGCCTGTTGCACAGACCATTTTCCAGGAGGGCAGGAGACCTGGGCTCAACCACACCCTCAAACTGAGGTGCCAGAACCTTCTCTCTTCCACAGCCGGGCCAGTTTCCAGCCTGGGGGAGTTTCTGCACAGTGCTTTGAAATTGAGGAACAACATATGCCTGGCTGGTGAGACTCCCCACTTTGCAACCTTTTTCGTTTGAAAGCTCTTTTTCACTTTGCCGCCTCAGCCTCCATTTCCCTCTACTTCGAACAGGATCGGTCTCCTGCTTGAGCTGGGCCTGCCTGTCTTTGTTGCTCACAAACTCTGTGAGAATAATTATTTATTTTGAAGGGTAGGCTGTCCTCAGTAATGCAGAGACAAACATGTTCTGGTCTGTCGCTGTATTCCTCTGTCTTCCAAACATTTACTGAGAATGGAAGTGACTAAAACCATTTGTAGAATCACAGAATAATTTGGGCTTGGAAGGCCCTCTGGCACTGATCTCATCTGGGCTGCCCTCAGGGAAGGGCTGACATGGGTGTTAGGCCAGGCTGCTCAGGGCTTTGTCCAGCTGAGTTTGGACTACCTCCAAGGATGGGGACTCCAGAGCCTCTGAGCGACCTGTTCCAGTGTTTGACTACATGCATTGTGACTTTTTCCCCCTCATAAGTGGCAAAGTTTTCGTAGTGGGACTGCAGGGCGGCCTCTGTGAGCAGAGGCCAGGGGCTGCCCTGAGCCGGTCACAGCCAGTTCCAGCCGGCTCCAACAGATCCAGCGCAGGGCACGGCTGAGCCCATTCTCAGGGGTCTGTGGCACCTCTGTGAAAATGTCCTAAAGTGAGGGTGGTAAACACCGAGCGAAAGGAGGAACAAGGCCAGAGCTGAGAGGTGCAGCCTGAAAGGGGCTGCTGCAAGTGAAGGAGCCACCACGCACACGCTGGCCCCAGTCTCCTGTGCCGCCCACCGCCTCACCAACAGGGCTGAGCACGGTGTGTGGTGAAGGGACTGAAGAGCAAAAAGGGCAGGGGGAAGACGTGTCTGGAGGGAAATGTGGGGGGGTTTTCCTAAGGGTTGGTGGGTTGTCTTCAGTCTTCTTTGATCCCAGAATCAGTAATTAATAGATTGTTAACTGGCAAATGAATTACATTGATGGAAATTCCCAGAATCGGTAAACAGGTTTTGCCCGTGACAAGATCTCACTGGAATTTCTCTTGATACAGCTTCTGACAAGCTGGTCCTTGTCCTTTCCCAGCATGTCTCTGAGAACACTCTGACTCTGTCTTCTCTGCACCTTCATCACAGAGCTGAAGACAGCAAGAAGATCCTCACCACCCTTGATCTCCAGACTGAATCTAGCTCTCTTGGACTGGTATGTTGTGTGCTCCAAGAGCCAGCCATCATGGGGGCCCTTCACCAGTCTCACTCCGGTAAGCTGATATCTCTCTTATACTGGGGAGCCCAGCCTTGGGCACAGAACTGCCAATGAGGTCTCATGTTCTGAATGGAGGAAGATAATCACTTCCCTTGAAGTGCTGGCTACACTTCTGCTAATTCAGCCTACTGTGTGGTCAGCCATCACCAGAACAAGGTTGTGTTGTGCATACACTGCTGACTCATGCTTGTTTGTGTGGGTGGTGAGCATAGACTTAAAATAAAATTAATGTGCAAATTCTTAGGAAATAAGGTGGAGGAAACTTAGTCACTTAGTTGGCACTCTTTAGTTTCTCAGTTCCGTGAGCATTTGTTTCCAAGCTTGCATTACTGAAAATCCCTATCTGCTCTGTGTTTCATAGACAGAAGATATCTCTGTGATTTCTGTCCTTTCAAGAAATCCCTGTAGCCTAAAGTAATTTCCATGTACAAATGCAAAGATCTTTTAGAATCATGTTATTTGAAATAGAATGCCATGAGATAGCATTTCATATGCTGTGACGGTGTGCTCCACTGCCAACCTGACCTTTATCTCCCATAACCCTGCCCAAGCGATAACCATGGGCGGTGGTCATAATGGGTGCATCTAGGTGTGCTCTACCGCCAACCTGACCTTTATCTCCCATATCCCTGCCCAAGCGATAACCACCGGTGGTGGTCATAATGGGTACATCTAGTTGTGATCGCTGCATCCGGCTCAACAGTGGTGGGGAGACAGATAACAACACAATAGCCAAGGGCTAACTTGAGCAATGTGCCCACCTAAACACAATACTGGTACTGTAGACGATATGCAAATAGGACTATAGGTCAATCGTCTTGCCCCCATAAATAGCAAAGAGCCCAAGAGCCCTTTGAGCTCTCCTGAATGGCAGCCAGCTGCATGCCAGGATCTCCCCTTGAGTAGGGACTCCTCTCAAGGTTACTTCTTGAGATTCAGAGATTCCTTGCTGCAACAGATCCTTGGTAAGTGTCTAATAGCATGCTAAACTTTGAAAACTTTGCTAAGTAATGTAAAGGATTGATTGTGTGTATATAATCCTTTAGACATAAACTTGATGAACTCTGGGACTATGACTGGATCCAGCTGCACCTAGTCTCCTCTCTGAGAAGGAGTTTAGAAAGCAAGGGGATCCTTTCTGAACCTTGACTCGCCTGGGGGGTCTCCCTGACAGTTCCATCTGACCCAGTCCTCTGTGTAGTAAATAACCAAGTGTGCTTTGCCATCGAATCTTGTTACACCACTGTTGCATTTGCTATTGAACTTTGTTAAATCCCTGTTTTATATCAATAAATGTATTGCTGCTTCTCTCTACAAGTGAAGTGCATCACTCCATCCATGACAAATTGGCATAGTCAGCAGGTTGGCAAGTAGTATCATGGAGGCATGGAGTGAACCCAAGTCCCAACTTCTCAGAAGAATGGGCTTGTAGGAATTGGCGTAATTGGGAAGTTGTTTTAGAGTACCTAAAAGTAATGCAGGGGTCGCACAAAGTCAATGTTGAAACCACTGATTGGAGGAGTCCTAGAGATTCTGCCTGCCTTCAAGAAGAAGGCAGGCAGAAAAGCCTGGAGGCCTGCATGGATGAACAAAGAGCTCCTGGACATGGTCAAATGTAAAAAAGAGGCCTATATGGAGTGGAAACGAGGGCAGATAGCCTGGGAGGAATACAGAAAAATCATTCGAGCAGCCAGGGATCAGGTTAGGCAAGCTAAAGCCCGGATTGAACTAAATCTGGCCAGGGACATTAAGACAAACAAAAAATCCTTCTATAAGTATGTCAGTGAGAAAAGAAAGACTAGGGAAGATGTGGGCCCTCTCTGGAAGGAAACGCAAGAACTGGTTACCCAGGACAGAGACAGAGCTGAGGTACTCAGTGACTATTTTGCCTCAGTCTTCACTGGCAAAGACTGCAGCCACACTACCCATGATGCAGAATGCCAAGGCGAGGATTGGGAAAATGAAGAACTGCCGGCTGTAGTGAAGATCAAGTACGAGACCACCTGAGGAACCTGAAGGTGCACAAGTCTATGGGACCTGATGAGATACATCCGTGGGTCCTGAGGGAACTGGTAGATGAAGTTGCTGAGTTACTAGCCATCATATTTGAGAAGTGGCAGTTTGGTGAGGCTCCTGCTGACTGGAAAGGGGAAACATAACCCCTATTTTCAAAAAGGAAAATGAGGAAGACCCAGGGAACTACAGGCCAGTCAGTCTCACCTCTGTGCCTGGCAAGATCATGGAGCAGATCCTCCTGGAAACTCTGCTAAGGCACATGGAAAATAAGGAGGTGATCGGTGACAGCCAACGTGGCTTGACTAAGGGCAAATTGTGCCTGACAAATTTGGTGACCTTCTACAATGGTGTTACAGCATTGGTGGATAAGGGGAGAGCAACAGACATCATCTACCCGGACTTGTGCAAAGTGTTTGACACTGTCCCACACGATATCCTGGTCTCTAAATTGGAGAGACATGGTTTCGACAAATAGACGACTTGGTTGATAAAGAAATGGCTGGACAGTCACACTCAAATTGTTGCTATCAACAGCTTGATGTCCAAGTGGAGACCAGTGATGAGTGGTGTTCCTCAGGAGTTGGTGCTGGGACCTGTGCTGTTCAACATCTTTGTCGGAGACATGGACAGTGGAATTGAGTGCACCCTCAGCAAGTTTGCCGATGATACCAATCTGTTTGGTGAGGTAGACACGCTGGAGGGGAGGGATGCCATCCAGAGGGACCTGGACAGGCTGGAGAGGTGCGCCCATGCCAACCTCATGAAGTTCAACAAGGCCAAGTGCAAGGTCCTACATCTGGGTCGGGGCAATCCCAAGCACAAATACAGGCTGGGCGGGGAATGGCTGGAGAGCAGCCCCGAGGAGAAGGACCTGGGGGTGCTGATTGACAAGAAGCTTAACATGAGCCAGCAATGTGTGATTGTAGCCCACAAGGCCAACCGTATCCTTGGCTGCATCAGAAGAAGTGTTGCCAGCAGGTCGAAGGAGGTGCTTCTGCCCCTCTACTCCGCTCTCGTGAGACCCCACCTGGAGTACTGCATCCAGCTCTGGAGGCCCCAACATAAGGACATGGACCTGCTGGAGCATGTCCAGAGGAGAGCCACGAGGATGATCCGAGGGCTGGAGCACCTCTCCTATGAGGACAGGCTGAAAGACTTGGGGCTGTTCAGCCTGGAGAAGAGAAGGCTCTGGGGAGATCTTATTGCGGCCTTCCAGTATCTAAAGGGGGCCTACAGGAGAGCTGGGGAAGGACTTTTTACTAGGGCATGTAGTGATAGGACGAGGGGGAATGGCTTTAAACTGTAAGAGGGCAGGTTTAGATTAAATATTAGGAAGAAATTTTTCACTTTGAGGGTGATAAGGCACTGGAACAGGTTGCCCAGAGAAGTTGTTGAGGCCCCATCCCTGGAGGTGTTCAAGGCCAGGCTGGATGGGGCTTTGAGCAACTTGGTCTGGTGGGAGGTGTCCCTGCCTGTGGCAGGGGGGTTGGAACTAGATGATCTTCAAGGTCCCTTCCAACTTATCCATTCTATGAATCTATGATTCTTAAAGCCCATCTAGTTGCAAAAAGAGATGAGATCAAGAAAGACACAGAACACAATGAGGGACTAAGTGATAGCCCACAAGAAACTCCCTACATGGGCAGAATTAATGCACAGCATTGATAGCTACAGCCTTGAAATGGTCTGGGGCCATCCACCAGCTGAGAAACAACCTGAAGCCCTGGGGAGGAGATCACAAAGTTCAACTCTTTCAGTGCTAGTCCCCCTTAGGGAGGAATTGCAGAGGTTGAAGAAAAATGAGCAATTGGGCCTGCCTGTCTGGAAAGTGGAGGCTTATCAGTAGATAAGTGATAATGACCCATGCATTTTGATTCCAGTTGTCCTCAGGGATAATTGGTGAGGTTTTTAATAGATACAGGAACACAAATTTCAATGCTAACACAAGATGCTGAGAAGCTGGGTGTGCGGTCCGGATGGCAAAGAGTTAAAATTACCAGTGTGAATAGAGCGTGCCAAACTGCCAAGGTCAATTTACGGCTTCTGTGTGGGAAGCACTTTGCAATTGAAGATCATAATGAAAAAATTTTAGTTTTTGATGTTATAAGTGGATTTACCTGGCATCTGCTGAACATCAGTGTGTGGTCCTTCGGCTCAAACATCGCCCCTAACCCTGGTAGAAGTTGGGAGGCTACGGCGCGTGTACTTTGCTCAGCCCCCGCGGTTCCTGATTCAAAGATTACTAATGTACCACAGTACCAGATTTCTGCTGCGGCATGAAATGGAATTTCTCAAGTCATAGCTGATTTGGAGAAGTGAAACCCATAATCTCCAGAGCCCACTCCCCATGTAACTCCCTTGTCTGGCTGGTTTGGAAACCACCTGTGAGGTGGAGTTTAACAGTTGATGATCAGCGCCTAAATGCTAATACAGCCCCACTAACAGCTGCTGTACCAAACATTGAAAACTTAAAGGAAGCAGTTGCACACCAATGGATGGCAGGTAGATGTAAAAGATATGTTCTTTATGGTTGTCTTGAAGGAAGAGGATAAAGAGAAGTTTGCTTTCACTTGGGAGGGAATACAATACACCTTTAACAGACTCCCACAGGGATATAAACATTCAGCCACTACTGCTCATGCCATGAATTCTCATGCTGCACTTGCAGAGCTTTTACAGACAGTCTCACTCCCCCAAGATGTGAAACAGTACCAGTATAGAGATTGTATTCTGATTAGAGGAACTTCCCCTGAGATGGTGGGGGAAGTGGCAGCAGCGGTGTGGCAAGCACTAAATAAAGCAGAAATTGAGATTCCACACGGAAAATGTGAAGGACCAAGTAAAGAAGTAAAATTTTTAGGTACTTCCTGGATGGTGGGCAGTGCTGTGATTCCTCCAGATACCATAAGAAAAAAAATCAAAGAGCTGCAAATGCCCCAATCAAGGAAGGAGTTCCAACAATTGGATATTGGAGGAAGCATGTGCCTGGATTTTCTATCATTTTCTGTCCATTATACTCACTCTTGCGGAAAGGCAAATCCTGGGAGTGGAAATTGGAACATGAAGAGGTGGTGAAAACTCTAATTGAAGAATTAAAAACTTATTGGTCACTGGGACCAGTGCACCCCCATGACCCTATTATAGCTGAATGGGGTTTCACAGAACATGTTCCAAACTGGCCCAGATGGGCCAAAAAGACCTTTACTGTTTAGGTCATCTGCATTTAAAGGAACAGAACAACCATACTCTGAATGGGAAAAGGGACTTTTATCTTTAGTCCCAGCAGTTAAACAAGTTGAGAAAATACATCAGGGACAACCTGTGCAAACTAGAGGACCATTTAATTTACTATAAGCAATCGTAAATGGACTGCTCCCTCAGAAGGAGTTGCACAAAAACCCACCATCAGAAAATGGTGTGCCTACCTAAGAGGAGTTGCAGAAAATATGCAATTAACTGAAGGATACACAAAGGTCTCCAAATTGCAGGTGCCCATAAACACAGACCCTTTAGCATTACAACAACATTCAAACTTCACCCATTCTGGATCACTGCTCCTCACTGAGGGTATATCAACAGAAAACATTTGGTTTATGGATGCTTCAGCAAAAAAGGGTAAACAGTAAATGACAATATAAGGCCATTGTGTTAGATATTACCACTGGCAAACAAGTAATAGAATTAGTGTACGATGGATTTTTCCTTCTTTTTAACGGTGTGTTTGGACTCTCCCTGCCAAAAGAAGTCTCTGTTTTCTCTTGCACCACCCTGCAGGACAGAAAACGGAAATGCTTGTGTTCATGTTACTATTCCAAACCCTGACAATGCTGCTTAGACCTATTGTGGTCTTCTCTGTTAGCATTGGGAACTAACCAATGGCTCTCATAGATATACTGCCTCAGTGGGAAAGAATTAATGAAAGGGACCACCAATTGATTGTGGATTCACTTGGAGCAGCCCAAAATAATGTTTCTGTAGCTCTTAGTTGTATCCAAGCTCAGCTGTGGATTCAATTATAAGAGAAGGTGAAGAGGGCACCTTACCCACTAAAATTTGAAAAGTAATCTGGGATAATACAACTGAATTTGAAATGCAATTCCAATCCTGGTGGTATTTGGTAAATTTTACTTATGACCCCATCAATAATAAGGCCACATTTTTTGTCCTAACAGTACACAATGCTTTGGTATACACCATATACCATATCATTGTGTTAGGATTAAATCGCAATGGAACTATATCCGTTAGAACATAGAGTGTTGGCCCAACGAAACAGAAACAAATGGCAGACTGTTGATGTTAACGTGTGTGTTGTATGGGAACAAAAAGGATTTATTTGTAAGAGTAATACCATCAAAGCCCGCAACGTTTGTCTTGACACTGAACAAAATGTTTGTCATTTTGAAATACATCCTGATGAAACCCCTGAAACTGTACTTGTATGTGTTGGAAAAGGATGTGTTTGTATGGGAACCCTTTATGGTTTTGTATTCCCAGATAACTTTATTGTAGATACAAGTAATCACTCAAATACTTGTTTTTGTAGCTTTACTAAAGTTATGGAATGTGACTTCAATTATTTATCTCCTTGTCATGGTTTAGGCCAAATCAGCTACTGGGGACATGGGGGACCCCAGATGGGACCAACAGATGCTCCCCTCTACCCGTCTTGAAAGAAAGAGGCAGAGGAGGGAAAAAGAGACTTATGAGTTTAGAAGGAACTAAACTACTTTAATGAAATATTAGTAATAAAATAAAATAAAAAATAAAAAAGGAAATAATGAAATATATACAAAACTGTATCAAGCTCCCAGGATGACAGTCATGACACTGGCTGGCACTGGGGAAATCCCAGACAGGACTTAGTGACGGACGGGAACTGGATTCCGGATCTGGATTCAGGATCGGGATCGAAGGCAGATGAACAGACAGAGTCCTCCTCAGATATTGGACATTGAAGGGAAAGAGAGAGAGCTGACCCTTTGATCCCTCAGCTTTTATAGTGAGCGTGAGGCAGATGGGATGGAATACCCTGTTCTCAAACCAGGACACTCTTGTTATGGTTTATCAGTTGTTACAATCTAATCATACATTGAGTCAAGATTTATTGCCTGCCACCACTGGAATGAATCTTTCATTGGTGAAGAAACTACTACAACATGATGGCCTGTGTCAGCTGCTAGAATGAGTCTGAAACAATGGACACAGAACTCTAATCACCATTCAGCATGATACAGAAGAGATGCACCGTGCCTTGGAAAGAGTGAAGAAAGGTGGAGAGCACCATTGGTGGGAAACTCTTCTTGGATGGTGACTGACAGCAACGGGAGTTTTAATCTCATGCTTCACCCAGTCATGATTTTACTAACCTAACATTAATGTATCTATTGCTTATAATACTATGGTATATAAAAGTTTGGTACATGATAAAACAAATAACCCAACTCCAACCATCCAAAACATACAAGCTAATACATAGCAAATAGCAATACTTACCGTGGACCTGTAAGTGCATAAATTATCAATATACTATTTATGGCGCAGAGGCAAGAGGTGGCCGTACCACCACTCCATGAGAATAAGATGAGCTGACTGTGGTCACGGGGTGGAGAGTGATGGTGTGCTCTGCCGCTAACCTGACCTTTATCTCCCATATCCCTGCCCAAGTGATAACCACTGGTGGTGGTCATAATGGGTACATCTGGTCGTGATGGCTGCATCCAGCTCAACAGTGGTGGAGAGACAGATAACAACACAATAGCCAAGGGCTAACTTGAGCAATGTGCCCACCTAAACACAATACTGGTACTGTAGACAATATGCAAATAGGACTATAGGTCAATTGTCTTGCCCCCATAAATAGCAAAGAGCCCAAGAGCCCTTTGAGCTCTCCTGAATGGCAGCCAGCTGCATGCCAGGATCTCCCCTTGAGTAGGGACTCCTCTCAAGGTTACTTCTTGAGATTCAGAGATTCCTTGCTGCAACAGATCCTTGGTTAAGTGTCTAATAGCATGCTAAACTTTGAAACCTTAGCTAAGTAATGTAAAGGATTGATTGTGTGTATATAATCCTTTAGACATAAACTTGATGAACTCTGGGACTATGACTGGATCCAGCTGCACCTAGTCTCCTCTCTGAGAAGGAGTTTAGAAAGCAAGGGGATCCTTTCTGAACCTTGACTCGCCTGGGGGGTCTCCCTGACAGTTCCATCTGACCCAGTCCTCTGTGTAGTAAATAACCAAGTGTGCTTTGCCATCGAATCTTGTTACACCACTGTTGCATTTGCTATTGAACTTTGTTAAATCCCTGTTTTATATCAATAAATGTATTGCTGCTTCTCTCTACAAGTGAAGTGCATCACTCCATCCGCAACACCTACTTTCTTGAAAACATTGTCAGAAATTCTAGGTTATTTGTTCCATTGTTTGGAACATTTAGCTTACAAATGAGAAATTATATTTTTTATTTGCTTTGCTTTATTTTACATTGTGTTAATATTGTTCTTTAACTACCTTTTATTTCTCAGATGTCTGCTTTCATAAGAAATTGGGGAAATTGGAATGTCATAATTTGTTGTAAAATAAAATAAATTTCACAGAATAGTTCAGGTTGGAGAGACATGTGGAGATCTAGTCCAACCTGCCCTCCTGAAGGTCAACTAGAGCGGGTTGCTTAGGACATTGCTTGCAGTATGAATGGCCGCCGCTCCTCTACTTGATGATGAGACTGGTATTTGCTGTGAATATGGTAACCTTAGGCAGCATGTAGGAGGGGACAACATCAACACAGAGGCAGTGTTGTGCAAAAAACTGTCACTGCCTTACATGATGTCTCCAAGCTGTCATAGAATCATAGAATCACTATGTGTTCGGCATGTTCTGAGGCCATCTTGGTGTGAGTCACTTCAGGAATTTCTATGTTCGTTTGAGTTTTCTTTTTTGTTTTCCGGAAGGCTTAAGTTGTAGAAGTATTTTAACTGTTGGGGTAATATGCTGTTTCTGTTGTACATATTGTACATATTGTAATTGAAGCTTATCAGTATAGGGTACCAGAATGGCAAGATGAGCTGCCAGATTTTATACTTTTGCTCCTGGAACATTTCTTTTCAAGCTGACATAAAGAAAAATTCCTGTCTCCACTGTGATTTCAGAATCGTGAGGTTTCCTATGAGGACCGCTCTAAATTATACTTTTAAAACCCTACAGTGCTTTGAGTACGATGTAATGTGAGGATGTGACTAACCTCATCAACTTTTGTACTTGTACTTCCTTATAAGAGCTCCATAAAATTTCACTTTTCTTAATGCATAGAAATGATTTCACAACTTACTTGCATGAGAACTGTAAAAAGTTTGCCTCTTTAATCAGTGTCTTATTAATAAGGAGTATGTTATCTTTGCAGGCTGCTTTTTTATGACATGCATGTTTATAAGCTTCCTCGTAAAACGGTCAGTCAGGTCTTGAAGACTTTCAGGAACTGTCAGTGCCCGTTATTTATGGAGAAAAACTGCAGAGTAAAACTGCAGTGCCTCTCTCTTAACTCTTGCTTTGATCAACCAATATCTGTTTGGGTTTTGTTTGTAATTTTTTGAAACGCTAACTTATTATCTTGAATATTTATGTATCAGAGAACACTGATCTGAGCACAAGCTAAACTTTGATTCAGCAGAGCTCAGATACACAACAAAGAGATTGAAGGGGCTAATGTGAGCATTTATATTGTTATCTATTTAAGGGATGACCTTTCATAATTCTCCCCATTTAATTTACGGGAAGGTAATTTTATACATCCCTGAGATGGAAAATTTCTGCCAACCACACAACCGATGTAGTCATTGCCCTTCTGCACCAGTGTTTCTGTGCCAACAGGACATTAGCGAAGTTATCTTCTCAGGTCAATCCAGGATCTCCTGCCCTTTATCTTTATTTGTTATGGGTGTGCTTATCAGAGTAATATTTTCTTCTGTTGCTAATGTAAACATGGAATTTTATGAGGTATGCTTGTGTGGATCTACCTGTGCCCATATGTTTTTACTGACATGTCATTTTCAACTTTTTTGGGGAGCCAGAATATTTGCAGAAATGTCAGAACCGGGGTAACCTGCTTTACGTACAGTATGCCAGAAACCTGTAGAGAATTTCAGCTTCTTGAATCCCTGTCAGCTTGGGAGCGCATTCCCTAGAATGTTGACACGTCACACAGAGACTGCATGTCCTTGGGAAAAGACCTCTTTGGTCCCTGAGTAGTGACAGCGATGTTAGATGTTACTTCTTATAAGTGAACCAGAGGGCATCCTGATACCACCTTGGTCTTCCCCTGGTACCTTCATCTTTCTTCACCCTATTCTTTTTCTTCACTGGTCACCTACTGGAATATTGTTCAGGGAAATCACTCCTGTTCGGTTAGCAATCTTCTCAGATTACTAATTGTAAAACACAAATGTAATCCTGGCCTTCTTCCTTTCCATTTCCCTTTCTTGGATAGAAATCATCCTCTAACTGTAAGAGTCTTTCTCCTTCCTTTCCCAGGCCATTCCTCAAGTGTTCATTGCTTCCACTTGGAGTGGGAGTGCAGTGACCACCTGCATTGGTCAAACAGCCAACTCTCTGCAACGCTCCACTGCCTTTGTTGACCAGACCTCCATAAACTGTAAAAGGTGCTTCGACACTCATCTCCAGTGTAAGTAGATGCTTATACCTTCACCATCTAGAGTGGGTGGGCAATTCTAGGTAAAGATCTATGCGTGCTACCTTTAGTATTTAAGTCTGCAGGAGACTCCCCCTTCACAGTTCATGTGCCTGTTTGCCATTTCCATAAAGTCTGTTTAGAAGAATAATTTCTTATAAAGGACTGTTCTGACAGTAAAGCAAAAGTAGGCTGTCCAGAATCTTCTGTCTTATTTTAAGATTACAGGATTACAGAAATAAGTTTTTAGGAAGAACCAAATTACCACATCCAGAGAGTAGTGGTCAAGGACTCAATGTCCAGATGGAGATCAGTGACAAGTGGTGCCCCTCAGGGTTCCATATTGGGACCAGTACTGTTTAATATCTTCATCAATGACATAGAAAGTGGGTTCGAGTGTACCCTTAGCAAATTTGCAGATGACACCAAGCTGAGTGGTGCAGTTGACATGCCTGAGGGACGGGATGCCATCCAGAGGGACCAGGACAAGCTCGAGAAGTGAAGCTCGTGTGAACCTCATGAGGTTCAACAAGGCCAAGTGCAGGGTCCTGCACTTGGGTTGGGATAATCTCCAGTATCAATAAAGGCTGGGGGATGAAGAGATTGAGAGTAACCCTGTGGAGAAGGCGTTGGGGGTACTGGTGGATGAATACCGACATGAGCCGTCAATGTGTGCTTGCAGCCCAGAAAGATAACTATATCCTGGGCTGCCTCAAAAGAAGCTGGGCCAGCAGGTCAAGGGAGGTGATTCTGCCCCTCTACTCCACTCTCGTGAGACTCCACGTGGAATACTGCATCCAGCTCTGGAGCCCTCAGCACGGGAAAGACATGGACCTTTCCTGTGTTTAGCTTACAAATGAGAAACAAAACCAAAAATTATCAGAAAGCTGAAGCACCTCTCCTATAAGGAAAGGCTGAGAGAGTTGGGGTTGTTCAGCCTGAAGAAGAGAAGGCTCTGGGGAGACCTTATTTCAGCCTTTCAGTACTTAAAGGGGGCTTATAAAAAAAATGGGGACAGGCTTTTTAAGAGGGCCTGTAGCAATAGGACAATGGTTTTATAGGGATAGGGATAATGGTTTTAAACTAAAAAAGGGAAAATTTAGACTGGATATAAGGAAAAACATTTTTACAATGAAGGTGGTGAAACACTGGAACAGGTTACCAAGAGAGATTGCAGATGCCCCATCCCTGGAAACATTCAAGGTCAGGTTGGACAGTGCTCTGAGCAACCTGATCTAGTGGAAGGTGTCCCTGGTCATTGCAGGGAGGTTGGACTAGATGACCTTTGAAGGTTCCTTCCAACCCAAACTGTTCTATCATTCTATGATTCTATTTCAAATCCCTTTGAGGTCTCGTGCATTATTGTGAATTAAATTGTGAGTTAAAAAAAATCAATAAAATACCAACAAACCAGCCCATTCTTCTTTATTGGGGAGGACTGTATACTGATGTGGAACAGAACCTCAACAGGCAGGCAGACCAAAGGAGTGATTAGTTTTGGCACAGCAGTACATTACTGCTACCCTCCCAAAGCCTCCTTGATGATCTGTAATTACCTGTCTTCCTCTCTCAGCTTTGTGATTGCCCTCTCAGAGAGTTCTTGTCATGCAAGATATGCAAGATAACATAACCCTGGTGGGGAGTGCCCTGCTGAGGGAGAAGCAAGGTAATTCACCCTTGGGGGAAAAGTGCGTCAAGTATGCATCATTTTCTTTATGCTTTCATTTGGAGCTATATCATGTTATCTGTCTCTGAATGGGGTCTCCTCTGTGATTTTGGAGGTTCAAAGGGGTTTTGTTTTGATTCTCCTTGGGTTTTTGTGGTTGTTTCTTTACCTCATGCAGGAAAATATGCAGGTGACAAAGATTAGCTTATGCTTCCTTCTAGGTTAATTTTCTATGACATAATGTGTAACCAAATGCCATTTCACTTGACACTTTGAACCTTTTCTATAGGTTTCAGAAGAAATCATAAATTGTTTGAACTTTTCTCAATATTTCAGTGTAATAAGGGAAAATATCTTTTCAGGAAGATCTTTTATGTGACTTTGGTATAAAGTCTGTAGTTATGGTCATGGGCAATTGTAGTTTATGACATTTTGCACTTTAAAACCACCTGTATCAACACTGAATGTTATGAATGCTTTGGAAGGGTATGCCCCATGGAATTGGTAAACCAAAATATGGTATAACTTTATTTTACCTTCAAAGAGAAACTTTTTTTATGTAGGGCAGACCTAGGTCTTCAAGGCAGCATAATGTGATTTCTTAGTGTTTTATGAGTGTCCTTGTCTTCAGTCCAGCTTCTGTCACATCCATAATCATACCTTGGCCCAGAAAAAGCCCCACCAGTGTCTGGGAGAGAAAATTGCCAGTGAATTTTTGACACTGTGGAAAGCCATAGGGTCTTTTGTTTTATATGATATACTATATAGAAAAACATTGTGAATCAGCTGAGGTCTGAGCTGTAATAGGATTCATGTTTACAAGCAATGCCAAAAGTCAAACTTGCAGAACTGCTGCATCTTTTGCCTGAGACCCCTTGACTACCCACTTCAGGGTGACTGATGAGCTACGTGTACAAACAGGGAGGCACCTAGATCTTCACCTTTACTGTTTATCTCATGGCTGGATGCAGCCTTTGGCTTACTCATCTTTCATCCAAAAGTCCTTATGCTTTGTAGCAGACCTCTGTGCTGTGCTGATGCATGTCACTGTCAGGCTGTACTGTGGGTCTTACCAGTCATAAAGAAAAATTACTCTCTAGGTTTGCCGTGGCAGCAGGAATTGAGCTCTGCAATTTCAGATTATGGTGGGCACAGCTGGGCGATTTCCATTCTATTGCCCGCTCTTGAAATCTAGCACAGAGAGATGTTTCTTTATTGTGGTCCACTCCTGAAAAGTGTTGAGTTTGACTCTTGTCAGACCATCATAGGATCAGAAGGGACTTTGGTCAGTAGTCCATTCCTCTGCCAAAGGGTAGGATGAACTATGCCTATAGAATTTCTGAAGAAATAAGGAGTTACTACTAGTAGCCTTTTCTTAAAAAGTTCAGTGAGGGAGATGGGCACTTCTCTTTTAAGTTCTCTGCTGGGTGAGTGCCGTAGTTTAACGCTGGCCGGCAACTCAGCTCCACACAGCTGCTCGCTTACTCCCCCGCGCGGTGGGATGGCGGAGAGAATCGGAAAGGTAAAAGTGAGGAAGAAACTTGTGGGTTGAGATAAAAAGAGTTTAATAATTAAAAATACATTTAAAAAAATGTAAGGAGAAAAAAAACCCCAAAACACAACAAAGAGAGAGGAAAATAAAACCCAAGAAAAACAAACGACACAAATGAAAACAGTTGCTCACCAACAACTAACTGATGCCCAGCCAGTCCTTGAACAGTGCCCCCCCCCCCCCCCCCCCCCCCCCCCGCAACCTCCTCCCCAGTTTTATTGCTGAGCATGACATCACATGGTATGGGATATCCCTTTGGTCAGTTGGGGTCAGCTGTCCCAGCCGTGTCCCCTCCCAACCTTTTGTGCACCCCCAGCGTACTCAGTGGTGCGGCAGTGTGAGGAGCGGAAAACACCTTAATGCTGTGCAATCACTGCTCAGCAGTAACTAAAACATCAGTGTGTTATTGATACTATTTTCAGCACAAATCCAAAACGTAGCCTCTTACAAGCTGCTATGAAGAAATTTAACTCTATCCCAGCCAAAACCAGTACAGTGAACTGGGAATTTTTGGAGGAATTGCTGATCCTGTACCTGATTCTGATCTGTACCTGATCAGAACCCTCTATCCATTTGCCTATAGCTTCTTTGTGTATGGGGCAGAAAAACATAATCATGCCATGCACTTTGGGCCCCAGCACAGCAGAAATTTCCAAATATTCCCAGCACTGTCTGAATAATGTTGGTAGACCTCTACTGTCTCTACTGGGAGAAGGGAAGGGTAAATCAAAACCTTTGGGAACTGTGTCATTTTGACCTTGCTTGGTGAAGAGAACTGTGGATTTATAAGGAAGACTATAGCCAGAAAGAGAGATAAACTGTCATTTGGCGGGTAGGTCCATTCTAAGACCTTGCTGGTGGACACTCACCTAGCTGATAGGTTTACAGCCTTTAGCCGTGAATCCAGAAGCTAAAGACAGGTGACTGTAGTCCCCCAGTGGGATGAGGAGACAGGAGCCTCGGAAGGCTGAACAACAACAAATGCAGAGATTAAGGAGTGGGAAGAAATCCTACCTGCCAGTAAACAAGAGGAAATGACAACTCTGGGTGGCACCAATCATCTCATGTTTTGCATACCTAACTTCAGGCTGCAGATGGGTACGTCTGTGTACCTGGAATTAAAAAGAAGTTACGGCAACAAGGTAAAGAGGTGCCAACTTCTTCAATAGCATCTTATTGGTTACAGCCCCTATCCAGGAAGGGTAGAGCATGCGTATGAGTCCCTTTAGTTGAGTGGCTGCATAAGAATAATGAAAAGGACACCAAGAAGGCAAGCATAAAGGAGCTTGGCTTTGCAGCCTAGAGACTTGGTGTTCTTTTGGGAGGTGGAAATGATTGATTCTGGTTCCCAATCGAGACTGAGTTTTATCTGAAACAGTTACTGACTCAAATAGCAAAATAATTCAGGTTAGAAGGTACAAAACCTTCCTAGTGATTTTCTGGTGCCTAGAGGAGCATTGCAGGACAGATGACTTGGAACCTCATTGCTGTGAACAATTTATTAACTCTGGCTAAAGGCTGAAAATGGGTGTCATCATCTCTAGTGCCAACGAGAACAAAGCTGAATGAATGTCATCAGTGCTGGGTTTTGAAATGACCCTCTCATGTTGGTTGAGATAGGTGTGCTCTGGGCCTGCTAAACCAGATTGAATTGATAGGAGTGTCTGGTGTGTCTATCTAGAACCTTGTAGGCTTGTCTAAAATGTGTTGCTTACTTTTTCAGCCCACAGCACTTTCGGGTGCCAACAGGATGGTAACAACAGGAGCTCAGGGATCTTTTAAGTTAAAGAAGTTGAAGATAGAGAACCTTATGAGTTCACCTTCCGGATTAGATGGCTGCTGGGTGAGCAAGTTTGGTTTGTGTTTTTTTTTTTTTTTTTTTTTTTTTTTTTTTTTTTGTTTGTTTGTTTGTTTGTTTTGTTTTTTTTTTTTTAATTAATTTTGTCTTTTAAGTGCTTAACATTCATTGGAATCCTGAGATAGCCCTTGAAATCTTTATTTGGGTCCAGCCTGTTTTGTCTTCCTGTTGACAATGGTAGATGAACACATGCTTTGTAAGATGTTTTTAATCAGAAAACAAAAATAATATTTGTTGGAGTTTCAGCATGGAGTATAGAAAATAAGAGAGTCATTGCATGCAGGTATCGACACCATGGAATGCCTTTTTTAGGTAAGTCAGATTTGTTCTACTCTTATTACTAATGTGTTTTGGAGCCTCAGTTCAACTTTCCTGTTTTCACAGAACTCTGTTGACTAGCTTTAACTTTAGGCGTCCCTGCTTGAGCAGGGGAGTGGAACCAGATTATTTCCAGAGGTTCCTTCCAACCTGAACCATTCTGTGATTCTATGAAAACTTGCATTTCCCACATCTTTTATTGACATGCCACTTAGTCATGCTTGCAGGGACACAAGAAATCAGGGCGGCAAGCCCACAGGTGAGCAGAAGAGTCATCAATAGTCTT
This sequence comes from Pluvialis apricaria, assembly GCA_017639485.1. NCBI lineage: Eukaryota > Metazoa > Chordata > Aves > Charadriiformes > Charadriidae > Pluvialis > Pluvialis apricaria. Next base: position 19,249,084 of record CM030008.1, on the reverse strand, counting down.
TCTCCTGGGCTGTTGTTCACCTGTTTGTTCCTTGTGTTGGAGATAGTGCCGTTAAGAATTACAAATAAATGCTGGAAGTGTACCCTGAACTGCAAAAGTCTGAGGTGGATCTTTATTTATTTTGCAAGGAGCCTATAACACTTAATACATCTTAGGAATTCTTTTATTCATGAGAAGCTCTGTCTCTTAGTCTGCCTCTGCAGAGGTATCTCTACAGTGGAGTGTTTATCTCATCTCCATGTCTAGTTATATGTTCACTGACTGCTTTTTTTTTTAACTGTAAATATGAATGTCTGTACTTGGTGTATCTGAGATCCTGCAAGTGGATTATTTAATTCCTTTGACTTCAGTTATCTCTCTGTTGGCTAACATCAGCCACTTGTACTTCATGAGCTGGTGTACCTTTTGGGGGTGTGTTCATGTTTTGTGTGTGAATGTATATGAAGTTTCTTAAAATAGTGAAATATGATATTGCTGCCTACAAGACTGGCAAAGCAACCTGTACATTTGGCCAGTTAGAAACTCCTTTCAATAATACATATGTATATTTAAACAGAGTTAAATGGTTGTTTCACCACTTGCGTAAGACCTTTATGAATTGCCAGAAGATGCAATTTCTGTGAAATCTTGTTTGCCTTCTGTAATCCTGTAACCACCTGCCAATCTGCAAAGGCTGATACATGCTCTTGAGCTGACAGCTGTTAACAGGTCTATAGGAACCAGGAAGAAAACCAGCTTTTCTTAAATAAACAGTTTTGAGTTGATTGAACTGTTAGTTGAGGCCTCAGGCTACAATTTGTTAACTGTCAAATAAAGAGCTTCTGTTGTACTTATGTTATTACTGTTTTCATTACAGGCTAGATTTTAAATTACATAATTTATTTTTGCATTAAAAATCTAAATTGCTCAATAGTTTAATGCTGGGGAAAAGTATAAATTATCTGGTCTTGAATATTAAGGAACCCGAGCAGGAGAAGAGAGCTCCACCGGGAGCTGGTGGCTCTGGCGAGAGAGGCTGACGTGGCTTGGGCCTTGCCAGGAGCTGCCGTTGGAGATTTAAATAGCCGTAGGGAGCACTAGCGACCAGGAACGCTGCGACCAGGGATCGAGGGGGTGCAGCAGTTTGCACAGCAGTTCACACAAAAGGGTGCATGAGAAGGGCTGTGCACCCTGCTTGTAGGCTCACAGCCCAGGGAAGTGCTCTAGGTGTCTGCCATGATGGTGGGGACTCACCTCAGAGTTAAAACCAGAGTTTCTACAGAGAAAGCCACTGAGATGTCTGATGCTTCCTCCCAGAACTGGTAAGGAAGCAGACTTCAGTACAGATGGTAGGTTGCAACGAGTGCCCAGACCCTTCTCTTAGAGAAAAGGTAAGCACTTGCAAAAGATGTGCACAGGTTGATGATGTGTTGCATCAGGTAGCCGAGTAGCAAGAAATAGTTAAAAGGCTGTGTTAGACAGGCTGAGACGGAGATAGATAAGTGGTTTCAGAACCATGCTCCTGTGGCAGACACCACTGAGAATGAGGCACCTTCGACCCTGGTCACCCACAAAAGCAGGACTCTGCTTCAGTCCCCACCCTCCAGCATTACAACCAAAACCAGGTATGAAGTTTTAACAGCTGTAAACACCCACAAGCAAGGTCTGCAAGGAAAAACTGTACCAGCAGCAGACAGTGGATACCACAAAAAAAAATGATGAGTGCTTGTAGTGGGTGCCTCTCTGTTAAGAAGCACTGAGGCACCCATCTGCCAGCCTGACAGGGAGTCACAAGAGGTATTGCTGCCTTCCAGGAGCTAAGGTCTGAGATGTTGCTGAGAGGGTGCCACAACTTGTCAGGAGCACAGACTACTATCCTTTGCTACTCTTTCACGTGGGCACAAATGACACCGCAAGCCAGAACCTGGGCAGAATCAAAGAAGACTACAAAGTGTTAAAGAAGTTCCTTCACCCTAGGTTTCCTGTAGCGGAATCTCAGACGTAAAATCCCATTAAGCAATTTATTTGAATGGTACAGCAGCATGGACAACTTGAGCTGGGTGCCTCCATGGAGGGAGCCCAAACAAAGACATTCCTAGGGAATTATACCCTTACAATCTAAGTTCCTACCTCTCATGCGACAGTTTGGACCAACAGTAATATTTGGGTCTGGGGTCTCCTTGTTCCTCATTGGATCCTTTCTCTGACTCTAGGTGGGCTGTTCTTTCTCTTACCTTGATGGTTGCAGCTTCTGCTGATTGTTGCGGCTTCCTTGAAAAGGCTCTGAGGCCTTCTTTTACTTAACTAGGTAAAAGTTCAAAATAGCTAGGTGAAAGTTCACAGTTTGCAGTTTGAGGCTTCAGCAAAATGGTCATGTAAGCTCTTGGTTGTGTGAGCACCACAGTTCAATTATAGTTATAGCTTATAGGTCAGTTTGTTAATATTCTTTAACAGAAGCCCTAGGGGTACAAGTGAAAGATATTGGTGCCCAAGTTATCTTTCCTTCCATTTTACCAGTTAGAGGAAAGGGAGCAGCCAGAAATAGATGTATAATGCAAATCAACTTCTGGCTTCATGGCTGGTGCCATCGTGAGGGTTTTGGCTTTTATGACAATAGGACATTCTTTGATGACTATAGCCTGTTAGGGAGGGATGGGATCCACCTCTCTAGAAGAGGCAAGTGAATCTTTGGCAGCAGGCCAACCAACTTTGTAAGGTGGACTTTAAACTGAAGGACTCAGGGGTGGGGTACAAAGGTGGCCAGGCCAACCAGAGCAGGAACAAAAGTTCCTTAGCTGCCTCCCAAGATGAGAACCAGAAGACCAACCAGCTCGAGTGTATGTATACCAATACAGACAGCCTGGGGAACAAACAGGAGAAACTGGAGCTCTGTGCCCAGTCAGAAAGTTATATCATAGGAATAACTGAAACATGGTGGGATAACTCACATGATGGGAGGATCGCGATGGATGGCCATAGGTTGTTTTGTAAAGACAGGCAGGGAAGAAGAAGAGGAGTTGGACTCTATGTTGAGGAGAACCTTGAATGTATTGAGTCAACTATGGCTATTGTGGAAGCCCTATCGAATGCCTCTGGGTCAAGATCAGAGGGGGCGATCTTACAGTAGGCATCTGCTACTGACGTCCAAACCAAGCCAGGAAGGCCAACAAAGCAATATTTGGGTCACTTAAGCAAGCTTTGGGTCAACAGAACCTGGTTCTTATGGGTGACTTCAACTACCCAGACGTTTGTTGAAGAACAATACAGCAGCTCACATGTCATCCATCAAGTTCCTGGAATGCATAGAGGACTACTTCCTCACACAAATGTTAGATGTGCCAATCAGGAATGAGGCACTGATGGACTTATTACTCACAAACCAAGAAAACCTGCTTTGTAATATCCCAGTTAGTGATAGCCTTGGCTCCAGTGATCACAATATTGTGGAGTTTGGAATCCTGCTGAGCACACTGAAGGTTAGTACTAAGACAAAGGTTTTAGATTGTAGAAGAGCAAACTGCAGCTTGCTCAGCACTCTGTTGGGAGGGATTCCATGGGAAGCTTCTGTGGAGGATAAAGGAGCTAGCAAGTGCTGGGATTTTTTTAAGAACACTCTCCTGGAAGCACAAAAACAGTTCATCCCCTTTAAAGGTAAGGGAAGGAGGCAGAGCAAGAGACGCCCTTGGCTTATCTGTGAGCTTCCGTGGCTGCTCAAAATTGAAAGAGAGGCGTACCAGAGATGGAAAAACAAACAAATACCTGTTGAGAACTATAAGGGCATTGCCAGGGTGTTCAGAGATGCAGTTCGAAAAGCAAAAGCTCAGCTCAAATTGAAATTGGTGAGAGATGTCAAAAACTACAAGTAATGGTTCTTCAGGTACATAAACAAGCAGAAATAGGAGGAAATATTGGCCTGCTGTTAAACAGGAGAGGTGAATTAGTCACCAACAATGCTGAAAAGGTAGAGGTTCTCAACGCTTTCTTCACCTCTGTCTTTACCGGCACTGTTGGGCCCCAGGCCTCGGGAAAAACAATCCAGGTTGATGCAAACACAGACCCACCATCAGTGAAGGAAGACTTGATATGTGAACTGTTACAGGAGCCTGACCCCTACAAATCGATGGGCCCTGACATTATCCACCCGAGGGCGTTAAGAGAGCTGGTTGATGTTGTGAGGCCGCTCTCCATAATCTTTAAGTCAAAGTTGTGGAGTTTGGGGGACATCCCAGAAGACTGGAAGAAGTCACCCCCATCTACAAGAAGGGCTTAAAGGAGAATCCAGGAAATTAGAGGCCCATCAGTCTTACTAAAGTCCCTGGGAAAGTTATGGAATGAATCCTCCTGGGGGCTATCACAAGTCAAATGAAGCACATGACTGGTAACAGCCTGCATGTATTCACCAAGGGCAAACCTGATTGCTTTCTACAACAAAGTAACCTGCTTGGTTGATGTGGGGCAAGCAGTGGACATTGTTTACCTGGATTCCTCCAAGGCTTTTGATACAGTTTCCCACAGCCTTCTCCTAGAGAAGCTGATGCATTATGGTCTAGACAAGTGGTCTGTGCAGTGGGTGGGCAACTGGCTGACAGGCCACACCCAGTGGGTGGTGGTAAATAGCTCCTTTTCAAACTGGCAACCTGTCACAGGTGGGGTCCCCCAGGGATTGATATTGAACCCAACACTGCTTACTATTTTCCTAAGTGATCTGAATGATGGGATCAAGTGTACCCTGATGAAGTTTGCAAACTGAGTGGTGTGGTGACTGAGGCAAAGACCAGTTAAGTGTGGTAGAACTAATAGGCCGTAAGCCATGGGAGGAATGATCAGCTGCAGCTGCTGCTTTGGCAGATGAGGGAGCTGTGGGAAGCAACACCCTAGATAAGGTGGGAACACTATCTTCTAGAGTACGCGATAGTGTGAACAAGTAAGGTGGAAAATCACTGGCCTTGGAAGAAAAGTATATAAGGAGCATGCTTGCTTAATAAAGGGGATTTCGATTTTGATTTCGACCCTGCATATCGGAGTCCGTGTCTTTCAATCCGCCACAGAGTGGGGAAGTGGACACTTTGGAAGGGAGGTCTACCCTGCAGGAGGACCTGGATTGGCTGGAAGAATGGACTAACAAGAACCTCATGAAGATCAACAAGGACAAGTATAAGGTCTTGCATCTGGGAAAACGTAATCCAGGAGTGCATCACAGGCTAGGATCTACCCAGCTGAGAAGTAGCTCTGTGGAAAGAGACCTGGAGGTCCTGGTGAACAACAAGCTCAATATGAGTGAACAGTGGGCTGCTGTGGCAAAGAAAGACAACAGGTTGCTGGATTGCATCAACAAGGGCATCACCAGCAGAGATAAAGAAGTCATTATCCCACTCTACTCAGCGCTTGTCAGGCCACACCTGGAATACTGTGTTGAGTTTTGGTCCCCACTATGCAAAAAAGATGAGGACAGGCTGGAGAAGGTCCAGAGAAGGGCCACCACGATGATCAAAGAACCTTAATCACCATGTTCCAGTATTTGAAGGGTGGCTACAAAGAAGATAGAGACTCCCTTGGCTACAAGTTACTCCTGGGGACATTCCATCTGGACACAAGAGGAAAATTTTTCATGATGAGAACAATCAGCCGTTGGAATAATCTCACCAGCGAGATGGTGGATTCCCCAACATTGGACACTTTTAAGATTCAGCTGAACAGGGTGCTGGGCCATCTTGTCTAGACAGTGCTTTTGCCAAGAAAAGTTGGACCAGATGATCCTTGAGGTCCCTTCCAACCAGGTATTCTATGATTCTAGGAAAATGCTTGTCTGTGTTTACTGTAAAGGCTGCACATGGCTTTTCCCAATGATTGAAGGCTAGCTTTACTATTTTGGTTTTGGGTTTTTTTGTTTTGTTATGTGTACATATTTATGCACAGTTATGTTCTCCTTTTTAAAAAAATAACATCTCAGTTTAAACCTCGATACCAAATGCTATACAACGTCATAAATCAGTAATACAAAAAGTTGGGGATTTTGACAGGATGTGGTATTTCTTTCTGAGAAGTTGTTATTCTGAAGAGGAAACTGGTAGTGTTAGACAGCCATCTTACTTTCATTTCTCAGATTGAGTGTATGGTAAAAAGAATTAATGGCATCCCTGCATATATAAAAAAGAATATTGAGTAGGTATAGGAAAATTACTCCTCTACTGCATTCATCAGTGAAAGTGGATTTATGTAACTTTAACCTTCTAAATTGATCTGATTTTCCTACTGCAGACTTTTTGTCTGTTGTCTTTGAAGAAGAAACCTAGGCAGCTAGCATAAACTACATGCCTAAAGTTTAGGTAGCTCAGGTTAAATGACATGAACCCTATTCATGAGTCAGCAATGCGCCCTTACAGCAAAGGCATCTAATGGTATCCTGGGCTGCATTAGACAAAGTATTACTAGCACGTCGAGGAGGTGATCCTTCCCCTCAGCACTGGTGAGGCCACACCTGGAGTGCTGTGTCCACTTCTGGGCTTCCCAGTATGAGAGACATAGACATACTGGAAAGAGTCCAGCAGGGCCATGAAGATGAGTAAGGGACAGGAGCATCTTTTAAAGAGGGGCAAGCTGAGAGAGCTGAGACTGTTCAGCCTGGAGAAGAGAATGCTGAGGGTGGGAATCTTATCAGTGCATATAAATACCTGAAGGGAGGTTATGGAGTCTCCCTCTTCAGAGATATTAAAAAGCCATCTAGACGTGGTCCTGGGAAAGGACCTCTAGGTGTCCCTGCTTGAGCAAGGGGGTTGGACCAGAGGCTCTCCAGAGGTCCTTTTCAACCTCAACCATTCTGTGATTCCTTTCGACAGTCTTGGAATAATGTCTTCAGTTCCAGTATCCTTAGTTCAGGGCAGATGCTGATCATGCTCTTTCAAGACTTGAGGAACATAATAGGTAAAAGTTTCATAACCTTTTTCTTGCTCAGTTTCTAGTGCTTCATATTCACGTTCCCTATGATTATCACTATTGATAGCACTATCATTTTCATATGGTTGGGGAAAGGATATTTAATAGGACTGTTACTGTGACCTGGAGCAACAGTTCATCTGATATGCAAAGCCTTTGCTAATTTAAGGGCTATTTTTTGTTCTTGTGTGACTATTGCTATTAATATAAGCTAGTGACCTTCAGAGGTTCAATTTTGAACCTCAATTTCAAAACTGCTCTTCCTCCTGTTCCTCCTGACTAGCTCCATAGTGCAGAGCACTAAAAACTAATAAAAAGAACTAGGGATTGTCACACACATTACTCTTTGTGATAAGGCATTTTTTCTTCCTGTGGATTAGTATAGCTCCTGGAATAGCAGAGCCCTGCTGTGCTTGGTGTCATTATCAGTGGTATAACAATAACAACAACAGTGATAATTATAATGTACTGGACAACTTCATAGATGGAGAATGAAAAAGGCAAATATTGCTCCCTTATTCAATGACACATACATATCCATTAATTACCATTATGAGCAAAGCTGATTTTTGAGATTTGACTTACTAAAAAATGGTTTGCCCAAGAGCCAGTGCCTTTTCTTACTAGGTTTTCATGATAATGCAGAATGAGATATTTATGTTGCCACCTCCTAGCTGGTCAGAGCACTGCTCCAGTGAAGAAACAACTTCTAGTGATTTCCATAGTAATCCTTCTTGTGTCCTGATGGAAGCAGGGAACCCACAAGTATTTTTGTCCTAATATGTACTTGGACCTAAAAACCTTTCAAAAGACTTTCTTTTTTTTCTTTTTCTCTGTGTTGTCTCTGAAATAAATCCAGTCCCACAGGAACTTCACTCATGCATGTTTTCACACCAGAAGGCAGGAAAAATTTGGTTGAAATAATGAAGACTAGGCAAATGAATAGCTATTTTCCTATATCTGAGTCTTGACAGGATGTAACTATTGGTTTGAAAATATGGGTAAATATGTACATATTTTATTTGTCCTTTTGGAGTTATCAGACATAGATTTGGTTAGAACAAACCAAAGGCTTGGTTCAGAGGTGGGCACTGTAATGACATGGGAGACAAAGCAAATGTAGTGCCTCCCATATGACAGGTATTTGTTGTTTCTGTTTTGAACCTTTAACTTTTAAATTCAGCTGAAATGTGCAATAAACTTGATCACACGCAAGCTTCTTGTAATTTGGTTATAAATAGGCTGCCTACGTAATAATAATAGACTCAGTCCGTTATTGCTACATGTGCTTCCATACTTAGTTCATGTTTCGGTTACTGGCATTTCTCAGGATTGCGCAATCATTGCTTTACTTTGGGTTTATGAAGATACTCCAGCTGTGATGAGACTAGTGCAAGTTATCAACACTCAGGCAATACACTGATAACTAAACCAGTGTTACATTTTGAACCAATAATGTTAACAGCACTTTCTTAGTACTGTGATAGTGTTCGTATTGTTCATATTGTGTTTGGGTCACTGGTGTTCAAATTGTTTTAACTTGCATTGAAATTAATTGCCACAACTGTGCAGGATTCATTTCAATATTCCTTCTAATACCTAATCAATACCTCGAAATACGGCTTAGCATTTATTGCTTTCAGATTGTAATTGTGAAAATGTAATGGAAGTTCCACAGTGCATTTCTAGTTCTGCTGATGAACCCGCATTCTTCTCTGCCAAGGATGGATGTTAATGGTACCAGCACTGACAAGAGTGCTCTTTAGATATGTGTAAAATATGGGGATTCTCAAGTCAGCTTCAGACTAGCCGTCTTATGCATCAGCCTAGTAATGGCATCAGGGAAGTGGGTTAATTTAGTTAAAGAAATCATTAAATAACTCCGAAAAACCTCAGACTTCAGAAAGTGAGTGACTGAGATTTACAGCTATGAAATGGAGAGAAGAAATTGAGCTTTTCAGAGCAGGTTACAAAGCTATTCAGTGGCAGTATAAATTGTTTCTTCTCAGCATGGTGTTTTTTTGCTGTCTTTTTGGAAAGAGTTGAGTCCCACAACCAGGGAAAATTTTAACCATATATGAACTCACCTGGCTCATCCAACACTGTGTTTCCATTACAAAGTCAGAAGAGGAGAAAGATGAGTTTGGGTGGTTGGGGTAAAATCAGATAAGGGAGAATTAAAAAGGTATCTAGCAGAGACTACTGAACTTGAGCCCTTCAGAGGTTACTTCTGGATAGTCTACTGTTTGTTTTGCTTTTAAGTAGATGCCAGTTTTAACAAAGAAAGTTCAATATTGCTTTTAATGTCCTGATGGACTCAGAAATATTTTTTGGACTATTTGTATTCTGACAAGACTTTTTATGCTTGCATATCTAAGTGCTCCTGCTTGGTAAAAGAATGCAGCTGTGGAATCAAATATGACACTCAGATTTTAAGTTTATAGAGAGTTTGTGCTTAATTTTCACAAATGGTGCCTCCAACAAATAGGTGGGGCTTTAAACGCTAGTTCAGATTTGTTGATATGACGAGCAAACCAAACTGAGTTGTTACTTTAAAGACAGAGTCTTTTAAATTATATTGTTAAAATCATAAAATTTTTATGGGCTATTTCACAGCAAGATATCTCCAATTTATTGTTTTGCTATCACTAAGAAGCTAGATAAGAGAGATTTTACTCTTGTCCTGGTGCAAAACCTGATTTCATCAAGAGTTCACTACTTCAGGGAAGTAGTTTTGAGCTTTAGTCCGGGTGACTGACTAATCGCATGACTCATTTGCTTTTTTCGCTTTGAAAGTCATTAATGATTGCACCACATTGTAGCATGCGTATTTCAGTAAGAAACCTCACAGTACCCTACATAAATGACTTCCAAAGACTCAGCCTATTAGTACACCCTACTGGGATGATATAAGGTAAGAGTTACATAGCTGACTGGGTGACTCTATAGATGACAAAGACATATATTATGTTAAAATTGGAAGGTCCTTATTTTTGTATGATATGCTATTTAACTGCTAACTTAGGAACAATGCTTAAAAGTACCTTTGTGATAAGAGTATCTATACTGGGCTTTGCAGCTTTAGGTTAGCAATGAAATTAAAATAGGAAATAGAAAAAAACATAGAAATCATAGAAAATTTTGAAGGAACTACAAGAAAACAATTGTTATAGCATTTTACAATTTGTATTATTGGTCAAATAGACTTGACTCCTAGAAAGCCGGTTTCTGGTCTCCTTATTTTTGTGAGGTGGCCTTTTAAGTTTCTCTGTCTTAGCTAATGGAACTGAGAAGTAAATTTTTCAAAGTGTGAATCCGAGTAATTGTTGTTAATTTCGTGTTTCAAAGCAAACCTCCAAGAAACGGTAACTATGAATGATGTGTGGGGCTGCAAAACAGCCTCTTCTCTGCTTAACTGCCATGAGTCAATACCTGAGAAGGGACCTACTGTGGTATCATTGAGACGAGAATCTATGACCACTGCCAAGAATCCCCCCAAATCCCTTTCAACATGAATCTTCTCCTCTTTGTGGGTTGAAGCAAGTCCAGGAGGACTGAAGGGTTCTGAGGTGGGCATCCTAGTGAGCTGTAATGAATTGAATTGAACTGATTTTTATCTCACAAGTTCCCTTCCCAGAATTAAGGTGGGAAATCAGCTTTAAAGTCTATACTGAGGTCTTTAATTTCATCCCAAACAATTTTTTCCTTTTGTTGAAAAAATTTGCATTTTATTTTCAGTTGCTTCACAAGAAAAAGCTTTCCCTGTGAAGCTGCAAATGAGGTGAAAGGCCAGTTATTCGTATGGCTGTAGTGGGGCTGCCTGGAGACTGTGCACTGTCAGGAAGACAGAGATCTTGTAGCTGTTGGTGGCTTTCAGCATGGTTTGGGGGGTTTAACCGCTGACCACAGCGGCAGCTAATTTAGACAACAGCTAAGCAGTCTTGGGATCCAGCAAAGCAGAGCTCTGAATAAGGTTTTTCTTTCCAGGCACCTTTCCAGTGTGGGGAAGACGCATCTTTTGTTCCTTCAGCTACTTGGCTGTCTGTTGCTTGTTTACGTGGTCTGACTTTAACTGGTAATTTGCAGAGTCTGTTTAGGAGATCTGCTTTATGGATAGAGATGATAGTGCTGAAAGTGTTCCCTGGTCAATGCACAATTCACTTCTGTACGCAAGAAGCGAAGCAGGACTGATCTCGGGAGAGGCTCAGAAGCAGATCAGCTGGTGGCAGGAGTAGCAGAAGCTGAGAGTAAAAAGGAAGTGTTTGTGAATGAGGGAGTCCGGGGAATTAGTCAGGGGTTTTCCTCTAAAAGTAGAGACGACAAGAAAAACACGGCGCAGCTCTGGCACCCATGAGGAGTGTCATTTCTCATCACAACTAAAAACAGATTGGTTTTAGTTGTGATGTAAATTCAAGATTAATCAAGCTTTGAACAAGTAGGTGTGTTTATGGGAGGTTCACCTTTTAACCTAATATTTATTTAGTGGTAAATGCGTAAGCGTTTGACCTGTCTGACACTTGTACCTGTATTGTACAGCGCAGGAGATGGAGATCGAGACTGCAGATGAAATTGCTATTGTGGGAATAGGATGCAACTTTCCTGGAGGTAAGTTTTGGGTAAAAGCAAAGCAGGCTGCTGAGTGAACACTGAAAAGCACGGTCATTTATTATTGCTGAAATGGGGCAAAACAACATGTTCCTCCCTTACTTTTGGAGAATTCCTTGCTTGGCTACTTGCAGGTTCTTTCTAAAAGGTCACGCTGTGGTGGAAACTAATTGGTTCAAATTTGTCCGCTGACAGACAGACCTGCAGTGCTGACTGTGAGCAGGGCACTGAGCTGCACCCATGAAACTCCTGCAGATGAACTGGATGGGTCTGGCGGGATTTGAGCTTTCTGCGTGTGCGCTGGCTGGATGATTGGGCATTGTGGCAGGACTATGCATCCATAGGGACAGGACAGATCGAGGGCCTGTCAATATCGCCAGCTCTGCCCGTAATATAAATAGGTTGGGTCTTACAAAGAGAAAGCTTCCTCCTTTAGTACAGTATTGACTTTGAAAGGCCCCAGAAGAGAGCAGAGCTAGATAAATACAGCTCTGTCTCTAGTCAGATTCTGCCTCCTACAGATACAAACCTAAATACTGCCTCTTGTACAAGACGGGAAGCTGACTTCAGTAAAGAACTGATATTACCTACTGTAATAAAAGACAGCAGCCTGTATTACAGTAGTCTCATATTTACAATCTTAGTTACAGTTAGGCCCTATGAAAGTGACAATTGACTTTATAGTCTGAGATTAGATGGTTGACTGAGATTAGATAGGTGGAGATGATTAGATTGCCGTGAGAGATTTCTAGGTTCTGGCTGCTGCTGTCAAACTGTCCATGCTCTTTGCATTAGATAGATACAGATTTTAAAAATTCAGAAACAATCCAGGGAGTTGAATACAGTTCTGTCCTTGCAAGTCGGTGTTCAGCCCTAAAGGTGACCATGCTAGTCTCCCCTTTCCTTGATTTCTGTCTTGCTCTCCCCACATTTCAGTTCCTGACTTCATTTTGTACAAGATTCAATGGGTATATGTGGTACAGCGATAACTATGTGGCCCATAGCTAACTGTGAGCAAACAGGGATGGTTCGGAATGTAGTAAAGTGCTAGCAAATACCTAGCAGCAGTCTCTTGCCCGAGCATTAACTACTAATTTGGTGCAAGCCATTTGTTGGTCCAGACATGCCAGTAAACGGACCGTCTTCAGAAACATTGTCCTTAATTACCTCGCCATGCAGTAAGTGAACACCTATCCTGCCCTGTGCACGCTCAGAACTGCATTTCTGAACTTGGCTGAAAAGAACCGTTGAGTGATGGGAGCTGTTAAAGGACCCCGGGTGCAGCTAGTGCCTGAGGCTGGGTCTGTGATGACGGACTAACCATGGGAGGGCTTTGGCAGGAATGCTGTCCTGCGGTCACTGTTACTGACTGTTAGCACAGTCCCCAGCCCAGCGCTGACCCACATCAGTTAGAGCTCTCCGGGTCAGTGCTCGGGGACGCCACAGGTTAGCACCTGCAAGGGAGTGAGGGTGCGGCCAGTACATATGTTGGGGGAGGTGGAAACTGGGCGAAGAGTGGGCCACTGTGTGGATGCCATATTAGTTGGTTTCAGGGCTAAGAAGAGGGGCTGGACATCTCCTCAGTGCCTGGAGCTGAAGCTCTGGATCTCAACTAGTGAGGACAGGGTCCCTCAGAATCCAGTAGCGAGGTGTTGGATGCTGTCGGCGTTGAATATACGCAAACTTTTATGTTTGATTTAGATGCCCTTGTAGTGTGAGGGGCAAAGGATAATGCCTCTGGTGTTTTCCTGGTGTTTGTAAGCTCAGTCTGTCTTCAAAGAGCTGATGTCCAGAGGTGACCTTCTGCTGCCAGTGGAGCTGCCTGAGGAGTGGTGCTGTAGAGCTGCAGAAAGACCTCATTGTACCCATGTGGTCATTAAGGACACGATGCATGTATATAGTAGATGCAGTTAAATGGTAGGGAAATGGAGACAGCAGAAGGTTGAGGATTCTGTGGGGTTCCTTTGCTGTTAGGCAAGCAGTGAGGGGATCATCATGCCTTTCCATTTTCCTCTCACCAAAGAATGATTGTTTCTTTCTCTGGTGATTCAGCTTGAGCAATCTAGATTTATACATAGGAGTTCCTTGTAACTGAGTGTGCAATTCTGATTCCGCATGGGGAAGGGGAGCACATAATTTAACCTACTTTAAAACCTTTGTACAACAGGTGATGGAATTGACAGTTTCTGGAAAGTCCTGGAGGAAGGCAAAAACTGCACAGTAGAAATCCCTCCCGAGAGATTTAATGCTGAAGAGTGGTATGATCCAGATGATAACAAGCCAGGAAAAATATGTACAACGCGAGCTGCTCTCCTCAATGAGTGAGTCCATTACTATGTGCTGCCACTGATCTTTTTTGCATTAGACTAACGTGTCGAGTCTTTCAGAGGGTGCAGGACACAGGGAGAGCTTATAAATGGGACCTAGGAACCAGCTTTCTTTTACCTCACATGATGAACGTGTGGTTGTCAAACTGCAGGAATTCCTGCTGCGTGACACTGATGAGCAAATTGAGTCGCAGGCCGTGTTAAGCACATATGTACATAGCTGGGAACACATACGGCCTTTGATTACATAACTGAACATGCATGTACGTACCCACCACGTGTAGAGCTGTCACCTGTCGTGTGACAGGTGTGTCTGCATTTTGGGTATACAGATGTAGACATGCATTCTGCATGAGGGGGTGTATACTGGATCTGAGGTGGGCTTCAGCCTGCCAAATAATTCGTACTGCCTATAATACTAGGACTGTGGAGGAAGGTGGCAGTGTATGGACTCTGAGTCGTAAGAACTGCCTGGTAAGTCTCCTCCAGTTTCAGCCTGAAGGTTACCCAGCTTTGCTGGACCTCAGGACCTAATCCTGTGCTTGTGGCGATAGTCAAGAAGGGGATCTTGTGCTTAATTTGAGTGTTATGCTTGCTTGTAAACCTGAACTATTCATAATTTCATAAGAATCTTGCTTTTCTCTGGGCTCATGCTCTCATGTCTTCAAAAAAAGAATTTTTTTCTTTATTCTGAGTCCCTCCTCCATAATACTGAGGGATTATGTGTGTACAAGTTTCTGGTAAAGGTACTAGCGTAAAGAGAACTTCTGGAGGAGCAAACTACAGTATGCATCCCTTCACTTGTGTCCTCATGTCTCATGTCAAATTATCCCAGAGATGTGGGTACAGCTGTACAGGGGCTATGACTAATGCAAAGGGTAGCAAATTACAGTAAGATCAACATAAGCGCCTTTCATTTTAAATCCACATTCACCTTAAATCCTCGGGCTGGAGAGCTTTACTCAGACGAGAAGTTCACATGCACAGAAGCCATCTTATTGGCTCCTGAGAATAATACTTAGCAGTTTTGAATTGTAGGGCCCAGAATTACTTCCGTGATTAGTCCCATGTTAGATATTGAATTCTCCACTGAAATCAAGACATTGTAAAGCCATTGGCCCACATTGCCTTAAAATAATTTCGAAGACAATATGTGTTGAAAACTTGTTGGCTAAGACCACATTACAGCAGAGGGAGCCTCATTCTGCAAATTTTCATAATCTGAGGAGTCCTGTTGGTACTTGTGGGATAACCATGTGAATGAAAATTTCTAGGAGTGGGCTCATAACTCTGAAATGCAGAATCATTGATAAAGATATATGTTTCGTGGTGGGACATAAAACATCCTTGGCCTAGGAACATTTTCTTCTGAATTTCATAAATGGGAACTGTGGCCTAAACAGCAGTTACCGCTTTGCTTTTCATGCAATTGCAAAAAAAGTGTGCTTTGAGTCTTGAAGTAAATGCATATTGTATATATATTGTACCATTTTCTGGTCTGTGTATTTTAGATTTAATTCGTTTGACAACCACCTGTTTGGGATTAATAATATGGAAGCTGAACGCATGGATCCGCAACACAAGTTACTGTTAGAATGCACATACAAAGCCCTGGAGGATGCAGGAGTCCCCGTAGAAGCTGTCAGTGGGACCAAAACAGGTGTTTTTATTGGTAAGATGAAAATTTCACAGTGAAGAAAGTACGTTTGAACCTCAACAAAAATTGGAGCACTCCTTCATAAACTTTACATAGGTGTCTGGCACTGGAGATGTAAGGCTACTGGGCTAGAACACTACTGGTAAGGATTACTAGGCTACTGTAGAAGTTCGGGATCTAATTCACGTATCTATTTTAGGTGCTTCTCTTAGTGTTTTCAGGCACTGAAGCTGAAGCAGGAAACAGCTGAACTGTCTACCCAACCCAACCCTTCCCAGGAATGACAGTCTCAAGCCAAGCCTACACTTTTTTCCAGTGCACTGTTTTCCAGTATAGCATTGGTTAAGGTGTTGTGGGGGTTAAGATCCTTTTAAACCATCAGAAAGCTTCACACAGTTATTAGTATGCTACCAAGGTGCACTTGTCCAACTACTTACCTCAGCAGCTGGAAAAGTTATGGAGAAGATTATACTGTGTGCTGTTGAGAGAGACTTAAAGGACAATGCAATCGTCAGGCACAGTCAACATGGGTTCACGACAGGAAAGTTCTGTTTAATCTGATATCCTTCTACAATAAGGTCACTCGCCTAGTGGATGAAGAGAATGTGGTGGATGTAGTTTTTCTGGATTTTAGTAAGGTTTTTGATACTTTTCCTCATAGCATCCTTCTGGACGAGTCCAACTGTGAGGTGACCAGGTACATGGTGTGCTGGTGAAGAACTAGCTGAACGGCAGGGCTCAAAGGGTTGTAGTGAATGGGGCTACATCTGGCTGGTGACCAGTCACCATCAGTGTGCCTCAGAGTTCAATTCTAGGGCCAGTCCTGTTCAATATTTTTATCAATGAGCTGGATGCAGGAGTTGAATGCACCATTAGTATGTTTGCTGGTGATACTAAATTGGGAGGTGCTGTTGACCCTCTCAAGGGACAAGAGGCCTTGCAGAGGGATCTAGATAGATTGGAGCATTGTGCAGTCCTCAGTGGCATGATATTTAGGGACGAAGTAACACTGGACACAAGTCTAAATGGGAAGAGGAACGGCTGGAGAGCAGCCCTGCAGAAAAGGATCGGGTGCATTAAACGCAGTATAACCAGCCGGTCAAAAGAGGCGATTATCCTGCTGTATTTAGCATTGGTGCAGCCTCACCTTGAGTATTCTGTGCAGTTCTGGGCCCCACAATTGAAAGAGGAGGTGTCCAGAGGAGGGCAGCAAAGCTGCTGAAAGGGCTGGATGGCATGTCCTATGAGGAGCAGCTGAGGACTCTGGGTTTGTCTAGTTTGGAGAACAGGAGACTGAGGGGCGAACTCTGTGCTCTACAGCTTCCTGAGGAGGGGAAGTGGAGAGGCAGGTGCTGATCTCTTCTCCCTGGGATCCTGTGACAGGACGCATGGGAATGGTTCAAAGCTGCGTCAGGGGAGGTTCAAACTTGATGTTAGGAAGCATTTATTTACAGATTGAGTGATCAAAGTCTGGAGAAGTCTTCCTAGAGGGGTGGTCAGTGCCCCAAGCCTGTCAGTGTGTGAGGCATTTGGACAATGCCCTTAATAACAGGCTTTAACTTTTGGTGAGCCGTGAATTAGTCAGGCAGTTGGACTAGATGATCATTGCAGATCCCTCCCAACCAAACTCAGCTCTCTTCTCTTCTCTTCTCTTCTCTTCTCTTCTCTTCTCTTCTCTTCTCTTCTCTTCTCTTCTCTTCTCTTCTCTTCTCTTCTCTTCTCTTCTCTTCTCTTCTCTTCTCTTCTCTTCTCTTTTCTCTCACCTCGAGCTAGAATAACAGCACATTTTTTGCTGCTGTAATCTGTGTCTCTTTTAAGAGAAGTTTTCAGGGATAGTTAGGCTGATGTAACTATAGGGAGAAATTCTTTAGATTACCTTTCAGTCTGAGACATGCTCTTCTTTCATGGAGGAGACTACTCCTTGCTCTCTGAATTATCTGCATTTTCCACACATGCCCGTGGACTTGGGAATCCACTGTATTTCCAGCATATGTGTTCTCAGAAAGAGGACACAACTCCTCTCACCAGCCCTGTTCTTCTTTTCTATTTCTGTCTTACTTACTGGATCACAGTGAGCAGACCAAAGATAAACAAAAAGCGTTGGATATAGCGTATGCCGTGACCTTTAACTTGGAACATCTGAGGAACTGAAGCTAATGTCCTGTACATTTATATCCCAGCTATCCTCATTGTAACTTCTTAATACATATTCCTATAGTGAAAGAAAACCAACCACTCTCAGACTGAGAAACAGGGGTCTAAGCAGGCTACACAGAGATGAAGTGCATCCTACAATGAGCCAAGGGATCAGGAAACACCTGTCACTTACTGGGCAGGCAGAAATTGCAAGTGTTAGATATGTTTGTGTAAGGTGGGTCCAGGGGAGTTGCTGGGATTTTTTCCTTTGACTTGCGTTGAAGCAAAGTTTCACCGTAGGAGCACTGATGTTGTGTAGTTTCCATGACTGTAGTTTAGAGCTGTACATCCTTTTTTGTTTGCTTGGGTTAACGTGACGCATATTTGATATTTTTACAGGTCTTATGAATCGAGACTATGAAATTGTGACAAGCAGAGCAGTGAGTGAAATAAATCATTATGATGGTACTGGAGCAGCAATGAGCATTGCTGCTAACAGGGTCTCATTCACATTTAATCTGACTGGACCATCACTGACGATTGACACTGCCTGTTCGTCTTTTCTTTTTGCCCTGCACTACGCCTTGCGAGCAATTAAATCAGGTAATGGGACTGAAGAGAAGCTGGACAACGAAATTCGGATTGCTACTGTTTCTGTCTATCATCTTGGTCATCTCAACATGAGTATGTTTCTATTTTACTCCAGGAGATTGTGAGGCAGCAATCTGTGGTGGAGTGAACTGCATAATAGATCCCCGCACCTTTGTATCTCTCAGTAAAGCAAAAATGATCTCTCCGGAGGGAATAAGCAAACCCTTCTCCAAAAAGGCAGATGGCTACGGAAGGGGAGAAGGCTGTGGTGTTGTTTTCCTCAAACCACTGAAAAAGGTAAGACGTCTTGCGAAGCAGCCTAAAGTAAGCCTGGTTGCTTAGCTGAATTTTGTGTCTCCAATTCTCAAAATTAGTCCAGAAAAGATTTTCCAATTCAAGCTTAAGATTAACGAAGCGACTAATTAAGCAATAAGCATTTATGGACTTCCCATACCATGAGGAAGGGATCACGCATTTTTAAAAGTTAGTATTATACTCTGCCTGTTCTCGGTTTTGTTGTTTTGTTTTGTATTCTCCTATACAGAGAAAGCATGAGATTATTGAAGATAATTTTACCTTTTTATGAAACAGGCAAAGGAAGACTACAGCAAAATCTGGGGTGTTATAAACGTCAGTGCAGTAAATCAGAATGGCAGGTCCATGACTCCAATCACAAGACCGTCTCCAATAGAGCAAGAGAAGTTGCTGCGCAGCATTTATGGAACTCATGTTGATCCCTCAGTCGTGCAGTACATTGAAGCCCACGGTACAGGAACTGCTGCTGGAGACCCTACTGAAGCTGAAAGCCTAGGTAGCGTCATTTGTAGAAACAGGTCTTCACAAGTCTCCATCCTGAAAATTGGTTCAGTGAAAGGAAATATTGGCCACACTGAATCAGCTGCTGGAGCAGCAGGGTTAATCAAAGTGCTTCTGATGATGCATCATGGAAAGATTGTTCCATCCTTGCATTACTCGAAGGAGATGAGCAGCATCGACACAGAGAAATTAAACCTTGCAATTCCCACAACTGTAGAGCCCTGGGAAGAATCCAGTGTGTATGGAAGAGTAGCTGGCATCAACTGCTTTGGCTTTGGAGGAACCAATGCTCACGTTGTAGTCAGGCAGGTCAAGCAGCGAGAGCCTCTTCCTGCCTTTAAGAGGCCCCTTGAACTAGTTCTGCTCTCAGCAGCATCAGGTAAGTCCCTTCAGATGACAATGGCCGATACAGCTGACCAGCTGAGCACAAGAAACTCTGTCACTCTCCCAAGCTTGGCCTATACGTCTGCCTGCAGAAGAAGCCATGCCAACTATAGGTACCGGAAAGCCTTTGTCACAAATTCTCTCCAACACTTGCAGCAAGAGGTGATGTCGGCAGCGAGCACTGAAGTTGCCACGTCAAAGATGGAACCGCAGCTGGTGTTTGTGTTCTGTGGCAACGGCATAACGCTGAAGGAGGTCAGTGAGGTACTGCTCAGCTCAGAGCCAGTGTTCAGAGACAAGTGTAAGGAAATAGAAGCGCTTTTTCAGAAACACGCTCCCATCAGCCTCCTGCCAGCAAGAGGCCACAGCCCAAAGGATTTGGTGAATCCAGAGCTTTCCCAGCCCTTGCTTTTTACCCTGCAGGTTGCCTTAGCTTGCCTTCTGAAATACTGGGGCATCAAACCAGTCACTGCTGTTGGCCACTCGGTAGGGGAAGTTGCTGCTGCGCATTTTGCTGGGTACCTTTCCCTGGCAGATGCAGTCAAAGTGATTTATCACCGGAGCCGGCTGCAGGCAAAGACTGCCAGTGGCAGAATGCTGGTGGTTGGAAACATCCCTGTTCAAGAGATCGCTGAACGTCTGCATAGCTACTCGGGAAAGGTGTGCATTGCGGCTTTCAACAGCCCAGTCTCCTGCACCTTGTCTGGGAATTCAGACTCTGTGGATGCCGTCCAGAGAGATTTAGCTCAAGCTTTCAGCCAGAGAGACATCTTTCTTCATGTTTTAAATGTCCCAGCTGCGTACCACAGCCCCAGCATGGATATGATACTTGGGGAGTTGGAAGAGAAAATACAGCCTCTAGAAAAACAGAAGGGGGAAACTGAAGTGATTTCAACGCTGACTGGGGTGGCTGCTTCTGAAAACGACTTTGCTCAGGGCAAATTCTGGGCCCGGCATACTCGTGAGCCTGTTGCTTTCACTCAAGCCATCAAAACTGCAGCTGGAGACAGGGAAAACTTGGTGTTTGTGGAAATAAGTCCTCACCGAGCATTGCAGAGAAGCATAAAGGAAACACTAGGAAAAGGCACAAAGGTGTTCTCTGCCTTGCAAACGGATGCAGAGTATCAGACACTCTTCACCCTGGTAGGAAATCTGTTTGAGCTGGGATATAATCCCAACTGGCAGCACTTTTATAATGGATATCAAAGCGTTCCAGTGGCCATTCCGCGGTATCAATTTGATCGCAAAAAACTCATGGCCTGTCTGGATATCCATCAACAAGCAAACCGAAGAGGCGTCAGTTCCAGTCATCCATTGATTTATGGCATAAACACTGACAACACGGAGTTTGGCTGCCTGCTGTCTCAGGACACGACATCGTATTTACATGAGCACAAGAACAATGGTGTGGCTTTAGTCCCTGGTGCTTTTTACGTGGAGCTTGGCCTGGCCTCTGTCATGAGCAGCTCAAGACCCCGAGTGCCTCTGAGTACTTGCCAGATGAGTATCAGTTTTTCTGCGCCGTGTGTTCTCACACAGAATTCCCAACTCTTGAGTATCAAGCTGAGTCCGCAAAAAGCAGTGACAGCCTTTGAGATAGTCTCTTCCTCCAACGCAGTTTATGCTGCAGGCCATGTTACAAAGGGGCCTGAAGCTGTGGTGGAAGAAAGCACCATCTCCTTCCAAGACATCTATCAAAGATGCAGGTCAGTGGTTAGCAGAGAGGAGGTTTATGAAGCACTGTCTCAGG
Source organism: Pluvialis apricaria (assembly GCA_017639485.1). Classification (NCBI taxonomy): domain Eukaryota; kingdom Metazoa; phylum Chordata; class Aves; order Charadriiformes; family Charadriidae; genus Pluvialis; species Pluvialis apricaria. The sequence continues at coordinate 19,227,906 of CM030008.1, read as the reverse complement.
TCGGCTTTCAGTATGGTTCCATATTCAGGCAGCTCGGTGATGTGCATTATTGCCAGGACCTCAAGGAAGCTATAACAAGCATCAAGGTGAACAAGGAGACTGTCAGAGAGATGTACAGCTACTGTATCCATCCAGTGCTGCTCGACTGTTTTCTGCAGATGACTGCTGTCATGACCTCAAGGACGTTCCAATCTAGAGCAGGCTTTCCTTCAGGGATAGGCAGCCTGGTGGTGCTCCGACCGCTGGAGGAAGAGATGATGATATATATGAGAACAAGCAAATCCATTGGGAACTGCCTAGAGGTCTGTGGATGCTTTATGGACAAGCGTGGCTCCGTTTTGGCTGAACTCAAGCGCGTTGCCATCACTTTCCTGAAGCAAGCATCTTCCAGAGACAATGAGTTCATGTTTGAAAACAGGTGGAAAGAAATCTCTCTTTCACAGACGATTGGATATCTGGGGAGTATGCCCAGAGTCCTAGTGTTTGCTGACAAATTTGGGATAGCTGAGCAGCTCAAAAAATATTTGCATCCTGGTTCGAGATATGTTATGTATGAAGACTGGGAAGCCCTCTTGGAATATCACACACAGAATAAAATGAGAGCAGAGGTTGAGGATTATGATGAAATTCTGTTCCTGTGGGGAATTCAAAAGTTAAACGAAGAGTTCCCAAGCAAAGTGGTAGACCAATTGGCAAAGTGTTGTGAAGCCTATCGCCAAGTTATTGTGGCATTAAGAGAGAAAAAGTCCCGCTGTTCCATCAGAGTTATCACCTACAGAACAACAGAAAGAGATGTAGACCACGTAAACTGTGGGTTTGCATTGTATGGCATGACCAGAACTTGTGTCGTTGAAGTTCCAGAAATCATGTTTCAGATGATTGACCTCAGCTCTTCCAGTTCCCTGGACATCTCAGTGCTAGCAGATGTTCTTGTCAAATACAAAGGTGTGGACTATCCAGAAGTTTGCATCAGCCGAGGGAGAACTTATGTGGCTGAAATCAGACGCACACCTTTTGTAGATGCAGATTACAGCCAACCCGTAAGATGTCTCCAGAGGGCAGAAACATTCACTTTGTACACTTCTGATCCGTACACAGCAAAAGACTTGTCTGCTGAATTATCCACCAGCACTGCTACTCAGCTTGACAAACAGAGCGTTGAAATTCAAGTGGACAAAATTTGTCTCCACTCAGAAGATTATTTTCCCATTAGTGTTTCTAGTCGTAACTTTGGTAACACACTCTATTGGAATTCACAAGCAGTAGACAAACACAGACTTTTAGCTCTTGATTTCAGTGGCACAGTAATAGCAACAGGCAACGATGTGAAGAAAGTTAAAGTGGGAGATCGCGTGGTTTCATGTTATCCAGCTGCTGCGTCATCCAGAGTTCAGATTCCAGGAACAGTTTGTTTCAATGTAAAGAAATTCCCATGCTTTCAGAATGTCCCTTGTATGTCATACTTTATCATTGCATGGGAAATCTTCAATCAGAGGTTACCCAAGGGGAAACACGGCAGAACATTGGGTATTATTTCTACAGAGCCATCGTCAGTTTTGTGCTGTGTTCTTTCTGCGGCAGCAGAAGCCATGGGTTGGAGAACAGTGCTCGCGAGGCCCACTCCTGATAAGTTCCAGTATATAAACTTATGCAATGCCCTTGTTGTTCTTCCTCCAGTAAACAGGCTGTCTCCGGAGGATCTGGCCCACATGTACTTTCTTAAAGATGTGGTGATAGTGTGTGGCAATCAACGCTCTGAATGTATCCAGAATGTCAGCGGAATTGATCATGAAAGTATCAGCTTTCATAGCCTTACACTTACCAGCATTTTCCAGAAAGCATCTCTGAAGGAATTGCAAAAGACTGTGCATGCATGGATCAGTTCCATGGATATGAAACAGTTTAGACATCTATCAGGTTCTGTTTTTCAGCAGACTGAGAACTTTGAAAGGATAAACTCTGTGATGTCCTATTTTACATGCAAATCTGTCCCACTTGCTGTACTGAGAAGGCAGAAGGACGTCACCGTGCTTTCAGATATACCATTGTATGAATCCCAGAAGAAGTTGTTTAAGCAGAACGCAGTTTACGTTGTAGTTGGGGGGCTCACTGGGCTTGGCTTTGAAACAGTGAAATTCATAGCCGAGAACGGAGGAGGGTGTATTGCAATACTCTCCAGGAAAATTCCAAGCAATGAGAAGCAAGAAGAGATGAAGGCTTTGCAGCAGCAGTATAAATGGAGCAAAGTAGTGTTTGTGCAGTGCGATGTTACTTTGACCAGTGATGTTGAGAAGGCTTTCCAGTCCATTGCGAACATCTTTGCAGGGAGTCCAATCAAAGGTGTATTTCAAAGTGCTGTTGTTTTACGCGACGGCCATCTTGAAGTTCTGAACTTGGCTGACTTTCAGAAAGTGCTGAGCCCAAAAGTAGCAGGGACCCTAAATCTTCATTGGGCTACCAGAGGCCAGCAGCTTGACTACTTTGTGTGTTACTCCTCTGTTACTTCCTTCCTGGGAAATTCCACCCAGGCAAACTATGCAGCTGCAAACTCCTTCTTGGATGTCTTCTGCCTCTACAGGAGGAACTGTGGGCTTTCAGGCCAATCCATTAACTGGGGTGCTTTGAACCTTGGCGTACTGCTCAACCAAACCCATATTCAGAACATTCTGGGATCCAAGGGCATAGACATTCTGCAAGTGGATGAAATACATGAGTATCTCAGGAAGAGCTTACTTCTGAATAACCCGCAGCAAGCTGTCACCAAATTAAACTTTCAAGCTTTATTGCGTCATGTCTTTTCTCGGATTATTTCACTCAAAAGTCGCTTCGTAACGCTTATGTTAGAAGAATTCAGGGACAAGCTTGAAACCTCTGAGGAAACTCAAGTCCAGGATACTGCCTTAATCAAATCTGAAGACTATATCACCTCACTGGTGAGTGACCTCACCGGGTTGAACCCAGATGAACTAACCATGAATACACCACTTTCATCCTTGGGCATAGACTCTATGTTAGCTATGACAATTCAGAACCGTGTCTTTCAAGAGAGAAAGGTGGACATACCTCTTCTGAAACTGCTTGATCCTCACACAACTCTGTCAAGTTTAGTCGTAGTTTTAGAAGAAACAAGCAATGCAAATGGAATAGTTGAGGAAAAAACGGCTGTGGTTGAAAGTGCAGAAAATGGGAGCTGGCTATAGGAGTCTTCTTGTTCGGGAACTGTGTAACTTTGAAGATACCTGGACAGACCCTTTGCGCTATCTCAGAATATCTCATTGCAGACAGGGTAGTACATCTGGTGATGCTGAATGTACTCTTGTGCGTCGACCCAGAAAAACCCCCACCAGGTTCTACTGCCGTTGCACTGGCTGCATTCATTTCAGTCAATTGTTTGACTTGTTACTTTCAAATGTTTTTACAGTCATTTTTCATTCTTTTTTTTAAACTGGAAATAGATAAGTTAATACATATACAATTTCATGTGGTAAGCTTGCATGTTCAATGCACATTGCATTTTTTAGATCAAAGTCCTGATGAAAATGATGTGTTTGCACTTCTAAATGATGAATGTGCATGTAAAGCAGCATAGGTTTATCACCATTTTTGTGATTATTATGTTCTTAATGTATTATTCTTGTTTTGAATATTCTCAAATGTGTATAAATACAGGTATGTTTTGAAAGACTTCTAGATATTGTGAGTTTCAAAGGTTTCTTCTCAAAAAATTAAACTTATTTTATTCCTTATGTCTGCAAAGATATTAAACATGTGTACATTACATTAAACATGTGAATAAAAAATTAAAATAAGAGAAAGATAGACTTTAAGTTTTGCTTTTTAAATGTTTTTTACGCTTCTCATTTGTTTGGGCTTTCATAAAAGAGGGTTATTAATGGTGTAATTAATTAATAACTCTGTTAAGCTATTTGTTCTTCCGAATAGCGGCCCTCCCCTTGATGTGCTTAAGGTTCTATGTTTGCTGTGTCTCTATACGTGGATAGACCTAAGAGATATACATATATACTTTTACTGAATTTGTGTTATGAGACACCTTTCAACCTCATAATACAGCAGCTCTTAAAGCAAGCACTGCAGCGCCAAGTGTCACTGAGAAACCACAGATTACACAGATTATGGCTCTGCTATACGGTCTTAGTAAGTATTTTTCCAGCTTCCAACAAAGCAGGCCTGACTACAAGTGCGGCCCATAAATCATTTCCAAAGAACCAATCTGTGCCGAACAATAGCAAAAACATGGCAGCATATCCACAAAACGGTGGCAATTGCTCTGGTGCGAAGGACAGCAAAGCCCTGAGCTTCTGCAGTCGTCTTAGTCTGCAAAGAAAAAGGTGGAATCAAAGGTTTCACATGGATCAGTGCGAGGTGGGTCTTCCTGCTTGCTGCATCTCAGGAAGGCGGGGCTTTGGCTGCGACACAGAAATGCCTCTCGTTTAGAGGCATCAGCTGAAGGCTGATGACTGCACCACATAAGGAAGCACATTATTATGTAGTTTAAAAAAAAAATTCAAGCCAGTTAATTGTTAGTTTCCAGACTTTGGAATATTTTGTTTAGATTTTTTAAGGGAAGTTTTTGTATTTGAAGACCATTAGGTATATTTCTCTAAACACGCTTTTATTTGCCTGGTAACCTTCTAGTACTGTGATTGTTGTACTCTGCCCAGATATTTTCTTTGATAATCCAAGAACCATTAGGTTCCATAAGGAAGGGAGCCAGAACTTGACAGGGTCATGCAAAACAGGATGACTCCAGAGCTTGCATCCCCAGGTCCTGAGGCTGGTGCACACGTTGACGCATGTAGACAGCCACGTTGTGTTGTTAAGTAGCCGTGAGAATCTCTCATACATCTCTGCATCGTGCAGTTGTAACTGAACCTATTGATTTTAGTCTTGAGAAAGACGGGTCTGATGCTGTGAGACCAAAGCACCAACTCTGGCTGCTGCAGCCAGTGCTGCTCTTTGGCTTTCCCTTGCCAAAGCAATCACTGTTCTGCTGGCACTGCCCGGCCACGCACTTCTCTGAAAGCTGGGCTTTCATTATCTACTGATGGCGCTCATATTCTGAGGTGTTGTTGAAGGATCCCATATCTCCTATGTGTTTTGGTTTTGACTGCTTTTGTGGAACTTGCCATACATGTCCCAGAGGCCTGACTATTTGAATAAAAACAAGACCATTGCCAGCCCCCAAAAGGATAGTGAGAAACGTGATCTTGACAAATGCTCTGGCAAAGTGAGTTCCAGCTGCAGCCAGGGCAATTAGAATTGACTGTTCTGACAGCAGCAGTTTGTAATGCAGGGTAGCGCAGCAATGGCAGAGCACTGACTACTCTTTCATTTGCGTCTGGCAAATACGTAGGACATACGACCAGAAAAAATAGCCTGGAAAATCCACACAGATGACACATTAGCTCAGAGATATGTTTAATGTCCCGAAAGCAGCAACCAGCTGGAGAAGGAAAAGTTGCCCACAAGCAACAGAATGGACTGCGAAAGCACAGAAGCAACTCGCAGTGCTGTAGGACCAGTGACAAAGTCCCGAGTGCTGTTCTCTCCTACCAACCATCAGAACCGGGACACATAAACAGGACCTTGCAGTTCTTGCTTATGCCTCTGGTTTAGTTTAAAAGGTTTGTTGGTTTTTTTTTTGTCTTCATCAGCTGCTGTCAAATGTGATTGTTTGAAGAAAGCTGTAGGTGTCATTTCCTCCTGAAAAATGATGTTCTGCTCAAAATGTGAATTGCAATTAGATAAATTACTTGTGGAAAAAATCTGCATCTGTGTTTAAGAGAAGGCTTTTAGTGACAATGTTGTTTGGTCTTTGCAATTAATCTCAGATAGAGCTAACTGCATGGGGTGTATTTTTAAAGATTCTGTGCTCTCGGTCTCCAAACTCACAATCCTGTTATCAGAGGAAGGATCCCATTAGCCGGATGCATAGTCAGTAATAAGATAATCATGACTCTGGCACAGTAGTTGGAAAACTATTAATTTTTCCAATCGGAGCCTGAAGTGATATAACATTTAGCCAAACTGCTAGAACATCTGTCCCCCCTTTTCTGAGTAGAACCAGGCTGAACTAACAACTTCACTTTCCTGCAAGTAAACTGATCTCTGTTTCTTGTTTTGCCAGGATCACATAATGCCTGACAACAAGCGTGTCAGCCCGCGGGTGTGTTCTGCACCCAGATCAGGGGCCACGGCCAGGCTGTGGCAGGACCAGGACACAGCGGTGGCCGCAGCCGCAGCTCTGGCAGGGGCCATGCGATGCAGCTCCAGCTTACAAGCTTTTCCCCAAGACCAGGATTGGCTGTGGCCGTGGCCTCCACACAGTGCCTCTGTGAGCCTGTCCCCACGGTCCCAGCTGAGCTACCTCGGCCCTGAGCCCAGGCAGCCAAAGCCCAGGGCATTATGAAGCCAGCCTGTGTTTTCTTCTTCAGATAACATCCCAGAGAAGTAGGTGTTTGGTTGATAGAGGCAATATTGCTGGTAATGGCTTCCCTCAGTCATACCTTGTTACTGCACAAAACATTGATTATCGCTGTAAAATAAAAATGCTGCATCTTAAATGTATATATGCAAATGTTTTAATCAATGTAGTCAACAGATTAAGACACATCTCACTTGACAGGCTGTTCCTGTGATGCTGGTGGAATGTAGTCCTGACTCTGCTACTTAGTGTTTGCACCTGTGAACTCAGAGACTCAGACAAAATCATTCTATGTTAATCTAGAGTGAGAACAGTACTTTGTAATAAATCCCTAGCAGAGATGAGAATAGCTGACGCACATCACTGAGCAGGCAGGCTGCTCTTCTCAGCTGCAATGTTAGTTTTGACAATTTTGACAACAGCATGCTGCTCTGGAAGAAAGAAGCTGACCTGTTCCAGTATCATTTTCAAGGATGGATTTAGCAGAGAGTGACATCCTCTATGCAAAGTTAATCAACCTACTCCTGCCCCAAAAAAGAAATCCTATCCAAGAAAAAAAGGGAAATAAATTTGAATGGGGCCTGGTAACTCCCTTCTCTAAAATACCCCTGCTCCCCACTGGCAGCAGGAGGAATCCAGGACAGTTAGCTCACATAGTAGTCTCTTGGGGACAGCCAAGCTCTTTTTGTTGAATGTTCACAGAAGTTCAAAATACATAGGCATGGATAGAAAATCTTTAGCCTTCTGGCCTGTATTTGGCAGAAGTCTGTGCAACTGGACAGAGGGCTGAGCATGGGAAATATGAGACAAAATCCATTACGGTGTTACTCATGTCAAGTCTGCATGTATAAGCCCTCAGCAGCAGCGTAGCTTGTCCGTGCTTGCGACGTAGATGACAACTTATGAAACCACTTGAGCCACGGTACTGGTTTAGAAAGACATCCGTACATTTCTCATATAGAAGTAAAGGAAGATTTCACCCAGGTGGTAGGTTTCTTTTCAATACTCAGAATATGAAGAAGAGACTCCTGTGCAGAACTTCTTGTCATTGATGCAATTTATTGCCAAACCATTAGGAAATCCAAAGAATGCAATGTTTCATACTGACATATTTGACTTTTATATACTGAGGAGAAAATAGCTGGTTATTCTACTTTTTAAGTAATGAAGCCAATAGGTGGTGGAACTGATAATTTCTGGAAACAGACAAAAATTAATTTGATGGAAATACTGTTGGAAAGATTTCATATCAAAATATTATGCACACATGGAAAAATGTGGACAACATGAGCTCTCTTCCTGATGAGTAAGTCTGTTACTGTGATCTAAAACTTTAAATCAGATTTTTAGCATAGAGACTCTAATCTTATTCTCCCTGAAGTAATTAACATTGGCTTTCATGAGTTGTGGAAGCCTGCCCAGTAAGCATGTACACAGTTGTTCCTTAGGTTTCCAGGAATTTAACCCATGCTTTGTCTGGTAAATCTCCTTGGCTTTAAATCCTGGAAGTGCCATAGGTAGCAGTGGTGATGACAGGAATGTCTCTCATGCAATTATCTGGCCAGTTTGTATTTTAGAAACTTTCCTCATCTCTCTTTACTGTAATTTCCGGATTAACAGGTCTACAGCTCCCAGCTGTTATTTGATAAAAGCCTGTGTTACAAGGGCAGATGGGCACAGGGCAACTGTACTTGTGCCTCCTCCTCCCGCGGTGACTGCTGTGACTAGACGTGGTTAAGGGGACAATCTGGGGTCCCTCTGTGGCCAGGAGCACACAGAGCAAATTCCGCAGAATGAATCTGCTTATTTGGCAATAGCTCAAACCCACATTTAACTTACTTGCTGATGCTGCAACCGTCTTTCCAAATCAAGAAGCCACCCTCTAAGCAGTGTCATAGTTGCTGTGTCAGCATTGCTTTGAGCAAGACCTGTTTGTGAAGAGAAGTTTGCAAGATAGGACTACCGCTGATAAAGAGCTCTGAGTCTACTTTAAAATGAAGCAGTTCTTTAAAGATTAAAGGTGGGTTTGTGTGCACACCTATACGTGTAAATGGCCATGTACCATACATATGTGAAACATTTTCTGTCAAAAAACTTGTTCCCAATCACTTGAGTGAATAAAGACTTGAGTTGCCATAAATGTTATTTAGAGAAAGTATCTGTTTACAGTTTGCTGCCTGAAGCTGCTTTACAGCAAATAGAAGCCCCTTATTAAACTGAGTAGGCCCGCTGAAGCTAACAGATTTATGGTGCGTGTAACAACTCCTGGGGAGGGCTCCTAAGGTTTAAAAAAGCTGTCCTGTCATTAGCAGCAAGGTATTTTTGTGGCCAGCAGGTCAAGGGAGGTGATTCTGCCCCTCTACTCTGCTCTTGTGAGACCCCACCTGGAGTACTGCATCCAGCTCTGGAGGCCCCAACATAAGAAGGACATGGATCTGTTGGAGTGGGTCCAGAGAAGGGCCACAAGGATGATCCGAGGGCTGGAGCACCTCTCCTATGAGGAGAGGCTGAGAGAGTTGGGGTTGTTCAGCCTGGAGAAGAGAAGGCTCCAGGGAGACCTTATTGCGGCCTTCCAGTACCTAAAGGGGGCCTACGGGAGAGCTGGGGAAGGACTTTTTACACGGGCATGTAGTGATAGGACGAGGGGGAATGGCTTTAAACTGGAAGAGGGCAGGCTTAGATTAAATGTTAGGAAGAAGTTTTTCACTTTGAGGGTGATAAGGCCTCACAGGTTGCCCAGAGAAGTTGTTGAGGCCCCATCCCTGGAGGTGTTCAAGGCCAGGCTGGACATGGCTTTGAGCAACCTGGTCTGGTGGGAGGTGTCCCTGCCTATGGCAGGGGGGGTTGGAAATCAATGATCTTCAAGGTCTCTTCCAACCTAAACCATTCTATGACTCTATGATTTATTGCAGCAGCGGCAAAATAGTGAGAAAAATAGCCCAGGTCTTCAAACACAAGATTATGCTTTTCAGAAAGGTATTTCTGACTTAATGGCAAGCTCCTCTTTAGCCGGTGTTTAGACCAGAAATGAATATGCAGCAATTGCCAGGGCACTTTCTGGTGGGAAGATGATACTGTAGAAGTCATATATTTTTCACCCATGTAGCAGCAAGATATTTGGAATTTGTGACATGGGGACCAAAGATACAGATGCAAAGGTTTTTTTGCTCACAGAGTCAATAGTCTGAGGGTGAGAGACAGAGGTTTTTTACAACTTGAGATAATGTATCCCCTCAGATAGATAGAAGTAATTAAAATTTATAGGAACACTAGAGTCATTGAACACTAGAGTTAAAGTCACCATGGTAGGAACAGCTTTGATAATTCTCATTGACCTTTCTGAATTACTACTATGGCTGCATTTTACAGATTATATGTTATAAACACTAAAAAGCGAAGTTACTGAACAGAAAATTAGTTCTGTTTTACCTCAAACCAGAACATCCCATCACCTGTTACTTGGGAGAAGAAACCAACCCCCACCTGCCTACAACCCCCTTTCAGGTAGCTGTAGAGAGTGATTTGGTCTCCCCTCAGCCTCCTCTTCTCCAGGCTGAACAACCCCAGTTCCCTCAGCCGCTTGTTGAAAGACTTGTACTCTGGACCCCTCACCAGCTTTGTTGCCCTTCTCTGGACACACTCCAGCGCCTCAATGTCCTCCTTGTAGTGAGGGGCCCAAAACTGAACACAGTACTCCAGGGGCGGCCTCAGCAGTGTGAGAACAGGGGCGATCACTGCCCTCGTCCTGCCGGCCACGCTGTATCTGATACGGGCCAGGCTGCTGTTGGCCTTCTTGGCCGCCTGGGCACGCTGCCGGCTGTGGCCCAGCACCCCCAGGTCTATGAAAGAAAAGGATTCGCACCCTCCTCGCATGAGGGAAGGGTGCTGCGAGGCTGCAGGGGCCGCGCTTCGGCTGCAGCCGGCACGTCCCCGTCAGTGCCACCGCGTGCCGAGAGGACACCTCGGCCACACCGCGCCACCGGGGCCGCCTCCCCGCCACCCGTTGGCGGAGCCCGTTCGGGCCCGGCCGGCAGCACCGCCCGCCCGGGCCTCCCCCGCTCCCCCACCCTGCGCCTCCCCCGGCGGCGGCGGCGGCGGCGGTGCCCCCGCGCGGCCGGCAGAGGGCGGGCGCTCGCGGGCAGCGCGCGGGGCCGGGCCGGCGGCGGCGGCGGCGGCGGCGGAGGGGCAGCGCCCGAGGCCGCGCTGGGCCGCGGGGGGGCGAAGCGGCGGCGCCGCGCTGGGTGCAGGCGGGCTCCCCGGGGCCGCCTCCTCACGGCAGCGCCGGGCCGGGCCCCCAGCGGCGGCGGGTAAGGGCGGCGGGATGGCGGCTGCAGCAAGCGGCTCCTGACAACGTCTTGGCCGGCAGTAGCTTGCTTGGGTTTGGGTTTGTTTTTTGAGGTTTTTGTTTATCTGTTTTGTTTGGGGTTTTTAATAACATTCTTTTTCTGATTCAGTCTGATGTTTATTTGGCACTGAGGCGCTGACTTGACTTCCAGTCCACTCTCCTCATAAACTGAGATGTCATGAAGGAAATGGGATTCTGCCCTCTGAGCTGTGTCTCCCGCAGCTGGTCAGAAATCCACGCGGAGAGGAGGCAGACCCCGGCTTTCTCACACCTGCTGCCTATCTCAGGAGAAAACTCCACAGCTGTAGATTTGGACCCAATGATTTAATAACTCCTAGGACATTTTTTCCAAAGTTACAAACATTCATTTGATATATCATCATTCATTTGATTTCCAACAGGTAGCTCATTAAATTGGCGAGAAATTACGAATTGACTTTTCATCCAGTGTCTCGTCCCTGCAGGTTAAAACACCACCTCATGTATTCTTATCTCGTATTCAGTGAAACTCCTCTGCTCTATTGATGCATCACAGGTTGGGTTGTCACTGATGAGCACAACAGAATTTATGGGTTTATAGTTTTAGGACTAACAGCTAAAACCTGAGTTGCTTCTTCACTTGGTCCCCAATCAGGGTGAGATTCTCACTAGTGAATCCTTGCCCCATCATGCCATGGCACAGCATCTTCCATGGTGGTTACCCAGGAGATCCACACAAGTTCAATCAGCTACAGCATATCCTGTCACAAACTGCAGCCAACAGAAGCAACACACAATCTCCTTAAAGATACATGATGTATAATCATAGCTAGAAAACAGGACACTGACAAAAAAAGGATTTGAATAGAAAACGTGAATCAGTTTGTCATCCCTAAGGGTTTCTCGTTCTGCATTTGGAGCCTAAGCAGGCCTTGTCTCCTGAAGTCTTATGAATCACTGCAGCCCGAGGCAGTTCTGACCTCTTGTAATCTTTCTGTAAAGCCTCCAGGTTTGAGGCTCTTGGGGGAAAATTGTCTTCACACTCAGTGTTGGGCTGAGTTACAGCATCAAGGTAAACAGGCAGGCAATGCAAACCAGTGGGACTTATTCTTCCCACCAGTGTACACTGTCTGATCAGACAAATGTAGTCCATTAAGCTGATGCCGTGGTCAGTGTTTATAATAATTTTAATACATTCAGTAAACAAGTCACAAAAAAAGGTTTCACAACATTGACGTGTTAGTCAAGAACACACAAAAATAAGAAATACAAATCCATTCTGGGCGTTTTCATTGCTTCTTCTGTTATTTTTCTTGCTTGGCTTTTCTGAAGCCTTTGCTTCCCTGTTGTATTTATTTTACTGTCCTTCATTTTCTTCATTTCTTATACTCCCTGAAAGTCACTGCATTTTAATCTACATGTAATAAATATACAGTATTTTACATTTAGTCATGGACAGTCTTTATCATTTCTAAACCTGTGCTCTGGCTTTTTAGGTTTGGTATTTTGGGGTGATGTGCCAAAGATTCCAAAAAAGGTTAAAAACACTGGAATAAAAACAAGACCGTGAAGAGCCCCAAACAAAATAACAAGGAACATGATCTTGAAAAATGTCCTAAAGATGTAGGCTTTTGCTGCAGCCAGGACAACTACTCCTAATATAGTAGAAACTGCACCTTGTAACACTGGGTAACCCAGCAGGGACAGAGCTTCGATTGCCCGTTTATTGGCTGATGACTCTCCACTCGTAACAAAGGCATAGGAAATATGAGCAGAAAAATCCACTGAAAACCCTATGCAAATGACCAGGTTGATCATGGATATGGAATCTAGATTGACACTCCAAAATGTCATGAAACCAGCAACACCAACTATAACAGAAGCTATAGCGAAGGTCACCCACAAGCAACACAACGGGTTGGGAATAAGCAAAAGGGAGATGACGAGCATTGCCCCAGCAGCAACCACAACGTTCTGAATGGTGTTCTGCACTATTACCAGGTACTGATCGTAGTAGATGAACGCTGGGTGATACACCATTAATGGAATGGTGCATTGCTTGGCTGTCTCTCTTAACTGATTGAGAAGATTCTTTTCATCAACGGCTGAGGTCACGTTCACCGTCTGGATGAAGAAACGAGAAGCTTCTATTGTATCCTGAGTCTTGTTAATGTCCCACTCAAAACTGGGAACAATTCGGAACAATATATGTAGGTTATTAATGAAAAGAGTCTTATTGCTTATATTTATCAAACCCCTTTTAGCAAGATTTGTGTATACTGTCAGCCATGACTCTGAGAGGTTCTTATCAACATAGGATATATCCTCTAAATTCTGTGTGCAGTTCTCAATGACAAGACGAACAGTCTCATTCCAGTAATCTACACTTTCAGTAATGACAACCATGACCCTGGGCCCATAGGCTGAGAAGTATTTGTCGTCATCATCATAGTATGGAATAACATAAGAGTCATCACTCGCCAGATTTCGAAGATCAATGCCTTCCCTGATCTGAGTACATCCATAAATACTGCCACCCAAGTACGCTCCGTAGAGCAACACCACAAGTAGCTTGATCCATTTATTTGTAAAAAAAGGACCGTAATACTTTTTAAAGAATGTGCTCATTGGATGTTCACCTTCTGGCTGAGATGACTCCCCAGAACAGTTGCCGATACAGCAGGCATTGTACAAGCAGGACTTAGCCTGACCGTTACCTACTCCCACAGGCATACAAGTTAGCCAGTGTCGGTTTCCTTGCTCCCTTTTATGATTCAATACAATAATTGCCCCAAAGAAGGTCAGGGTATATATATAGCAGAAGACAAAAGCAGTGCCTGTATAGAGGCAAAATGATCTCACGGACGGAAAGGCAGTCCAGGTGCCAATGAAGAAGGCCAAAACATCTGTGAGAGTGGTGATGGTCACAGAAAGTGCTGCTTCTGAGTAAGTCTCGGCCAACCGAGATTTAACATCGGATTTCTCTTTTTTCCCTGAACTTTGTTCCCAGCAAGCAATCATGATGAACATGTCATCAACGCCAACTCCTGCAAGAAGAGAAAAAGTTAACGCTGCATTGCGAACGGCAGCTCCCACTAACACCCAACAAAAGTACAAAATGAATCGCATTTAAGTCTGCATAAAATTTTGACAAAGCAAGTTAGGCTATTAACATTGCTTCAGTGCTCATGCACGTTAAACTGATACAGGAAAACAGATCCTTTGTGTGTAGCTGAATTTATCACATTTCAGAAGCTCCTGGTGACCTGACGGGTTGTTGATCCCTCACCCTACTCTGCTGAAGGACTGAGCACACCTACTCAGTCCATCTCCGACACGTGTGTTGTATCTGCTTGTCCAGGTGTCCAGTGATGTAGATTCCATCGATCTAAGTACATGACTTATTCTGATGCTCAACTATCCTTATCACTGGAAGCGTCCCCCATTACCTAAGAATCTCTTCTTCATCACTGCAGCAAATCAGGCCAGTAATTTCTTGCTCTGCCTTCAGCAGACAGGGAGAACGGCTGCTCTCCCATGGGAGAACAGTGGTCCCAGTTCCCCACTGGTTTGCTTTTTTATGCTCTTTGCTCTCCACTGATCTTCTCTCCAGTTTATCTTTGAGCATTTATTCATGACTTATTATTCATTTATCTTCACATTTACACTGATGTGCTTGCATATATTACCCACCAGAGTGCTGGGAAACCCTGCCAGGAAGACTGCGTCCGGGGCTAGAGTTTTTGCTAAGACACAAGAATAAGCGAGACGAAGTTTAAAAAGGAAGAGCTGATGTGCTTCTCTCAGCACTGCTAACTCTCGAGATTTTAATCACAGACCTTTCAGTATTTTGCCAATGTTACTCTATCGAGGGCTCTTCTATTCCCTGAAAACTAATCACACAAAAAGGGAAGCAAGACCACGTGAACAGAGGAGCAAGCAGAGATGATATAGCTAAGCATAAAAGAACAGGTGAAATCAGTATCTGCTGCCTGAACAGGCAATTGCCAGTAGACATGCAAAGAGGAATTAAGCAGCACGTCAAAAGGTCCTACTGGATGGCAGCAAGCCAGGCTGGTTCCGGCAAGCAGGCAGGCTTCAAAGCAGCTCATCTAATGTACTGATAATTTGTTCGCTTAATGCAAGGAAGACAAAAGTCCGCATGTTATTTATAAAGATCCGAAGAGACTTGCTTAAGCCATTTCCCAGGCATACAAAGGGGTCTTTCTGAAATTTAGAGCCTCTGCAAGTGACGAGCAAACAAAAGCAAATAAAAAATGCATTTGAATTATGCAGGAAACAAAGAAACGATGCATGCCCTAAGAAGCATTTGCATTAGACATGTAGTATGACACAGCCTCTATCAACCCGAGAGTTCCATGTGCTTTCCTCAGCATGAGACCAAGACCAAGAAAACATCACATGAACTTATCACACAAGAGACCAGATAAGGATTTTAAAAGCAGTAATTTATTTGCAGCAGCATTATCTAATGGTATTTGGAAAGTTCAGCACTGGCTGTCAAGCAGCCTGTGCAAGTGTGATGCAATGATACTAACTTCCTTGCGTTTTTGGGGGGAGCTGGTTGCACAAATGGTGCATCACTTCAGTTGTATAGCTAAATGAGACTGTTTAGTACGCAGTCATTATATTGCACAGGAAATTTCACATCTTAACAAAACACGATGGATTTCTTATTTGAAATTACAGACAGTCCTGCTCACTGCTTCAACTGCATTCAGGCCCAGTTTTACCTGACCAAAGACTACACTCTGAAAATGGGATACAAAAACTTACGGTAACTTACTTCCCATATTTACCCCATAATACAGGTACTGGGTTAAGTCAGTGCTACTGTAGCACACTGGACACATGTTCCATGGTGCCGCTGTTGAGCTACCCTGAGGCTGAGTAACAGCGGAGAAGTAGAGAGCTCTCACTGTACTGCAAAAAGAGGTGTTCAAGAGGTGGATGGTTTGGGGAAGACCTCTGCACCTGCTTAAATTCCTGACAAATTCAGCAGTCCCATAGAACAATACTAACAACAAACTGTTTTGGGGTAGACAAACTTATCCGGAGCTAATGAGATCTGTAAATGCTTATAGTATGCCGATGGAAAACAGCAGGGGATGACACAGGGGAATGTGGAGACAGAACCCTGTTGAGATCACCTCAAGTACTAGCACTAGTTAAATAAATGATTAATCAGCATGGCTAAATCACCAGGAATGCTAGAACAGTGCCAAAAGTGCTAATTGTACCATCCTCTCGTTTATAGTTTTCATGCCGTAGCAGTGGAACTAGAGCAGGCATCATCTTTTGGGACCGCCAGGGCCCCGCTCCAGCCCCGGTGTGGGTACACTGAGCTGAGCGGCTCCCCCGCCTGTAGGAGCTCAGAGGGGGCTGCACCTCCAAGTGTCTCCTCCCCTCAATGCAGGACGGAACTGCGTATGATCTGATGCTAACAGAAAAAGACTAACACCGTCAGGTTGTTTTAAAACCGCTCTAGTCTTCCTATCTGAATCTGACTCGCTTTTTCTACTTACCTAGAATAAGAAACGGTGCATTTGCTACAGTGACCACAAACGGCACTCCACAGAAGAGCATCAATCCAAAGCTGCTTAATACAGCTAAACCGGCAGAAACCACGCCACAGCATGCAAGCCAGACATTATTTCTTATACAGCTCAGTCTGTAAATATTTTAAGGAATATCTTAGTTACATGTCAAAGATTTCACCAAGGCATTTGGCAAGACAAGTGAATATTATGCACAGATACCGACGGTATCCTGTCTGTGAAGAGAACTCTTGATGAAAGCTGCTATTTGCTAGGAGAGCTCCCAGGTATCAGCACTGGACAAGACTAATGTATACAGGAGGTACTAAATACATTATTACTGCTGGACAATTATATACATAGGAGTAAAGATGTGTACTGATCTTTGCATCAATAACAGGAGAGCTGGCAAAATACATAAACTCTATTAGTGACAGCCTATACATAGGGTGACCCCAAAAATGATGAATTTTTAGCAGCTCTTTCCTTTTGCACGGGTTCTTGGTGTAGCATCAGTGTTGGTATGGAAGCCTCTCCCAGGCACTAAGTGCTGTGTAGAGAAGCTTTCTCAGCAGACACATTGGCTACCAGCCATTTGCCAAGACGCCCCCGAGAGTTGGCTCAAGGATTCCCCATGAAATGCTCCCAGTGGGAGACTTTGCACTACACCGGGGGTGTAGAGAGTTGCCTCTTGCCCAATTAGTAATATTTTCCAGGCTGTAGACCATTTCTGAACTTTAAGAGAATCTCTCGCTTCCAAGACAAGAAGCAGGTGTTGGTGGAACCGCCCATGCTCTGTCTGCGCTCACAAATGACTGGATGTGAGGCAGCTGATACCCAGAAATTGTACAGCTTAGCGGGCATGATGCTTGATGCAAGTGCTAAACCAATAAGCCCACCCTCCATGCAGAACTTTATTTCTCAAGCACAGCACACAAATGCTGGTGTACAGTTGTCCAATGTACAATGGTTCACCTTCCACCAGCACCAAGAATGGGCAGGCCAAGGTCTTTGTGAACAGCAGGTAACGCTCAAACTCTACTAGCAAGCAGAACACCTAAAGCGGTACCCAGACTTGCAGTCATCTATGAAGCTAGTGCTCATCCATCTGTGTCTTAACTGAGCAGGCGGCAGAAAAAAGGTGCAAACAGATCTTAACATGGTATATACTTCCTTCTCCCCCCTCCTTTCTTCCCATTTTCAACTGATGTTTACAAAGAATTAGCATCTTGTGGGCAGGATGAGGATAGAAGCTACGAATGAAGCAATAAAGTAGTAGAATAACCTTAGCAATAGCACCATTTATTCCTTCCCTCCCCTCAAAGGATGACTTTCTTGTTTGACCTCTATGCATCTTTCTAGTGAATGTCTCCACTGGGTATGCCAAGCTGAAGTGGTAAGTTTTAATCAACAGAAGTGCTTGTGCAGAATTCTGCTGCTGCCAGGCTGGCTAGATCACGCTTCTGGCCCCCTTACCACATACGGTAAAGTAGAACCCTTTCATCATTAAAAGTGTTTACTTTAACAGCAGTGTTTTTCAGTGCCAAAGCTACAAACACCTCAGACCTCTTAAAAAGATAGAGTCGGGGGCTGTTTCAGTTGTTTAAATAGTTCCAAAACCATGGATACATTTGGACATGGACAAATGGATACTCACATTCAAGCTTTGCATGTCTGCACTGAGCGCTTATTCAGGTATTTGGCTGGTACTTATCATAAACCCCATTTAAGCAGTTGGGAAATATGCACAAGGAGAAGAGATACAGCAAAGAAATATATTTTGCCTATTATTAAATGCCATGTGAAGTCTGCGTGTTCAAGAATGACTTCACTCAACGAGAACAGAAGCCAATTTAGGCAAGGTAAAGAAGAGCGGAGATCACTTCTCATTGACCCACAGCTTAGAAGACACTTACCTTAGGCAAGAGACGATTGAAAACATTATTGTCAAGAAATACGTTACGGAGAAGAGTGGGATCACGCTCTTGGTATTTCCTTCAAACTCCTCTTGTCTGGACAGCGAGGTAAAGTAAGTCACCTGTTGTTAAAAGAACAAGGAAAGAAAAGATGAAGCACTTCTACTCTTTTTCTCAGTCTTTATACACACGCGCAGGCAATGCTAAGCAACATCCTGGCACTAACGCATTTCCGTGGCCCCCGCAACCCCCCAAAAGTGCTGCCTGCACCGAGCAGAGGCCAAGGACACTGTATTGCATGAGCAGCGCTGGGTGAACCGCATGGGAAGCATCGCCCGGTGCCCTGCAGCCAAGCTGCAGGCCGTCCCCGCCTCTCCCCCCACCATCTCCTTTCCTTTCGGGCGATGGAGCAGCCCGGGTATTTCGGGTCTCGCCGGCCCCCACACGGCTGTATCCACCCCGGCGTTACCTTAACGGCGCTGAACTTCTCCAGCTCCGACGGGATGTCCCGCAGGAAGCTTTCCAGCCACCGCCGGCTCTCCGCCGCCGCGGGGCCGTCCTCCCGCAGGAAATACACCAGCTTCACGGCCCGCGCCGACAGCACCCGTCCGCCGGCGCCCGTCCGCACGCCGCCCAGCGTGGCCCCCAGGAAGGTGCCGTTGGTGATGGGGAAGGTGAGGTTCTCCAGGGCGGCATCCTGCAGCAGCGGCAGCAGCGGCCCGGGGCAGGGGCTGGCGCAGGCGCCGCCGCTGCGGGCGCAGACCTGCTCGTAGCCGCGGGCGCGCACCGCCGCGTCCAGTCCCTTCAAGTCGCGCCGCGCCGCCGGGTCCAGCACCGATTCCTCCCCCGCAGCCACGGCGATGAGGGCGGCGTAGGCGCCCTCGGTGGGCAGCCGCGGGAAGGAGAAGCGCTCCGAGTCGTCGGTGGGGAAGTACCGCCGCACGAAGTCGCGCTCGGCCTTGGCGGGGCCCCCCGTCGGCGTGAACTGCTCCTCGATGTCGTTCGCCTGCCGCTGCGGCAGGAAGAGGAAGCCGGCGCCCAGCCCGGCCGACAGCAGCAGCGGCACCAGCACGAAGGGCCAGGGGCAGGCGGCCACGGCGCTCCCCAGCCCCTCGAAGAGCCACCTCAGCGGCCGCTCCAGGCAGTCGGTGTTGCGGCAGGAGCAGCCCTCCTCGGAGCGCCGCGGCTCCGCCATGGGTGAGGCGGGGGCAGGGACCGCTGGCGGCAGCTGCCCCGACTTGGACGCGCCTCACGCCGGGGCCTGGCGGCGCGGGCACTTGCTGCGCGGGATGACAGCCGCCTTCTGCCCGCCGGAGCCGCCGAGGGAATGAGCGTTCTTGAGCTGCGCGGCCAGGGCCGTCCCGGCGGGGCAGGCGGCCGCGCCCTCCCCGGCTCTGACTCAGCGGAGCTCCCGCTGCCTGCCCGGAACAGGCAGGCGGGGACACGAGGCTCCCCCCGCCGCGCCGCGCCGCGCCCCGGGCTCGGGTCTCCTAGGGGCGGGCGCCTGCTCCCGCCTCCCCCCCGCCTCCCCTGCCCGGTTTGGCTCCGGGGGAGTCCTGTCCCGCTGTGGGGTCGGGGCCATTACAGCGGCCGTTGAGCTGAGCGCTGACAGAAGCTCGGTTCTGCCGCTGCCGCCGTGCAGTCCGGCTCCCGCGGGGCAGGCGGCAGGGCAGGCCCGGCACTGCCCGGCTCCGCTTTCCTGGGGTGGCGGAGTGCAGCGGCAATGCCCCCTCTTAGCCTGTGGTGATGGTGTTTCGAACAGCTCTCTCCCCCATCCACCACCTCCTGCCTCTGCACTTCGGTTCGTGCTCCAGGCAGCTGCCATCACAGAATCACAGCATCGTCAGGGTTGGAAGGGGCCTCTGGAGATCATCTAAGTCCAACCCCCCTGCCACAGCAGGGACACCTACAGCACATTGCACAGGACGGCATCCAGGCGGGTTTTGAATGTCTCCAGTGTGGGAGACTCCACAACCTCCCTGGGCAGCCCGTGCCAGTGCTCTGCCACCCTCAGAGTAAAGAAGTTTCTCCTCATGTTTAGATGGAACTTCCTATGCTCAAGGTTGTGCCCGTTACCTCTAGTCCTATCACTGGGCACCACTGAAAAAAGACTGTTCCCACCTACCTGGCACCCTCCCTTTAAGTATTTATAAGTATTGATAAGATAATGGCTGTCTCTGAAGCTACACCAGGAGCCAGGATCTGCAAAATGATCTGCAGTGAAGCGTGGGCACTGTCATGTCTCTGCTGCTGTAGGTGCCATGTTGTTTGATGGCTGTTGGAGCTGCTTACTGGCACTGATGGGGAGTCCTGCCAGCCAGGTGCCTTCACTGCACCCTTCACTCTTGCTCAGGCACTTGCCTGGCCCCTAGTTTACATTAACACTGTAATCCTGCAAAAAGACAGTGACTGTGTATCTAACGAGCTGAACAAACTCACTTGGGGGTCGGACGAGTGTCCGGCCTGTGCAAGGGGAAGGGTGAGGTATGGCAGGAGGAAAGAGCACAGCTGGTAGCAAGATTGCGATGTGCACAGTTGTCTCATGAAAAGTCACACGTAGTGGAGAGCTGGGATTACAAGTAATTTTGGAGTTTGCGTTTGGGATCTCATGTCTTGAACTCCCTGTAGTAAACAGGATTAATGTGATCCTTGGGTATGTGAACAGAGAACAGGGCGAGGGAAGGGACTTCCACAGTATATAATGGAAATGATTAGACTGATGTTACAATATTAAATCCAGACCTAGCTTCTGCATTGTAAAAAAGAGGCCGCAAAATTCAAAAGTGAGGGATAAGGTGTAGTGATCCTGAGCAGGACACCATTGCATATCAAGGAGTTAAGAGATCACATAGCAGTGAGCCGGTGCTGTGCTACATGCCCAGTGTGGCCCTCAGGCTGTGCTGCCGGGCATGAAGCCCTTGGCCACAGGATGACCTCAGCCAGCCCATGGCAACAGAGCAACATGCAGGCAGCTCCCACTATTGGTACCAGCGATTAGGCAACCTAGACTTCTTCTTTACTGTTTCCCCCAAATCTGCTGCAGTCGTTACTTCATCACTAAGGATTATTCTGCCTGGCAGCAAAACAGAAAGTGGTGATGTACATCTTGCTGTGTTTTCTCTCTGGATAAACAGGTTTACAAAACAGGGGAGTGAGAGCTGGAGAAACAAAACAGACTTTGAAACAAGGTTTAATGATTGCAATGGTCAAGCCACAAAAATCTCAGTGGTGTGGCACGCCAGAGCTTCATGCAGTAACAATGATCGAAAGCATCCTTCCAAGTCCAAAACCACCCTGCAGCCTGGTGTTCTTGACACCGGTAAGTGACAGTGACTGGAGTGCCTTTGGGTACTGAGGAGAACATTAAGCTCAGATGTGACAGTTCTGGAGAGGTGTCTAGCCAATTAGCTAATGTGATACAGACTGGCACTTCATCTTCTTGCCCTTCTTTGAAAGAAGCAACTCTCTCCTCTCCTGCCAGTACTTGAAAAGAAAACTTGTAGGTATTTCTTCTCTCTCATCCTAAGGAGACAGGCTTGCCACCTGTGAGCATGAAAGAGGTAGCCAGGCTCTGAGCAGCATTGCAGAATATAGAAACATTTAGGTTGTAAAAGACCTTTAAGATCATCAAGACCAACTGTAAGACTGGCCCTGCCAAGTCCACCACAAAGCCATGTCCCTGAGCACCATGTCTACACGTCTTTTAAATACCTCCAGGGATGGTGAATCAGTCACTTCCCTGGGCAGCCTGTTCCAATTCTTGATGACACAGTCTGTGAAGAAATTTCTCCTAATATCCAATCTAAACCCCTCCAGGTGCTACTTGAGGCTGTTTCCTCTTGTCCTATCACCTGTTACTTGGGAGAAACTGACCCCCACCACTCTACAACCTCCTTTCAGGTAGTTGTAGAGAGCAATCAGGTCTCCACTCAGCCTCCTTTTCTTCAGGCTAAACAACCCCAGTTCCCTCAGCTGCTCCTCATAAGACTTGTGCTTTGGATCCCTCACCAGGTTCATTGCTCTTCTCTGGACATGCTCCAGCACCTCAATGTCTTTCTTGTAGTGAGGGGCCGAAACCTGAACACAGTATTCCAGGGGCGGCCTCACCAGTGCCGAGTACAGGGGGACAATCACTGCCCTTGTCCTGCTGGTCACACTATATCTGATACAAGTCAGGATGTTGTTGGCCGCCTTGGTCACCTGGGCACACTGCTGGCTCATATTCAGCTGGCTATTGACCAACACCCCTAGGTCCTTTTCCACCAGGCAGCTTTCCAGCCACTCTTCCCCAGCCTGTAGCGCTGCATGGGGTTGTTGTGACCCAAGTGCAGGACCCGGCACTTGGCCTTGTTGGACCTCTACACCGTTGGCCTCGGCCCATTGCTCCAGCCTGTCCACATCCCTCTGTAGAGCCTTCCTACCCTCAGGCAGATCAACACTCCCGCCCAACTTGGTGTTGTCGGCAAACTTACTGAGGGTGCACTCAATCCCCTCACCCAGATCGTTGATAAAGACATTAAACAGAACTGGCCCCAATACTGAGCCCCGGGGAACACCACTTGTGAGCGGCCGCCAACTGGATTCAACTCCATTCACCACCACTCTTTGAGCCTGGCCATCCAGCAAGTTTTTTACCCAGCCCGTCCGAGCCATGAGCAGCCTGTTTCTCCAGCAGAATGCTGTGGGAAATGGTGTGAAAGGCTTTACTGAAGTCTGGGTAGACAACATCCACAGCCTTTCCTTCATCCACTAAGCGGGTCACCTTGTCATAGAAGGAGGTCAGGTTAGTCAAGCAGGACCTGCCATTCATAAACACATGCTGACTGCGCCTGATCACCTGGTTGTCCTGTACGTGCTGTGTGATAGCACTCAAGACGATCTGCTCCATAACATTCCCTGGCATCGAGGTCAGACTGACAGGCCTGTGGTTCCCTGGATCCTGGTGGCATCCCTTCTTGTAGATGGGCATCACATTTGCTAACCTCCAGTCAACTGGGACCTCTCTGGTTATCCAGGACTGCTGATAAATGATGGAAAGTGGCTTGGTGAGCACTTCTGCCAGCGCCCTCCGTACCCTTGGGTGGATCCCATCCAGTCCCAGAGACTTGTGTGTGTCTAAGTGGTGTAACAGGTTGCTAACCATTTCCTCTTGGATTATGGGGGCTTAATTCACTCCCCGCCCATGTCTTCCAGCTCAGGGGGCTGGCTACACGGAGAATAACTGGTCTTACTATTAAAGACTGAGGCAAAGGCAGCATTAAGTACCTCAGCCTTTTCCTCATCCTTTGTCACTATGTTTTCCCCACGTGCAATAAAGGATGGTGATTCTCCTTAGCCCTCCTTCTGTTGCTAATGTATTTATAGAAACATTTTTATTGTCTTTTACAGCTTTGGCTTTTCTAATTTTCTCTCTGCATAACCTCACAACATCCTTATAGTCCTCCTCAGTGGCCTGCCCCTTCTTCCAAAGGTCATAAACTCTCCTTTTTTTCGTGAGTTCCAGCCAAATCTGCCAAATTCCCTGCCATCTCGTCTTTTGGCACATGGGGACAACCTGCTCTTGTGCCTTTAAGATTCCCTTCTTGAAGAATGTCCAGCCTTCCTGGACTCCTTTGCCTTTCAGGACTACCTCCCAGGGGACTCTGTCAACCAGTCTTTCTCTGCTCACAAACAACAGGTCTAGTAGGGCTGCAGGGCAGCCTCTGTGAGGAGAGGCCAGGGGCTGCCCTGAGCCGGTCACAGCCGGTTCCAGCCAACGGACCCAGCGCAGGGCACGGCTGAGCCCATTCTCAGGGGTCTGTGGCACCTCTGTGAAAATGTCCTAAAGTGAGGGTGGTAAACACCGAGCGAAAGGAGGAACAAGGCCAGAGATGAGAGGTGCAGCCTGAAAGGGGCTGCTGCAGGTGAAGGAGCCACCACGCACATGCTGGCCCCAGTCTCCTGTGCCGCCCACCGCCTCACCAACAGGGCTGAGCACAGCGTGTGGTGAGGGGACTGAAGAGCAAAAAGGGCAGGGGGAAGAGGTGTCTGGAGGGAAGCGGGGGGGGGTTTCCTAAGGGTTGGTGGGTTGTCTTCAGTCTTCTTTGATCCCAGAATCAGTAATTAATAGATTGTTAACTGGCAAATGAATTACATTCATGGAAATTCCCAGAATCGGTAAACAGGTTTTGCCCGTGACAAGATCTCACTGGAATTTCTCTTGATACAGCTTCTGACAGCTGGTCCTTGTCCTTTCCCAGCATGTCTCTGAGAACACTCTGGCTCTGTCTTCTCTGCACCTTCATCACAGAGCTAAAGACAGCAAGAAGATCGTCACCACCCTTGGTTTTCTCCAGACTGAATCTAGCTCTCTTGGACTGGTACGTTGCATGCTCCATGACCCAGCCATCATGGTGGCCCTTCACCAGTCTCAGTCCGGTAAGCTGATATATCTCTCTTATACTGGGGAGCCCAGCCTTGGGCACAGTACTGCCAATGAGGTCTCATGTGCTGAATGGAGGAAGATAATCACTTCCCTTGAAGTGCTGGCTACACTTTTGCTAACTCAGCCCACTGTGTAGTCAGCCATCACCACAACAAGGTTGTGTTGTTCATACACTGCTGACTCATGCTTGTTTGTGTGGGTGGTGAGCATAGACTTAAAATAAAATTAATGTGTAAATTCTGAGGAAATAAGGTGGAGGAGACGTAGTCACTTGGTCAGCACTCTTTAGTTTCTCAGTCCCGTGAGTATTTGTTTCCAAGCTTGCATTACTGAAAATCCCTATCTGCTCTGTGTTTCATAGGCAGAAGATACCTCTGTGATTTCTGTCCTTTCAAGAAATCTCTGTAGCCTAAAGTAATTTCCATATGCAACCGCAAAGATCTTTTAGAATCATTTTACTTGAAATAGAATGCCATGAGATTGTATTTCATATGCTGTGACAGTGCCAGCATGTGACAGCATATGTGCTCCACTGCCAACCTGACCTTTATCTCCCATATCCCTGCCCAAGCGATAACCACGGGTGGTAGTCATAATGGGTGCATCTGGTCGTAGAGGCTGCATCCAACTCAACAGTGACAGTTTTTGCCCATGACAGTGTCTTACTGCAATTTCTCTTGATACAATTTCTGACAGTTTGTCCTTGTACTTTCCCAGGAACAGGATATTTGCACTTTCAAATTCTCAGAGCAGAGATGGCTTATTTCTCCTCCTCTCTTTGGAACTGCAGGACAGGGGAGCATTTCCAAATCCAGGCTGCCCACAGAAAGTGCTTTGCCAATTGTGTGAGATGCACTAGACACTGCAATTAAAAAAAGTGACATCAAAAAGTCTTTTATCCCATTCCTCCCACCATAATGTAGCATCGGGTATGCCTTTGCCATTTCTGTAGGAAATTTGACTAACCTGTTCTTCACAGTGCCCACCATAGTACCCAACAGACAATGACAGGGAAGTTGTCTCCTGTCCTGTCCTGTCCTGTCCTGTCCTGTCCTGTCCTTTTGTTTCCCTCCATCTGGATGAGGCAGGAGTGCTCTGTGGGTTGCCTAGCTATTGCCTCTGTTTCTGTGCATGCCTGGGTGGAATTACCTGTGCCAGGCAGTGACAGTCCCTGGCTCTGAGGTTACATGACTACAGATGTTGTGGGAGATGCAGCGCTTCAAAGCCCTGTATCCAAAGCGAGCAGTCTGATTGTCAGACTGTGGGCTATCAGTTGGGAGATGTGTACTCACTGTGCCCTCACCAGCCAGTGTGCAAGAAAGAATCACGTTACAGGAAAATGCCCAGAAAAGAACAAAGGGTAGTGGCCTTGTGATGAGGACAGCCAGGTGGGAGGGGAATTCCTGGTTTCGTCCAGGGCGGCTTATCTGTTTAGAATACACGATTCCAAAGAAAACCCAGAAGTTATTCTGGCACCAGGACCCGGAACTAACAGGTGTTTATTCATGATAAAGGTCTGCTCTTTGTCGCTTTGGGAGCACACAGTGACTGTGAAATTGCCATCCACTGAGCGCTGCCAGGATGAGTGGCTGCTGCTCCTCTGCTTGATGATGAGACTGGTATTTGCTGTGAATGTGGTAACCTTAGGCAGCATGTAGGAGGGGACAACATCAACACAGAGGCAGCTGTTGTGCAAAAAGCTGTCACTGCCTTACATGATGTCTCCGAGCTGTGACTATGTGTTCGGCATGTTCTGAGGCCATCTTGGTGTGAGGCACTTCAGGAATTTCTATGTTCATTTGAGTTTTGTTTTTTATTTTTTGGGAAGACTTAAGTTGTAGAAGTATTTTAACTGTCTGGGTGATATGCCGTTTCTATTGTACATTAGAGTGACGGATAGAATTTCAGCTTATCAGTATAGGGTACCAGAAAGGCAAGATGAGCTGCCAGATTTTATATTTTAGCTCCTGGAACGCTTCTTTTCAAGCTGATGTAAAGAAAAATTTCCTGTCTGCACTGTGATTTCAGAATCATGAGGTTTCCTATGAGGACCGCTCTAAATTATACTTTGAAAACCGTACAGTGCTTCGAGTACGATGTAACGTGAGGATACTGACTAACCTCATCGACTTTTGTACTTGTACTTCCTTATAAGAGGTCCATAAAAATTCACTTTCTTAATGCATAGAAATGATTTCACAACTTACTTGCATGAGAACTGCAAAAAGTTTGCCTCGTTAATCAGTGTCTTATTGATAAGGAGTATGTTATCTTTGCAGGCTGCTTTTTTATTACATGCATGATAAGCTTCCTTGTAAAATGGTCAGTCGGGTCTTGAAGACTTTTGGGAACTTTCAGTGCCTGTTATTTATGGAGAAAAACTGCAGAGTAAAACTACATTGCCTCTCTCTTACTCTTGCTTCGATCAGCCAATGTCCGTTTGGTCTTTGTTTGTAGTTCTTTCAGTTTTTTCAAATGCTAACTTACTACTTTGAATATTTATTCTCTCTAGTACTCTCCTTCCTTGCCTAGCCTTTCTGAACAGCCTGTAGCCATCGATAGCCACACTCCAGCCATGGGATTCATCCCACCGTGTTTCTGTGATGGCGACTGTATTGTTGTTTTGGTGCTGCACAATGGCTTTCAAGTCCTCCTGTTTATTGCCCATGCTGTGTGCATTGGTGTAGAAGCACTTCAGCTGGGCTGTCAGCCTTGTCACCTTCTTCGAGGAACACCTCTTACTTCCTTTGAGGTATTTCCCCTGTGTTTCCTTGTTGACTCCTATTACCCGAGGAGCCCCGACTCATCTCTGTAAGACTTCAAGTGTACTGCAGTGTAGTCAGCACGTCTCAGAGCAGCAGGCTGAGGGATCTCGCTACCACTCTGTCACTCTAACCTTGGCATGTCATCCCACAGCTTGTCATGGGCAAGCCATATATTGCCCCCCTCCCACCTCAAGACCAGTTTAAAGCTCTGTCAGTGAGCCCTGCTAACTTGTTAGCAAAGACCGTCTTCCCTCTTTCAGAAAGGTGAATCTCATCTGATGCCAGCAAGCCTGGTGCCGTGTAGGCCATCCCATTATCAAAAACCCCAAAATTGTGTCGGTGACACCAGCCATGAAGCCATGTATTAATAGACTGGGCCTGTCTGTTTCTTCCAATGTCACTGCCCACAACCGGGAGGAGAGAGGAGAAAACAACCTGTGCTCCAGATTCCCTTACCAACCATCCCAAAGCTGTGAAGTCTCTTTTGATCACCCTTGGACTATGCATTGTGGCTTCATCACCACCCGCACGGAAGAGTAGTAACAGGTAATAGTCTGAGGCCCGTACCAGGCTAGGAAGTTTCCTGGTGATGTCCTTGACCCGGGCCCCAGGGAGGCCGCAGACTTCCCTAAGAGGAGGGTCTGGCCAGCATATTGGATCCTCTGTTCTCCTGAGAAGGGAGTCGCCTACAACTATAACCCGTCTTTTCTTCCTCAGGGAGGTGGTCGTGATGTAGGGGGTAGGCCTTTCTGACCTTGGCAACACCTCTGATGTAGATGGGCCGTCATCCACATCATCCATTGACAGGTCTTCCACATCCAGACTCTCATACCTGTTGTACTGAGGCACCTGGGAAGGTGAGGTGGGTAAGGAGGGGGTTTGCCTGCCGCCCTGAGCGTAGAATTGCCTCCGTTTGCTCCTTTCCTTTAAGCTACTGCCTTCAGCCTGGTGGAGGGAGGATACAGGATCCCCTTGATCTTGTTGTTTTTCTGATGGCTGTTCCTGTTTCTCAGGGAGGGCAGAGCTTGGTTCCACCAGTCTCTCTCTCTCAGGCTCCCTGATGCTCCTTAATGTTTCTACTTCCTCGTGCAGCTCTGCCACCAGGCTGAGCAGATTGTCCACCTGGTTACACCGCACACAGCTGTTCTCACTACTGCCATCCATTACCAGTGAAAGGCTCTGGCACTCTTTGCAGCCTGAGACCTGGATGGCTGCATATTTTCATGAGAGCTGAGTCTGGGTTGCCACATTCATTCTGCTGAGCGCACAGGATGTGGTTTTCCACCGGGTGGATACCATAGCTAAGCTCATTCTGAGAGAGTGGCGGCCACTGATTGAACTCGCCTCTTGAGCTGCTAGGGTGACTATGCCCTACCTGTGCAAACTGCCATGCAAACTGCCACGCAAACTGCTGTGCAACGCCCTGACTGACGTGCCACACTCTGTTTGCCCACTGTAGTCACTCACGTTCCCCAGGCTGCTTTTTATAGATGTGGGGGTGGTCACGGTTGCTCTGGCAAGGCCCAGGCCTCATCAGCATCTCCCGCGAGAGCTGCCAGCTCCTGGCGGGTCTCTCTGCTGCCCTGGCGTTTCCCTGCCTCAGGAAAAAACCCTGTGCGCTGCAGATCAGGCTGGCTCCGGAGCAGCTCCTCTTGGTGACTGACTGCTAGTTTCCGTTAGACAAATTACACATAAACTGGAGATATCATTGCCATGAAATAGCCCATTAAAAAAATATTAAAAGACTATCTTTGAAGTCTCACCGACAAGGAGGGGCTGGTGGGGAATGTCACGCTCAAGGGCAGCCTAGGCTGCAGTGACCATGAGATGGTGGAGTTTGAGATCCTTAAGGCAGTGAGGAGGGCGCCCAGTAAGCTTGCTACCCTGTACTTCTGGAGAGCAGACTTTAGCCTCTTCAGAGATCTGCTTGCCTGAGTATGGTGGCATAAAGCCCTGGAAGGAACAGGGGCCCAAGAAAGCTGGCTAATATTCAAGGACCACCTCCTCCAAGCTCAGGAGCGATGCATACCGAAAAAGAGAAGTCAGGCAGAAATGCCAGGAGGCCTGCATGGATGAACAAGGAGCTCCGGGAAAATCTCAAACAGAAAAAGGAAGCCTACAGAGGGTGGAAACAAGGACAGCTATCCTGGGAGGTATACAGAGAAGTTGTCCGAGCAGCCAGGGATAAGGTTAGGAAAGCTGAAGCCCAGACAGGGGTATATCTGGCCAGGTGCGTCAGGGGCAAGAAGAAGAAAGCCTTCTGTAGGTATATCAGTGGCAAAAGGAAGACTAAGGAAAATGTGGGCCCATTCAGGAAGGAAAAGGGAGACCTGGTCACCCAGGACATGGAGAAGGCTGAGATACTGAACGACTTCTTTGCCTCAGTCTTCACTGGGAAGGGCTTTAAACGTACTGCCCATGTTGCAGAAAGCAAAGGCAGGGATTGGAAGAATGAGATGCCGCCCACTGTAGGAGAAGACCAGGTCCGAGACTAGCTGAGGAACCTGAAGGTGCACAATTCCATGGGACCTGATGAGATACATCCATGGGCCCCGACAGAACTGGCAAATGAAGTTGCCAAGCCATACTCCATCATATTTGAGAAGTCGTGGCAGTCCGGTGAAGTTCCCACTGAGTGGAAGAGGGGGAACATAACCCCTGTTTTTAGAAAGGGTAAAAAAGAAGACCCGAGGAACTACAGGCCAGTCAGTCTCACCTCTGTGCCCGGCAAGATCATGGAGCAGATCCTCCTGCAAACTCTGCTACTGCACATGGAAAATACGGAGGTGATTGTTGACAGCCAACGGGGCTTCACTAAGGGCAAATTGTGCCTGACAAATTTGGTGGCCTTCTACGATGGCGTTACAGCATTGGTGGATAAGGGGAGAGCAACAGACATCATCTACCTGGACTTGTGCAAAGCATTTGACAGTGTTCCACACAAAATCCTGGTCTCTAAATTGGAGAGACATGGATTTGACTGATGGACCACTCGGTGGATAAGGAACTGGCTGGACAATCACACTCAAAGAGTTGCCGTCAACAGCTCCACGTCCAAGTTGTGCGCAGGGACAAGTGGTGATCCTCAGGGGTCGGTACTGGGACCAGTGCTGTTTAACATCTTTGTTGGTGACATGGATGTTGGGATGGAGTGCACGCTCAGCAAGTCTGCCGATGACATCAAGTTGTGTGGAGCAGCTGACACGCTGGAGGGGAGGGATGCCATCCAGAGGGACCTGGACAGGCTCGAGAGGTGGGCCTGTGCAAACCTCACGAAGTTCAACAAAGCCGCGCACAAGGTCCTGCACGTGCGCTGGGGCAACCCCATGCACAAATACAGGCTGGGCGGAGAATGGGTTGAGAACAGCCCTGAGGAGAAGGACTCGGGAGTGTTGGTTGATGAGAAACTCAACATGAGCGGGCAATCATAGAATCATAGAATCATAGAATGGTTTAGGTTGGAAGGGACCTTGAAGATCATCGAGTTCCAACCCCCCTGCCATAGGCAGGGACACCTCCCACTAGACCAGGTTGCCCAAGGCCACGTCCAGCCTGGCCTTGAACACCTCCAGGGACGGAGCTTCAACAACCTCTCTGGGCAACCTCTTCCAGTGCCTTACTACCCTTAAAGTGAAAAAGTTCTTCCTAATGTTTAATCTAAACCTGCCCTCTTCCAGCTTAAAGCCATTCCCCCTCGTCCTATCACTACATGCCCTAGTAAAAAGTCCTTCCCCAGCTCTCCTGTAGGCCCCCTTTAGGTACTGGAAGGCCGCAATAAGATCTCCCCGGAGCCTTCTCTTCTCCAGGCTGAACAGCCCCAACTCTCTCAGCCTCTCCCCATAGGAGAGGTGCTCCATCCCTCGGATCATCCTCGTGGCTCTCCTCTGGACCCACTCCAGCAGGTCCATGTCCTTCTTATGTTGGGGACTCCAGAGCTGGATGCAGTACGCCAGGTGGGGTCTCACGAGAGTGGAGTAGAGGGGCAGAATCACCTCCCTTGACCTGCTGGCCACAGTTCTTTTGATGCAGCCCAGGATACGGTTGGCCTTCTTGGCTGCGATCGCACATTGCTTGCTCATGTCGAGCTTCTCATCAATCATCACCCCCAGGTCCTTCTCCACAGGGCTGCTCTCCAGCCATTCCCCGCCCAGCCTGTATTTGTGCTTGGGATTGCGCCGACCCAGATGTAGGACCTTGCACTTGGCCTTGTTGAACTGCATGAGGTTGGCTTGGGCCCACCTCTCCAGCCTGTCCAGGTCCCTCTGGATGGCATCCCTCCCCTCCAGCGTGTCTGCCTCGCCAAACAGCTTGGTATCATCAGCAAACTTGCTGAGGGTGCACTCTACCCCACTGTCCATGTCGCTAACAAAGATGTTGAATAGTACAGGTCCCAGTACAGATCCCTGAGGAACGCCACTCATCACTGCTCTCCACTTGGACACCGAGCCGTTGACCGCAACCCTTTGAGTGCGACCATCCAGCCAGTTCTTTATCCACCGAGTGGTCCATTTATCGAATCCATGTCTCTTCAATTTAGAGACCAGGATATCGTGTGGGACAGTGTCAAACGCCTTTCACAAGTCCAGGTAGATGACATCGGTAGATCTTCTCTTGTCCACTGCTGCTGTAACCCCTTCGTAGAAGGCCACCAAATTTGTCAGGCATGACTTGCCCTTGGTGAAGCCATGTTGGCTCTCGCCAATCACCTCCTTGTTTTCTATGTGCCTCAGCAGAGTTTCCAGGAGGATCTGCTCCATGATCTTGCCAGGCACAGAGGTGAGACTGACTGGCCTGTAGTTCCCCGGGTCTTCCTTGTTTCCCTTTTTGAAAATAGGGGTTATGTTTCCCCTTTTCCAGTCGGCAGGAACCTCGCCAGACTGCCACGACTTCTCAAATATGATGGCTAGTGGCTTTGCGACTTGATCTGCCAGTTCCCTCAGGACCCGCGGATGTATCTCGTCAGGCCCCATGGACTTGTGCACCTTCAGGTTCCTCACGTGGTCTCTCACTTTATCTTCATCTACAGTGGGTGGTGCTCTCTTTTCCCAATCCTCTCCTTTGCAATCTGCGTCTTGGGCAGTGTGGCTGCTGTCCTTGTCTGTGAAGACTGAGGCTGTCCTGGTTTGAGGTAAAACAGAGCAATTTTGTTCAGTAGCTTCGCTTCTTAGCTGGGCCTCTTCTAACTACTGAAATTAACAGCATATTGTGCAGACAATGTTCACTCTCTCAGAGTGATAAGACCAATGTTTATAGCTGATGTCCAGACACAGTATGCAGGGAGGCTCTTGCTTATACTTATTGTTCTAACACTCAAGGCCAACCAACTGTGTTATTTGCCACGTTGGAGGGTCGGAAGCAGAAAAGCATAATGGGGTCCCACCTGCGGGGAGGAGCGGACAGGACAGGTGACCCAAAACTGACCAACAGCATATTCCATCCCATCTGCCTCATGCTCAGTATAAAAGCTGACGGAGCAAAGGGTCAGCCCCTTCTTTTTGCCCTTCTTTTTCCTTTCTTCCTTCAATGGCCGACGTCTGAGGAGGACTCTGTCTGTTCGTCTGCCTTTGGACCCGATCCTGAATTCAGAGCCGGAATCCAGTTCCCATCCGTCACTGAGTCCAGCCTGGGACTGCCCCAGTGCCAGCCGGTGTCGTGATTGTCATCTTGGGAGTTTGATATGGTTTTGTATATTTCTCATTATTTCCTTTTATTTTATTATTAATATTTCATTAAAGTAGTTTAGATCCTTCTAAATTCGTAAGTCTCTTTTCCCTCCTCTGCCTCTCTCTTTGAAGAGGGGTAGAGGGGAGCATCTGTCGGTCCCATCTGGGGTCCCCTACGTCCCCAGTGGCCAATTTGGCCTAAACCATGACAGGCAAAAAAGTCATTGAGTACCTCAGCTCTGTCACTGTCCCGGGTAACCAGTTCTTGCGTTTCCTTCCGGAGAGGGCCTACATTTTCCCTAGTCTTTCTTTTCTCACTTACATACCTATAGAAGGATTTTTTGTTTGTCTTAATGTCCCTGGCCAGATTTAGTTCTAACTGCGCTTTAGCTTGTCTAACCCGCTCTCTGGCTCCTTGAACGATTCCTCTGTAATCCCCCCAGGCTACCCGGCCCTGTCTCCACTCCCTGTAGGCCTCCTTTTTTCTTTTGGTCACTTCCAGGAGCTCCTTGTTCATCCATGCAGGCCTCCTGGCTTTTCTGCCTGGCTTCCTCTTTGTAGGAATGTATTGCTGCTGTGCTTGGAGGAGGTGGTCCTTGAATATTAACCAACTTTCTTGGACCCCTCTTCCTTCCAGCGCTTCATCCCACAGCACCATACCAAGCAGATTCTTCAAGAGGCCAAAGTCGGCTCTCCTGAAGTCCAGGGTCATCAGCCTGCTGCGCACCTTCTTCGTTGCCTTGAGGATTTCAAACTCAACCATTTCATGGTCACTACAGCCCAGGCTACCCTTGAGTTTGACCCTGTCAACCAGCCCTTCCTTGTTGGTAAGAGCAAGGTCCAGCACGGCTCCTGTCCTCGTCGGCTCCTCAACCACTTGGAGAAGGAAGTTGTCCTCAATGCAATCCAGGAACCTCCTGGATTGCCTGTGCCTGGCTGTGTTATCCTTCCAACTGATGTCAGGGTGGCTGAAGTCACCCATGAGAACAAAGGTCTGTGAACGTGATGCCGCCCCTATCTGTCTATAGAGGGCTTCATCCACTTGGTCTTCCTGGTCGGGTGGCCTGTAGCATACCCCCACTGTAACGTCCCCTGCTCCTGATTTCCCTGTAATCTTGACCCATAGGCTCTCAGTTGGCTCGGTATCCTCCCCCAGGTTGAGCTCCATGCATTCCAGCTGCTCATCAACATATAAGGCAACACCGCCTCCTCGTTTCCCTTGCCTGTCTCTCCTGAAGAGCCTGTACCCTTTCATGCCGACGCTCCAGTCATAGGAGTCGTCCCACCAAGTTTCTACGATGCTGATGAGATCGTAGCCTTGGAGGCGTGTACACATCTCTAATTCCTCCTGCTTGCTCCCCATGTTCCGCGCATTTGTGTAGAGGCACTTCAGCCGTGTCTTCATTGTGGCCAATTTGGTTGGAGCAGCTGTAATTACTTTGTGCTGCTCTCCAGTTGGCATTCCTTTGCCCTGTATTAACAGTGCCTCCCGATTGACTCCCGTTGGTCCAGGAGCTCCTAGCTCATCTACATGAAGGTTTGAGCGTACTGCAGTGTAGCTGGCACCTCATGGAGCTAATGGCTGCAGGCCCTCACCAGCGCCCTGTTCCCCTTTCCTTGATGTAACATCCCTTGGCTGTTCATGGGCAACTCTGATAATACCCCCTTCCCCCATCGAATTTAGTTTAAAGCCCTGTTAATGAGCCCTGCCAATTTTTGGGCAAAACCCCTTCTCCCTCTTTGAGTGAGCCAGCCCCCATCTGATGCCAGCAGGCCTGATGCCGCATAGGTCATTATGTTGTTAAAAACCCCAAAGTTGTGGCGTTGACACCATCCACGGAGCCATGTGTCGTGGTTTGGCCTCAGCCGGCAACAAAGAACCACGCGGCCGCTCGCTCAACCCTCCACAGCCGTGGGGGGGAAATACGAAGAAAAAGGCAAAACTCGTGGGTTGAGATAAAGGCAGTTTAACAGAACAGCAAAGGGAAGAGAAAACGGTGACAATAATACGGATTATCATTTATTATATTTTTATATATATATATTTTATATATATATATATATTTTATTTCATATTATTATTAATACGGATCACCGACCGGACCCGCACCGCCGCAGCCCGCGCTGAGCAGCGACTTCCTGCCCCCCCCCCCCCCCCCCCCCCCCCCCCCCCCCCCCCCCCCCCGGCTGCTCCCCCCTACCCCCGGGCATGGCTCACATGGCATGGAATACCTGTGTCCCCTCCCATCCTTGGGGAAATTAACCCCATCCCTGCCGGAACCAGGACATTATCCACCCCTTATTCTATACCATCTGCACCATGCCCAGATCCTACAGTTCCTAATCATTTACCACCACTTTCCCCTGTCTTATATATATATATATGTACATCTATATACATACAGATTTAATTCCCGCAGTCTATGGGCAATCCCTCTAAAATGTCCACTGAGTTAATTTAGTCCATCACTGTGGGCCGCATCTGTGAAAGCAGTCTCTCAGGGCAGGCGAGATGGTGGGTGGTGCTGGACTGGTGCACGCTGCATTCGGAACTCCCGGCTGGTGTACCCGATGTGGCCCATACCCACAGTTTGCAGGTTGAAGGTGTTGATCTCCAGGAAGTTGCTGGGCGCCAGCTGATGAGGTCAGTTCTTCTTACCTCACCGCTGCACTTTACTCCATTTTATCAAAGTCCATCTGTCATTGGTTTGGGAGATTCTTACTGTAGTACCCTTGATAGCAGTTATAGTAATGATGACATGCAGTGACAACGTTATTTAGCACATAACATCATAAGATTTGATTCATTGACTATTCTCACCCAAAATCAGATCCCCGTGAGGTACACATCGGACCTCCCCATCCTCCCGCATCACCCACCAAGTGCACCCAGGTCCTTGTGCAAAAGCAATCCCACGGATGGGTTTGCCTTTGCCTGAGGCAGGGCTAACCCATACTGTCTTCCCTAACATATTCTTCATGTGCACTACAGGGACTTTATCCCCTTCTATTGTACGTGGAAGTTTTGATTGGGCAGGGCCAGCTCGATTGGCAGATCCCCTGGTGTTGACTAACCAGGTGGCTTTTGCTAAATGCATATCCCAGTGTTTGAAAGTCCCACCATCCATGGCTCTCAGCGTAGTCTTTAACAGTCCGTTGTATCGTTCTATCTTCCCTGAGGCGGGTGCGTGATAGGGGATGTGATATACCCATTCAATGCCATGCTCTTTGGCCCAGGTATCTATCAGGCTGTTTTGGAAATGAGTCCCATTGTCTGACTCAATTCTCTCTGGGGTGCCATGTCGCCATAAGACTTGTTTTTCAAGGCCCAGGATAGTGTTCCGGGCGGTGGCATGGGGCACAGGGTATGTTTCCAGCCACCTGGTGGTTGCTTCCACCATTGTGAGCACATGGCGCTTGCCTTGGCAGGTTTGTGGGAGTGTAATATAATCAATCTGCCAGGCCTCCCCATATTTGTATTTTAGCCATCGTCCTCCATACCAAAGAGGCTTTAACTGCTTGGCTTGCTTAATTGCAGCACGTTTCACATTCGTGGATGACCTGTGCAATAGTGTCCATGGTCAAGTCCACCCCTCGGTCTCGAGCCCATCTATATGTCGCATCTCTTCCCTGATGGCCTGAGGCATCATGAACCCACCGAGCTATGAATAATTCACCCTTATGTTGCCAGTCCAGATCCACCTGAGCCACTTCAATCTTAGCGGCCTGATCTACCTGCTGGTTGTTTTGATGTTCCTCAGTGGCGCGACTCCTGGGTACGTGGGCATCTACATGACGTACTTTCACAGCCAGATTCTCTATCCGGGCAGCAATATCTTGCCACAGTTCAGCCGCCCAGATGGGTTTACCTCTGCGCTGCCAGTTGCTCTCTTTCCACTGCTGTAACCACCCCCACAGAGCATTTGCCACCATCCATGAATCAGTATAGAGGTAAAGTACTGGCCATTTCTCTCGTTCAGCAATGTCTAAAGCTAGCTGGATGGCTTTCACCTCTGCAAACTGGCTCGATTCACCTTGTCCTTCAGTGGCTTCTGCAACTCGTCGTGTAGGACTCCACACAGCAGCCTTCCACTTCCGATGTTTTCCCACAATCCGGCAGGACCCATCAGTGAACAAGGCATGTTTCCTCTCATTTTCTGGTAGTTTATTATATGGTGGAGCCTCTTCTGCACGCGTCACCTCCTCCTCTGGTGATATCCCGAAATCTTTGCCTTCCGGCCAGTCCATGATCACTTCAAGTATTCCTGGGCGATTGGGGTTTCCCATTCGAGTTCGCTGTGTGATCAGTGCAATCCACTTACTCCATGTGGCATCAGTCGCATGGTGTGTGGCAGGGACCCTTTCTTTGAACATCCAGCCCAGCACTGGCAGTCGAGGTGCCAAGAGGAGCTGTGCTTCAGTACCAACCACTTCCGAAGCAGCTCGAACCCCCTCGTATGCTGCCAATATCTCTTTTTCGGTTGGAGTATAGCGGGCTTCAGATCCTCTGTATCCCCGACTCCAAAACCCCAGGGGTCGACCTCGAGTCTCCCCTGGTGCTTTCTGCCAGAGGCTTCAGGTAGGGCCATTCTCCCTGGCTGCGGTGTAGAGCACATTTTTAACATCTTGTCCCGCCCGGACTGGCCCCAGGGCTACCGCATGAACTATTTCCTGCTTAATTTGTTCGAAGGCTTGTCGTTGCTCAGGGCCCCATTTAAAATCATTCTTTTTCCGGGTCACTTGATATAGAGGGCTCACAATCAGACTGTAATCTGGAATATGCATCCTCCAAAACCCCACAACACCTAAGAAAGCTTGAGTTTCCTTTTTACTGGTTGGTGGAGACATAGCTGCTATTTTGTTGATAACATCCATTGGGATCTGACGGCGTCCATCTTGCCATTTTATTCCTAAAAACTGGATCTCCTGTGCGGGTCCCTTGACCTTACTTCGTTTTATGGCAAAACCAGCTTTCAGAAGAATTTCAACTATTCTATTCCCTTTCTCAAAAACTTGTTCCGCTGTGTTGCCCCATACAATGATGTCGTCAATGTACTGCAGATGTTCCGGAGCTTCACCCTGTTCCAGTGTGGTCTGGATTAGTCCATGGCAAATGGTGGGGCTGTGTTTCCACCCCTGGGGTAGTCGATTCCAGGTGTACTGGACGCCCCTCCAGGTGAAAGCAAACTGTGGTCTGCACTCTGCTGCCAAAGGGATTGAGAAGAATGCATTGGCGATATGAACTGTTGCATACCACTTGGCTGCCTTTGACTCCAGTTCGTATTGAAGTTCTAGCATGTCCGGCACGCAGCGCTCAGCGGCGGCGTGACTTCGTTCAGGCCACGATAGTCCACTGTTAGCCTCCACTCTCCATTAGATTTTCGCACTGGCCATATGGGACTATTAAAGGGTGAGCGGGTCTTGCTGATCACTCCTTGAGTCTCCAGTTGACAAATCAGCTTCTGGATGGGAATCAGAGAATCTCGGTTAGTGCGATATTGCCGCCGATGCACTGTCGTGGTAGCAATAGGCACCTGTTGTTCTTTGACCCTCAACAAACCTACCACAGAAGGGTCCTCCGAGAGACCAGGCAATGTAGACAGCTGTTTAATTTCCTCCGTCTCCAAAGCAGCTATGCCAAAAGCCCACCGGTATCCTCTTGGATCCTTGAAGTACCCTCTCCTAAGATAGTCTATGCCAAGGATGCACGGAGCCTCTGGGCCAGTCACAATGGGATGCTTTTGCCACTCATTTCCAGTTAGGCTCACCTCAGCTTCCAATACAGTCAACTCTTGGGATCCCCCTGTCACTCCAGAAATACAAATGGGTTCTGCCCCTCTGTAACTTGACGGTATTAAGGTACATTGAGCTCCAGTGTCCACTAGAGCCCTATACTCCTGTGGCTCTGATGTGCCAGGCCATCGAATCCACACATTCCAATAAACCCGGTTGTCCCTTTCCCCCACCTGGCTGGAGGCAGGGCCCCTCTAATCCTGATCATAGTATCCATTACTCACCTGTTGCACAAATGACTTGGAAGTCCCTTCAAGAGGATCAGAGGTAAGATCAGGCCTTCTACTCTGTTTGGGGAGCTGTCTGCTGGAAATGGGAGCAGCACTTTTCCTAGATGGATCCCCTTTTGTGATTGTTCTTCCTTGCAACTCATGTACCCGTGCCCATAGGGACGAGGTAGGTTGTCCATCCCACCTCCTCATGTCCTCTCCGTGATCGCGCAAGTAAAACCACAGGGTGCCTCGTGGTGTGTACCCTCTATACTCTCCCTCTTGAGTAGGAAAACGCCTGCTCCTAATAGCTGAGATGCTGGCCTGTACAGGTAGGGAGCAGGATATATTCTCTTCGAGTTGCTGGACTTTCTGGGACAGTTTCTCCACAGCTGAGATGAGGGGGGAAGAGAGACTTTCTTCATATTGCCGGAGTCGGCCAGCCACCTCATCCACCGTTGGTCCCTCTTCACCTTTCCATTCCATCACTGCCAAGTAGTTGGCATATGATGATGGTGCGCTCCGTACAAACTTCCGCCATATGGGCCTTGTGCATTGGACTTCATCAGGGTCTGTGGGTAACTGCGCATTATCTGGGTCATAGTAAATCATCTCCCGCACGGCTAGTTCTCTTAGGTACTGGATACCTTTTTCCATGGTGGTCCACTTGCTTGGACGGCATACAACATCTTCACTGAAGGGATACCTTTCCCTCACACCTGACAGGAGTCGCCTCCAGAGGTGGCTTGTGTCTTCTTCCCAATCGCCTTGTCAATGCCCCCTTCCCTAGACAGGGATCCCAGCTGCCTGGCTTCCCTACCCTCTAATTCCAAGCTACTGGCCCCGTTATCCCAGCATCGGAGCAGCCAGGTGACAATGTGCTCGCCTGGAAGTCGGCTGAAATCCTTTCGCATATCTCTCAGCTCACTCAGGGA
Organism: Pluvialis apricaria; assembly: GCA_017639485.1. Lineage (NCBI taxonomy): Eukaryota > Metazoa > Chordata > Aves > Charadriiformes > Charadriidae > Pluvialis > Pluvialis apricaria. The sequence goes on along the minus strand of CM030008.1, from coordinate 19,187,874 downwards.
TAGGGATCAGGTGATTATCTCTGGTTCCGTGTCTTCCTCCCATTCTTTTGATGGCCCTGGTTCATCATCATCCCTAACTAAGCGAACTGATTTCTTGGTGTATTTCTTCTTCTGTACAGGAGCAACTGATACTGGCACAGGTTGGTTGTCTGGTTCAGCTGCAGTGTCTGCCACTGGGGTTTGAGTGGCCGCATTGCCCGTCACCAGGATTTGAGTAGCCACATTGCCTGCCACCGGGGTTGGAGTAGCTGTATTTTCTGCCACTGGAGTTGGAATAGCTGCAGTGTCTGCCGCAGAGGGGTGAGTAACCACAGGGCCTGCCACCGGAGTTGGAGTAGCCGCATTGTCTGCTGCAGGGGTTGGGATAGCTGCAGTGCCTACTGGTCTGTTTTCCTCCTCTTTCCCCTGAGGGTGCTGCATAATACCGAGCAGTGTTTGGTAGGTACTGGCCAGGGCCCAGCACAGTGCAGTGAGTTGTGCCTCTCTGGAATAGCCACAGCATTTTCCTTTTAAAAATTCTACCACTTTATCAGGGTCCTGTAATTGTTCGGGGGTGAAGTCCCAAAACATTGGAGGCGAGAAATTCTCTAGATACCTGCCCATATTCTCCCACATGCCATGCCACCCCTGACTATCCAGCCTCGGGGCAGATCTCTGGGTGGTAGTCTTAAACAGTTGTCCAACCCTAAACAAGACCTGAAACACATTCAGGAGACATAGCAATAGGACCAGACTGGTTTGAGCATCCCAAGGATATTCGAAATTCTCAAAAGCTGTCATACCTGGCCCGAAGGAGAAAAGGGAGGTGAAAGAGCTAGGGAAAGTATCCCCCCCTGTTTCCCCCATAGATCGGGTATGATTATTAATAAATTCTGAGAGATGGCGACCAGGGTATGGGCAGGACAGCAATACTGCATAAACACCCCAACACAGCGACCTGAGCAGTGATGCTATCATATCATATGCTGATATCGCACAGGACAGCAAAATGATAATCCTGATCCCTCTCCCCGAGGTAACAAACATCATCACGGGGAGTACATAGAACACGTAAGAATTTACATAACACAGCCACGCAAACAAACGAAGGAACATTGTAACTGGCGACTATCTAACTAATATGAGAAATATATATAACAAACTCGTGTTAACAAACTCGTGTTAACAATCTCGGGTCGGATCTGTCGTTATCTCAACCCTCCGAGCCCCATGTTGGGCGCCAAAAAGGACTGTCGTGGTTTGGCCTCAGCCGGCAACAAAGAACCAGTGGCCGCTCGCTCAACCCTCCACAGCTGTGGGGGGGAAATACGAAGAAAAAGGCAAAACTTGTGGGTTGAGATAAAGGCAGTTTAACAGAACAGCAAAGGGAAGAGAAAACGGTGACAATAATACGGATTATCATTTATTATATTTTTATATATATATATTTTATATATATATATATATATATTTTATTTCATATTATTATTAATACGGATCACTGACCGGACCCACACCGCTGCAGCCCGCGCTGAGCAGCGACTTCCTGCCCCCCCCCCCCCCCCCCCCCCCCCCCCCCGGCAGCTCCCCCCTACCCCCGGGCATGGCTCACATGGCATGGAATACCTGTGTCCCCTCCCATCCTTGGGGAAATTAACCCCATCTCTGCCGGAACCAGGACACCATGAATTAACAGATTGAGCTCGTCTGTTCCTTTCAATGTCATTGCCCGCAACAGAAAGTAGGGATGAGAAAATCACCTGTGCTCCAGATCCCTGTAGTGACTGACCCAAGGCCCTGATATCACTTTTAATCATCCCTTTTAATCAATGTGAACTCGCCGTCCAGAAGGCCAACCGTATCCTGGGCTGCGTCAAAAGCAGCGTGGCCAGCTGGTCGAGGGAGGTGATTCTGCCCATGTACTCTGCTCTCGTGAGACCCCACCTGGAATATTTCATCCAGCTTTCCAGCCCTCAAGATAAGAAGGACATGAACCTGTTGGAGTGTGTCCAGAGGAGGGGCTACAAAGATTATCAGTGGTCTGGAGCATGTCTCCAATGACGACAGGCAGAGAGAGTTGGGGTTGTTCAGCCCAGAGAAGAGAAGGCTCTGGGGAGACCTTATAGCAGCCTTCCAGTATCTGAAGGGGGCCTACAAGAAGGCTGGAGAGGGACTTTTTACAAGGGCATGTAGTGATAGGAGTAGGGCTAATGGCTTCAAACTGGAAGAGGGTAGATTTAGAATAGATATTGGGAAAAAAAAATTCACAATGAGGGTGGTGAGGCACTGGAACAAATTGCCCAGGGAAGTTGTGGAGGCCCATCCCTGGAAGTGTTCAAGGCCAGGCTGGAAGGGACTTTGAGCAACTTGGTCTAGTGGAAGGTGCCCTGCCAATGGCAGGGAGGTTGGAACTAGATGATCTTTAAGGTTCCTTCCAACCTAAACCAGTCTATGATTCTATGATAAAGTAACAACTCAATTTGATTTGCTCTTCATATCAACAAATCTGAACTAGTGTTTAAAGTCCCTGTTTGTTGGAGGCACCATTTGTGAAAGCTAAGCACAAACTCTCTATAAACTTAAAACCTGAGTGTCATTTTTGATCCCATAGCTGCACTCTTTTACCAAGCAGGAGCATTTAAATATGTAAGCATAAAAAGCCTTGTCAAAAGATAAACAGTCCGAAAATATTTCTGAGTCCACCAGGACATTAAAAGCAATTGTGAGCTTCCTTTCTAAAAGCTGCCATCTTCTTGAAAGCAAAACAAACAGAATATCCAGAAGTAACCTGTGAAGGGATTAAGTCCAGCAATCTCAGCTGGAAACATCTGTTTGATCTTTTGTAGCTGTCCATGTACCAGTGTATGTTGGGGGCTGCGCACCTGCAAAGCAGCTTTGCAGGAAAGGACCTGCAAAGTATAGCTACTATCGTATCTACAATAGGTCTGTTTTAGCTGTAGTAGCTTTCAATAGCTACACCAGGATTTAAGTGAATGTTAGGCACTTAAAATACAACTTGATTAAAAAATATGAAAAAATTGCTCACCCAGCAGTCATCTACTCCGGAGGCGAATGACAAGATGCCTTTATCCTCAACACTAAAGATCCCTGAACTCCTGTTGTTGCCATTCTGTTCACACCCAGAATGCTGTGGGCACTGGTAGGTAGGACTTCCTCCCACTCCTTAATCTCTGCAGTTGTTGTTGTTCAGCCTTCTGAGGCTTCCATCTTGTCATCCCGCTAGGGAACTATAGTCACCTACCTTTAGCTTCTGGATTCACTGCTAAAGGCCGTAAACCTATCAGCTAGGTGAGTGTCCACCAGCAAAGTCTTAAAGTGGACCTACCCACCAAATGGCCGTTTATCCGTCTTTCTGGTTATAGTCTTCCTTATAAATCCACAATTGTCTTCAGCAAGCAAGGCCAAAATGACACAGGTCCCAAGGGTTTTATTTACCCTTCCTTTCTCCCAGGAGAATCAGCGGGGGTATACCAACAGAATTCAGACAGTGCGGGGAATATATGGAAATTTATACTGTGCTGGGAGAAAAAAACCCCAACAAACAAACAAAAACATTAGAAAAGGAGGCCTGAAATAGATCATCATTCTAGAAAAGCAAATTATCCCCTTGCTACTCCACACCAGCCTAAGATGACTGATGGTGCCTCTGAGTCACCTGCTTCTTCCTGCAGGGCCTATGTGGCCAAGAGTGCATTGCATGGTTACGTTCTTCTGCCCCATACACAGAGAGGCTGTATGCAAATGGTGGAGGATGCTTACCAGGTATAATTAGGGAGCAATTCCTCCAAAAATTCCCATTTCATCCAGGATAAAACCCAAAAGAGAAGTGCTCATCTCCCTTGCTGAAGTTTTTTAGAAAAGGTTAGTAGTAGTAGTAACTTCTGATTTCTTCAGAAATGGTATAGACACAGTTCATCCTACACTGTGGAGAGCAACATACTGATGACCTTTCAAATTCCCTTCTGATGCTATGACAATGCGACAAATGTCTCTGTTCCTCACAGAAGAAACTGAACCCTTTTCAGAATTGAACACAATGAGGAAAAATCTCTGTGCTAGATTTCCAGCATGGGCAGCAGAGCAGAAGCAGTCCAGCTCTGCCCCTCATATTTGGAAATTGCAGACATCAGTTCTTGCTGCCATAGCAAAGCTAGACAGTCATTTTTCTTTATAACTGGGTAAATGTGACAGTCTGTGGTGGACTGACCCCAGCCATCAGTTAAGACCCGACCCAGTCGCTCGCTCACTCTCCACCGAGTGGGATGGGAGAGAGAATCGCAAAAAGCAAGTTAAAGACAGTTTAATAAGTGAAGGAAAAGGAGAGAAAAGAACCAAGTGATGCAAAGGCAATCACTCACTACCTCCCATGAGCAGACTGATGCCCAGCCAGTCCCTGAGCAACTGCTACTTTGGAGAAACTTCCCCCAGTCTTAGTGCTGAATGTGGTATGAAATATGTCTTTCATCAGCTCAGGGCAGCTGTCCCAATTGTGTCACCTCCCAGCCTCTTGCCCACCCGCAGAACACTGCGAGGGGTAGAGTGAGAAACAGAAAGACTTGATTCTGTGCAAGCACTGCTCAGCAATAACCAACATATATTGGCCACAAATCTAAAACACAGTACCATATGGTCCACATGAAGAAAATTAACTCCATCCCAAACAGACGCAGGACACAGCCACATACATGTACAACGCACCAGCACAGCACAGCGGTCTGCCACAGAGCATAAGGACTTTCGGACGGAAGAAAAGTAAGTAAGCAAAGCCTGCATACAGCCTTTAGATATACAGTAAAGAGGAAGATCTAGGTGTTTCTCTGTACATGTAGCTCATCAGTCACCCTGAAGTGGGTAGTCAAGGGGTCTCAGGCAAAAGATGCAGCAGTTCTACAAGTCTGACTTTTGGCATTGCTTGTAAACATGAATCCTATTACAGCTCAGACTTCAGCTGATCACAATGTTTTTCTATATAGTATATCATATAAAACAAAAGAGCCTATGGCTTTCCACAGTGTCAAAAATTCATCCCTCTGTGGTGGAGCTTTTTCTGCACAAAGGTATGATTATGGATGTGACAGAAGCTGGACTGAAGACAAGGACTCTGCTGCTTCCATAAAACACTCAGAAATCACATTATGCTGCCTTGAAGACCTGTGTCTGCCCTACATAAAAATGTTTCTCTTTGAAGTTAAAAAAAAGTTATACCACACTTTGGTTTACAAATTCCATGGGGCATACCCTTCCAAAGTGTTTATAACATTCACTGTTGATACAGGTGGTTTTAAAGTGCAAAATGTCATAAACTACAATTGCCCATGACCATAACTACAGACTTTATATTGAAGTCACGTAATATAAAAGAACTTCCTGATAGTTGATTATTTTCTCTTATTATACTGAAATATTGCAAAAAGTTCAAATAATTTATGATTTCTTCTGAAAGCTATAGAAAAGGTTCAAAGTGCCAAGCGAAATGGCATTTCGTTACACATTATGTCATAGAAAATTAACCTAGAAGGAAGCATAAGCTAATCTTTGTCACCTGCATAATTTCCTGCATGAGGTAAAGAAACAACAACAAAAACCCAAGGAGAATCAAAACAACCCCTTTGAACCTCCAAAATCACAGAGGAGACCCCATTCAGAGACAGATACCATGATATAGCTCCAAATGAATGCATAAAGAAAATGATGCATACTTGACCCACTTTTCCCCCAAGGGTGAATTACCTTGCTTCTCCCTCAGCAGGGCACTCCCCACCAGGGTTATGTTATCTTGCATATCTTGCATGACAAGAACTCTCTGAGAGGGCAATCACAAAGCTGAGAGAGGAAGACAGGTAATTACAGATCATCAAGGAGGCTTTGGGAGGGTAGCAGTAATGTACTGCTGTGCCAAAACTAATCACTCCTTTGGTCTGCCTGCCTGTTGAGGTTCTGTTCCACATCAGTATACAGTCCTCCCCAGTAAAGAAGAATGGGCTGGTTTGTTGGCCTTTTATTGACTTGTTTTTTAACTCACATTTTAATTCACAATAATGCACGAGACCTCAAAGGGATTTGAAATAGAATCATAGAATGATAGAACGGTTTGGGTTGGAAGGAACCTTCAAAGGTCATCTAGTCCAACCTCCCTGCAATGAGCAGGGACACCTTCCACTAGATCAGGTTGCTCAGAGCACTGTCCAACCTGACCTTGAATGTTTCCAGGGATGGGGCATCTGCAATCTCTCTTGGTAACCTGTTCCAGTGTTTGATGACCCTCATTGTAAAAATGTTTTTCCTTATATCCAGTCTAAATTTTCCCTCTTTTAGTTTAAACCCACTACCCCTTGTCATATTGCTACAGGCCCTCTTAAAAAGCCTGTCCCCATTTTTTTTATAAGCCCCCTTTAAGTACTGAAAGGCTGAAATAAGGTCTCCCCAGAGCCTTCTCTTCTCCAGGCTGAACAAACCCAACTCTCTCAGCCTTTCCTCATAGGAGAGGTGCTTCAACCTTCTGATCATTTTTGTGGCCCTCCTCTTGACCTGCTCCAACAGGTCCATGTCTTTCCCTTGCAGGAGTATCTGCTCCGTGATCTTGCCAGGCACAGAGGTGAGACTGACTGGCCTGTAGTTCCCCGGGTCTTCTTTTTTACCCTTTCTAAAAACAGGGGTTATGTTCCCCCTCTTCCAGCCAGTGGGAACTTCACCGGACTGCCACGACTGCTCAAATATGATGGAGTATGGTTTGGCAACTTCATTTGCCAGTTCTGTCGGGGCCCATGGATGCATCTCATCAGGTCCCATGGACTTGTGCACCTTCAGGTTCCTCTGCTGGTCTCGGACCTGGTCTTCTCCTACAGTGGGCGGCACCTCATTCTTCCAGTCCCTGCCTTTGCTTTCTGCAACATGGGCAGTACGTTTAAAGCCCTTCCCAGTGAAGACTGAGGCAAAGAGGTCGTTCAGTATCTCAGCCTTCTCCATGTCCTGGGTGACCAGGTCTCCCTTTTCCTTCCTGAATGGGCCCACATTTTCCTTAGTCTTCCTTTTGCCACTGATATACCTATAGAAGGCTTTCTTCTTGCCCCTGACACACCTGACCAGATATACTTCTGTCTGGGCATCAGCTTTCCTAACCTAATCCCTGGCTGCTCGGACAATTTCTCTGTATACCTCCCAGGATAGCTGTCCTTGTTTCCACCCTCTGTAGGCTTCCTTTTTCTGTTTGAGATTTTCCCGGAGCTCCTTGTTCATCCATGCAGGCCTCCTGGCATTTCTGCCTGACTTCTCTTTTTCGGTATGCATCGCTCCTGAGCTTGGAGGAGGTGGTCCTTGAATATTAGCCAGCTTTCTTGGGCCCCTGTTCCTTCCAGGGCTTTATGCCACCATACTCAGGCAAGCAGATCTCTGAAGAGGCTAAAGTCTGCTCTCCAGAAGTACAGGGTAGCAAGCTTACTGGGCGCCCTCCTCACTGCCTTAAGGATCTCAAACTCCACCATCTCATGGTCACTGCAGCCTAGGCTGCCCTTGAGCGTGACATTCCCCACCAGCCCCTCCTTGTTGGTGAGTCTTTAAAGACAGTCTTTTCATATTTTTTTAATGGGCTATTTAATGGCAATGATATTTCCAGTTTATGTGTAATTTGTCTAACGGAAACTAGCAGTCAGTCACCAAGAGGAGCTGCTCCGGAGCCAGCCTGATCTGCAGCGCACAGGGTTTTTTCCTGAGGCAGGGAAACGCCAGGGCAGCAGAGAGACCCGCCAGGAGCTGGCAGCTCTCGCGGGAGATGCTGATGAGGCCTGGGCCTTGCCAGAGCAACCGCGACCACCCCCACATCTATAAAAAGCAGCCTGGGGAATGTGAGTGACTAGAGTGGGCAAACAGAGTGTGGCACGTCAGTCAGGGCGTTGCACAGCAGTTTGCGTGGCAGTTTGCATGGCAGTTTGCACAGGTAGGGCATAGTCACCCTAGCAGCTCAAGAGGCGAGTTCAATCAGTGGCCGCCACTCTCTCAGAATGAGTTTAGCTATGGTATCCACCCGGTGGAAAACCACATCCTGTGCGCTCAGCAGAATGAATGTGGCAACCCAGACTCAGCTCTCATGAAAATATGCAGCCATCCAGGTCTCAGGCTGCAGAGAGTGCCAGAGCCTTTCACTGGTAATGGATGGCAGTAGTGAGAACAGCTGTGTGCGGTGTAACCAGGTGGACAATCTGCTCAGCCTGGTGGCAGAGCTGCAAGAGGAAGTAGAAACATTAAGGAGCATCAGGGAGCCTGAGAGAGAGAGACTGGTGGAACCAAGCTCTGCCCTCCCTGAGAAACAGGAACAGCCATCAGAAAAACAACAAGATCAAGGGGATCCTGTATCCTCCCTCCACCAGGCTGAAGGCAGTAGCTTAAAGGAAAGGAGCAAACGGAGGCAATTCTACGCTCAGGGCGGCAGGCAAACCCCCTCCTTGCCCACCTCACCTTCCCAGGTGCCTCAGTACAACAGGTATGAGAGTCTGGATGTGGAAGACCTGTCAATGGATGATGTGGATGACGGCCCATCTACATCAGAGGTGTTGCCAAGGTCAGAAAGGCCTACCCCCTACATCACGACCACCTCCCTGAGGAAGAAAAGACGGGTTATAGTTGTAGGCGACTCCCTTCTGAGGAGAACAGAGGATCCAATATGCTGGCCAGACCCTCCTCTTAGGGAAGTCTGCGGCCTCCCTGGGGCCCGGGTCAAGGACATCACTAGGAAACTTCCTAGCCTGGTACGGGCCTCAGACTATTACCTGTTACTACTCTTCCGTGCGGGTGGTGATGAAGCCACAATGCATAGTCCAAGGGTGATCAAAAGAGACTTCACAGCCTTGGGATGGTTGGTAAGGGAATCTGGAGCATAGGTTGTTTTCTCCTCTCTCCTCCCGGTTGTGGGCAGTGACATTGGAAGAAACAGACAGGCCCAGTCTATTAATACATGGCTTCATGGCTGGTGTCACAGGCACGATTTTGGGGTTTTTGATAATGGGATGGCCTACACGGCACCAGGCTTGCTGGCATCAGATGAGATTCACCTTTCTGAAAGAGGGAAGAGGGTCTTTGCTAACAAGTTAGCAGGGCTCACTGACAGAGCTTTAAACTGGTCTTGAGGTGGGAGGGGGGCAATATATGGCTTGCCCATGACAAGCTGTGGGATGACATGCCAAGGTTAGCGTGACAGGGTGGTAGCGAGATCCCTCAGCCTGCTGCTCTGAGACGTGCTGACTACACTGCAGTACACTTGAAGTTTTACAGAGATGAGTTGGGGCTCCTCGGGTAATAGGAGTCAACAAGGAAACACAGGGGAAATACCTCAAAGGAAGTAAGAGGTGTTCCTCGAAGAAGGTGACAAGGCTGACAGCCCAGCTGAAGTGCTTCTATACCAATGCACGAAGCATGGGCAATAAGCAGGAAAAAGCCATTGAAAGCCATTGTGCAGCACCAAAACAACAATACAGTCGCCATCACAGAAACATGGTGGGACGAATCCCATGGCTGGAGTGTGGCTATCGATGGCTACAGGCTGTTCAGAAAGGCTAGGCAAGGAAGGAGAGTACTAGAGAGAATAAATATTCAAAGTAGTAAGTTAGCATTTGAAAAAACTGAAAGAACTACAAACAAAGACCAAACGGACATTGGCTGATCGAAGCAAGAGTAAGAGAGAGGCAATGTAGTTTTACTCTGCAGTTTTTCTCCATAAATAACAGGCACTGAAAGTTCCCAAAAGTCTTCAAGACCCGACTGACCATTTTACAAGGAAGCTTATCATGCATGTAATAAAAAAGCAGCCTGCAAAGATAACATACTCCTTATCAATAAGACACTGATTAACGAGGCAAACTTTTTGCAGTTCTCATGCAAGTAAGTTGTGAAATCATTTCTATGCATTAAGAAAGTGAATTTTTATGGACCTCTTATAAGGAAGTACAAGTACAAAAGTCGATGAGGTTAGTCAGTATCCTCACGTTACATCGTACTCAAAGCACTGTACGGTTTTCAAAGTATAATTTAGAGCGGTCCTCATAGGAAACCTCATGATTCTGAAATCACAGTGGAAACAGGAAATTTTCTTTACATTAGCTTGAAAAGAAGCGTTCCAGGAGCTAAAATATAAAATCTGGCAGCTCATCTTGCCTTTCTGGTACCCTATACTGATAAGCTGAAATTCTATCCGTCACTCTAATGTACAATAGAAACGGCATATCACCCAGACAGTTAAAATACTTCTACAACTTAAGTCTTCCCAAAAAATAAAAAACAAAACTCAAATGAACATAGAAATTCCTGAAGTGCCTCACACCAAGATGGCCTCAGAACATGCCGAACACATAGTCACAGCTCGGAGACATCATGTAAGGCAGTGACAGCTTTTTGCACAACAGCTGCCTCTGTGTTGATGTTGTCCCCTCCTACATGCTGCCTAAGGTTACCACATTCACAGCAAATACCAGTCTCATCATCAAGCAGAGGAGCAGCAGCCACTCATCCTGGCAGCGCTCAGCAGATGGCAAGCTCACAGTCACTGTGTGCTCCCAAAGCGATGAAGAGCAGACCTTTATCATGAATAAACATCTGTTAGTTCCGGGTCCTGGTGCCAGAATAACTTCTGGGTTTTCTTTGGAATCGTGTATTCTAAACAGATAAGCCGCCCTGGACGAAACCAGGAATTCCCCTCCCACCTGGCTGTCCTCATCACAAGGCCACTACCCTTTGTTCTTTTCTGGGCATTTTCCTGAAACGCAATTCTTTCTTGCACACTGGCTGGTGAGGGCACAGTGAGTACACATCTCCCAACTGATAGCCCACAGTCTGACAATCAGACTGCTCGCTTTGGATACAGGGCTTTGAAGCGCTGCATCTCCCACGACATCTGCAGTCATGTAACCTCAGGGCCATGGACTGTCACTGCCTGGCACAGGTAATTCCACTCAGGCATGCACAGAAACACAGGCAATAGCTAGGCAACCCACAGAGCACTCCTGCCTCATCCAGATGGAGGGAAACAAAAGGACAGGACAGGACAGGACAGGACAGGACAGGAGACAACTTCCCTGTCATTGTCTGTTGGGTACTATGGTGGGCACTGTAAAGAACAGGTTAGTCAAATTTCCTACAGAAATGGCAAAGGCATACCCGATGCTACATTATGGTGGGAGGAATGGGATAAAAGACTTTTTGATGTCACTTTTTTTTTTTTATTGCAGTGTCTAGTGCATCTCACACAATTGGCAAAGCACTTTCTGTGGGCAGCCTGGATATGGAAATGCTCCCCTGTCCTGCAGTTGCAAAGAGAGGAGGAGAAATAAGCCATCTCTGCTCTGAGAATTTGAAAGTGCAAATATCCTGTTCCTGGGAAAGGACAAGGACAAACTGTCAGAAATTGTATCAAGAGAAATTGCAGTAAGACACTGTCATGAGCAAAAACTGTCACTGTTGAGCTGGATGCAGCCTCTACGACCAGATGCACCCATTATGACTACCACCCGTGGTTATCGCTTGGGCAGGGACATGGGAGATAAAGGTCAGGTTGGCAGTGGAGCACACTGTCACAGCATATGAAATGCAATCTCATGGCATTCTATTTCAAGTAAAATGATTCTAAAAGATCTTTGCGGTTGCATATGGAAATTACTTTAGGCTACAGAGATTTCTTGAAAGGACAGAAATCACAGAGGTATCTTCTGCCTATGAAACACAGAGCAGATAGGGATTTTCAGTAATGCAAGCTTGGAAACAAATACTCACGGGACTGAGAAACTAAAGAGTGCTGACCAAGTGACTACGTCTCCTCCACCTTATTTCCTCAGAATTTACACATTAATTTTATTTTAAGTCTATGCTCACCACCCACACAAACAAGCATGAGTCAGCAGTGTATGAACAACACAACCTTGTTGTGGTGATGGCTGACCACACAGTGGGCTGAGTTAGCAAAAGTGTAGCCAGCACTTCAAGGGAAGTGATTATCTTCCTCCATTCAGCACATGAGACCTCATGGACAGTATTGTGCCCAAGGTTGGGCTCCCCAGTATAAGAGAGATATATCAGCTTACCGGACTGAGACTGGTGAAGGGCCACCATGATGGCTGGGTCCTGGAGCACACAACGTACCAGAATCCTCTCCTCCCCTGCTTCGCTCCAGACAACTCTTCCCCCTGCCCTTTTTGCTCTTCAGTCCCCTCACCACACGCCGTGCTCAGCCCCGTTGGTGAGGCGGTGGGTGGCACAGAAGACTGGGGCCAGCATGCGCGTGGTTGTTCCTTCACTTGCAGCAGCCCCTTTCAGGCTGCACCTTTCAGCTCCTGCTCAAGCAGACCCTTGGCTCCAGCACCTGCCCAGGTGTGGTCTTCTCTCATTCGTCCTTCCTGCTGCAGCTTGGTCTTTTCTCCTCCTTGACCTCCTGGTCTGGCCTTATTCCTCCTTTTGCTCAGTGTTAACCACCCTTACTTCAGAACATTTTCACAGAGGTGCCACAGACCCCTGAGGATGGGCTCCGCCGTGCCTTGCGTTGGGTCTGTTGGAGCCGGCTGGAACCGGCTGTGACCGGCTCAGGGCAGCCCCTGGCCTCTCCTCATGGAGGCCACCCTGCAGCCCCACTTCCAAAACCTTGCCAGTTATGAGGGGGAAAAAGTCACGGTGCAGGTAGTCAAACACTGGAACAGGTCACCCAGAGGCTCTGGAGTCCCCATCCTTGGAGGTAGTCCAAACTCAGCTGGACAAAGCCCTGAGCAGCCTGGCCTAACACCCATGTCAGCCCTTCCCTGAGGGCAGCCCGGATGAGATCAGTGCCAGAGGGCCTTCCAAGCCCAAATTATTCTGTGATTCTACAAATGGTTTTAGTCACTTCCATTCTCAGTAAATGTTTGGAAGACAGAGGAATACAGCGACAGACCAGAACATGTTTGTCTCTGCATTACTGAGGACAGCCTACCCTTCAAAATACATAATTATTCTCACAGAGTTTGTGAGCAACAAAGACAGGCAGGCCCAGCTCGAGCAGGAGACCGATCCTGTTCAAAGTAGAGGGAAATGGAGGCTGAGGCAGCAAAGTGAAAAAGAGCTTTCAAACGAAAAAGGTTGCAAAGTGGGGAGTCTCACCAGCCAGGCATATGTTGTTCCTTAATTTCAAAGCACTGTGCAGAAAGTCCCCCAGGCTGGAAACTGCATGTGCTCTCCCTACCCTGCTGTCTCTTCAGCCAGGAGCTGGTTCAGCCCTGGAGCCATCATGACATTTGAGCCATGACCAAAGCCTTGTCTGCACCTGCGAGCCTTCCTGGGCTGTAGCTGAGGGAGATATGGGCTGATTTCTCCTCCTTTCTCCTTGCTTCTTGCAGGGTACAAATGCCTCAGTGCTGGCCAGTGGGCCCCGCTGTGGAACAGAGAAGATTATGGCACCTCGTTTTGAGGCTGGGCTTGAGCCCAGGTCTCCTGCCCTCCTGCCAGGTTATCCTAGAAGTCTTCTTGGTGTCTGGCTAGGGCATGGGTGTGTCTCTCTAGTTTTTTTCCTGACACAGTGTCTCTCTAGTTTTTTTCCAGGCACAGGTCTGTTTTTCTCTGGAGTTATCTCCACAAAGAGCGATTATCTTATCTAGCTGGGCAACTCTTTGACAAGAATTTGTCAAGGGTGTACGTGACATCAAACAGCTCATTCCTTTCCTCTGAGGACAGATTCGTCCTGTGTGAAGAGCTCTTACTCTAACATGATGTAAATCCATTCAAGGAACCAGATAACAGAACATGGGAGAAGCTACCAGTTAGGAGTCAGATTCATTAAAAAACTTTGATTTTGAAAAGTTAGGAGCTACAGGAAATAGCTTCTAAGTGCCTGTCTCCCACAGAGAAATTCAGACCTGACGTACCTTCCTCAGAACACATGTGCATGGAGAAGGGAATCACCAGGATCCAACCTGTGCTAAATGCTGGGCATAGTGGGACATGTTTGAGGGTCGGTGTGCTAGCAAGGTCCTCCGGTCTGCCATCTCAGAGGAGGAAGGGAATGGAGATTGTCCTGGTTTGAGGTACAGCAGAACCAATTTCCTGTTCAGTAATTTTACTTTTCAGCTAAGCCTCTTATCATAGACTCATACAATCATAGAATGTTTTAGGTTGGAAGGGACCTTAAAGATCATCTAGTTCCAACCCCCCTGCCATTGGGCAGGGGCACCTTCCCCTAGAGCAAGTTGCTCAAAGCCCCTTCCAACCTGGCCTTGAACACTTCCAGGGATGGGCCTCCACAACTTCCCTGGGCAATTTGTTCCAGTGCCTCACCACCCTCATTGTGAATTTTTTTTTCCCAATATCTATTCTAAATCTACCCTCTTCCAGTTTGAAGCCATTACCCCTTGTCCTATCACTACATGCCCTTGTAAAAAGTCCCTCTCCAGCCTTCCTGTAGGTCACCTTCAGATACTGGAAGGCTGCTGTAAGGTCTCCCCAGAGCCTTCTCTTCTCTGGGCTGAACAACACCAACTCTCTCTGCCTGTCGTCATTGGAGACATGCTCCAGACCACTGATAATCTTTGTAGCCCTCCCTCTGGACACACTCCAACAGGTTCATGTCCATCTTATCTTGAGGGCTGGAAAGCTGGATGAAATATTCCAGGTGGGGTCTCACGAGAGCAGAGTACATGGTCAGAATCACCTCCCTCGACCAGCTGGCCACGCTGCTTTTGACGCAGCCCAGGATATGGTTGGCCTTCTGGACTGTGAGTGCACATTGCCCGCTCATGTTGAGTTTCTCATCAACCAACACCCCCAAGTCCTTCTCCTCAGGGCTGTTCTCAACCCATTCTCCGCCCAGCCTGTATTTGTGCATGGGGTTGCCCCGGTGCACGTGCAGGACCTTGCACGCAGCCTTGTTGAAGTTTGTGAGGTTTGCACAGGCCCACCTCTTGAGCCTGTCCAGGTCCCTCTGGATGGCATCCCTCCCCTCCAGCGTGTCAGCTGCTCCACACAACTTGATGTCATCGGCAGACTTGCTGAGCGTGCACTCCATCCCAACATCCATGTCACCAACAAAGATGTTAAACAGCACCGGTCCCAGTACCGACCCCTGAGGATCACCACTTGTCCCTGCGCACAACTTGGACATGGAGCTGTTGACGGCAACTCTTTGAGTGTGATTGTCCAGCCAGTTCCTTATCCACCGAGTGGTCCATCAGTCAAATCCATGTCTCTCCAATTTAGAGACCAGGATTTCGTGTGGAACACTGTCAAGTGCTTTGCACAAGTCCAGGTAGATGATGTCTGTTGCTCTCCCCTTATCCACCAATGCTGTAACGCCATCGTAGAAGGCCACCAAATTTGTCAGGCACAATTTGCCCTTAGTGAAGCCCCGTTGGCTGTCAACAATCACCTCCGTATTTTCCATGTGCAGTAGCAGAGTTTGCAGGAGGATCTGCTCCGTGATCTTGCCAGGCACAGAGGTGAGACTGACTGGCCTGTAGTTCCCCAGGTCTTCTTTTTTACCCTTTTTTAAAAATGGGGTTACGTTTCCTGTTTTCCAGTCAGTGGGAACTTCACCGGACTGCCATGACTTCTCAAATATGATGGACAGTGGCTTGGCAACTTCATTCGCCAGTTCCCTCAGGACCCATGGATGTATCTCATCAGGTCCCATGGACTTGTGCACTTTCAGGTTCCTCAGCTGGTCTTGGACCTGGTCGTCTACAGTGGATGGTACCTCATTTTCCAGTCCCTGTCTTTGCTTTCTGCAACTTGGGCATTGTGGTTCTCTTCTAACTAACTGAACTCTCTGAAATTAACAGTGTATTTTTCAGACAGTAGTCTACTTCCAGAGTGATAAGACCTCCTTGTTTATAGTTGATGTCAAGGAATGGTATGCAGAGAGGCTCTTGCTTATACTTATTGCTGTAACACCCAAGGGCAGCTAACTTTGTTATATGCCCCGTTGGAAGGTCGGAAGTGGAAAAGCGTAGAGGGGTCACCCTCCGGGGAGGAGTGGACAGGACAGGTGACCCAAAATTGACCAATAAGGTATTCCATCCCATCTGCCTCATGCTCAGTATAAAAGCTGAGGGATCCACGGGTCAGCCTTCTTTCTTCAATGGCCAGCATCTGAAGAGGACTCTGTCTGTTCATCTGCCTTTGATCTCGATCTGTGTGTTCCTGAATCAAGATCCGGAATCCAGTTCCCATCCACACAGAGTCCAGTCTGGGACTTTCCCAGTGCCTGTCACTGACGTGATCATTATCCTGGCAGCTTGATACTGGTTTTGTATATATTGTATATACTTCATTATTTTCCTTTTTGATATTATTACATTTTCTTTTTATTATCAATATTTCAGTAAAGTAGTTTAGTTTAGTTTAAGACCTTTGGAAGAAGGGGCAGGCCACCGAGGAGGACTACAAGGATGTCATGAGGTTATGCAGAGAGAAAATTAGAAGAGCCAAAGCCCAGCTAGAACTGAATCTGGCTACTGCTATAAAAGACAATAAAAATGTTTCTATAAATACATTAGCAACAGAAGGAGGGCTAAGGAGAATCACCATCCTTTATTGCACGTGGGGAAAACATAGTGACAAAGGATGAGGAAAAGGCTGAGGTACTTAATACTGCCTTTGCCTCAGTCTTTAATAGTAAGACCAGTTATTCTCCGTGTAGCCAGCCCCCTGAGCTGGAAGACATGGGCGGGGAGCAGAATTAAGCCCCCATAATCCAAGGCGAAATGGTTAGCAACCTGTTACACCACTTAGACACACACAAGTCTCTGGGACTGGATGGGATCCACCCAAGGGTACGGAGGGCGCTGGCAGAAGTGCTCACCAAGCCACTTTCCATCATTTATCAGCAGTCCTGGATAACCAGAGAGGTCCCAGTTGACTGGAGGTTAGCAAATGTGATACCCATCTACAAGAAGGGACGCCACGAGGATCCGGGGAACCACAGGCCTGTCAGTCTGACCTCAATGCCAGGGAATGTTATGGAGCAGATCGTCTTGATTGCTATCACACGGCACGTACAGGACAACCAGGTGATCAGGCCCAGTCAGCATGCATTTATCTGTTCAATATATTCATCAGTGACCTGGATGAAGGGATAGAGTGTACCATCAGCAAGTTTGCTGATGACACAAAACTGGGAGGGGTGGTTGACATGCTGGAAGGCTGTGCCGCCATACAGCGTGACCTGGACAGGCTAGAGAGTTGGGCAGAGAGCAACCTAATGAAATTCAACAAGGGCAAGTGTAGGGTACTGCATCTGGGGAGGAATAACCCCATGCATCAGTACAGGTTGGGGGCTGACCTGCTGGAGAACAGCTGTGTGGAAAGGGACCTGGGGGTCCTGGTGGACAACAGGATGACCGTGAGCCAGCAATGTGCCCTGGTGGCCAACAAGGCCAATGGCACCCTGGGGTGCATCAAGAACAGCGTGGCCAGCAGGTTGAGGGAAGTCATCCTCCCCCTCTCCTCTGCCCTGGTGAGGCTGCATCTGGAGTACTGTGTCCAGTTCTGGGCTTTCCAGTTCAAGAAGGACAGGGAACTGCTGGAGAGGGTCCAGCAAAGGGCTAAAATATGATTAGGGGATTGGAGCATCTTTCTTATGAGGAAAGGCTGAGGGACTTGGGTCTTTTTAGACTAGAGGAAAGAAGATTGAGGGTGTACCTTAGCAGTGCTTATAAATACTTAAAGGGAGGGTGTCTGGTAGGTGAATGGAGTTGAATCCAGTTGGAAGCCGCTCGCAAGTGGTGTTCCCCAGGACTCAGTATTGGGGCCAGTTCTTTTTAATGTCTTTATCAACGATCTGGGTGAGGGGATTGAGTGCACCCTCAGTAAGTTTGCCGACAACACCAAGTTGGGCGGGAGTGTTGATCTGCCTGAGGGTAGGAAGGCTCTACAGAGGGATCTGGACAGGCTGGATCGATGGGCCGAGGCCAACGGTGTAGAGGTCCAACAAGGCCAAGTGCCGGGTCCTGCACTTGGGTCACAACAACCCCATGCAGCGCTACAGGCTGGGGAAGAGTGGCTGGAAAGCTGCCTGGTGGAAAAGGACCTAGGGGTGTTGGTCAATAGCCAGCTGAATATGAGCCAGCAGTGTGCCCAGGTGACCAAGGCGGCCAACAACATCCTGACTTGTATCAGATATAGTGTGGCCAGCAGGACAAGGGCAGTGATTGTCCCCCTGTACTCGGCACTGGTGAGGCCGCCCCTGGAATGCTGTGTTCAGGTTTCGGCCCCTCACTACAAGAAAGACATTGAGGTGCTGGAGCATGTCCAGAGAAGAGCAATGAACCTGGTGAGGGATCCAAAGCACAAGTCTTATGAGGAGCAGCTGAGGGAACTGGGGTTGTTTAGCCTGAAGAAAAGGAGGCTGAGTGGAGACCTGATTACTCTCTAACCTGGAGAGGTTTAGATTGGATATTAGGAGAAATTTCTTCACAGACTGTGTTATCAAGCATTGGAACAGGCTGCCCAGGGAAGTGGTTGAGTCACCATCCCTGGAGGTATTTAAAAGACGTGTAGACGTGGTGCTTAGGGACATGGTTTTGTGGTGGACTTGGCAGGGCCAGTTTTATGGTTGGTCTTGATGATCTTAAAGGTCTTTTACAGCCTAAAAGTTTCTATGATACCTCACATTTATTGTTTCGCTATCTCTAAGAAGCTAGATAAGAGACATTTTACCCTCTTCCTGGTGTAAAACCTGATTTCATCAAGAATTTACTTCTGCAGGGAAGTAGTTTTGAACTTTAGTCCGGGTCAGTGACTAATTGCATGACTCATTTGCTTTTTTCGCTTTGGAAGGCGTTAACAATTTCACTACACTTTAGCATGCGTATTTCGGTAAGAAACCTCATAGAATCCTATATAAACGGCTTCCAAAGACTCA
Organism: Pluvialis apricaria; assembly: GCA_017639485.1. Classification (NCBI taxonomy): domain Eukaryota; kingdom Metazoa; phylum Chordata; class Aves; order Charadriiformes; family Charadriidae; genus Pluvialis; species Pluvialis apricaria. Next base: position 19,169,015 of record CM030008.1, on the reverse strand, counting down.
GCCTATTAGTACACCCTACTGGGATGATATAAGGTAAGAGTTACATAGCTGACTGGGTAACACTATAGATGCCAAAGACATATATTAAAATCGGAAGGTCCTTATTTTTGTATGATATGCTATTTAAGTGCTAACTTGGGAACAATGCTTAAAAGTACCTTTGTGATAAGTGTTTCTATGTTGGGCTTTGCAGCTTTAGGTTAGCAATGAAATTAAAATACGAAATAGAAAAAAACATAGAAATCATAGACAATTTTGAAGGAACTACAAGAAAACAATTGTTATAGCATTTTAGAATTTGTATTATTGGTCAAATAGACTTGACTCCTAGAAAGCCGGTTTCTGGTCTCCTTATTTTTGCGAGGTGGCCTTTTAAGTTTCTCTGTCTTAGCTAATGGAACTGAGAAGTAAATTTTTCAAAGTGTGAATCCAAGCAATTTTTTTTAATTTCGCGTTTCAAAGCAAACCTCCAAGAAATGGTAACTATGAATGATGTGTGGGGCTGCAAAACAGCCTCATCTCTGCTTAACTGCCATGAGTCAATACCTGAGAAGGGACCTACTGTAGTATCATTGAGACGAGAATCTATGACCACTGCCAAGAATCCCCCCAAATCCCTTTCAACATGAATCTTCTCCTCTTTGTGGGTTGAAGCAAGTCCAGGAGGACTGAAGGGTTCTGAGGTGGGCATCCTAGTGAGCTGTAATGAATTGAATTGAACTGATTTTTATCTCACAAGTTCCCTTCCCAGAATTAAGGTGGGAAATCAGCTTTAAAGTCTATACTGAGGTCTTTAATTTCATCCCAAACAATTTTTTCCTTTTGTTGAAAAAATTTGCATTTTATTTTCAGTTGCTTCACAAGAAAAAGCTTTCCCTGTGAAGCTGCGAATGAGGTGAAAGGCCAGTTATTCGTATGGCTGTAGTGGGGCTGCCTGGAGACTGTGCACTGTCAGGAAGACAGAGATCTTGTAGCTGTTGGTGGCTTTCAGCATGGTTTGGGGGGTTTAACCGCTGACCACAGCGGCAGCTAATTTAGACAACAGCTAAGCAGTCTTGGGATCCAGCAAAGCAGAGCTCTGAATAAGGTTTTTCTTTCCAGGCACCTTTCCAGTGTGGGGAAGACGCATCTTTTGTTCCTTCAGCTACTTGGCTGTCTGTTGCTTGTTTACGTGGTCTGACTTTAATTGGTAATTTGCAGAGTCTGTTTAGAAGATCTGCTTTATGGATAGAGATGATAGTGCTGAAAGCGTTCCCTGGTCAATGCACAATTCACTTCTGTACGCAAGAAGCGAAGCAGGACTGATCTCGGGAGAGGCTCAAGAGCAGATCAGCTGGTGGCAGGAGTAGCAGAAGCTGAGAGTAAAAAGGAAGTGTTTGTGAATGAGGGAGTCCGGGGAATTAGTCAGGGGGTTTCCTCTAAAAGTAGAGACGACAAGAAAAATACGGTGCAGCTCTGGCACCTGTGAGGAGTGTCATTTCTCATCACAAATAAAAACAGGTCATTCAAGATTAATCATCCTTTGAACAAGTAGGTGCGTTTATGGGAGGTTCACTTTTTAACCTAATATTTAGTTAATGGTAAATGCGTAATCGTTTGACCTGTCTGACACTTATACCTGTATTGTACAGCGCAGGAGATGGAGATCGAGACTGCAGATGAAATTGCTATTGTGGGAATAGGATGCAACTTTCCTGGAGGTAAGTTTTGGGTAAAAGCAAAGCAGGCTGCTGAGTGAACACTGAAAAGCACGGTCATTTATTACTGCTGAAATGGGGCAAAACAACATGTTCCTCCCTTACTTTTGTAGAATTCCTTGCTTTGCTACTTGCAGGTTCTTTCTAAAAGGTCACGCTGTGGTGGAAACTAATTGGTTCAAATTTGTCCGCTGACAGACAGACCTGCAGTGCTGACTGTGAGCAGGGCACTGAGCTGCACCCATGAAACTCCTGCAGATGAACTGGATGGGTCTGGCGTGATTTGAGCTTTCTGCGTGTGCGCTGGCTGGATGATTGGGCATTGTGGCAGGACTATGCATCCATAGGGACAGGACAGATCGAGGGCCTGTCAATATCGCCAGCTCTGCCCATAATATAAATAGGTTGGGTCTTACAAAGAGAAAGCTTCCTCCTTTAGTACAGTATTCACTTTGAAAGGCCCCAGAAGAGAGCAGAGCTAGATAAATACAGCTCTGTCTCTAGTCAGATTCTGCCTCTTACAGATACAAACCTAAATACTGCCTCTTGTACAAGACGGAAGGCTGACTTCAGTAAAGAACTGATACTACCTACTGTAATAAAAGACAGCAGCCTGTATGACAGTAGTCTCATATTTACAATCTTAGTTACAGTTAGGCCCTATGAAAGTGACAGTTGACTTTATAGTCTGAGATTAGATGGTTGACTGAGATTAGATAGGTGGAGATGATTAGATTGCCGTGAGAGATTTCTAGGTTCTGGCTGCTGCTGTCAAACTGTCCATGCTCTTTGCATTAGATAGATACAGATTTTAAAAATCCAGAAACAATCCAGGGAGTCGAATACAGTTCTGTCCTTGCAAGTCAGTGTTCAGGTGACCATGCTAGTCTCCCCTTTCCTTGATTTCTGTCTTGCTCTCCCCACATTTCAGTTCCTGACTTCATTTTGTACAAGACTCAATAGGTATATGTGGTACAGCGATAACTATGTGGCCCATAGCTAACTGTGAGCAAACAGGGATGGTTCGGAATGTAGTAAAGTGCTAGCAAATACCTAGCACCAGTCTCTTGCTCAAGCATTAACTACTAATTTGGTGCAAGCCGTTTGTTGGTCCAGACATGCCAGTAAACGGACCGTCTTCAGAAACATTGTCCTTAATTACCTCGCCATGCAGTAAGTGAACACCGATCCTGCCCTGTGCACGCTCAGAACTGCATTTCTGAACTTGGCTGAAAAGAACCGTTGAGTGATGGGAGCTGTTAAAGGACCCCGGGTGCAGCTAGTGCCTGAGGCTGGGTCTGTGATGACGGACTAACCATGGGAGGGCTTTGGCGGGAATGCTGTCCTGCGGTCACTGTTACTGACTGTTAGCACAGTCCCCAGCCCAGCGCTGACCCACATCAGTTAGAGCGCTCCGGGTCAGTGCTCGGGGACGCCACAGGTTAGCACCTGCAAGGGAGTGAGGGTGCGGCCAGTACATATGTTGGGGGAGGTGGAAACTGGGCGAAGAGTGGGCCACTGTGTGGATGCCATATTAGTTGGTTTCAGGGCTAAGAAGAGGGCCTGGACATCTCCTCAGTGCCTGGAGCTGAAGCTCTGGATCTCAACTAGTGAGGACAGGGTCCCTCAGAATCCAGTAGCGAGGTGTTGGATGCTGTCGGCGTTGAATATACGGAAACTTTTATGTTAGATTTAGATGCCCTTGTAGTGTGAGGGGCAAAGGATAATGCCTCTGGTGTTTTCCTGGTGTTTGTAAGCTCAGTCTGTCTTCAAAGAGCTGATGTCCAGAGGTGACCTTCTGCTGCCAGTGGAGCTGCCTGAGGAGTGGTGCTGTAGAGCTGCAGAAAGACCTCATTGTACCCATGTGGTCATTAAGGACACGATGCATGTATATAGTAGATGCAGTTAAATGGTAGGGAAATGGGGACAGCAGAAGATTGAGGATTCTGTGGGGTTCCTTTGCTTTTAGGCAAGCAGTGAGGGGATCATCATGCCTTTCCATTTTCCTCTCACCAAAGAATGATTGTTTCTTTCTCTGGTGATTCAGCTTGAGCAATCTAGATTTATACGTGGGAGTTCTTTGTAACTGAGTGTGCAATTCTGAGCCCACATGGGGAAGGGAGCACATAATTTAATCTACTTTAAAATCTTTGTACAACAGGTGATGGAATTGACAGTTTCTGGAAAGTCCTGGAGGAAGGCAAAAACTGCACAGTAGAAATCCCTCCCGAGAGATTTAATGCTAAAGAGTGGTATGATCCAGATGATAACAAGCCAGGAAAAATATGTACAACGCGAGCTGCTCTCCTCAATGAGTGAGTCCGTTATTATGTGCTGCCAGTGATCTTTTTTGCATTAGACTAACGTGTCGAGTCTTTCAGGGGGTGCAGGACACAGGGAGAGCTTATAAATGGGACCTAGGAACCGGCTTTCTTTTACCTCACATGATGAATGTGTGGTTGTCAAACTGCAGGAATTCCTGCTGCGTGACACTGATGAGCAAATTGAGTCGCAGGCCGTGTTAAGCACATATGTACATAGCTGGGAACACATATGGCCTTTGATTACATAACTGAACATGCATGTATGTGCCCACCACGTGTAGAGCTGTCACCTGTCGTGTGACAGGTGTGTCTGCATTTTGGGTATACAGATGTAGATATGCATTCTGCATGAGGGGGTGTATACTGGATCTGAGGTGGGCTTCAGCCTGCCAAATAATTCATACTGCCTATAATACTAGGACTGTGGAGGAAGGTGGCAGTGTATGGACTCTGAGTCGTAAGAACTGCCTGGTAAGTCTCCTCCAGTTTCAGCCTGAAGGTTACCCAGCTTTGCTGGACCTCAGGACCTAATCCTGTGCTTGTGGCGATAGTCAAGAAGGGGATCTTGTGCTTAATTTGAGTGTTATGCTTGCTTGTAAACCTGAACTATTCATAATTTCATAAGAATCTTGCTTTTCTCTGGGCTCATGCTCTCATGTCTTCAAAAAAAGAAATTTTTTCTTTATTCTGAGTCCCTCCTCCATAATACTGAGGGATTATGTGTGTACAAGTTTCTGGTAAAGGTACTAGTGTAAAGAGAACTTCTGGAGGAGCAAACTACAGTATGCATCCCTTCACTTGTGTCCTCATGTCTCATGTCAAATTATCCCAGAGATGTGGGTACAGCTGTACAGGGGCTATAACTAATGCAAAGGGTAGCAAATTACAGTAAGATCAACATAAGCGCCTTTTATTTTAAATCCACATCCACCTTAAATCCTCAGGCTGGAGAGCTTTACTCAGACGAGAAGTTCACATGCACAGAAGCCATCTTATTGGCTCCTGAGAATAATACTTAGCAGTTTTGAATTGTAGGGCCCAGAATTACTTCCGTGATTAGTCCCATGTTAGATATTGAATTCTCCACTGAAATCAAGACATTGTAAAGCCATTGGCCCACATTGCCTTAAAATAATTTCGAAGACAATATGTGTTGAAAACTTGTTGGCTAAGACCACATTACAGCAGAGGGAGCCTCATTCTGCAAATTTTCATAATCTGAGGAGTCCTGTTGGTACTCGTGGGATAACCATGTGAATGAAAATTTCTAGGAGTGGGCTCATAACTCTGAAATGCAGAATTATTGATAAAGATATATGTTTTGTGGTGGGGCATAAAACATCCTTGGCCTAGGAACATTTTCTTCTGAATTTCATAAATGGGAACTGTGGCCTAAACAGCAGTTACCGCTTTGCTTTTCATGCAATTGCAAAAAAAGTGTGCTTTGAGTCTTGAAGTAAATGCATATTGTATATATATTGTACCATTTTCTGGTCTGCGTATTTTAGATTTAATTCGTTTGACAACCACCTGTTTGGGATTAATAATATGGAAGCTGAACGCATGGATCCGCAACACAAGTTACTGTTAGAATGCACATACAAAGCCCTGGAGGATGCAGGAGTCCCTGTAGAAGCTGTCAGTGGGACCAAAACAGGTGTTTTTATTGGTAAGATGAAAATTTCACAGTGAAGAAAGTACGTTTGAACCTCAACAAAAATTGGAGCGCTCCTTCATAAACTTTACATAGGTGTCTGGCACTGGAGATGTAAGGCTACTGGGCTAGAACACTACTGGTAAGGATTACTAGGCTACTCTAGAAGTCCAGGATCTAGTTCACGTATGTATTTTAGGTGCTTCTCTTAGTGTCTTCAGGCACTGAAGCTGAAGCAGGAAACAGCTGAACTGTCTACCCAACCCAACCCTTCCCAGGAATGACAGTCTCAAGCCAAGCCTACACTTTTTTCCAGTGCACTGTTTTCCAGTATAGCATTGGTTAAGGTGTTGTGGGGGTTAAGATCCTTTTAAACCATCAGAAAGCTTCACGCAGTTATTAGTATGCTACCAAGGTGCACTTGTCCAACTACTTACTTCAGCAGCTGGAAAAGTTATGGAGAAGATTATACTGGGTGCTGTTGAGAGGACAATGCAATCGTCAGGCACAGTCAACATGGGTTCACAACAGGAAAGTTCTGTTTAATCTGATATCCTTCTACAATAAGGTCACTCGCCTAGTGGATGAAGAGAAGGTGGTGGATGTAGTTTTTCTGGATTTTAGTAAGGTTTTTGATACTGTTCCTCATAGCATCCTTCTGGACGAGTCCAACTGTGAGATGACCAGGTACACGGTGTGCTGGGTGAAGAACTAGCTGAACGGCAGGGCTCAAAGGGTTGTAGTGAATGGGGCTACATCTGGCTGGTGACCAGTCACCATCAGTGTGCCTCAGGGTTCAATTCTAGGGCCAGTCCTGTTCAATATTTTTATCAATGAGCTGGATGCAGGAGTTGAATGCACCATTAGTATGTTTGCTGGTGATACTAAATTGGGAGGTGCTGTTGACCCTCTCAAGGGACAAGAGGCCTTGCAGAGGGATCTAGATAGATTGGAGCATTGTGCAATCCTCAGTGGCATGATATTTAGGGACGAAGTAACACTGGACACAAGTCTAAATGGGAAGAGGAATGGCTGGAGAGCAGCCCTGCAGAAAAGGATCGGGTGCATTAAACGCAGTATAACCAGCCGGTCAAAAGAGGCGATTATCCTGCTGTATTTAGCATTGGTGCAGCCTCACCTTGAGTATTCTGTGCAGTTCTGGGCCCCACAATTGAAAGAGGAGGTGTCCAGAGGAGGGCAGCAAAGCTGCTGAAAGGGCTGGACAGCATGTCCTATAAGGAGCAGCTGAGGACTCTGGGTTTGTCTAGTTTGGAGAACAAGAGACTGAGGGGCGAACTCTGTGCTCTACAACTTCCTGAGGAGGGGAAGTGGAGAGGCAGGTGCTGATCTCTTCTCCCTGGGATCCTGTGACAGGACGCATGGGAATGGTTCAAAGCTGCGTCAGGGAAGGTTCAAACTTGATGTTAGGAAGCACTGCCCAAGACGCAGATTGCAAAGGAGAGGATTGGGAAAATGGAGCACCGCCCACTGTAGATGAAGATAAAGTGAGAGACCACGTGAGGAACCTGAAGGTGCACAAGTCCATGGGGCCTGACGAGATACATCCGCGGGTCCTGAGGGAACTGGCAGATCAAGTCGCGAAACCACTAGCCATCATATTTGAGAAGTCGTGGCAGTCTGGCGAGGTTCCTGCCGACTGGAAAAGGGGAAACATAACCCCTATTTTCAAAAAGGGAAACAAGGAAGACCCGGGGAACTACAGGCCAGTCAGTCTCACCTCTGTGCCTGGCAAGATCATGGAGCAGATCCTCCTGGAAACTCTGCTGAGGCACACAGAAAACAAGGAGGTGATTGGCGAGAGCCAACATGGCTTCACCAAGGGCAAGTCATGCCTGACAAATTTGGTGGCCTTCTACGAAGGGGTTACAGCAGCAGTGGACAAGGGAAGATCTGCTGATGTCATCTACCTGGACTTGTGCAAAGCGTTTGACACTGTCCCACACGATATCCTGGTCTCTAAATTGAAGAGACATGGATTCGATAAATGGACCACTCGGTGGATAAAGAACTGGCTGGATGGTCGCACTCAAAGGGTTGCGGTCAACGGCTCGGTGTCCAAGTGGAGAGCAGTGATGAGTGGCGTTCCTCAGGGATCTGTACTGGGACCTGTACTATTCAACATCTTTGTTAGCGACATGGACAGTGGGGTAGAGTGCACCCTCAGCAAGTTTGCTGATGATACCAAGCTGTTTGGCGAGGCAGACACGCTGGAGGGGAGGGATGCCATCCAGAGGGACCTGGACAGGCTGGAGAGGTGGGCCCAAGCCAACCTCATGCAGTTCAACAAGGCCAAGTGCAAGGTCCTACATCTGGGTCGGGGCAATCCCAAGCACAAATACAGGCTGGGCGGGGAATGGCTGGAGAGCAGCCCTGTGGAGAAGGACCTGGGGGTGATGATTGATGAGAAGCTCGACATGAGCAAGCAATGTGCGATCGCAGCCCAGAAGGCCAACCGTATCCTGGGCTGCATCAAAAGAAGTGTGGCCAGCAGGTCAAGGGAGGTGATTCTGCCCCTCTACTCCGCTCTCGTGAGACCCCACCTGGAGTACTGCATCCAGCTCTGGAGTCCCCAACATAAGAAGGACATGGACCTGCTGGAGTGGGTCCAGAGGAGAGCCACGAGGATGATCCGAGGGATGGAGCACCTCTCCTATGGGGAGACGCTGATAGAGTTGGGGCTGTTCAGCCTGGAGAAGAGAAGGCTCCGGGGAGATCTTATTGCGGCCTTCCAGTACCTAAAGGGGGCCTACAGGAGAGCTGGGGAAGGACTTTTTACAAGGGCATGTAGTGATAGGACGAGGGGGAATGGCTTTAAGCTGGAAGAGGGCAGGTTTAGATTAAACATTAGGAAGAACTTTTTCACTTTAAGGGTAGTAAGGCACTGGAAGAGGTTGCCCAGAGAGGTTGTTGAAGCTCCGTCCCTGGAGGTGTTCAAGGCCAGGCTGGACGTGGCCTTGGGCAACCTGGTCTAGTGGGAGGTGTCCCTGCCTATGGCCGGGGGGGTTGGAACGCGATGATCTTCAAGGTCCCTTCCAACCTAAACCATTCTATGACTCTATGATTCTATGATTTATTTGCAGATTGAGTGATCAAAGTCTGGAGAAGGGTCCCTAGAGGGGTGGTCAATGCCCCAAGCCTGTCAGTGTGTGAGGCATTTGGACAATGCCCTTAATAACAGGCTTTAACTTGTGGTGAGCCCTGAATTGGTCAGGCAGTTGGACTGGATGATCATTGCAGATCCCTCCCAACCAAACTCAGCTCCCCTCCCCCTCCGCTCCCCCCCCTCCGCTCCCCTCCCCCTCCGCTCCCCTCCCCTCCCCTCCCCTCCCCTCCCCTCCCCTCTCCTCTCCTCTCTTCTCCTCTCCTCTCCTCTCCTCTCCTCTCCTCTCCTCTCCTCTCCTCTCCTCTCCTCTCCTCTCCTCTCCTCTCCTCTCCTCTCCTCTCCTCTCCTCTCCTCTCCTCTCCTCTCCTCTCCTCTCCTCTCCTCTCCTCTCCTCTCCTCTCCTCTCCTCTCCTCCCATCCCCTCCCATCCCCTCCCATCCCCTCCCCGCCTCACCTCGAGCTAGAATAACAGCACATTTTTTGCTGCTGTAATCCGTGTCTCTTTTAAGAGAAGTTTTCAGGGATAGTTAGGCTGATGTAACTATAGGGAGAAATTCTTTAGATTACCTTTCAGTCTGAGACATGCTCTTCTTTCATGGAGGAGACTACTCCTTGCTCTCTGAATTATCTGCATTTTCCACACATGCCCGTGGACTTGGGAATCCACTGTATTTCCAGCATATGTGTTCTCAGAAAGAGGACACAACTCCTCTCACCAGCCCTGTTCTTCTTTTCTATTTCTGTCTTACTTACTGAATCACAGTGAGAAGACCAAAGATAAACAAAAAGCGTTGGATATAGCGTATGCTGTGACCTTTAACTTGGAACACCTGAGGAACTGAAGCTAATGTCCTGTACATTTATATCCCAGCTATCCTCATTGTAACTTCTTAATACATATTCCCATAGTGAAACAAAACCAACCACTCTCAGACTGAGAAACAGGGGTCTAAGCAGGCTACACAGAGATTAAGTGCATCCTACAATGAGCCAAAGGATCAGGAAACACCTGTCACTTACTGGGCAGGCAGAAATTGCAAGTGTTAGATATGTTTGTGTAAGGTGGGTCCAGGGGAGTTGCTGGGATTTTTTCCTTTGACTTGCGTTGAAGCAAAGTTTCACCGTAGGAGCACTGATGTTGTGTAGTTTAGAGCTGTACATCCTTTTTTATTTGCTTGGGTTAACGTGACGCGTATTTGATATTTTTACAGGTCTTATGAATCGAGACTATGAAATTGTGACAAGCAGAGCAGTGAGTGAAATAAATCATTATGATGGTACTGGAGCAGCAATGAGCATTGCTGCTAACAGGGTCTCATTCACATTTAATCTGACTGGACCATCACTGACGATTGACACTGCCTGTTCGTCTTTTCTTTTTGCCCTGCACTACGCCTTGCGAGCAATTAAATCAGGTAATGGGACTGAAGAGAAGGTGGACAATGAAATTCGGATTGCTACTGTTTCTGTCTATCATCTTGGACATCTCAACATGAGTATGTTTCTATTTTACTCCAGGAGATTGTGAGGCAGCAATCTGTGGTGGAGTGAACTGCATAATAGATCCCCGCACCTTTGTATCTCTCAGTAAAGCAAAAATGATCTCTCCGGAGGGAATAAGCAAACCCTTCTCCAAAAAGGCAGATGGCTACGGAAGGGGAGAAGGCTGTGGTGTTGTTTTCCTCAAACCACTGAAAAAGGTAAGATATCTTGCAAAGCAGCCTAAAGTAAGCCTGGTTGCTTAGCTGAATTTTGTGTCTCCAATTCTCAAAATTAGTCCAGAAAAGATTTTCCAATTCAAGCTTAAGATTAACGAAGCGACTAATTAAGCAATAAGCATTTATGGACTTCCCATACCATGAGGAAGGGATCACGCATTTTTAAAAGTTAGTATTATACTCTGCCTGTCCTCGGTTTTGTTGTTTTGTTTTGTATTCTCCTATACAGAGAAAGCATGAGATTATTGAAGATAATTTTACCTTTTTATGAAACAGGCAAAGGAAGACTACAGCAAAATCTGGGGTGTTATAAACGTCAGTGCAGTAAATCAGAATGGCAGGTCCATGACTCCAATCACAAGACCGTCTCCAATAGAGCAAGAGAAGTTGCTGCGCAGCATTTATGGAACTCATGTTGATCCCTCAGTCGTGCAGTACATTGAAGCCCACGGTACAGGAACTGCTGCTGGAGACCCTACTGAAGCTGAAAGCCTAGGTAGCGTCATTTGTAGAAACAGGTCTTCACAAGTCTCCATCCTGAAAATTGGTTCAGTGAAAGGAAATATTGGCCACACTGAATCAGCTGCTGGAGCAGCAGGGTTAATCAAAGTGCTTCTGATGATGCATCATGGAAAGATTGTTCCATCCTTGCATTACTCGAAGGAGATGAGCAGCATCGACACAGAGAAATTAAACCTTGCAATTCCCACAACTGTAGAGCCCTGGGAAGAATCCAGTGTGTATGGAAGAGTAGCTGGCATCAACTGCTTTGGCTTTGGAGGAACCAATGCTCACGTTGTAGTCAGGCAGGTCAAGCAGCGAGAGCCTCTTCCTGCCTTTAAGAGGCCCCTTGAACTAGTTCTGCTCTCAGCAGCATCAGGTAAGTCCCTTCAGATGACAATGGCCGATACAGCTGACCAGCTGAGCACAAGAAACTCTGTCACTCTCCCAAGCTTGGCCTATACGTCTGCCTGCAGAAGAAGCCATGCTAACTATAGGTACCGGAAAGCCTTTGTCACAAATTCTCTCCAACACTTGCAGCAAGAGGTGATGTCGGCAGCGAGCACTGAAGTTGCCACGTCAAAGATGGAACCGCAGCTGGTGTTTGTGTTCTGTGGCAACGGCATAACGCTGAAGGAGGTCAGTGAGGTACTGCTCAGCTCAGAGCCAGTGTTCAGAGACAAGTGTAAGGAAATAGAAGCGCTTTTTCAGAAACACGCTCCCATCAGCCTCCTGCCAGCAAGAGGCCACAGCCCAAAGGATTTGGTGAATCCAGAGCTTTCCCAGCCCTTGCTTTTTACCCTGCAGGTTGCCTTAGCTTGCCTTCTGAAATACTGGGGCATCAAACCAGTCACTGCTGTTGGCCACTCGGTAGGGGAAGTTGCTGCTGCGCATTTTGCTGGGTACCTTTCCCTGGCAGATGCAGTCAAAGTGATTTATCACCGGAGCCGGCTGCAGGCAAAGACTGCCAGTGGCAGAATGCTGGTGGTTGGAAACATCCCTGTTCAAGAGATCGCTGAACGTCTGCATAGCTACTCGGGCAAGGTGTGCATTGCGGCTTTCAACAGCCCAGTCTCCTGCACCTTGTCTGGGAATTCAGACTCTGTGGATGCCGTCCAGAGAGATTTAGCTCAAGCTTTCAGCCAGAGAGACATCTTTCTTCATGTTTTAAATGTCCCAGCTGCGTACCACAGCCCCAGCATGGATATGATACTTGGGGAGTTGGAAGAGAAAATACAGCCTTTAGAAAAACAGAAGGGGGAAATTGAAGTGATTTCAACGCTGACTGGGGTGGCTGCTTCTGAAAACGACTTTGCTCAGGGCAAATTCTGGGCCCGGCATACTCGTGAGCCTGTTGCTTTCACTCAAGCCATCAAAACTGCAGCTGGAGACAGGGAAAACTTGGTGTTTGTGGAAATAAGTCCTCACCGAGCATTGCAGAGAAGCATAAAGGAAACACTAGGAAAAGGCACAAAGGTGTTCTCTGCCTTGCAAACGGATGCAGAGTATCAGACACTCTTCACCCTGGTAGGAAATCTGTTTGAGCTGGGATATAATCCCAACTGGCAGCACTTTTATAATGGATATCAAAGCGTTCCAGTGGCCATTCCGCGGTATCAATTTGATCGCAAAAAACTCATGGCCTGTCTGGATATCCATCAACAAGCAAACCGAAGAGGCGTCAGTTCCAGTCATCCATTGATTTATGGCATAAACAGTGACAACACGGAGTTTGGCTGCCTGCTGTCTCAGGACACGACATCGTATCTACATGAGCACAAGAACAATGGTGTGGCTTTAGTCCCTGGTGCTTTTTACGTGGAGCTTGGCCTGGCCTCTGTCATGAGCAGCTCAAGACCCCGAGTGCCTCTGAGTACTTGCCAGATGAGTATCAGTTTTTCTGCGCCGTGTGTTCTCACACAGAATTCCCAACTCTTGAGTATCAAGCTGAGTCCGCAAAAAGCAGTGACAGCCTTTGAGATAGTCTCTTCCTCCAACGCAGTTTATGCTGCAGGCCATGTTACAAAGGGGCCTGAAGCTGTGGTGGAAGAAAGGACCATCTCCTTCCAAGACATCTATCAAAGATGCAGGTCAGTGGTTAGCAGAGAGGAGGTTTATGAAGCACTGTCTCAGGTCGGCTTTCAGTATGGTTCCATATTCAGGCAGCTCGGTGATGTGCATTATTGCCAGGACCTCAAGGAAGCTATAACAAGCATCAAGGTGAACAAGGAGACTGTCAGAGAGATGTACAGCTACTGTATCCATCCAGTGCTGCTCGACTGTTTTCTGCAGATGACTGCTGTCATGACCTCAAGGACGTTCCAATCTAGAGCAGGCTTTCCTTCAGGGATAGGCAGCCTGGTGGTGCTCCGACCGCTGGAGGAAGAGATGATGATATATATGAGAACAAGCAAATCCATTGGGAACTGCCTAGAGGTCTGTGGATGCTTTATGGATAAACGTGGCTCCGTTTTGGCTGAGCTCAAGCGCGTTGCCATCACTTTCCTGAAGCAAGCATCTTCCAGAGACAATGAGTTCATGTTTGAAAACAGGTGGAAAGAAATCTCTCTTTCACAGACAATTGGATATCTGGGGACTATGCCCAGAGTCCTAGTGTTTGCTGACAAATTTGGGATAGCTGAGCAGCTCAAAAAATATTTGCATCCTGGTTCGAGATATGTTATGTATGAAGACTGGGAAGCCCTCTTGGAATATCACACACAGAATAAAATGAGAGCAGAGGTTGAGGATTATGATGAAATTCTGTTCCTGTGGGGAATTCAAAAGTTAAACGAAGAGTTCCCAAGCAAAGTGGTAGACCAATTGGCAAAGTGTTGTGAAGCCTATCGCCAAGTTATTGTGGCATTAAGAGAGAAAAAGTCCCGCTGTTCCATCAGAGTTATCACCTACAGAACAACAGAAAGAGATGTAGACCACGTAAACTGTGGGTTTGCATTGTATGGCATGACCAGAACTTGTGTCGTTGAAGTTCCAGAAATCATGTTTCAGATGATTGACCTCAGCTCTTCCAGTTCCCTGGACATCTCAGTGCTAGCAGATGTTCTTGTCAAATACAAAGGTGTGGACTATCCAGAAGTTCGCATCAGCCGAGGGAGAACTTATGTGGCTGAAATCAGACGCACACCTTTTGTAGATGCAGATTACAGCCAACCCGTAAGATGTCTCCAGAGGGCAGAAACGTTCACTTTGTACACTTCTGATCCGTACACAGCAAAAGACTTGTCTGCTGAATTATCCACCAGCACTGCTACTCAGCTTGACAAACAGAGCGTTGAAATTCAAGTGGACAAAATTTGTCTCCACTCAGAAGATTATTTTCCCATTAGTGTTTCTAGTCGTAACTTTGGTAACACACTCTATTGGAATTCACAAGCAGTAGACAAACACAGACTTTTAGCTCTTGATTTCAGTGGCACAGTAATAGCAACAGGCAACGATGTGAAGAAAGTTAAAGTGGGAGATCGCGTGGTTTCGTGTTATCCAGCTGCTGCGTCATCCAGAGTTCAGATTCCAGGAACAGTTTGTTTCAATGTAAAGAAATTCCCATGCTTTCAGAATGTCCCTTGTATGTCATACTTTATCATTGCATGGGAAATCTTCAATCGGAGGTTACCCAAGGGGAAACACGGCAGAACATTGGGTATTATTTCTACAGAGCCATCGTCAGTTTTGTGCTGTGTTCTTTCTGCGGCAGCAGAAGCCATGGGTTGGAGAACAGTGCTCGCGAGGCCCACTCCTGATAAGTTCCAGTATATAAACTTATGCAATGCCCTTGTTGTTCTTCCTCCAGTAAACAGGCTGTCTCCGGAGGATCTGGCCCACATGTACTTTCTTAAAGATGTGGTGATAGTGTGTGGCAATCAAGGGTCTGAATGTATCCAGAATGTCAGCGGAATTGATCATGAAAGTATCAGCTTTCATAGCCTTACACTTACCAGCATTTTCCAGAAAGCATCTCTGAAGGAATTGCAAAAGACTGTGCATGCATGGATCAGTTCCATGGATATGAAACAGTTTAGACATCTATCAGGTTCTGTTTTTCAGCAGACTGAGAACTTTGAAAGGATAAACTCTGTGATGTCCTATTTTACATGCAAATCTGTCCCACTTGCTGTACTGAGAAGGCAGAAGGACGTCACCGTGCTTTCAGATATACCATTGTATGAATCCCAGAAGAAGTTGTTTAAGCAGAACGCAGTTTACGTTGTAGTTGGGGGGCTCACTGGGCTTGGCTTTGAAACAGTGAAATTCATAGCCGAGAACGGAGGAGGGTGTATTGCAATACTCTCCAGGAAAATTCCAAGCAATGAGAAGCAAGAAGAGATGAAGGCTTTGCAGCAGCAGTATAAATGGAGCAAAGTAGTGTTTGTGCAGTGCGATGTTACTTTGACCAGTGATGTTGAGAAGGCTTTCCAGTCCATTGCGAACATCTTTGCAGGGAGTCCAATCAAAGGTGTATTTCAAAGTGCTGTTGTTTTACACGACGGCCATCTTGAAGTTCTGAGCTTGGCTGACTTTCAGAAAGTGCTGAGCCCAAAAGTAGCAGGGACCCTAAATCTTCATTGGGCTACCAGAGGCCAGCAGCTTGACTACTTTGTGTGTTACTCCTCTGTTACTTCTTTCCTGGGAAATTCCACCCAGGCAAACTATGCAGCTGCAAACTCCTTCTTGGATGTCTTCTGCCTCTACAGGAGGAACTGTGGGCTTTCAGGCCAATCCATTAACTGGGGTGCTTTGAACCTTGGCGTACTGCTCAACCAAACCCATATTCAGAACATTCTGGGATCCAAGGGCATAGACATTCTGCAAGTGGATGAAATACATGAGTATCTCAGGAAGAGCTTACTTCTGAATAACCCGCAGCAAGCTGTCACCAAATTAAACTTTCAAGCTTTATTGCGTCATGTCTTTTCTCGGATTATTTCACTCAAAAGTCGCTTCGTAACGCTTATGTTAGAAGAATTCAGGGACAAGCTTGAAACCTCTGAGGAAACTCAAGTCCAGGATACTGCCTTAATCAAATCTGAAGACTATATCACCTCACTGGTGAGTGACCTCACCGGGTTGAACCCAGATGAACTAACCATGAATACACCACTTTCATCCTTGGGCATAGACTCTATGTTAGCTATGACAATTCAGAACCGTGTCTTTCAAGAGAGAAAGGTGGACATACCTCTTCTGAAACTGCTTGATCCTCACACAACTCTGTCAAGTTTAGTCGTAGTTTTAGAAGAAACAAGCAATGCAAATGGAATAGTTGAGGAAAAAACGGCTGTGGTTGAAAGTGCAGAAAATGGGAGCTGGCTATAGGAGTCTTCTTGTTCGGGAACTGTGTAACTTTGAAGATACCTGGACAGACCCTTTGCGCTATCTCAGAATATCTCATTGCAGACAGGGTAGTACACCCGGTGATGCTGAATGTACTCTTCTGCGTAGACCCAGAAAAACCCCCACCAGGTTCTACTGCCGTTGCACTGGCTGCATTCATTTCAGTCAATTGTTTGACTTGTTACTTTCAAATGTTTTTACCGTCATTTTTCATTCTTTTTTTTAAACTGGAAATAGATAAGTTAATACATATACAATTTCATGTGGTAAGTTTGCATGTTCAATGCACATTGCATTTTTTAGATCAAAGTCCTGATGAAAATGATGTGTTTGCACTTCTAAATGATGAATGTGCATGTAAAGCAGCATAGGTTTATCACCATTTTTGTGATTATTATGTTCTTAATGTATTATTCTTGTTTTGAATATTCTCAAATGTGTATAAATACAGGTATGTTTTGAAAGACTTCTAGATATTGTGAATTTCAAAGGTTTCTTCTCAAAATATTAAACTTATTTTATTCCTTATGTCTGCAAAAATATTAAACATGTGTACATTACATTAAACATGTGAATAAAAAATTAAAATAAGAGAAAGATAGACTTTAAGTTTTGCTTTTTAAATGTTTTTTACCCTTCTCATTTGTTTGGGCTTTCATAAAAGAGGGTTATTAATGGTGTAATTAATTAATAACTCTGTTAAGCTATTTGTTCTTCCGAATAGCGGCCCTCCCCTTGATGTGCTTAAGCTTCTATGTTTGCTGTGTCTCTATACGTGGATAGACCTAAGAGATATACATATATACTTTTACTGAATTTGTGTTATGAGACACCTTTCAACCTCATAATACAGCAGCTCTTAAAGCAAGCACTGCAGCGCCAAGTGTCACTGAGAAACCACAGATTACACAGATTATGGCCCTGCTATGCGGTCTTAGTAAGTATTTTTCCAGCTTCCAACAAAGCAGGCCTGACTACAAGCGCGGCCCATAAATCATTTCCAAAGAACCAATCTGTGCCGAACAACAGCAAAAACATGGCAGCATATCCACAAAACGGTGACAATTGCTCTGGTGCGAAGGACAGCAAAGCCCTGAGCTTCTGCAGTCGTCTTAGTCTGCAAAGAAAAAGGTGGAATCAAAGGTTTCACATGGATCAGTGCGAGGTGGGTCTTCCTGCTTGCTGCATCTCAGGAAGGCGGGGCTTTGGCTGCGACACAGAAATGCCTCTCATTTAGAGGCATCAGCTGAAGGCTGATGACTGCACCACATAAGGAAGCACATTATTATGTAGTTTAAAAAAAAAAATTCAAGCCAGTTAATTGTTAGTTTCCAGACTTTGGAATATTTTGTTTAGATTTTTTAAAGGGAAGTTTTTGTATTTGAAGGCCATTAGGTATATTTCTCTAAACACGCTTTTATTTGCCTGGTAACCTTCTAGTACTGTGATTGTTGTACTCTGCCCAGATATTTTCTTTGATAATCCAAGAACCATTAGGTTCCATAAGGAAGGGAGCCAGAACTTGACAGGGTCATGCAAAACAGGATGACTCCAGAGCTTGCATCCCCAGGTCCTGAGGCTGGTGCACACGTTGACGCATGTAGACAGCCACGTTGTGTTGTTAAGTAGCCGTGAGAATCTCTCATACATCTCTGCATCGTGCAGTTGTAACTGAACCTATTGATTTTAGTCTTGAGAAAGACGGGTCTGATGCTGTGAGACCAAAGCACCAACTCTGGCTGCTGCAGCCAGTGCTGCTCTTTGGCTTTCCCTTGCCAAAGCAATCACTGTTCTGCTGGCACTGCCCGGCCACGCACTTCTCTGAAAGCTGGGCTTTCATTATCTACTGATGGCGCTCGTATTCTGAGGTGTTGTTGAAGGATCCCATATCTCCTATGTGTTTTGGTTTTGACTGCTTTTGTGGAACTTGCCATACATGTCCCAGAGGCCTGACTATTTGAATAAAAACAAGACCATTGCCAGCCCCCAAAAGGATAGTGAGAAACGTGATCTTGACAAATGCTCTGGCAAAGTGAGTTCCAGCTGCAGCCAGGGCAATTAGAATTGACTAATTTACTAGGGCATGTAGTGATAGGACGAGGGGGAACGGCTTTAAGCTGGAAGAGGGCAGGTTTAGATTAAACATTAGGAAGAACTTTTTCACTTTAAGGGTGGTGAGGCACTGGAACGGGTTGCCCAGAGAGGTTGTTGAAGCCCCGTCCCTGGAGGTGTTCAAGGCCAGGCTGGACGTGGCCTTGGGCAACCTGGTCTAGTGAGAGGTATCCCTGCCTATGGTAGGGGGGTTGGAACTTGATGATCTTCAAGGTCCCTTCCAACCTAAACCATTCTATGATTCTATGACAGCAGCAGTTTGTAATGCAGGGTAGCGCAGCAATGGCAGAGCACTGACTACTCTTTCATTTGTGTCTGGCAAATACGTAGGACATACGACCAGAAAAAATAGCCTGGAAAATCCACACAGATGACACATTAGCTCAGAGATATGTTTAATGTCCCGAAAGCAGCAACCAGCTGGAGAAGGAAAAGTTGCCCACAAGCAACAGAATGGACTGCGAAAGCACAGAAGCAACTCGCAGTGCTGTGGGACCAGTGACAAAGTCCCGAGTGCTGTTCTGTCGTACCAACCATCAGAACTGGGACACATAAACAGGACCTTGCAGTTCTTGCTTATGCCTCTGGTTTAGTTTAAAAGGTTTGTTGGGTTTTTTTTGTCTTCATCAGCTGCTGTCAAATGTGATTGTTTGAAGAAAGCTGTAGGTGTCATTTCCTCCTGAAAAATGATGTTCTGCTCAAAATGTGAATTGCAATTAGATAAATTACTTGTGGAAAAAATCTGCATCTGTGTTTAAGAGAAGGCTTTTAGTGACAATGTTGTTTGGTCTTTGCAATTAATCTCAGATAGAGCTAACCGCACGGGGTGCATTTTTAAAGATTCTGTGCTCTCGGTCTCCAAACTCACAATCCTGTTATCAGAGGAAGGATCCCATTAGCCGGATGCATAGTCAGTAATAAGATAATCATGACTCTGGCGCAGTAGTTGGAAAACTATTAATTTTTCCAATCGGAGCCTGAAGTGATATAACATTTAGCCAAACTGCTAGAACATCTGTCTCCCCTTTTCTGAGTAGAACCAGGCTGAACTAACAACTTACTTTCCTGCAAGTAAACTGATCTCTGTTTCTTGTTTTGCCAGGATCACATAATGCCTGATAACACGCATGTCGGCCCGCGGGTGTGTTCTGCACCCAGATCAGGGGCCACAGCCAGGCTGTGGCAGGACCAGGACACAGCGGTGGCCGCAGCCGCAGCTCTGGCAGGGGCCATGCGATGCAGCTCCAGCTTACAAGTGTTTTCCCCAAGACCAGGACTGGCTGTGGCCGTGGCCGTGGCCGTGGCCTCCACACAGTGCCTCTGGGAGCCTGTCCCCACGGTCCCAGCTGAGCTACCTCAGCCCTGAGCCCAGGCAGCCAAAGCCCAGGGCATTATGAAGCCAGCCTGTGTTTTCTTCTTCAGATAACATCCCAGAGAAGTAGGTGTTTGGTTGATAGAGGCAATATTGCTGGTAATGGCTTCCCTCAGTCATACCTTGTTACTGCACAAAACATTGATTATCGCTGTAAAATAAAAATGCTGCATCTTAAATGTATATATGCAAATGTTTTAATCAATGTAGTCAACAGATTAAGACACATCTCACTTGACAGGCTGTTCCTGTGATGCTGGTGGAATGTAGTCCTGACTCTGCTACTTAGTGTTTGCACCTGTGAACTCAGAGACTCAGACAAAATCATTCTATGTTAATCTAGAGTGAGAACAGTACTTTGTAATAAATCCCTAGCAGAGATGAGAATAGCTGACGCACATCACTGAGCAGGCAGGCTGCTCTTCTCAGCTGCAATGTTAGTTTTGACAATTTTGACAACAGCATGCTGCTCTGGAAGAAAGAAGCTGACCTGTTCCAGTATCATTTTCAAGGATGGATTTAGCAGAGAGTGACATCCTCTATGCAAAGTTAATCAACCTACTCCTGCCCCAAAAAAGAAATCCTATCCAAGAAAAAAAGGGAAATAAATTTGAATGAGGCCTGGTAACTCCCTTCTCTAAAATACCCCTGCTCCCCACTGGCAGCAGGAGGAATCCAGGACAGTTAGCTCACATAGTAGTCTCTTGGGGACAGCCAAGCTCTTTTTGTTGAATGTTCACAGAAGTTCAAAATACATAGGCATGGATAGAAAATCTTTAGCCTTCTGGCCTGTATTTGGCAGAAGTCTGTGCAACTGGACAGAGGGCTGAGCATGGGAAATATGAGACAAAATCCATTACGGTGTTACTCATGTCAAGTCTGCATGTATAAGCCCTCAGCAGCAGCGTAGCTTGTCCGTGCTTGCGACGTGGATGACAACTTATGAAACCACTTGAGCCACGGTACTGGTTTAGAAAGACATCCGTACATTTCTCATATAGAAGTAAAGGAAGATTTCACCCAGGTGGTAGGTTTCTTTTCAATACTCAGAATATGAAGAAGAGACTCCTGTGCAGAACTTCTTGTCATTGATGCAATTTATTGCCAAACCATTAGGAAATCCAAAGAATGCAATGTTTCATACTGACATATTTGACTTTTATATACTGAGGAGAAAATAGCTGGTTATTCTACTTTTTAAGTAATGAAGCCAATAGGTGGTGGAACTGATAATTTCTGGAAACAGACAAAAATTAATTTGATGGAAATACTGTTGGAAAGATTTCATATCAAAATATTATGCACACATGGAAAAATGTGGACAACATGAGCTCTCTTCCTGATGAGTAAGTCTGTTACTGTGATCTAAAACTTTAAATCAGATTTTTAGCATAGAGACTCTAATCCTATTCTCCCTGAAGTAATTAACATTGGCTTTCATGAGTTGTGGAAGCCTGCCCAGTAAGCATGTACACAGTTGTTCCTTAGGTTTCCAGGAATTTAACCCATGCTTTGTCTGGTAAATCTCCTTGGCTTTAAATCCTGGAAGTGCCATAGGTAGCAGTGGTGATGACAGGAATGTCTCTCATGCAATTATCTGGCCAGTTTGTATTTTAGAAACTCTCCTCATGTCTCTTTACTGTAATTTCCGGATTAACAGGTCTACAGCTCCCAGCTGTTATTTGATAAAAGCCTGTGTTACAAGGGCAGATGGGCACAGGGCAACTGTACTTGTGCCTCCTCCTCCCGCGGTGGCTGCTGTGGCTAGACGTGGTTAAGGGGACAATCTGGGGTCCCTCTGTGGCCAGGAGCACACAGAGCAAATTCCGCAGAATGAATCTGCTTATTTGGCAATAGCTCAAACCCACATTTAACTTACTTGCTGATGCTGCAACCGTCTTTCCAAATCAAGAAGCCACCCTCTAAGCAGTGTCATAGTTGCTGTGTCAGCATTGCTTTGAGCAAGACCTGTTTGTGAAGAGAAGTTTGCAAGACAGGACTACCGCTGATAAAGAGCTCTGAGTCTACTTTAAAATGAAGCAGTTCTTTAAAGATTAAAGGTGGGTTTGTGTGCACACCTATACGTGTACATGGCCATGTACCATACATATGTGAAACATTTTCTGTCAAAAAACTTGTTCCCAATCACTTGAGTGAATAAAGACTTGAGTTGCCATAAATGTTATTTAGAGAAAGTATCTGTTTACAGTTTGCTGCCTGAAGCTGCTTTACAGCAAATAGAAGCCCCTTATTAAACTGAGTAGGCCCGCTGAAGCTAACAGATTTATGGTGCGTGTAACAACTCCTGGGGAGGGCTCCTAAGGTTTAAAAAAGCTGGCCTGTCATTAGCAGCAAGGTATTTTTGTGGCCAGCAGGTCAAGGGAGGTGATTCTGCCCCTCTACTCCGCTCTTGTGAGACCCCACCTGGAGTACTGCATCCAGCTCTGGAGGCCCCAACATAAGAAGGACATGGATCTGTTGGAGTGGGTCCAGAGAAGGGCCACAAGGATGATCCGAGGGCTGGAGCACCTCTCCTATGAGGAAAGGCTGAGAGAGTTGGGGTTGTTCAGCCTGGAGAAGAGAAGGCTCCAGGGAGACCTTATTGCGGCCTTCCAGTACCTAAAGGGGGCCTACAGGAGAGCTGGGGAAGGACTTTTTACTAGGGCATGTAGTGATAGGACGAGGGGGAATGGCTTTAAACTGGAAGAGGGCAGGTTTAGATTAAATATTAGGAAGAAATTTTTCACTTTGAGGGTGATAAGGCCTCACAGGTTGCCCAGAGAAGTTGTTGAGGCCCCATCCCTGGAGGTGTTCAAGGCCAGGCTGGACATGGCTTTGAGCAACCTGGTCTGGTGGGAGGTGTCCCTGCCTATGGCAGGGGGGGTTGGAAATCAATGATCTTCAAGGTCTCTTCCAACCTAAACCATTCTATGACTCTATGATTTATTGCAGCAGCGGCAAAATAGTGAGAAAAATAGCCCAGGTCTTCAAACACAAGATTATGCTTTTCAGAAAGGTATTTCTGACTTAATGGCAAGCTCCTCTTTAGCCGGTGTTTAGACCAGAAATGAATATGCAGCAATTGCCAGGGCACTTTCTGGTGGGAAGATGATACTGTAGAAGTCATATATTTTTCACCCATGTAGCAGCAAGATATTTGGAATTTGTGACATGGGGACCAAAGATACAGATGCAAAGTTTTTTTTGCTCACAGAGTCAATAGTCTGAGGGTGAGAGACAGAGGTTTTTTACAACTTGAGATAATGTATCCCCTCAGATAGATAGAAGTAATTAAAATTTATAGGAACACTAGAGTCATTGAACACTAGAGTTAAAGTCACCATGGTAGGAACGGCTTTGATAATTCTCATTGACCTTTCTGAATTACTACTATGGCTGCATTTTACAGATTATATGTTATAAACACTAAAAAGCGAAGTTACTGAACAGAAAATTAGTTCTGTTTTACCTCAAACCAGAACATCCCATCACCTGTTACTTGGGAGAAGAAACCAACCCCCACCTGCCTACAACCCCCTTTCAGGTAGCTGTAGAGAGTGATTTGGTCTCCCCTCAGCCTCCTCTTCTCCAGGCTGAACAACCCCAGTTCCCTCAGCCGCTTGTTGAAAGACTTGTACTCTGGACCCCTCACCAGCTTTGTTGCCCTTCTCTGGACACACTCCAGCGCCTCTATGTCTTTCTTGCAGTGAGGGGCCCAAAACTGAACACAGTACTCCAGGGGCGGCCTCAGCAGTGTGAGAACAGGGGCGATCACTGCCCTCGTCCTGCCGGCCACGCTGTATCTGATACGGGCCAGGCTGCTGTTGGCCTTCTTGGCCGCCTGGGCACGCTGCCGGCTGTGGCCCAGCACCCCCAGGTCTATGAAAGAAAAGGATTCGAACCCTCCTCGCATGAGGGAAGGGTGCTGCGAGGCTGCAGGGGCCGCGCTTCGGCTGCAGCCGGCACGTCCCCGTCAGTGCCACCGCGTGCCGAGAGGACACCTCGGCCACACCGCGCCACCGGGGCCGCCTCCCCGCCACCCGTTGGCGGAGCCCGTTCGGGCCCGGCCGGCAGCACCGCCCGCCCGGGCCTCCCCCGCTCCCCCCACCCTGCGCCTCCCCCGGCGGCGGCGGCGGCGGCGGTGCCCCCGCGCGGCCGGCAGAGGGCGGGCGCTCGCGGGCAGCGCGCGGGGCCGGGCCGGCGGCGGGCGGCGGCGGCGGCGGAGGGGCAGCGCCCGAGGCCGCGCTGGGCCGCGGGGGGCGAAGCGGCGGCGCCGCGCTGGGTGCAGGCGGGCTCCCCGGGGCCGCCTCCTCACGGCAGCGCCGGGCCGGGCCCCCAGCGGCGGCGGGTAAGGGCGGCGGGATGGCGGCTGCAGCAAGCGGCTCCTGACAACGTCCTGGCCGGCAGTAGCTTGCTTGGGTTTGGGTTTGTTTTTTGAGGTTTTTGTTTATCTGTTTTGTTTGGGGTTTTTAATAACATTCTTTTTCTGATTCAGTCTGATGTTTATTTGGCACTGAGGCGCTGACTTGACTTCCAGTCCACTCTCCTCATAAACTGAGATGTCATGAAGGAAATGGGATTCTGCCCTCTGAGCTGTGTCTCCCGCAGCTGGTCAGAAATCCACGCGGAGAGGAGGCAGACCCCGGCTTTCTCACACCTGCTGCCTATCTCAGGAGAAAACTCCACAGCTGTAGATTTGGACCCAATGATTTAATAACTCCTAGGCCATTTTTTTCCAAAGTTACAAACATTCATTTAATATATCATCATTCATTTGATTTCCAACAGGTAGCTCATTAAATTGGCGAGAAATTACGAATTGACTTTTCATCCAGTGTCTCGTCCCTGCAGGTTAAAACACCACCTCATGTATTCTTAGCTCGTATTCAGTGAAACTCCTCTGCTCTATTGATGCATCACAGGTTGGGTTGTCACTGATGAGCACAACAGAATTTATGGGTTTATAGTTTTAGGACTAACAGCTAAAACCTGAGTTGCTTCTTCACTTGGTCCCCAATCAGGGTGAGATTCTCACTAGTGAATCCTTGCCCCATCATGCCATGGCACAGCATCTTCCATGGTGGTTACCCAGGAGATCTACACAAGTTCAATCAGCTACAGCATATCCTGTCACAAACTGCAGCCAACAGAAGCAACACACAATCTCCTTAAAGCTACATGATGTATAATCATAGCTAGAAAACAGGACACTGACAAAAAAAGGATTTGAATAGAAAACGTGAATCAGTTTGTCATCCCTAAGGGTTTCTCGTTCTGCATTTGGAGCCTAAGCAGGCCTTGTCTCCTGAAGTCTTATGAATCACTGCAGCCCGAGGCAGTTCTGACCTCTTGTAATCTTTCTGTAAAGCCTCCAGGTTTGAGGCTCTTGGGGGAAAATTGTCTTCACACTCAGTGTTGGGCTGAGTTACAGCATCAAGGTAAACAGGCAGGCAATGCAAACCAGTGGGACTTATTCTTCCCACCAGTTTACATTGTCCGATCAGGCAGACGTAGTCCATTAATCTGATGCCGTGGTCAGTGTTTATAATAATTTTAATACATCCAGTAAACAAGTCACAAAAAAAGGTTTCACAACATTGAAGTGTTAGTCAAGCACACACAAAAATAAGAAATACAAATCCATTCTGGGTATTTTCATTTCTTATTTTTCTTGCTTGGCTTTTCTGAAGCCTTTGCTTCCCTGTTGTATTTATTTTACTGTCCTTCATTTTCTTCATTTCTTATATTCCCTGAAAGTCACTGCATTTTAATCTACATGTAATAAATATATAGTATTTTACATTTAGTCATGGACAGTCTTTATCATTTCTAAACCTGTGCTCTAGCCTTTTAGGTTCGGTATTGTGGGGTGATGTGCCAAAGATTCCAAAAAAGGTTAAAAACACTGGAATAAAAACAAGACCATGAAGAGCCCCAAACGAAATAACAAGGAACATGATCTTGAAAAAAGTCCTAAAGATGTAGGCTTTTGCTGCAGCCAGGACAACTACTCCTAATATAGTAGAAACTGCACCTTGTAACACGGGGTAACCCAGCAGGGACAGAGCTTCGATTGCCCGTTTATTGGCTGATGACTCTCCACTCGTAACAAAGGCATAGGAAATATGAGCAGAAAAATCCACTGAAAACCCTATGCAAATGACCAGGTTGATCATGGATATGGAATCTAGATTGACACTCCAAAATGTCATGAAACCAGCAACACCAACTATAACAGAAGCTATAGCGAAGGTCACCCACAAGCAACACAACGGGTTGGGAATAAGCAAAAGGGAGATGACGAGCATTGCCCCAGCAGCAACCACAACGTTCTGAATGGTGTTCTGCACTATTACCAGGTACTGATCGTAGTAGATGAATGCTGGGTGATACACCATTAATGGAATGGTGCATTGCTTGGCTGTCTCTCTTAACTGATTGAGAAGATTCTTTTCATCAACGGCTGAGGTCACGTTCACCGTCTGGATGAAGAAACGAGAAGCTTCTATTGTATCCTGAGTCTTGTTAATGTCCCACTCAAAACTGGGAACAATTCGGAACAGCGTAGGTAGGTTATTAATGAAAAGAGTCTTATTGCTTATATTTATCAAACCCCTTTTAGCAAGATTTGTGTATACTGTCAGCCATGACTCTGAGAGGTTCTTATCAACATAGGATATATCCTCTAAATTCTGTGTGCAGTTCTCAATGACAAGACGAACAGTCTCATTCCAGTAATCTACACTTTCAGTAATGACAACCATGACCCTGGGTCCAAAGGCTGAGAAGTATTTGTCGTCATCATCATAGTATGGAATAACGTAAGAGTCATCACTCGCCAGATTTCGAAGATCAATGCCTTCCCTGATCTGAGTACATCCATAAATACTGCCACCCAAGTACGCTCCGTAGAGCAACACCACAAGTAGCTTGATCCATTTATTTGTAAAAAAAGGACCGTAATACTTTTTAAAGAATGTGCTCATTGGATGTTCACCTTCTGGCTGAGATGACTCCCCAGAACAGTTGCCGATACAGCAGGCATTGTACAAGCAGGACTTAGCCTGACCGTTACCTACTCCCACAGGCATACAAGTTAGCCAGTGTCGGTTTCCTTGCTCCCTTTTATGATTCAATACAATAATTGCCCCAAAGAAGGTCAGGGTATATATATAGCAGAAGACAAAAGCAGTGCCTGTATAGAGGCAAAATGATCTCACGGACGGAAAGGCAGTCCAGGTGCCAATGAAGAAGGCCAAAACATCTGTGAGAGTGGTGATGGTCACAGAAAGTGCTGCTTCTGAGTAAGTCTCGGCCAACCGAGATTTAACATCGGATTTCTCTTTTTTTCCCTGAACTTTGTTCCCAGCAAGCAATCATGATGAACATGTCATCAACGCCAACTCCTGCAAGAAGAGAAAAAGTTAACGCTGCATTGCGAACGGCAGCTCCCACTAACACCCAACAAAAGTACAAAATGAATCGCATTTAAGTCTGCATAAAATTTTGACAAAGCAAGTTAGGCTATTAACATTGCTTCAGTGCTCATGCACGTTAAACTGATACAGGAAAACAGATCCTTTGTGTGTAGCTGAATTTATCACATTTCAGAAGCTCCTGGTGACCTGACGGGTTGTTGATCCCTCACCCTACTCTGCTGAAGGACTGAGCACACCTACTCAGTCCATCTCCGACACGTGTGTTGTATCTGCTGGTCCAGGTGTCCAGTGATGTAGATTCCATCGATCTAAGTACCTGACTTATTCTGATGCTCAACTATCCTTATCACTGGAAGCGTCCCCCATTACCTAAGAATCTCTTCTTCATCACTGCAGCAAATCAGGCCAGTAATTTCTTGCTCTGCCTTCAGCAGACAGGGAGAATGGCTGCTCTCCCATGGGAGAACAGTGGTCCCAGTTCCCCACTGGTTTGCTTTTTTATGCTCTTTGCTCTCCACTGATCTTCTCTCCAGTTTATCTTTGAGCATTTATTCATGACTTATTATTCATTTATCTTCACATTTACACTGATGTGCTTGCATATATTACCCACCAGAGTGCTGGGAAACCCTGCCAGGAAGACTGCGTCCGGGGCTAGAGTTTTTGCTAAGACACAAGAATAAGCGAGACGAAGTTTAAAAAGGAAGAGCTGATGTGCTTCTCTCAGCACTGCTAACTCTCGAGATTTTAATCACAGACCTTTCAGTATTTTGCCAATGTTACTCTGTCGAGGGCTCTTCTATTCCCTGAAAACTAATCACACAAAAAGGGAAGCAAGACCACGTGAACAGAGGAGCAAGCAGAGATGATATAGCTAAGCATAAAAGAACAGGTGAAATCAGTATATGCTGCCTGAACAGGCAATTGCCAGTAGACATGCAAAGAGGAATTAAGCAGCACGTCAAAAGGTCCTATTGGATGGCAGCGAGCCAGGCTGGTTCCGGCAAGCAGGCAGGCTTCAAAGCAGCTCATCTAATGTACTGATAATTTGTTCGCTTAATGCAAGGAAGACAAAAGTCCGCATGTTATTTATAAAGATCCGAAGAGACTTGCTTAAGCCATTTCCCAGGCATACAAAGGGGTCTTTCGGAAATTTAGAGCCTCTGCAAGTGACGAGCAAACAAAAGCAAATACAAAATGCATTTGAATTATGCAGGAAACAAAGAAACGATGCATGCCCTAAGAAGCATTTGCATTAGACATGTAGTATGACACAGAGCCTCTATCAACCCGAGAGTTCCATGTGCTTTCCTCAGCATGAGACCAAGACCAAGAAAACATCACATGAACTTATCACACAAGAGACCAGATAAGGATTTTAAAAGCAGTAATTTATTTGCAGCAGCATTATCTAATGGTATTTGGAAAGTTCAGCACTGGCTGTCAAGCAGCCTGTGCAAGTGTGATGCAATGATACTAACTTCCTTGCGTTTTTGGGGGGAGCTGGTTGCACAAATGGTGCATCACTTCAGTTGTATAGCTAAACGAGACTGTTTAGTACGCAGTCATTATATTGCACAGGAAATTTCACATCTTAACAAAACACGATGGATTTCTTATTTGAAATTACAGACAGTCCTGCTCACTGCTTCAGCTGCATTCAGGCCCAGTTTTACCTGACCAAAGACTACACTCTGAAAATGGGATACAAAAACTTACGGTAACTTACTTCCCATATTTACCCCATAATACAGGTACTGGGTTAAGTCAGTGCTACCGTAGCACACTGGACACATGTTCCATGGTGCCGCTGTTGAGCTACCCTGAGGCTGAGTAACAGCGGAGAAGTAGAGAGCTCTCACTGTACTGCAAAAAGAGGTGTTCAAGAGGTGGATGGTTTGGGGAAGACCTCTGCACCTGCTTAAATTCCTGACAAATTCAGCAGTCCCATAGAACAGTACTAACAACAAACTGTTTTGGGGTAGACAAACTTATCCGGAGCTAATGAGATCTGTAAATGCTTATACTATGCCGATGGAAAACAGCAGGTGATGACACAGGGGAATGTGGAGACAGAACCCTGTTGAGATCACCTCAAGTACTAGCACTAGTTAAATAAATGATTAATCAGCATGGCTAAATTACCAGGAACGCTAGAACAGTGCCAAAAGTGCTAATTGTACCATCCTCTCGTTTATCGTTTTCATGCCGTAGCAGTGGAACTAGAGCAGGCATCATCTTTTGGGACCGCCAGGGCCCCGCTCCAGCCCCGGTGTGGGTACACTGAGCTGAGCGGCTCCCCCGCCTGTAGGAGCTCAGAGGGGGCTGCACCTCCAAGTGTCTCCTCCCCTCAATGCAGGACGGTACTGCGTATGATCTGATGCTAACAGAAAAAGACTAACACCGTCAGGTTGTTTTAAAACCGCTCTAGTCTTCATATCTGAATCTGACTTGCTTTTTCTACTTACCTAGAATAAGAAATGGTGCATTTGCTACAGTGACCACAAACGGCACTCCACAGAAGAGCATCAATCCAAAGCTGCTTAATACAGCTAAACCGGCAGAAACCACGCCACAGCATGCAAGCCAGACATTATTTCTTATACAGCTCAGTCTGTAAATATTTTAAGGAATATCTTAGTTACATGTCAAAGATTTCACCAAGGCATTTGGCAAGACAAGTGAATATTATGCACAGATACCGACGGTATCCTGTCTGTGAAGAGAACTCTTGATGAAAGCTGCTATTTGCTAGGAGAGCTCCCAGGTATCAGCACTGGACAAGACTAATGTATACAGGAGGTACTAAATACATTATTACTGCTGGACAATTATATACATAGGAGTAAATATGTGTACTGATCTTTGCATTAATAACAGGAGAGCTGGCAAAATACATAAACTCTATTAGTGACAGCCTATACATAGGGTGACCCCAAAAATGATGAATTTTTAGCAGCTCTTTCCTTTTGCACGGGTTCTTGGTGTAGCATCAGTGTTGGTATGGAAGCCTCTCCCAGGCACTAAGTGCTGTGTAGAGAAGCTTTCTCAGCAGACACATTGGCTACCAGCCATTTGCCAAGACGCCCCCGAGAGCTGGCTCAAGGATTCCCCATGAAATGCTCCCAGTGGGAGACTTTGCACTACACCGGGGGTGTAGAGAGTTGCCTCTTGCCCAATTAGTAATATTTTCCAGGCTGTAGACCATTTCTGAACTTTAAGAGAATCTCTCGCTTCCAAGACAAGAAGCAGGTGTTGGTGGAACCGCCCATGCTCCGTCTGCGCTCACAAATGACTGGATGTGAGGCAGCTGATACCCAGAAATTGTACAGCTTAGCGGGCATGATGCTTGATGCAAGTGCTAAACCAATAAGCCCACCCTCCATGCAGAACTTTATTTCTCAAGCACAGCACACAAATGCTGGTGTACAGTTGTCCAATGTACAATGGTTCACCTTCCACCAGCACCAAGAATGGGCAGGCCAAGGTCTTTGTGAACAGCAGGTAACGCTCAAACTCTACTAGCAAGCAGAACACCTAAAGCGGTACCCAGACTTGCAGTCATCTATGAAGCTAGTGCTCATCCATCTGTGTCTTAACTGAGCAGGCGGCAGAAAAAAGGTGCAAACAGATCTTAACATGGTATATACTTCCTTCTCCCCCCTCCTTTCTTCCCATTTTCAACTGATGTTTACAAAGAATTAGCATCTTGTGGGCAGGATGAGGATAGAAGCTACGAATGAAGCAATAAAGTAGTAGAATAACCTTAGCAATAGCACCATTTATTCCTTCCCTCCCCTCAAAGGATGACTTTCTTGTTTGACCTCTATGCATCTTTTTGGTGAATGTCTCCACTGGGTATGCCAAGCTGAAGTGGTAAGTTTTAATCAACAGAAGTGCTTGTGCAGAATTCTGCTGCTGCCAGGCTGGCTAGATCATGCTTCTGGCCCCCTTACCACATACGGTAAAGTAGAACCCTTTCATCATTAAAAGTGTTTACTTTAACAGCAGTGTTTTTCAGTGCCAAAGCTACAAACACCTCAGACCTCTTAAAAAGATAGAGTCGGGGGCTGTTTCAGTTGTTTAAATAGTTCCAAAACCATGGATACATTTGTACATGGACAAATGGATACTCACATTCAAGCTTTGCATGTCTGCACTGAGCGCTTGTTCAGGTATTTGGCTGGTACTTATCACAAACCCCATTTAAGCAGTTGGGAAATATGCACAAGGAGAAGAGATACAGCAAAGAAATATATTTTGCCTATTATTAAATGCCATGTGAAGTCTGCGTGTTCAAGAATGACTTCACTCAACGAGAACAGAAGCCAATTTAGGCAAGGTAAAGAAGAGCGGAGATCACTTCTCATTGACCCACAGCTTAGAAGACACTTACCTTAGGCAAGAGACGATTGAAAACATTATTGTCAAGAAATACGTTACGGAGAAGAGTGGGATCACGCTCTTGGTATTTCCTTCAAACTCCTGTTGTCTGGACAGCGAGGTAAAGTAAGTCACCTGTTGTTAAAAGAACAAGGAAAGAAAAGATGAAGCACTTCTACTCTTTTTCTCAGTCTTTATACACACGCGCAGGCAATGCTAAGCAACATCCTGGCACTAACGCATTTCCGTGGCCCCCGCAACCCCCCAAAAGTGCTGCCTGCACCGAGCAGAGGCCAAGGACACTGTATTGCATGAGCAGCGCTGGGTGAACCGCATGGGAAGCATCGCCCGGTGCCCTGCAGCCAAGCTGCAGGCCGTCCCCGCCTCTCCCCCCACCATCTCCTTTCCTTTCGGGCGATGGAGCAGCCCGGGTATTTCGGGTCTCGCCGGCCCCCACACGGCTGTATCCACCCCGGCGTTACCTTAACGGCGCTGAACTTCTCCAGCTCCGACGGGATGTCCCGCAGGAAGCTTTCCAGCCACCGCCGGCTCTCCGCCGCCGCGGGGCCGTCCTCCCGCAGGAAATACACCAGCTTCACGGCCCGCGCCGACAGCACCCGTCCGCCGGCGCCCGTCCGCACGCCGCCCAGCGTGGCCCCCAGGAAGGTGCCGTTGGTGATGGGGAAGGTGAGGTTCTCCAGGGCGGCATCCTGCAGCAGCGGCAGCAGCGGCCCGGGGCAGGGGCTGGCGCAGGCGCCGCCGCTGCGGGCGCAGACCTGCTCGTAGCCGCGGGCGCGCACCGCCGCGTCCAGTCCCTTCAAGTCGCGCCGCGCCGCCGGGTCCAGCACCGATTCCTCCCCCGCCGCCACGGCGATGAGGGCGGCGTAGGCGCCCTCGGTGGGCAGCCGCGGGAAGGAGAAGCGCTCCGAGTCGTCGGTGGGGAAGTTCCGCCGCACGAAGTCGCGCTCGGCCTTGGCGGGGCCCCCCGTCGGCGTGAACTGCTCCTCGATGTCGTTCGCCTGCCGCTGCGGCAGGAAGAGGAAGCCGGCGCCCAGCCCGGCCGACAGCAGCAGCGGCACCAGCACGAAGGGCCAGGGGCAGGCGGCCACGGCGCTCCCCAGCCCCTCGAAGAGCCACCTCAGCGGCCGCTCCAGGCAGTCGGTGTTGCGGCAGGAGCAGCCCTCCTCGGAGCGCCGCGGCTCCGCCATGGGTGAGGCGGGGGGCAGGGACCGCTGGCGGCAGCTGCCCCGACTTGGACGCGCCTCACGCCGGGGCCTGGCGGCGCGGGCACTTGCTGCGCGGGATGACAGCCGCCTTCTGCCCGCCGGAGCCGCCGAGGGAATGAGCGTTCTTGAGCTGCGCGGCCAGGGCCGTCCCGGCGGGGCAGGCGGCCGCGCCCTCCCCGGCTCTGACTCAGCGGAGCTCCCGCTGCCTGCCCGGAACAGGCAGGCGGGGACACGAGGCTCCCCCCGCCGCGCCGCGCCGCGCCGCGCCCCGGGCTCGGGTCTCCTAGGGGCGGGCGCCTGCTCCCGCCTCCCCCCCGCCTCCCCTGCCCGGTTTGGCTCCGGGGGAGTCCTGTCCCGCTGTGGGGTCGGGGCCATTACAGCGGCCGTTGAGCTGAGCGCTGACAGAAGCTCGGTTCTGCCGCTGCCGCCGTGCAGTCCGGCTCCCGCGGGGCAGGCGGCAGGGCAGGCCCGGCACTGCCCGGCTCCGCTTTCCTGGGGTGGCCCAGTGCAGCGGCAATGCCCCCTCTTAGCCTGTGGTGATGGTGTTTCGAACAGCTCTCTCCCCCATCCACCACCTCCTGCCTCTGCACTTCGGTTCGTGCTCCAGGCAGCTGCCATCACAGAATCACAGCATCGTCAGGGTTGGAAGGGGCCTCTGGAGATCATCTAAGTCCACCCCCCCTGCCACAGCAGGGACACCTACAGCACATTGCACAGGACGGCATCCAGGCGGGTTTTGAATGCCTCCAGTGTGGGAGACTCCACCACCTCTCTGGGCAGCCTGTGCCAGTGCTCTTCCACCCTCAGAGTAAAGAAGTTTCTCCTCATGTTAAGATGGAACTTCCTATGCTCAAGGTTGTGCCCGTTACCTCTAGTCCTATCACTGGGCACCACTGAAAAAAGACTGTTCCCACCTACCTGGCACCCTCCCTTTAAGTATTTATAAGTATTGATAAGATAATGGCTGTCTCTGAAGCTACACCAGGAGCCAGGATCTGCAAAATGATATGCAGTGAAGCGTGAGGCATGGGCACTGTCATGTCTCTGCTGCTGTAGATGCCATGTTGTTTGATGGCTGTTGGAGCTGCTTACTGGCACTGATGGGGAGTCCTGCCAGCCAGGTGCCTTCACTGCACCCTTCGCTCTTGCTCAGGCACTTGCCTGGCCCCTAGTTTACATTAACACTGTAATCCTGCAAAAAGACAGTGACTGTGTATCTAACGAGCTGAACAAACTCACTGGGGGGTCGGACGAGTGTCCGGCCTGTGCAAGGGGAAGGGTGAGGTATGGCAGGAGGAAAGAGCACAGCTGGTAGCAAGATTGTGATGTGCACAGTTGTCTCATGAAAACTCACACGTAGTGGAGAGCTGGGATTACAAGTAATTTTGGAGTTTGCGTTTGGGATCTCATGTCTTGAACTCCCTGTAGTAAACAGGATTAATGTGATCCTTAGGTATGTGAACAGAGAACAGGGCGAGGGAAGGGACTTCCACAGTATATAATGGAAATGATTAGACTGATGTTACAATATTAAATCCAGACCTAGCTTCTGCATTGTAAAAAAGAGGCCGCAAAATTCAAAAGTGAGGGATAAGGTGTAGTGATCCTGAGCAGGACACCATTGCATATCAAGGAGTTAAGAGATCACATAGCAGTGAGCCGGTGCTGTGCTACATGCCCAGTGTGGCCCTCAGGCTGTGCTGCCGGGCATGAAGCCCTTGGCCGTGGGGTGACCTCAGCCAGCCCATGGCAACAGAGCAACATGCAGGCAGCTCCCACTATTGGTACCAGCGATTAGGTAGCCTAGACTTCTTCTTTACTGTTTCCCCCAAATCTGCTGCAGTCGTTACTTCATCACTAAGGATTATTCTTCTGCCTGGCAGCAAAACAGAAAGTGGTGATGTACATCTTGCTGTGTTTTCTCTCTCGATAAACAGGTTTACAAAACAGGGGAGTGAGAGCTGGAGAAACAAAACAGACTTTGAAACAAGGTTTAATGATTGCAATGGTCAAGCCACAAAAATCTCAGTGGTGTGGCACGCCAGAGCTTCGTGCAGTAATAATGATCGAAAGCATCCTTCCAAGTCCAAAAAACACCCTGCAGCTTGGTGTTCTTGACACCAGTAAGTAACAGTGACTGGAGTGCCTTTGGGCACTGAGAACATTAAGCTCAGATGTGACAGTTCTGGAGAGGTGTCTAGCCAATTAGCTAATGTGTTACAGACTGGCACTTCATCTTCTCGCCCTTCTTTGAAAGAAGCAACTCTCTCCTCTCCTGCCAGTACTTGAAAAGAAAACTTGTAGGTATTTCTTCTCTCTCATCCTAAGGAGACAGGCTTGCCACCTGTGAGCATAAAACAGGTAGCCAGGCTCTGAGCAGCATTGCAGAATATAGAAACATTTAGGTTGTAAAAGACCTTTAAGATCATCAAGACCAACCATAAGACTGGCCCTGCCAAGTCCACCACTAAACCATGTCCCTAAGCACCGTGTCTACATGTCTTTCAGATACCTCCAGGGATGGTGAATCAGTCACTTCCCTGGGCAGCCTGTTCCAATGCTTGATAACACAGTCTGTGAAGAAATTTCTCCTAATATCCAATCTAAACCCCTCCAGGTGCAACTTGAGGCTGTTTCCTCTTGTCCTATCACCTGTTACTTGGGAGAAACTGACCTCCACCACTCTACAGCCTCCTTTCAGGTAGTTGTAGAGAGTGATAAGGTCTCCACTCAGCTTCCTTTTCTTCAGGCTAAACAACCCCAGTTCCCTCAGCCACTCTTTGAAAGACTTGTGCTTTGGATCCCTCACCAGGTTCATTGCTCTTCTCTGGACATGCTCCAGCACCTCAATGTCTTCCTTGTAGTGAGGGGCCCGAAACTGAACACATTATTCCAGGGGCGTCCTCACCAGTGACGAGTACAGGGCGACAATCACTGCCCTTGTCCTGCTGGCCACACTATACTAATACAAGCCAGGATGTTGTTGGCCTTCTTGGCCACCTGGGCACACTGCTGGCTCATATTCAGCTGGCTATTGACCAACACCCCCAGGTCTTTTTCCACCAGGCAGCTTTCCAGCCCCTCTTCCCCAAGCCTGTAGTGCTTCATGGGGTTGTTGTGACCCAAGTGCAGGACCTGGCACTGGGCCTTGTTGAACGTCACACCGTTGGCCTCAGCTCATCAATCCAGCCTGTCCACATCCCTCTGTAGAACCTTCCTACCCTCAGGCAGATCAACACTCCTGTCCAACTTGGTGTCTTCTGCAAACTTACCGAGGGTGCACTCGATCCCCTCGTCCAGATCGTTGATAAAGACATTAAACAGAACTGGCCCCAATACTGAGCCCCGGGGAACACCACTTGTGAGCGGCCGCCAACTGGATTCAACTCCATTCACCACCACTCTTTGAGCCTGGCCATCCAGCAAGTTTTTTACCCAGCCCGTCCAAGCCATGAGCAGCCAGTTTCTCCAGCAGAATGCTGTGGGAAATGGTGTGAAAGGCTTTACTGAAATCTGGGTAGACAACATCCACAGCCTTTCCTTCATCCACTAAGCGGGTCACCTTGTCATAGAAGGAGATCAGGTTAGTCAAGCAGGACCTGCCATTCATAAACACATGCTGACTGCGCCTGATCACCTGGTTGTCCTGTACGTGCTGTGTGATGGCACTCAAGATGATCTGCTCCATAATGTTCGCTGGCATCGAGGTCAGACTGACAGGCCTGTGGTTCCCCGGATCCTCGTTGCGTCCCTTCTTGTAGATGGGTATCACATTTGCTAAACTTCAGTCAACTGGGACCTCTCTGGTTATTCAGGACTGCTGATAAATGATGGAAAGTGGCTTGGTGAGCACTTTTGCCAGCACCCTGTGTACCCTTGGGTGGATCCCATCCAGTCCCAGAGACTTGTGTGTGTCTAAGTGGTGTATCAGGTTGCTAACCATTTCCTCTTGGATTATGGGGGCTTCATTCTGCTTGCCTGTCCCTGTCTTACAGCTCAGGGGGCTGGCTACCCGGAGAATAACTGGTCTTACTAGGAAAGACTGAGGCAAAGGCAGCATTAAGTACCTCAGCCTTTTCCTCATCCTTTGTCACTATGTTTTCCCCACATGCAATAAAGGATGGCGATTCTCCTTAGCCCTCCTTCTGTTGCTAATGTATTTATAGAAACATTTTTATTGTCTTTTACGGCTTTGGCCCTTATAAGTTTCTGTATCACCTCATGACATCCTTGTAGTCCTCCTCAGTGGCCTGCCTCTTTTTCCAAAGGTCATAAACTCTCCTTTTTTTCGTGAGTTCCAGCCAAAACTGTCTGTTGAGCCAGGCCAGTCTTATTCCCTGCCGGCTCGCCTTTTGGCATGTGGGGACAACCTGCTCCTGCAACTTTAAGATTTATTTCTTGAAGAATGTCCAGCCTTCCTGGACTCCTTTGCTTTTCAGGACTGCCTCCCAAGGGACTCTGTCAACCAGTACTTCTCTGCTCAAAAACAACAGGTCTAGTAGGGCTGCAGGGCGGCCTCTGTGAGGAGAGGCCAGGGGCTGCCCTGAGCCGGTCACAGCCGGTTCCAGCCAACGGACCCAGCGCAGGGCACGGCTGAGCCCATCCTCAGGGGTCTGTGGCACCTCTGTGAAAATGTCCTAAAGTGTGGGTGGTAAACACTGAGTGAAAGGAGGAACAAGGCCAGAGCTGGGAGGTGCAGGCTGAAAGGGGCTGCTGCAGGTGAAGGAGCCACCACGCACACGCTGGCCCCAGTCTCCTGTGCTGCCCACCGCCTCACCAACGAGTACGGCGTGTGGCAAGGGGACTGAAGAGCAAAAAGGGCAGGGGGAAGAGGTGTCTGGAGGGAAGCGGGGGGGGGGTTTCCTAAGGGTTGGTGGGTTGTCTTCAGTCTTCTTTGATCCCAGAATCAGTAATTAATAGATTGTTAACTGGCAAATGAATTACATTCATGGAAATTCCCAGAATCGGTAAACAGGTTTTGCCCGTGACAAGATTTCACTGGAATTTCTCTTGATACAGCTTCTGACAGCTGGTCCTTGTCCTTTCCCAGCATGTCTCTAAGAACAGTCTGGAACTGTCTTCTCTGCACCTTCATCACAGAGCTGAAGACAGCAAGAAGATCCTCACCACCCTTGATCTTCTCCAGACTGAATCTAGCTCTCTTGGACTGGTACGTTGTGTGCTCCAGGACCCAGCCATCATGGGGGCCCTTCACCAGTCTCACTCCGGTAACCTGATATTTCTCTTGTACTGGGGAGCCCAGCCTTGGGCACAGTACTGCCAATGAGGTCTCATGCGCTGAATGGAGCAAGATAACCACTTCCCTTGAAGTGCTGGCTACACTTTTGCTAATTCAGCCCATTGTGTGGTCAACCGTCACCACAACAAGGTTGCGTTGTGCATACACTGCTGACTCATGCTTGTTTGTGTGGGTGGTGAGCATAGACTTAAAATAAAATTAATGCGTAAATTCTTAGGAAATAAGGTGGAGGAGACTTAGTCACTTGGTCAGCACTCTTTAGTTTCTCAGTCCCATGAGTATTTGTTTCCAAGCTTGCAATAATGAAAATCCCTATCTGCTCTGTGTTTCATAGGCAGAAGATACCTCTGTGATTTCTGTCCTTTCAGGAAATCCCTGTAGCCTAAAGTAATTTCCATGTACAACTGCAAAGATCTTTTAGAATCATGTTATTTGAAATAGAATGCCATGAGACAGCATTTCATATGCTGTGACGGTGTGCTCCACCGCCAACCTGACCTTTATCTCCCATGTCCCTGCCCAAGCGATAACCACCGGTGGTGGTCATAATGGGTGCATGTGGTCGTGATGGCTGCATCCAACTCAACAGTGACAGTTTTTGCCCATGACGGTATCTTACTGCAATTTGTCTTGATACAACTTCTGACAGTTGGTCCTTGTCCTTTCCCAGGACAAGGACATTTGCACTTTCAAATTCTCAGAGCAGAGATGGCTTATTTGTGCTCCTCTCTTTGGAACTCCAGGACAGAGGGGCATTTCCGTATCTAGGCTGCCCACAGAAAGTGCTTTGCCAATTGTGTGAGATAGACTGGACCCTGCAATAAAAAAAAAAGTGACATCAAGAAGTCTTTTGTCCCATTCCTCCCACCATAATGCAGCATCAGGTATGCCTTTGCTATTTCTGTAGGAAATTTGACTAACCTGTTCTTCACAGTGCCCACCATAGTACCCAACGGACAATGACAGGGAAGTTGTCTCCTATCCTGTCCTGTCCTTTTGTTTCCCTCCATCTGGATGAGGCCGGAGTGCCTGGGTGGAACTACCTGTGCCAGGCAGTGACAGTCCCTGGCTCTGAGGTTACATGACTGCAGATGTCGTGGGAAATGCAGCGCTTCAAAGCCCTGTATCCAAAGCGAGCAGTCTGATTGTCAGACTGTGGGCTATCAGTTGGGAGATGTGTGCCCACTGTGCCCTCATCAGCCAGTGTGCAAGAAAGAATCACGTTACAGGAAAATGCCCACAAAGGAATAAGGGGCTTTGGTCTGGTGATGAGGACAGCCAGGTGGGAGGGGAATTCCTGGTTTCGTCCAGGGCAGCTTATCTGTTTAGAATACACGATTCCAAAGAAAACCCAGAAGTTATTCTGGCACCAGGACCCGGAACTAACAGGTGTTTATTCATGATAAAGGTCTGCTTTTCGTCGTTTTGGGAGCGCACAGCGACTGTGAAATTGCCATCCGCTGAGCGCTGCCAGGATGAGTGGCTGCTGCTCCTCTGCTTGATGATGAGACTGGTATTCGCTGTGAATATACCATTCATAAACTTAGGCAGCATGTAGGAGGGGACAACATCGACACAGAGGCAGCTGTTGTGCAAAAAGCTGTCATTGCCTTACATGATGTCTCCGAGCTGTGACTATGTGTTAGGCATATTCTGAGGCCATCTTGGTGTGAGGCACTTCAGGAATTTCTATGTTCATTTGAGTTTTCTTTTTTATTTTTAGAAAGACTTAAGTTGTAGAAGTATTTTAACTGTCTGGGTGATATGCCGTTTCTATTGTACATTAGAGTGACGGACAGAATTTCAGCTTATCAGTATAGGGTACCAGAAAGGCAAGATGAGCTGCCAGATTTTATATTTTAGCTCCTGGAACGCTTCTTTTCAAGCTGACATAAAGAAAATTTCCTGTTTCCACTGTGATTTCAGAATCATGAGGTTTCCTATGAGGACCGCTCTAAATTATACTTTTAAAACCCTACAGTGCTTCGAGTACGATGTAACATGAGGATACTGACTAACCTCATCAACTTTTGTACTTGTACTTCTTATAAGAGCTCCATAAAATTTCACTTTTCTTAATGCATAGAAATGATTTCACAACTTACTTGCATGAGAACTGTAAAAAGTTTGCCTCTTTAATCAGTGTCTTATTGATAAGGAGTATGTTATCTTTGCAGGCTGCTTTTTTATGACATGCATGTTTATAAGCTTCCTCTTAAAACGGTCAGTCAGGTCTTGAAGACTTTCAGGAACTGTCAGTGCCCGTTATTTATGGAGAAAAACTGCAGAGTAAAACTGCAGTGCTTCTCTCTTAAGTCTTGCTTTGATCAGCCAATGTCTGTTTGGGCTTTGTTTGTAGTTCTTTCATTTTTTTCAAAGGCTAACTTATTATTGTGAATATTTATTCTCTCTATTTATTACTGTCCATCCTTGCCTAGCCTTTCTGAACAGCCTGTAGCCATCGATAGCCACACTCCAGCCATGGGATTCACCCCACCATGTTTCTGTGATGGCAACTGTACCATCGTTTTGGTGCTGCACAATGGCTTTCAAGTCCTCCTGTTTATTGCCCATGCTGCGTGCGTTGGTGTAGGGGCACTTCAGCTGGGCTGTCAGCCTTGTCACCTTCTTTGAGGAACACCTCTTAATTCTTTGAGGTATTTCCCCTGTGTTTCCTTGTTGGCTCCTACTACCTGAGGAGCCCCGACTCATCTCTGTAAGACTTCAAGTGTACTGCAGTGTAGTCAGCACGTCTCAGAGCAGCAGGCTGAGGGATCTCGGTACCACTCTATCACTCTAACTTTGGCATGTCATCCCACAGCATGTCATGGGCAAGCCACATATTGCCCCCCTCCCACCTCAAGCCCAGTTTAAAGCTCTGTCAGTGAGCCCCACTAACTTGTTAGCAAAGACCCTCTTCCCCCTTTCAGAAAGGTGAATCTCATCTGATGCCAGCAAGCCTGGTGCCGTGTAGGCCATCCCCTTATTGAAAGCCCCAAAATTGTGTCGGTGACACCAGCCATGAAGCCATGTATTAATAGACTGGGCCTGTCTGTTTCTTCCAATGTCACTGCCCGCAACCAGGAGGAGAGAGAAGAAAACAACCTGTGCTCCAGATTCCCTTACCAACCATCCCAAGGCTGTGAAGTCTCTTTTGATCACCCTTGGACTATGCATTGTGGCTTCATCACCACCCACATGGAAGAGCAGTAATGGGTAATAGCCCGAGGGCCGTACCAGGCTAGGAAGTTTCCTAGTGATGTCCTTGACCCGGGCCCCAGGGAGGCAGCAGACTTCCCTAAGAGGAAGGTCTGGCCAGCATATTGGATCCTCTGTTCTCCTCAGAAGGGAGTCGCCTACAACTATAACCCGTCTTTTCTTCCTCGGGGAGGTGGTCGTGATGTCGGGGGTAGGCCTTTCTGACCTTGGCAACACCTCTGATGTAGATGGGCCGTCATCCACATCATCCATTGACAGGTCTTCCACATCCAGACTCTCATACCTGTTGTACTGAGGCACCTGGGAAGGTGAGGTGGGTAAGGAGGGGGTTCGCCTGCCGCCCCGAGTGTGGACTTGCCTCCATTTGCTCCTTTCCTTTAAGCTACTGCATTCAGCCTGGTGGGGGGAGGATACAGGATCCCCTTGATCTTGTTTTTTTTCTGATGGCTGTTCCTGTTTCTCAGGGAGGGCAGAGCTTGGTTCCACCAGTCTCTCTTTCTCAGGCTCCTGGATGCTCCTTAATGTTTCTACTTCCTCTTGCAGCTCTGCCACCAGGCTGAGCAGATTGTCCACCTGGTCACACCTCACACAGCTGTTCTCACTACTGCCATCCATCAGCAGTGAAAGGCTCTGGCACTCTCTGCAGCCTGAGACCTGGATGGCTGCATATTTTCATGGGAGCTGAGTCTGGGTTGCCACATTCATTCTGCTGAGCGCACAGGATGTGGTTTTCCACCAGGTGGATACCATAGCTAAACTCATTCTGAGAGAGTGGCGACCACTGATTGAACTCGCCTCTTGAGCTGCTAGGGTGACTATGCCCTACCTGTGCAAACTGCCATGCAAACTGCCACGCAAACTGCCACACAAACTGCTGTGCAACGCCCTGGCTGACGTGCCACACTCTGTTTGCCCACTGTAGTCACTCACGTTCCCCAGGCTGCTTTTTATAGATGTGGGGGTGGTCACGGTTGCTCTGGCAAGGCCCAGGCCTCATCAGCATCTCCCGCGAGAGCTGCCAGCTCCTGGCGGGTCTCTCTGCTGCCCTGGCGTTTTCCTGCCTCAGGAAAAACCCCTGTGCGCTGCAGATCAGGCTGGCTCCGGAGCAGCTCCTCTTGGTGACTGACTGCTAGTTTCCGTTAGACAAATTACACATAAACTGGAAATATCATTGCCATTAAATAGCCCATTAAAAAAATATGAAAAGACTGTCTTTAAAGACTCACCAACAAGGAGGGGCTGGTGGGGAATGTCATGCTC
Organism: Pluvialis apricaria; assembly: GCA_017639485.1. NCBI lineage: Eukaryota > Metazoa > Chordata > Aves > Charadriiformes > Charadriidae > Pluvialis > Pluvialis apricaria. The sequence goes on along the minus strand of CM030008.1, from coordinate 19,126,374 downwards.
AAGGGCAGCCTAGGCTGCAGTGACCATGAGATGGTGGAGTTTGAGATCCTTAAGGCAGCGCGGAGGGTGCCCAGTAAGCTTGCTACCCTGCACTTCTGGAGAGCAGACTTTAGCCTCTTCAGAGATCTGCTTGCTGGAGTACGGTGGGATAAAGCCCTGGAAGGAAGAGGGGCCCAAGAAAGCTGGCTAATATTCAAGGACCACCTCCTCCAAGCTCAGGAGCGATGCATACCGACAAAGAGAAGTCAGGCAGAAACACCAGGAGGCCTGCATGGATGAACAAGGAGCTCCTGGAAAATCTCAAACAGAAAAAGAAAGCCTACAAAGGGTGGAAACAAGGACAGCTATCCTGGGAGGTATACAGAGAAATTGTCCGAGCAGCCAGGGATCAGGTTAGGAAAGCTGATGCCCAGACAGGGGTATATCTGGCCAGGCGCGTCAGGGCCAAAAAGAAAGCCTTCTATAGGTATATCAGTGGCAAAAGGAAGACTAAGGAAAATGTGGGCCCATTCAGGAAGGAAACGGGAGACCTGGTCACCCAGGACATGGAGAAGGCTGAGATACTCAACGACCTCTTTGCCTCAGTCCTCACTGGGAAGGGCTTTAACCGCACTGCCCATGTTGCAGAAAGCAAAGGCAGGGACTGGAAGAATGAGATGCCGCCCACTGTAGGAGAAGACCAGGTCCAAGACCAGCAGAGGAACCTGAAGGTGCACAAGTCTATGGGACCTGATGAGATTCATCCGTGGGTCCTGAGGGAAATGGCAAATGAAGTCGCCAAGCCACTCTCCAGCATATTTGAGAAGTTTTGGCAGTCTGGTGAAGTTCCCACTGACTGGAAAAGGGGAAGCATAAACCCCGTTTTTAGAAAGGGTAAAAAAGAAGACCCGGGGAACTACAGGCCAGTCAGTCTCACCTCTGTGCCGGTAAGATCACAGAGCAGATCCTCCTGCAAACCCTGCTACTGCACATGGAACATAAGGAGGTGACTGGTGACAGCCAACGTGATACTACATGGGTAACCTGCTTTACCCTGCAGGAGCCCTCAGCATGGGAAAGACATGGACCTGTTGGAGCAGTTCCAGAGGAGGGCCACAAAAATGATCAGAAGGCTGAAACACCTCTCCTATGAGGAAAGGCTGAGAGAGTTGGGGTTGTTCAGCCTGAAGAAGAGAAGGCTCTGGGGAGACCTTATTTCAGCCTTTCAATACTTAAAGGGGGCTTATAAAAAAATGGGGACAGGCTTTTTAAGAGGGCCTGTAGCAATATAACAAGGGGTAGTGGGTTTAAACTAAAAGAGGGAAAATTTAGACTGGATATAAGGAAAAACATTTTTACAATGAAGGTGGTGAAACACTGGAACAGCTTACCAAGAGAGATTGCAGATGCCCCATCCCTGGAAACATTCAAGGTCAGGTTGGACAGTGCTCTGAGCAACCTGATCTAGTGGAAGGTGTCCCTGGTCATTGCAGGGAGGTTGGACTAGATGACCTTTGAAGGTTCCTTCCAACCCAAACCGTTCTATCATTCTATGATTCTATTTCAAATCCCTTTGAGGTCTCGTGCATTATTGTGAATTAAAATGTGAGTTAAAAAACAAGTCAATAAAAGGCCAACAAACCAGCCCATTCTTCTTTACTGGGGAGGACTGTATACTGATGTGGAACAGAACCTCAACAGGCAGGCAGACCAAAGGAGTGATTAGTTTTGGCACAGCAGTACATTACTGCTACCCTCCCAAAGCCTCCTTGATGATCTGTAATTACCTGTCTTCCTCTCTCAGCTTTGTGATTGCCCTCTCAGAGAGTTCTTGTCATGCAAGATATGCGAGATAACATAACCCTGGTGGGGAGTGCCCTGCTGAGGGAGAAGCAAGGTAATTCACCCTTGGGGGAAAATTGGGTCAAGTATGCATCACCTTTATGCTTTCATTTGGGGCAACATCATGTTATCTGTCTCTGAATGGGGTCTCCTCTGTGATTTTGGAGGTTCAAAGGGATTGTTTTGATTCTCCTTGGGTTTTTGTGGTTGTTTCTTTACCTCATGCAGGAAAATATGCAGGTGACAAAGATTAGCTTATGCTTCCTTCTAGGTTAATTTTCTATGACATAATGTGTAACAAAATACCATTTCACTTGACACTTTGAACCTTTTCTATAGCTTTCAGAAGAAATCATGAACTGTTTGAACTTTTCTCAATACTATATATATATTATATAACAAAGGAAAATAATTAACTGTCTTTTCAGGAAGCTCTTTTATATTATGTGACTTTGGTATAAAGTCTGTAGTTATGGTCATGGGCAATTGTAGTTTATGACATTTTGCACTTTAAAACCACCTGTCTCAACAGTGAATGCTATGAATGCTTTGGAAGGGTATGCCCCATGGAATTTGTAAACCAAAGTATGGTATAACTTTATTTTACCTTCAAAGAGAAACTGTTTTTATGTAGGGCAGACAGGTCTTCAAGGCAGCATAATGTGATTTCTTAGTGTTTTATGGATGCAGCAGAGAGAGTCCTTGTCTTCAGTCCAGCTTCTGTCACATCCATAATCATACCTTGGTGCAGAAAAAACTCCACCACAGATGGATGGATTTTTGACACTGTGGAAGCCATAGGCTCTTTTGTTTTACATGATATACTATATAGAAAAGCATTGCAATCAGCTGAGGGCTGAGCTGTAATAGGATTCCTGTTTACAAGCTATGCCAAAAGTTGAACTTGCAGAACTGCTGCATCTTTTGCCTGAGACCCCTTGACTACCCACTTCAGGGTGACTGATGAGCTACGTGTACAAACAGGGAAACACCTAGATGTTCCTCTTTACTGTATATCTAAAGGCTGTACGCAGCCTTTGCTTACTTATCTTTCTTCCATCCAAAAGTCCTTATGCTCTGTGGCAGACCCTGCGCTGTGCTGGTGAGTTGTACATGTATGTGGCTGTGTCCTATGTCTGTTTGGGATGGAGTATTAACTCCATCATGCGGGCCATATGGTACTGTGTTTTAGATTTGTGGCCAATACGGGTTGGTTATTGCTGAGCAGTGCTTGCACAGAATCAAGTCTTTCTGTTTCTCACTCTACCCCTCACAATGATCTGGGGGTGGGCAAGAGGCTGGGAGGTGACACAATTGGGACAGCTGCCCTGAATTGACCAAAGACATATTTCATACCACATTCAGCACTAAAACTGGGGGAAGTTTCTCCAAAGTAGCAGTTGCTCGGGGACTGGCTGGGCATCAGTCTGCTCATGGGAGGTACCGAGTGATTGCCTTTGTATCACTTGGTTCTTTTCTCTCCTTTTCCTTCACTTATTAAACTGTCTTTAACTTGCCTTTTGCGATTCTCTCTCCCATCCCACTCGGTGGAGAGTGAGCAAGTGACTGGGTCGGGTCTTAACTGATGGCTGGGGTCAGCCCACCACAGACTGTCACATTTACCCAGTTATAAAGAAAAATGACTGTCTAGCTTTGCTATGGCAGCAAGAACTGATGTCTGCAATTTCCAAATATGAGGGGCAGAGCTGGACTGCTTCCGCTCTGCTGCCCGTGCTGGAAATCTAGCACAGAGATTTTTCCTCATTGTGGTTCAGTTCTGAAAAGGGTTCAGTTTCTTCTGTGAGGAACAGAGACATTTGTCGCATTGTCATAGCATCAGAAGGGAATTTGAAAGGTCATCAGTATGTTGCTCTCCACAGTGTAGGATGAACTGTGTCTATACCATTTCTGAAGAAATCAGAAGTTACTACTGCTACTAGCCTTTTCTGAAAAACTTCAGCAAGGGAGACGAGCACTTCTCTTTTGGGTTTTATCCTGGATGAAATGGAAATTTTTGGAGGAATTGCTCCCTAATTATACCTGGTAAGCATCCTCCACCATTTGCATACAGCCTGTCTGTGTATGGGGCAGAAGAACGTAACCATGCCATGCACTCTTGGCCACATAGGCCCTGCAGGAAGAAGCAGGTGACTCAGAGGCACCATCATTCATCTTAGGCTGGTGTGGAGTAGCAAGGGGATAATTTGCTTTTCTAGAACCATAATACATTGCAGGCCTCCTTTTCTAATGTTTTTGTTTGTTGGTTGGGTTTTTTTTTCCCCCAGTGCAGTATAAATTTCCATATATTCCCCGCACTGTCTGAATTCCGTTGGTACACCCCCACTGATTCTATTGGGAGAAAGGAAGGGTAAATAAAACCCTTGGGACCTGTGTCATTTTGGCCTTGCTTGCTGAAGACAATTGTGGATTTATAAGGAAGACTATAACCAGAAAGAGAGATAAACTGTCATTTAGTGGGTAGGTCCACTTTAAAATTTTGCTGGTGGACACTCACCTAGCTGATAGGTTTACAGCCTTTAGCAGTGAATCCAGAAGCTAAAGGTAGGTGACTATAGTCCCCCAGTGGGATGACATGACGGAAGCCTCAGAAGGCTGAACAACAACTGCAGAGATTAAGGAGTGGGAAGAAGTCCTACCTACCAGTGCCCACAGCATTCTGGGTGTGAAAAGAATGACAACAACAGGAGTCCAGAGATCTTTAGTGTTGAGGATAGAGGCATCTTGTCATTCGCCTCCAGAGTAGATGATGGCTGGGTAAGCAAGTTTTTCTTATTTTTTAATCAAGTTGTATTTTAAGTGCCTAACATTCACTTAAATCCTGGTGTAGCTATTGAAAGCTACTACAGCTAAAACAGACCTATTGTAGATACTATAGTAGCTATACTTTGCAGGTCCTTTCCTCCAAAGCTCCTTTACAGGTGGGCAGCCCCCAACATACACTGGTGCATGGACCAGTATAGCTACAAAAGATCTAACAAATGTTTCCAGCTGAGATTGTTGGACTTGATCCCTTCACAGGTTACTTCTGGATATTCTGTTTGTTTTGCTTTTAAGAATATGGCAGTATTCAGACCCACGGATTAATCTCATCAGGTCTCATGGACGTGTGCACCTTCAGGTTCCTCTGCTGGTCTCGGACCTGGTCTTCTCCTACAGTGGGCGGCATCTCATTCTTCCAGTCCCTGCCTTTGCTTTCTGCAACATGGGCAGTGCGGTTAAAGCCCTTCCCAGTGAGGACTGAGGCAAAGAGGTCGTTGAGTATCTCAGCCTTCTCCATGTCCTGGGTGACCAGGTCTCCCGTTTCCTTCCTGAATGGGCCCACATTTTCCTTAGTCTTCCTTTTGCCACTGATATACCTATAGAAGGCTTTCTTTTTGGCCCTGACGCGCCTGGCCAGATATACCCCTGTCTGGGCATCAGCTTTCCTAACCTGATCCCTGGCTGCTCGGACAATTTCTCTGTATACCTCCCAGGATAGCTGTCCTTGTTTCCACCCTCTGTAGGCTTTCTTTTTCTGTTTGAGATTTTCCAGGAGCTCCTTGTTCATCCATGCAGGCCTCCTGGTGTTTCTGCCTGACTTCTCTTTGTCGGTATGCATCGCTCCTGAGCTTGGAGGAGGTGGTCCTTGAATATTAGCCAGCTTTCTTGGGCCCCTCTTCCTTCCAGGGCTTTATCCCACCGTACTCCAGCAAGCAGATCTCTGAAGAGGCTAAAGTCTGCTCTCCAGAAGTGCAGGGTAGCAAGCTTACTGGGCACCCTCCGCGCTGCCTTAAGGATCTCAAACTCCACCATCTCATGGTCACTGCAGCCTAGGCTGCCCTTGAGCATGACATTCCCCACCAGCCCCTCCTTGTTGGTGAGTCTTTAAAGACAGTCTTTTCATATTTTTTTAATGGGCTATTTAATGGCAATGATATTTCCAGTTTATGTGTAATTTGTCTAACGGAAACTAGCAGTCAGTCACCAAGAGGAGCTGCTCCGGAGCCAGCCTGATCTGCAGCGCACAGGGGTTTTTCCTGAGGCAGGAAAACGCCAGGGCAGCAGAGAGACCCGCCAGGAGCTGGCAGCTCTCGTGGGAGATGCTGATGAGGCCTGGGCCTTGCCAGAGCAACCGTGACCACCCCCACATCTATAAAAAGCAGCCTGGGGAACGTGAGTGACTACAGTGGGCAAACAGAGTGTGGCACGTCAGCCAGGGCGTTGCACAGCAGTTTGTGTGGCAGTTTGCGTGGCAGTTTGCACAGGCAGGGCATAGTCACCCTAGCAGCTCCAGAGGCGAGTTCAATCAGTGGTCGCCCCTCTCTCAGAATGAGTTTAGCTATGGTATCCACCTGGTGGAAAACCACATCCTGTGCGCTCAGCAGAATGAATGTGGCAACCCAGACTCAGCTCCCATGAAAATATGCAGCCATCCAGGTCTCAGGCTGCAGAGAGTGCCAGAGCCTTTCACTGCTGATGGATGGCAGTAGTGAGAACAGCTGTGTGAGGTGTGACCAGGTGGACAATCTGCTCAGCCTGGTGGCAGAGCTGCAAGAGGAAGTAGAAACATTAAGGAGCATCCAGGAGCCTGAGAAAGAGAGACTGGTGGAACCAAGCTCTGCCCTCCCTGAGAAACAGGAACAGCCATCAGAAAAAAACCAAGATCAAGGGGATCCTGTATCCTCCCCCCACCAGGCTGAATGCAGTAGCTTAAAGGAAAGGAGCAAATGGAGGCAAGTCCACACTCGGGGCGGCAGGCGAACCCCCTTCTTACCCACCTCACCTTCCCAGGTGCCTCAGTACAACAGGTATGAGAGTCTGGATGTGGAAGACCTGTCAATGGATGATGTGGATGACGGCCCATCTACATCAGAGGTGTTGCCAAGGTCAGAAAGGCCTACCCCCGACATCACGACCACCTCCCCGAGGAAGAAAAGACGGGTTATAGTTGTAGGCGACTCCCTTCTGAGGAGAACAGAGGATCCAATATGCTGGCCAGACCTTCCTCTTAGGGAAGTCTGCTGCCTCCCTGGGGCCCGGGTCAAGGACATCACTAGGAAACTTCCTAGCCTGGTACGGCCCTTGGGCTATTACCCATTACTGCTCTTCCATGTGGGTGGTGATGAAGCCACAATGCATAGTCCAAGGGTGATCAAAAGAGACTTCACAGCCTTGGGATGGTTGGTAAGGGAATCTGGAGCACAGGTTGTTTTCTTCTCTCTCCTCCTGGTTGCGGGCAGTGACATTGGAAGAAACAGACAGGCCCAGTCTATTAATACATGGCTTCATGGCTGGTGTCACCGACACAATTTTGGGGCTTTCAATAAGGGGATGGCCTACACGGCACCAGGCTTGCTGGCATCAGATGAGATTCACCTTTCTGAAAGGGGGAAGAGGGTCTTTGCTAACAAGTTAGTGGGGCTCACTGACAGAGCTTTAAACTGGGCTTGAGGTGGGAGGGGGGGCAATATGTGGCTTGCCCATGACATGCTGTGGGATGACATGCCAAGGTTAGAGTGACAGAGTGGTAGCGAGATCCCTCAGCCTGCTGCTCTGAGACGTGCTGACTACACTGCAGTACACTTGAAGTCTTACAGAGATGAGTCGGGGCTCCTCAGGTAGTAGGAGCCAACAAGGAAACACAGGGGAAATACCTCAAAGAATTAAGAGGTGTTCCTCAAAGAAGGTGACAAGGCTGACAGCCCAGCTGAAGTGCCCCTACACCAACGCACGCAGCATGGGCAATAAACAGGAGGACTTGAAAGCCATTGTGCAGCACCAAAACGATGGTACAGTTGCCATCACAGAAACATGGTGGGGTGAATCCCATGGCTGGAGTGTGGCTATCGATGGCTACAGGCTGTTCAGAAAGGCTAGGCAAGGATGGACAGTAATAAATAGAGAGAATAAATATTCACAATAATAAGTTAGCCTTTGAAAAAAATGAAAGAACTACAAACAAAGCCCAAACAGACATTGGCTGATCAAAGCAAGACTTAAGAGAGAAGCACTGCAGTTTTACTCTGCAGTTTTTCTCCATAAATAACGGGCACTGACAGTTCCTGAAAGTCTTCAAGACCTGACTGACTGTTTTAAGAGGAAGCTTATAAACATGCATGTCATAAAAAAGCAGCCTGCAAAGATAACATACTCCTTATCAATAAGACACTGATTAAAGAGGCAAACTTTTTACAGTTCTCATGCAAGTAAGTTGTGAAATCATTTCTATGCATTAAGAAAAGTGAATTTTATGGAGCTCTTATAAGAAGTACAAGTACAAAAGTTGATGAGGTTAGTCAGTATCCTCATGTTACATCGTACTCGAAGCACTGTAGGGTTTTAAAAGTATAATTTAGAGCGGTCCTCATAGGAAACCTCATGATTCTGAAATCACAGTGGAAACAGGAAATTTTCTTTATGTCAGCTTGAAAAGAAGCGTTCCAGGAGCTAAAATATAAAATCTGGCAGCTCATCTTGCCTTTCTGGTACCCTATACTGATAAGCTGAAATTCTGTCCGTCACTCTAATGTACAATAGAAACGGCATATCACCCAGACAGTTAAAATACTTCTACAACTTAAGTCTTTCTAAAAATAAAAAAGAAAACTCAAATGAACATAGAAATTCCTGAAGTGCCTCACACCAAGATGGCCTCAGAATATGCCTAACACATAGTCACAGCTCGGAGACATCATGTAAGGCAATGACAGCTTTTTGCACAACAGCTGCCTCTGTGTCGATGTTGTCCCCTCCTACATGCTGCCTAAGTTTATGAATGGTATATTCACAGCGAATACCAGTCTCATCATCAAGCAGAGGAGCAGCAGCCACTCATCCTGGCAGCGCTCAGCGGATGGCAATTTCACAGTCGCTGTGCGCTCCCAAAACGACGAAAAGCAGACCTTTATCATGAATAAACACCTGTTAGTTCCGGGTCCTGGTGCCAGAATAACTTCTGGGTTTTCTTTGGAATCGTGTATTCTAAACAGATAAGCTGCCCTGGACGAAACCAGGAATTCCCCTCCCACCTGGCTGTCCTCATCACCAGACCAAAGCCCCTTATTCCTTTGTGGGCATTTTCCTGTAACGTGATTCTTTCTTGCACACTGGCTGATGAGGGCACAGTGGGCACACATCTCCCAACTGATAGCCCACAGTCTGACAATCAGACTGCTCGCTTTGGATACAGGGCTTTGAAGCGCTGCATTTCCCACGACATCTGCAGTCATGTAACCTCAGAGCCAGGGACTGTCACTGCCTGGCACAGGTAGTTCCACCCAGGCACTCCGGCCTCATCCAGATGGAGGGAAACAAAAGGACAGGACAGGATAGGAGACAACTTCCCTGTCATTGTCCGTTGGGTACTATGGTGGGCACTGTGAAGAACAGGTTAGTCAAATTTCCTACAGAAATAGCAAAGGCATACCTGATGCTGCATTATGGTGGGAGGAATGGGACAAAAGACTTCTTGATGTCACTTTTTTTTTTATTGCAGGGTCCAGTCTATCTCACACAATTGGCAAAGCACTTTCCGTGGGCAGCCTAGATACGGAAATGCCCCTCTGTCCTGGGGTTCCAAAGAGAGGAGCACAAATAAGCCATCTCTGCTCTGAGAATTTGAAAGCGCAAATGTCCTTGTCCTGGGAAAGGACAAGGACCAACTGTCAGAAGTTGTATCAAGACAAATTGCAGTAAGATACCGTCATGGGCAAAAACTGTCACTGTTGAGTTGGATGCAGCCATCACGACCACATGCACCCATTATGACCACCACCGGTGGTTATCGCTTGGGCAGGGACATGGGAGATAAAGGTCAGGTTGGCGGTGGAGCACACCGTCACAGCATATGAAATGCTGTCTCATGGCATTCTATTTCAAATAACATGATTCTAAAAGATCTTTGCAGTTGTATACGGAAATTACTTTAGGCTACAGGGATTTCCTGAAAGGACAGAAATCACAGAGGTATCTTCTGCCTATGAAACACAGAGCAGATAGGGATTTTCATTATTGCAAGCTTGGAAACAAATACTCATGGGACTGAGAAACTAAAGAGTGCTGACCAAGTGACTAAGTCTCCTCCACCTTATTTCCTAAGAATTTACACATTAATTTTATTTTAAGTCTATGCTCACCACCCACACAAACAAGCATGAGTCAGCAGTGTATGCACAACGTAACCTTGTTGTGGTGATGGTTGACCACACAATGGGCTGAATTAGCAAAAGCGTAGCCAGCACTTCAAGGGAAGTGATTATCTTCCTCCATTCAGCACATGAGACCTCATTGGCAGTACTGTGCCCAAGGCTGGGCTCCCCAGTACAAGAGAAATATCAGGTTACCGGAGTGAGACTGGTGAAGGGCCCCCATGATGGCTGGGTCCTGGACCACACAATGTACCAGAACCCCCTCCTCCCCCGCTTCGCTCCAGACATCTCCTCCCCCTGCCCTTTTTGCTCTTCAGTCCCTTCACCACACGCTGTGCTCAGCCCTGTTGGTGAGGCGGTGGGCGGCACAGGAGACTGGGGCCAGCATGCGCGTGGTGGTTCCTTCACTTGCAGCAGCCCCTTTCAGGCTGCACCTTTCAGCTCCTGCTCAAGCAGACCCTTGGCTCCAGCACCTGCCCAGGCGTGGTCTTCTCTCTTTCCTCCTTCCTGCTCCAGCTTGGTCTTTTCTCCTCCTTGACCTCCTGCTCTGGCCTTATTCCTCCTTTCTCTCAGTGTTTACCACCCTCACTTTAGGACATTGTCACAGAGGTGCCACAGACCCCCTGAGGATGGGCTCCGCTGTGCACTGCACTGGATCTCTTGGAGCCGGCTGGGACCGGCTCAGGGCAGCCCCTGGCCTCTGCTCACAGAGGCCGCCCTGCAGTCCCACTTCCAAAACCTTGCCAGTTATGAGGGGGAAAAAGTCACAATGCATGTAGTCAAACACTGGAACAGGTCGCCCAGAGGCTCTGGAGTCTCCATCCTTGGAGGTAGTCCAAACTCAGCTGGACAAAGCCCTGAGCAGCCTGGCCTAACACCCATGTCAGCCCTTCCCTGAGGGCAGCCCGGATGAGATCAGTGCCAGAGGGCCTTCCAAGCCCAAATTATTCTGTGATTCTACAAATGGTTTTAGTCACTTCCATTCTCAGTAAATATTTGGAAGACAGAGGAATACAGCGACAGACCAGAACATGTTTGTCTCTGCATTACTGAGGACAGCCTACCCTTCAAATTACATAATTATTCTCACAGAGTTTGTGAGCAACAAAGACAGGCAGGCACAGCTCGAGCAGGAGACCAATCCTGTTCAAAGTAGAGGGAAATGGAGGCTGAGGCGGCAAAGTGAAAAAGAGCTTTCAAACGAAAAAGGTTGCAAAGTGGGGAGTCTCACCAGCCAGGCATATGTTGTTCCTTAATTTCAAAGCACTGTGCAGAAAGTCCCCCAGGCTGGAAACTGCATGTGCTCTCCCTACCCTGCTGTCTCTTCAGCCAGGAGCTGGTTCAGCCCCGGAGCCATCACGACATTTGAGCCACGACCAAAGCCTTGTCTGCACCTGCGAGCCTTCCTGGGCTGTAGCTGAGGGAGATAAGGGCTGATTTTTCCTCCTTTCTCCTTGCTTCTTGCAGGGTACAAATGCCTCAGTGCTGGTCAGTGGCCCTGCTGTGGAAGAGAGAAGGTTCTGGCACCTCGTTTTGAGGCTGGGCTTGAGCCCAGGTCTCCTGCCCTCCTGCCAGGTTATCCTAGAAGTCTTCTTGGTGTCTGGCTAGGGCATGGGTGTGTCTCTGTAGTTTTTTTCCAGGCACAGGTCTGTTTTTCTCTGGAGTTATCTCCACAAAGAGCGATTATCTTATCTAGCTGGGTAACTCTTTGACAAGAATTTGTCAAGGGTGTATGTGACATCAAACAGCTCATTCCTTTTCTCTGAGAACAGATTCCTCCTGTGTGAAGACCTCTTTAACGTCATGTAAATCCGTTCAAGGAAACAGATAACAGAACATGGGAAAAGCTACCAGTTAGGACTCAGATTCATTAAAAAACTTTGATTTTGGAAAGTTAGGAGCTACAGGAAATAGCTTCTATGTGTCTGTCTCCCACAGAGAATTCAGACCTGACGTACCTTCCTCAGAACACCTGTGCATGGAGAAGGGAATCACCAGCATCCAAGCTGTGCTAAATGCTGGGCATAGTGGGAGATGTTTGAGGGTTGGTGTGCTAGCGAGGTCCTTCAGTCTGCCATGTCAGAGGAGGAAGGGAATGGAGATTGTCCTGGTTTGAGGTAAAGCAGAACCAATTTTCTGTTTAGTAATTTTCTTTTTCAGCTAAGCCTCTTATTGTAGACTCATACAATCATAGAATGTTTTAGGTTGGAAGGGACCTTAAAGATCATCTAGTTCCACCCCCCCTGCCATTGGGCAGGGGCACCTTCCCCTAGAGCAAGTTGCTCAAAGCCCCTTCCAACCTGGCCTTGAACATTTCCAGGGATGGGGCCTCCACAACTTCCCTGGGCAATTTGTTCCGGTGCCTCACCACTCTCATTGTGAAAATTTTTTTCCTAATATCGATTCTAAATGTACCCTCTTCCAGTTTGAAGCCATTACCCCTCATCCTATCACTACATGCCCTTGTAAAAAGTCCCACTCCAGCCTTCTTGTAGGCCCCCTTCAGACACTGGAAGGCTGCTATAAGGTCTCCCCGGGGCCTTCTCTTCTCTGGGCTGAACAACCCCAACTCTCTCAGCCTGTCTTCATTGGAGACATGCTCCAACCTGCTGATCATCTTTGTGGCCCTCCTCTGGACACACTCCAACAGGTCCATGTCCTTCTTATGTTGAGCGCTCCAGAGCTGGATGAAATATTCCAGGTGCAGTCTCACGAGAGAGGAGTAGAGATCACCTGGTCTTCTCCTACAGTGGGTGGTACCTCATTCTTCCAGTCCCTGCCTTTGCTTTCTGCAACTTGGGTGGTGTGGTTCTCTTCTAACTAACTGAACTCTCTGAAATTAACAGTGTATTTTTGTAGTCTGCTTCCAGAGTGATAAAACCTGATTGTTTATAGTTGATGTCAAGGAACGGTATGCAGAGAGGCTCTTGCTTATACTTGCTTATATTGCTGTAACACCCAAGGGCAGCTAACTTTGTTATATGCCCCGTTGGAGGGTCGGAAGTGGAAAAGTGTAGAGGGGTCACACCTGTAGGAAGGAGCGAACAGGACAGCTGACCCAAAATTGACCAATGGGATATTCCATCCAATCTGCCTCATGCTCAGTATAAAAGCTGAGGGATCCAAGGGTCAGCTCTCTTTCTTCAATGGCCAGCATCTGAAGAGGACTCTGTTCATCTGCGTTTGATCCCGATCTGTGTGTTCCTGAATTGATATCCAGAATCCAGTTCCCATCCACACTGAGTCCAGTCTGGGACTTTCCCAGTGCCCGTCGCTGATGTGATCATCATCCTGGCAGCTTGATACTGGTTTTGTATATATTGTATATACTTCATTATTTTCTTTTTTGATATTATTACCTTTTCTTTTTATTATTAATATTTCAGTAAGTAGTTTAGTTTTCTTTTAAACTCCTAAGTCTCTTTCTTTCTCTTCCTCCTCTCCCTGGACGGAGATATGGGAGAGAGCATCTGTTGTTCATTTCAGTGGCCAGTCTGGCCCAAACTATGACAAAGATGTGGCAGCAAAGATGCAAGGGTTATCAATGTGTTAGAAACCACGGAAGTGCATGAAAATGGTCACATAGGAATTAGAGCTTCTCCCTCCATAAAGGTGATGGGATCAATAACCCAACCAATGCATGCAGCCTGGGCAATAAACAGGAGAAGTTGAAAGCCATTGTGCATCAGGAAAGCAATAATATAGTTGCCATCAGACAAACATGGTGGGATGATTTGCACAACTGGAGTGCTGCACTGGATGGCTATAAACTCTTCAGAAGGGATATGCAAGGAAGGAGAGGCGGTGGGGCAGCCCTGTATGTTAGGGAGTGGTTTGATTGTTTAGAGCTTAATGATGGTGATGATAGGGTTGAGTGTTTATGGGTAAGAATCAGGGGGAAGGCCAACAAGGCAGATATCATGGTGGTATTCTGTTATAGACCACCCAACCAGGATGAAGAGGCAGAGAAAATATTCTATAAGCAGCTGGGAGAAGTCTCACAGTCACTAGACTTTGTTCTTGTGGGTGACCAGGTGTCTGCTGGAAATACAGTACAGCAGAGAGGAAACAGTCTATGAGGTTCTTAGAGTGTATGGAAGATAAATTCCTGACACAACTACTGAGTGAGCCAACTAGGGAAGGCACCACACTGGACCTGTAGTTTGTGGGCAGAGAATGACTGGTGGGTGATGTGACAGCTGGAAGCTGTCTTGGGCATAGAGACTACAAAATAAAAGAGTTTTTGATTCTTGGAGGAGTAAGGAGGGGGGTCAGCAGAACTGCCACTTCGGACTCCTGGAAGGCAAACTTTGGCCTGTTTAGGAGACTGGTTGACAGAGTCCCTTGGGAGGCAGTCCTGAAAAGCAAAGGAGTCTGGGAAGGCTGGACATTCTTCAAGAAATAAATCTTAAAGTTGCAGGAGCAGGTTGTCCCCACGTGCCGAAAGGTGAGCCGGCAGGGAATAAGACTGGCCTGGCTCAACAGACAGTTTTGGCTGGAACTCACGAAAAAAAGGAGAGTTTATGACCTTTGGAAAAAGGGGCAGGCCACTGAGGAGGACTACAAGGATGTCGTGAGCTGATACAGAAAATTATAAGGGCCAAAGCCATAAAAGACAATAAAAATGTTTCTATAAATACATTAGCAACAGAAGGAGGGCTAAGGAGAATCGCCATCCTTTATTGCATGTGGGGAAAACATAGTGACAAGGGATGAGGAAAAGGCTGAGGTACTTAATGCTGCCTTTGCCTCAGTCTTTCCTAGTAAGACCAGTTATTCTCCGGGTAGCCAGCCCCCTGAGCTGGAAGACAGGGACAGGCAAGCAGAATGAAGCCGCCATAATCCAAGAGGAAATGGTTAGCAACCCGATACACCACTTAGACACACACAAGTCTCTGGGACTGGATGGGATCCACCCAAGGGTACAGACGGCGCTGGCAAAAGTGCTCACCAAGCCACTTGCCATCATTTATCAGCAGTCCTGGATAACCAGAGAGGTCCCAGTTGACTGAAGGTTAGCAAATGTGATACCCATCTACAAGAAGGGACGCAACGAGGATCCGGGGAACCACAGGCCTGTCAGTCTGACCTCGATGCCAGCGAACATTATGGAGCAGATCGTCTTGAGTGCCATCACACAGCACGTACAGGACAACCAGGTGATCAGGCGCAGTCAGCATGTGTTTATGAATGGCAGGTCCTGCTTGACTAACCTGATCTCCTTCTATGACAAGGTGACCCGCTTAGTGGATGAAGGAAAGGCTGTGGATGTTGTCTACCCAGACTTCAGTAAAGCCTTTCACACCATTTCCCACAGCATTCTGCTGGAGAAACAGGCTGCTCATGGCTCGGACGGGCTGGGTAAAAAACTTGCTGGATGGCCAGGCTCAAAGAGTGGTGGTGAATGGAGTTGAATCCAGTTGGCGGCCGCTCACAAGTGGTGTTCCCCGGGGCTCAGTATTGGGGCCAGTTCTGTTTAATGTCTTTATCAACGATCTGGGTGAGGGGATCAAGTGCACCCTCAGCAAGTTTGCAGAAGACACCAAGTTGGGCAGGAGTGTTGATCTGCCTGAGGGTAGGAAGGTTCTACAGAGGGATGTGGACAAGCTGGATTGATGAGCTGAGGCCAACGGTGTGACGTTCAACAAGGCCCAGTGCCGGGTCCTGCACTTGGCTCACAACAACCCCATACAGCGCTACGGGCTTGGAGTAGAGGGGCTGGAAAGCTGCCTGGTGGAAAAAGGTGTGGGCGTCTTGGTCGATAGCGAGCCGAATATGAGCCAGCAGTGTGCCCAGGTGGCCAAGAAGGCCAACAACATCCTGGCTTGGATCAGAAACAGTGTGGCCAGCAGGACAAGGGCAGTGATTGTCCCCCTGTACTCGGCACTGGTGAGGCTGCCCCTGAAATACTGTGTTCAGTTTTGGGCCCCTCACTACAAGGAAGACATTGAGGTGCTGGAGCATGTCCAGAGAAGAGCAATGACACTGGTGAGGGGTCCAAAGCACAAGTCTTTCAAAGAGCGGCTGAGGGAACTGGGGTTGTTTAGCCTGAAGAAAAGGAGGCTGAGTGGAGACCTTATCACTCTCTACAATGACCTGAAAGGAGGTTGTTGAGTGGTGGAGGTCAGTTTCTCCCAAGTAACAGGTGATAGGACAAGAGGAAACGGCCTCAAGATGCACCTGGAGAGGTTTAGATTGGATATTAGGAGGAATTTCTTCACAAACTGTGTTATCAAGCATTGGAACAGGCTGCCCAGGGAAGTGGTTGAGTCACGATCCCTGGAGGTTTTTAAAAGACATGTAGACATGGTGCTTAGGGACATGGTTTGGTGGTGGACTTGGCAGGGCCAGTTTTATGGTTGGTCTTGATGATCTTAAAGGTCTTTTACAACCTAAATGTTTCTATGATACCTCGAATTTATTGTTTCGCTATCTCTAAGAAGCTAGATAAGAGAGATTTTACCCTCTTCCTGGTGTAAAACCTGATTTCATCAAGAATTTACTTCTGCAGGGAAGTAGTTTTGAACTTTAGTCCGGGTCACTGACTAATCGCATGACTCATTTGCTTTTTTCGCTTTGGAAGGCGTTAACAATTTCACCACACTTTAGCATGCGTATTTCAGTAAGAAACCTCATAGAATCCTATATAAACGACTTCCAAAGACTCAGCCTATTAGTACACCCTACTGGGATGATATAAGGTAAGAGTTACATAACTGACTGGATAACTCTATAGATGACAAAGACATGTTATGTTAAAATCGGAAGGTCTTTATTTTTGTATGATATGCTATTTAAGTGCTAACTTAGGAACAATGCTTAAAAGTACCTTTGTGGTAAGAGTATCTATACTGGGCTTTGCAGCTTTAGGTTAGCAATGAAATTAAAATAGGAAATAGAAAAAACCCATAGAAATCATAGACAATTTTGAAGGAACTACAAGAGAAAAATTGTTATAGCATTTTATAATCTGTATTATTGGTAAAATAGATTTGACTCCTAGAAAGCCGGTTTCTGGTCTCTTTATTTTTGTGAGGTGGCCTTTTAAGTTTCTCTGTCTTAGCTAATGGAACTGAGAAGTAAATTTTTCAAAGTGTGAATCCGAGTAATTGTTGTTAATTTCATGTTTCAAAGCAAACCTCCAAGAAATGGTAACTATGAATGATGTGTGGGGCTGCAAAACAGCCTCATCTCTGCTTAACTGCCATGAGTCAATACCTGAGATGGGACCTACTGTAGTATCATTGAGACGAGAATCTGTGACCACTGCCAAGAATCCCCCCAAATCCCCTTCAACATGAATCTTCTCCTCTTTGTGGGTTGAAGCAAGTCCAGGAGGACTGAAGGGTTCTGAGGTGGGCATCCTAGTGAGCTGTAATGAATTGAATTGAACTGATTTTTATCTCACAAGTTCCCTTCCCAGAATTAAGGTGGGAAATCAGCTTTAAAGTCTATACTGAGGTCTTTAATTTCATCCCAAACAATTTTTTCCTTTTGTTGAAAAAATTTGCATTTTATTTTCAGTTGCTTCACAAGAAAAAGCTTTCCCTGTGAAGCTGCAAATGAGGTGAAAGGCCAGTTATTCGTATGGCTGTAGTGGGGCTGCCTGGAGACTGTGCACTGTCAGGAAGACAGAGATCTTGTAGCTGTTGGTGGCTTTCAGCATGGTTTGGGGGGTTTAACCGCTGACCACAGCGGCAGCTAATTTAGACAACAGCTAAGCAGTCTTGGGATCCAGCAAAGCAGAGCTCTGAATAAGGTTTTTCTTTCCAGGCACTTTTCCAGTGTGGGGAAGACGCATCTTTTGTTCCTTCAGCTACTTGGCTGTCTGTTGCTTGTTTACGTGGTCTGACTTTAACTGGTAATTTGCAGAGTCTGTTTAGGAGATCTGCTTTATGGATAGAGATGATAGTGCTGAAAGTGTTCCCTGGTCAATGCACAATTCACTTCTGTACGCAAGAAGCGAAGCAGGACTGATCTTGGGAGAGGCTCAAGAGCAGATCAGCTGGTGGCAGGAGTAGTAGAAGCTGAGAGTAAAAAGGAAGTGTTTGTGAATGAGGGAGTCCGGGGAATTAGTCAGGGATTTTCTTCTAAAAGTACAGACGACAAGAAAAATACGGTGCAGCTCTGGTCACCCGTGGGGAGTGTCATTTCTCATCACAACTAAAAACAGATTGGTTTTAGTTGTGATGTAAATTCAAGATTAATCAAGCTTTGAACAAGTAGGTGTGTTTATGGGAGGTTCACTTTTTAACCTAATATTTATTTAGTGGTAAATGCGTAATCGTTTGACCTGTCTGACACTTATACCTGTATTGTACAGCGCAGGAGATGGAGATCGAGACTGCAGATGAAATTGCTATTGTGGGAATAGGATGCAACTTTCCTGGAGGTAAGTTTTGGGTAAAAGCAAAGCAGGCTGCTGAGTGAACACTGAAAAGCACGGTCATTTATTACTGCTGAAATGGGGCAAAACAACATGTTCCTCCCTTACTTTTGGAGAATTCCTTGCTTTGCTACTTGCAGGTTCTTTCTAAAAGGTCACGCTGTGGTGGA
This sequence comes from Pluvialis apricaria, assembly GCA_017639485.1. NCBI lineage: Eukaryota > Metazoa > Chordata > Aves > Charadriiformes > Charadriidae > Pluvialis > Pluvialis apricaria. The sequence continues at coordinate 19,107,850 of CM030008.1, read as the reverse complement.
AACTAACTGGTTCAAATTTGTCCGCTGACAGACAGACCTGCAGTGCTGACTGTGAGCAGGGCACTGAGCTGCACCCATGAAACTCCTGCAGATGAACTGGATGGGTCTGGCGTGATTTGAGCTTTCTGCGTGTGCGCTGGCTGGATGATTGGGCATTGTGGCAGGACTATGCATCCATAGGGACAGGACAGATCGAGGGCCTGTCAATATCGCCAGCTCTGCCCGTAATATAAATAGGTTGGGTCTTACAAAGAGAAAGCTTCCTCCTTTAGTACAGTATTCACTTTGAAAGGCCCCAGAAGAGAGCAGAGCTAGATAAATACAGCTCTGTCTCTAGTCAGATTCTGCCTCCTACAGATACAAACCTAAATACTGCCTCTTGTACAAGACGGAAGGCTGACTTCAGTAAAGAACTGATATTACCTACTGTAATAAAAGACAGCAGCCTGTATTACAGTAGTCTCATATTTACAATCTTAGTTACAGTTAGGCCCTATGAAAGTGACAGTTGACTTTATAGTCTGAGATTAGATGGTTGACTGAGATTAGATAGGTGGAGATGATTAGATTGCCGTGAGAGATTTCTAGGTTCTGGCTGCTGCTGTCAAACTGTCCATGCTCTTTGCATTAGATAGATACAGATTTTAAAAATCCAGAAACAATCCAGGGAGTCGAATACAGTTCTGTCCTTGCAAGTCGGTGTTCAGCCCTAAAGGTGACCATGCTAGTCTCCCCTTTCCTTGATTTCTGTCTTGCTCTCCCCACATTTCAGTTCCTGACTTCATTTTGTACAAGACTCAATAGGTATATGTGGTACAGCGATAACTATGTGGCCCATAGCTAACTGTGAGCAAACAGGGATGGTTCGGAATGTAGTAAAGTGCTAGCAAATACCTAGCACCAGTCTCTTGCTCAAGCATTAACTACTAATTTGGTGCAAGCCGTTTGTTGGTCCAGACATGCCAGTAAACGGACCGTCTTCAGAAACATTGTCCTTAATTACCTCGCCATGCAGTAAGTGAACACCTATCCTGCCCTGTGCACGCTCAGAACTGCATTTCTGAACTTGGCTGAAAAGAACCGTTGAGTGATGGGAGCTGTTAAAGGACCCCGGGTGCAGCTAGTGCCTGAGGCTGGGTCTGTGATGACGGACTAACCATGGGAGGGCTTTGGCGGGAATGCTGTCCTGCGGTCACTGTTACTGACTGTTAGCACAGTCCCCAGCCCAGCGCTGACCCACATCAGTTAGAGCTCTCCGGGTCAGTGCTCGGGAACGCCACAGGTTAGCACCTGCAAGGGACTGTTTCCCAAGGGAGTGAGGGTGCGGCCAGTACATATGTTGGGGGAGGTGGAAACTGGGCGAAGAGTGGGCCACTGTGTGGATGCCATATTAGTTGGTTTCAGGGCTAAGAAGAGGGGCTGGACATCTCCTCAGTGCCTGGAGCTGAAGCTCTGGATCTCAACTAGTGAGGACAGGGTCCCTCAGAATCCAGTAGCGAGGTGTTGGATGCTGTCGGCGTTGAATATACGCAAACTTTTATGTTTGATTTAGATGCCCTTGTAGTGTGAGGGGCAAAGGATAATGCCTCTGGTGTTTTCCTGGTGTTTGTAAGCTCAGTCTGTCTTCAAAGAGCTGATGTCCAGAGGTGACCTTCTGCTGCCAGTGGAGCTGCCTGAGGAGTGGTGCTGTAGAGCTGCAGAAAGACCTCATTGTACCCATGTGGTCATTAAGGACACGATGCATGTATATAGTAGATGCAGTTAAATGGTAGGGAAATGGGGACAGCAGAAGGTTGAGGATTCTGTGGAGTTACTTTGCTTATACGCAAGCGGTGAGGGGATCATCATGCCTTTCCATTTTCCTCTCACCAAAGAATGATTGTTTCTTTCTCTGGTGATTCAGCTTGAGCAATCTAGATTTATACATGGGAGTTCCTTGTAACTGAGTGTGCAATTCTGAGCCCACATGGGGTGGGGAGCACATAATTTAATCTACTTTAAAACCTTTGTACAACAGGTGATGGAATTGACAGTTTCTGGAAAGTCCTGGAGGAAGGCAAAAACTGCACAGTAGAAATCCCTCCCGAGAGATTTAATGCTGAAGAGTGGTATGATCCAGATGATAACAAGCCAGGAAAAATATGTACAACGCGAGCTGCTCTTCTCAATGAGTGAGTCCGTTACTATGTGCTGCCACTGATCTTTTTTGCATTAGACTAACGTGTCGAGTCTTTCAGAGGGTGCAGGACACAGGGAGAGCTTATAAATAGGACCTAGGAACCAGCTTTCTTCTACCTCACATGATGAACGTGTGGTTGTCAAACTGCAGGAATTCCTGCTGCGTGACACTGATGAGCAAATTGAGTCGCAGGCCGTGTTAAGCACATATGTACATAGCTGGAAACACATATGGCCTTTGATTACATAACTGAACATGCATGTATGTGCCCACCACGTGTAGAGCTGTCACCTGTCGTGTGACAGGTGTGTCTGCATTTTGGGTATACAGAAGTAGACATGCATTCTGCATGTGGGGGTGTATACTGGATCTGAGGTGGGCTTCAGCCTGCCAAATAATTCATACTGCCTATAATACTAGGACTGTGGAGGAAGGTGGCAGTGTATGGACTCTGAGTCGTAAGAACTGCCTGGTAAGTCTCCTCCAGTTTCAGCCTGAAGGTTACCCAGCTTTGCTGGACCTCAGGACCTAATCCTGTGCTTGTGGCGATAGTCAGGAAGGGGATCTTGTGCTTAATTTGAGTGTTATGCTTGCTTGTAAACCTGAACTATTCATAATTTCATAAGAATCTTGCTTTTCTCTGGGCTCATGCTCGCATGTCTTCAAAAAAAGAAGTTTTTTCTTTATTCTGAGTCCCTCCTCCATAATACTGAGGGATTATGTGTGTACAAGTTTCTGGTAAAGGTACTAGCGTAAAGAGAACTTCTGGAGGAGCAAACTACAGTATGCATCCCTTCACTTGTGTCCTCATGTCTCATGTCAAATTATCCCAGAGATGTGGGTACAGCTGTACAGGGGCTATGACTAATGCAAAGGGTAGCAAATTACAGTAAGATCAACATAAGCGCCTTTCATTTTAAATCCACATTCACCTTAAATCCTCGGGCTGGAGAGCTTTACTCAGACGAGAAGTTCACATGCACAGAAGCCATCTTATTGGCTCCTGAGAATAATACTTAGCAGTTTTGAATTGTAGGGCCCAGAATTACTTCCGTGATTAGTCCCATGTTAGATATTGAATTCTCCACTGAAATCAAGACATTGTAAAGCCATTGGCCCACATTGCCTTAAAATAATTTCGAAGACAATATGTGTTGAAAACTTGTTGGCTAAGACCACATTACAGCAGAGGGAGCCTCATTCTGCAAATTTTCATAATCTGAGGAGTCCTGTTGGTACTTGTGGGATAACCATGTGAATGAAAATTTCTAGGAGTGGGCTCATAACTCTGAAATGCAGAATCATTGATAAAGATATATGTTTCGTGGTGGGACATAAAACATCCTTGGCCTAGGAACATTTTCTTCTGAATTTCATAAATGGGAACTGTGGCCTAAACAGCAGTTACCGCTTTGCTTTTCATGCAATTGCAAAAAAAGTGTGCTTTGAGTCTTGAAGTAAATGCATATTGTATATATATTGTACCATTTTCTGGTCTGTGTATTTTAGATTTAATTCGTTTGACAACCACCTGTTTGGGATTAATAATATGGAAGCTGAACGCATGGATCCGCAACACAAGTTACTGTTAGAATGCACATACAAAGCCCTGGAGGATGCAGGAGTCCCCGTAGAAGCTGTCAGTGGGACCAAAACAGGTGTTTTTATTGGTAAGATGAAAATTTCACAGTGAAGAAAGTACGTTTGAACCTCAACAAAAATTGGAGCACTCCTTCATAAACTTTACATAGGTGTCTGGCACTGGAGATGTAAGGCTACTGGGCTAGAACACTACTGGTAAGGATTACTAGGCTACTGTAGAAGTTCGGGATCTAGTTCACGTATGTATTTTAGGTGCTTCTCTTAGTGTCTTCAGGCACTGAAGCTGAAGCAGGAAACAGCTGAACTGTCTACCCAACCCAACCCTTCCCAGGAATGACAGTCTCAAGCCAAGCCTACACTTTTTTCCAGTGCACTGTTTTCCAGTATAGCATTGGTTAAGGTGTTGTGGGGGTTAAGATCCTTTTAAACCATCAGAAAGCTTCACACAGTTATTAGTATGCTACCAAGGTGCACTTGTCCAACTACTTACCTCAGCAGCTGGAAAAGTTATGGAGAAGATTATACTGGGTGCTGTTGAGAGAGACTTAAAGGACAATGCAATCGTCAGGCACAGTCAACATGGGTTCACAACAGGAAAGTTCTGTTTAATCTGATATCCTTCTACAATAAGGTCACTCGCCTAGTGGATGAAGAGAATGTGGTGGATGTAGTTTTTCTGGATTTTAGTAAGGCTTTTGATACTGTTCCTCATAGCATCCTTCTGGACGAGTCCAACTGTGAGGTGACCAGGTACACGGTGTGCTGGTGAAGAACTAGCTGAACGGCAGGGCTCAAAGGGTTGTAGTGAATGGGGCTACATCTGGCTGGTGACCAGTCACCATCAGTGTGCCTCAGGGTTCAATTCTAGGGCCAGTCCTGTTCAATATTTTTATCAATGAGCTGGATGCAGGAGTTGAATGCACCATTAGTATGTTTGCTGGTGATACTAAATTGGGAGGTGCTGTTGACCCTCTCAAGGGACAAGAGGCCTTGCAGAGGGATCTAGATAGATTGGAGCATTGTGCAATCCTCAGTGGCATGATATTTAGGGACGAAGTAACACTGGACACAAGTCTAAATGGGAAGAGGAATGGCTGGAGAGCAGCCCTGCAGAAAAGGATCGGGTGCATTAAACGCAGTATAACCAGCCGGTCAAAAGAGGCGATTATCCTGCTGTATTTAGCATTGGTGCAGCCTCACCTTGAGTATTCTGTGCAGTTCTGGGCCCCACAATTGAAAGAGGAGGTGTCCAGAGGAGGGCAGCAAAGCTGCTGAAAGGGCTGGATGGCATGTCCTATGAGGAGCAGCTGAGGACTCTGGGTTTGTCTAGTTTGGAGAACAGGAGACTGAGGGGTGAACTCTGTGCTCTACAGCTTCCTGAGGAGGGGAAGTGGAGAGGCAGGTGCTGATCTCTTCTCCCTGGGATCCTGTGACAGGACGCATGGGAATGGTTCAAAGCTGCGTCAGGGGAGGTTCAAACTTGATGTTAGGAAGCATTTATTTACAGATTGAGTGATCAAAGTCTGGAGAAGTCTTCCTAGAGGGGTGGTCAATGCCCCAAGCCTGTCAGTGTGTGAGGCATTTGGACAATGCCCTTAATAACAGGCTTTAACTTTTGGTGAGCCGTGAATTAGTCAGGCAGTTGGACTAGATGATCATTGCAGATCCCTCCCAACCAAACTCAGCTCTCTTCTCTTCTCTTCTCTTCTCTTCTCTTCTCTTCTCTTCTCTTCTCTTCTCTTCTCTTCTCTTCTCTTCTCTTCTCTTCTCTTCTCTTCTCTTCTCTTCTCTTCTCTTCTCTTCTCTCACCTCGAGCTAGAATAACAGCACATTTTTTGCTGCTGTAATCTGTGTCTCTTTTAAGAGAAGTTTTCAGGGATAGTTAGGCTGATGTAACTATAGGGAGAAATTCTTTAGATTACCTTTCAGTCTGAGACATGCTCTTCTTTCATGGAGGAGACTACTCCTTGCTCTCTGAATTATCTGCATTTTCCACACATGCCCGTGGACTTGGGAATCCACTGTATTTCCAGCATATGTGTTCTCAGAAAGAGGACACAACTCCTCTCACCAGCCCTGTTCTTCTTTTCTATTTCTGTTTTACTTACTGGATCACAGTGAGAAGACCAAAGATAAACAAAAAGCGTTGGATATAGCGTATGCCGTGACCTTTAACTTGGAACATCTGAGGAACTGAAGCTAATGTCCTGTACATTTATATCCCAGCTATCCTCATTGTAACTTCTTAATACATATTCCCATAGTGGAACAAAACCAACCACTCTCAGACTGAGAAACAGGGGTCTAAGCAGGCTACACAGAGATGAAGTGCATCCTACAATGAGCCAAGGGATCAGGAAACACCTGTCACTTACTGGGCAGGCAGAAATTGCAAGTGTTAGATATGTTTGTGTAAGGTGGGTCCAGGGGAGTTGCTGGGATTTTTTCCTTTGACTTGCGTTGAAGCAAAGTTTCACCGTAGGAGCACTGATGTTGTGTAGTTTCCATGACTGTAGTTTAGAGCTGTACATCCTTTTTTATTTGCTTGGGTTAACATGACGCGTATTTGATATTTTTACAGGTCTTATGAATCGAGACTATGAAATTGTGACAAGCAGAGCAGTGAGTGAAATAAATCATTATGATGGTACTGGAGCAGCAATGAGCATTGCTGCTAACAGGGTCTCATTCACATTTAATCTGACTGGACCATCGCTGACGATTGACACTGCCTGTTCATCTTTTCTTTTTGCTCTGCACTACGCCTTGCGAGCAATTAAATCAGGTAATGGGACTGAAGAGAAGCTGGACAATGAAATTCGAATTGCTACTGTTTCTGTTTATCATCTTGGACATCTCAACATGAGTATGTTTCTATTTTACTCCAGGAGATTGTGAGGCAGCAATCTGTGGTGGAGTGAACTGCATAATAGATCCCCGCACCTTTGTATCTCTCAGTAAAGCAAAAATGATCTCTCCAGAGGGAATAAGCAAACCCTTCTCCAAAAAGGCAGATGGCTACGGAAGGGGAGAAGGCTGTGGTGTTGTTTTCCTCAAACCGCTGAAAAAGGTAAGACGTCTTGCGAAGCAGCCTAAAGTAAGCCTGGTTGCTTAGCTGAATTTTGTGTCTCCAATTCTCAAAATTAGTCCAGAAAAGATTTTCCAATTCAAGCTTAAGATTAACGAAGCGACTAATTAAGCATTAAGCATTTATGCACTTCCCATACCATGAGGAAGGGATCACGCATTTTCAAAAGTTAGTATTATACTCTGCCTGTCCTCGGTTTTGTTGTTTTGTTTTGTATTCTCCTATACAGAGAAAGCATGAGATTATTGAAGATAATTTTACCTTTTTATGAAACAGGCAAAGGAAGACTACAGCAAAATCTGGGGTGTTATAAACGTCAGTGCAGTAAATCAGAATGGCAGGTCCATGACTCCAATCACAAGACCGTCTCCAATAGAGCAAGAGAAGTTGCTGCGCAGCATTTATGGAACTCATGTTGATCCCTCAGTCGTGCAGTACATTGAAGCCCACGGTACAGGAACTGCTGCTGGAGACCCTACTGAAGCTGAAAGCCTAGGTAGCGTCATTTGTAGAAACAGGTCTTCACAAGTCTCCATCCTGAAAATTGGTTCAGTGAAAGGAAATATTGGCCACACTGAATCAGCTGCTGGAGCAGCAGGGTTAATCAAAGTGCTTCTGATGATGCATCATGGAAAGATTGTTCCATCCTTGCATTACTCGAAGGAGATGAGCAGCATCGACACAGAGAAATTAAACCTTGCAATTCCCACAACTGTAGAGCCCTGGGAAGAATCCAGTGTGTATGGAAGAGTAGCTGGCATCAACTGCTTTGGCTTTGGAGGAACCAATGCTCACGTTGTAGTCAGGCAGGTCAAGCAGCGAGAGCCTCTTCCTGCCTTTAAGAGGCCCCTTGAACTAGTTCTGCTCTCAGCAGCATCAGGTAAGTCCCTTCAGATGACAATGGCCGATACAGCTGACCAGCTGAGCACAAGAAACTCTGTCACTCTCCCAAGCTTGGCCTATACGTCTGCCTGCAGAAGAAGCCATGCCAACTATAGGTACCGGAAAGCCTTTGTCACAAATTCTCTCCAACACTTGCAGCAAGAGGTGATGTCGGCAGCGAGCACTGAAGTTGCCACGTCAAAGATGGAACCGCAGCTGGTGTTTGTGTTCTGTGGCAACGGCATAACGCTGAAGGAGGTCAGTGAGGTACTGCTCAGCTCAGAGCCAGTGTTCAGAGACAAGTGTAAGGAAATAGAAGCGCTTTTTCAGAAACACGCTCCCATCAGCCTCCTGCCAGCAAGAGGCCACAGCCCAAAGGATTTGGTGAATCCAGAGCTTTCCCAGCCCTTGCTTTTTACCCTGCAGGTTGCCTTAGCTTGCCTTCTGAAATACTGGGGCATCAAACCAGTCACTGCTGTTGGCCACTCGGTAGGGGAAGTTGCTGCTGCGCATTTTGCTGGGTACCTTTCCCTGGCAGATGCAGTCAAAGTGATTTATCACCGGAGCCGGCTGCAGGCAAAGACTGCCAGTGGCAGAATGCTGGTGGTTGGAAACATCCCTGTTCAAGAGATCGCTGAACGTCTGCATAGCTACTCGGGAAAGGTGTGCATTGCGGCTTTCAACAGCCCAGTCTCCTGCACCTTGTCTGGGAATTCAGACTCTGTGGATGCCGTCCAGAGAGATTTAGCTCAAGCTTTCAGCCAGAGAGACATCTTTCTTCATGTTTTAAATGTCCCAGCTGCGTACCACAGCCCCAGCATGGATATGATACTTGGGGAGTTGGAAGAGAAAATACAGCCTTTAGAAAAACAGAAGGGGGAAATTGAAGTGATTTCAACGCTGACTGGGGTGGCTGCTTCTGAAAACGACTTTGCTCAGGGCAAATTCTGGGCCCGGCATACTCGTGAGCCTGTTGCTTTCACTCAAGCCATCAAAACTGCAGCTGGAGACAGGGAAAACTTGGTGTTTGTGGAAATAAGTCCTCACCGAGCATTGCAGAGAAGCATAAAGGAAACACTAGGAAAAGGCACAAAGGTGTTCTCTGCCTTGCAAACGGATGCAGAGTATCAGACACTCTTCACCCTGGTAGGAAATCTGTTTGAGCTGGGATATAATCCCAACTGGCAGCACTTTTATAATGGATATCAAAGCGTTCCAGTGGCCATTCCGCGGTATCAATTTGATCGCAAAAAACTCATGGCCTGTCTGGATATCCATCAACAAGCAAACCGAAGAGGCATCAGTTCCAGTCATCCATTGATTTATGGCATAAACACTGACAACACGGAGTTTGGCTGCCTGCTGTCTCAGGACACGACATCGTATTTACATGAGCACAAGAACAATGGTGTGGCTTTAGTCCCTGGTGCTTTTTACGTGGAGCTTGGCCTGGCCTCTGTCATGAGCAGCTCAAGACCCCGAGTGCCTCTGAGTACTTGCCAGATGAGTATCAGTTTTTCTGCGCCGTGTGTTCTCACACAGAATTCCCAACTCTTGAGTATCAAGCTGAGTCCGCAAAAAGCAGTGACAGCCTTTGAGATAGTCTCTTCCTCCAACGCAGTTTATGCTGCAGGCCATGTTACAAAGGGGCCTGAAGCTGTGGTGGAAGAAAGCACCATCTCCTTCCAAGACATCTATCAAAGATGCAGGTCAGTGGTTAGCAGAGAGGAGGTTTATGAAGCACTGTCTCAGGTCGGCTTTCAGTATGGTTCCATATTCAGGCAGCTCGGTGATGTGCATTATTGCCAGGACCTCAAGGAAGCTATAACAAGCATCAAGGTGAACAAGGAGACTGTCAGAGAGATGTACAGCTACTGTATCCATCCAGTGCTGCTCGACTGTTTTCTGCAGATGACTGCTGTCATGACCTCAAGGACGTTCCAATCTAGAGCAGGCTTTCCTTCAGGGATAGGCAGCCTGGTGGTGCTCCGACCGCTGGAGGAAGAGATGATGATATATATGAGAACAAGCAAATCCATTGGGAACTGCCTAGAGGTCTGTGGATGCTTTATGGACAAGCGTGGCTCCGTTTTGGCTGAACTCAAGCGCGTTGCCATCACTTTCCTGAAGCAAGCATCTTCCAGAGACAATGAGTTCATGTTTGAAAACAGGTGGAAAGAAATCTCTCTTTCACAGACGATTGGATATCTGGGGAGTATGCCCAGAGTCCTAGTGTTTGCTGACAAATTTGGGATAGCTGAGCAGCTCAAAAAATATTTGCATCCTGGTTCGAGATATGTTATGTATGAAGACTGGGAAGCCCTCTTGGAATATCACACACACAATAAAATGAGAGCAGAGGTTGAGGATTATGATGAAATTCTGTTCCTGTGGGGAATTCAAAAGTTAAACGAAGAGTTCCCAAGCAAAGTGGTAGACCAATTGGCAAAGTGTTGTGAAGCCTATCGCCAAGTTATTGTGGCATTAAGAGAGAAAAAGTCCCGCTGTTCCATCAGAGTTATCACCTACAGAACAACAGAAAGAGATGTAGACCACGTAAACTGTGGGTTTGCATTGTATGGCATGACCAGAACTTGTGTCGTTGAAGTTCCAGAAATCATGTTTCAGATGATTGACCTCAGCTCTTCCAGTTCCCTGGACATCTCAGTGCTAGCAGATGTTCTTGTCAAATACAAAGGTGTGGACTATCCAGAAGTTCGCATCAGCCGAGGGAGAACTTATGTGGCTGAAATCAGACGCACACCTTTTGTAGATGCAGATTACAGCCAACCCGTAAGATGTCTCCAGAGGGCAGAAACATTCACTTTGTACACTTCTGATCCGTACACAGCAAAAGACTTGTCTGCTGAATTATCCACCAGCACTGCTACTCAGCTTGACAAACAGAGCGTTGAAATTCAAGTGGACAAAATTTGTCTCCACTCAGAAGATTATTTTCCCATTAGTGTTTCTAGTCGTAACTTTGGTAACACACTCTATTGGAATTCACAAGCAGTAGACAAACACAGACTTTTAGCACTTGATTTCAGTGGCACAGTAATAGCAACAGGCAACGATGTGAAGAAAGTTAAAGTGGGAGATCGCGTGGTTTCATGTTATCCAGCTGCTGCGTCATCCAGAGTTCAGATTCCAGGAACAGTTTGTTTCAATGTAAAGAAATTCCCATGCTTTCAGAATGTCCCTTGTATGTCATACTTTATCATTGCATGGGAAATCTTCAATCAGAGGTTACCCAAGGGGAAACACGGCAGAACATTGGGTATTATTTCTACAGAGCCATCGTCAGTTTTGTGCTGTGTTCTTTCTGCGGCAGCAGAAGCCATGGGTTGGAGAACAGTGCTCGCGAGGCCCACTCCTGATAAGTTCCAGTATATAAACTTATGCAATGCCCTTGTTGTTCTTCCTCCAGTAAACAGGCTGTCTCCGGAGGATCTGGCCCACATGTACTTTCTTAAAGATGTGGTGATAGTGTGTGGCAATCAAGGGTCTGAATGTATCCAGAATGTCAGCGGAATTGATCATGAAAGTATCAGCTTTCATAGCCTTACACTTACCAGCATTTTCCAGAAAGCATCTCTGAAGGAATTGCAAAAGACTGTGCATGCATGGATCAGTTCCATGGATATGAAACAGTTTAGACATCTATCAGGTTCTGTTTTTCAACAGACTGAGAACTTTGAAAGGATAAACTCTGTGATGTCCTATTTTACATGCAAATCTGTCCCACTTGCTGTACTGAGAAGGCAGAAGGACGTCACCGTGCTTTCAGATATACCATTGTATGAATCCCAGAAGAAGTTGTTTAAGCAGAACGCAGTTTACGTTGTAGTTGGGGGGCTCACTGGGCTTGGCTTTGAAACAGTGAAATTCATAGCCGAGAACGGAGGAGGGTGTATTGCAATACTCTCCAGGAAAATTCCAAGCAATGAGAAGCAAGAAGAGATGAAGGCTTTGCAGCAGCAGTATAAATGGAGCAAAGTAGTGTTTGTGCAGTGCGATGTTACTTTGACCAGTGATGTTGAGAAGGCTTTCCAGTCCATTGCGAACATCTTTGCAGGGAGTCCAATCAAAGGTGTATTTCAAAGTGCTGTTGTTTTACGCGACGGCCATCTTGAAGTTCTGAACTTGGCTGACTTTCAGAAAGTGCTGAGCCCAAAAGTAGCAGGGACCCTAAATCTTCATTGGGCTACCAGAGGCCAGCAGCTTGACTACTTTGTGTGTTACTCCTCTGTTACTTCCTTCCTGGGAAATTCCACCCAGGCAAACTATGCAGCTGCAAACTCCTTCTTGGATGTCTTCTGCCTCTACAGGAGGAACTGTGGGCTTTCAGGCCAATCCATTAACTGGGGTGCTTTGAACCTTGGCGTACTGCTCAACCAAACCCATATTCAGAACATTCTGGGATCCAAGGGCATAGACATTCTGCAAGTGGATGAAATACATGAGTATCTCAGGAAGAGCTTACTTCTGAATAACCCGCAGCAAGCTGTCACCAAATTAAACTTTCAAGCTTTATTGCGTCATGTCTTTTCTCGGATTATTTCACTCAAAAGTCGCTTCGTAACGCTTATGTTAGAAGAATTCAGGGACAAGCTTGAAACCTCTGAGGAAACTCAAGTCCAGGATACTGCCTTAATCAAATCTGAAGACTATATCACCTCACTGGTGAGTGACCTCACCGGGTTGAACCCAGATGAACTAACCATGAATACACCACTTTCATCCTTGGGCATAGACTCTATGTTAGCTATGACAATTCAGAACCGTGTCTTTCAAGAGAGAAAGGTGGACATACCTCTTCTGAAACTGCTTGATCCTCACACAACTCTGTCAAGTTTAGTCATAGTTTTAGAAGAAACAAGCAATGCAAATGGAATAGTTGAGGAAAAAACGGCTGTGGTTGAAAGTGCAGAAAATGGGAGCTGGCTATAGGAGTCTTCTTGTTCGGGAACTGTGTAACTTTGAAGATACCTGGACAGACCCTTTGCACTATCTCAGAATATCTCATTGCAGACAGGGTAGTACATCTGGTGATGCTGAATGTACTCTTGTGCGTCGACCCAGAAAAACCCCCACCAGGTTCTACTGCCGTTGCACTGGCTGCATTCATTTCAGTCAATTGTTTGACTTGTTACTTTCAAATGTTTTTACCGTCATTTTTCATTCTTTTTTTTAAACTGGAAATAGATAAGTTAATACATATACAATTTCATGTGGTAAGCTTGCATGTTCAATGCACATTGCATTTTTTAGATCAAAGTCCTGATGAAAATGATGTGTTTGCACTTCTAAATGATGAATGCGCATGTAAAGCAGCATAGGTTTATCACCATTTTTGTGATTATTATGTTCTTAATGTATTATTCTTGTTTTGAATATTCTCAAATGTGTATAAATACAGGTATGTTTTGAAAGACTTCTAGATATTGTGAATTTCAAAGGTTTCTTCTCAAAAAATTAAACTTATTTTATTCCTTATGTCTGCAAAGATATTAAACATGTGTACATTACATTAAACATGGGAATAAAAAATTAAAATAAGAGAAAGATAGACTTTAAGTTTTGCTTTTTAAATGTTTTTTACTCTTCTCATTTGTTTGGGCTTTCATAAAAGAGGGTTATTAATGGTGTAATTAATTAATAACTCTGTTAAGCTATTTGTTCTTCCGAATAGCGGCCCTCCCCTTGATGTGCTTAAGCTTCTATGTTTGCTGTGTCTCTATACGTGGATAGACCTAAGAGATATACATATATACTTTTACTGAATTTGTGTTATGAGACACCTTTCAACCTCATAATACAGCAGCTGTTAAAGCAAGCACTGCAGCTCCAAGTGTCACTGAGAAACCACAGATTACACAGATTATGGCCCTGCTATGCGGTCTTAGTAAGTATTTTTCCAGCTTCCAACAAAGCAGGCCTGACTACAAGCGCGGCCCATAAATCATTTCCAAAGAACCAATCTGTGCCAAACAACAACAAAAACATGGCAGCATATCCACAAAACGGTGACAATTGCTCTGGAGCGAAGGACAGCAAAGCCCTGAGCTTCTGCAGTCGTCTTAGTCTGCAAAGAAAAAGGTGGAATCAAAGGTTTCACATGGATCAGTGCGAGGTGGGTCTTCCTGCTTGCTGCATCTCAGGAAGGCGGGGCTTTGGCTGCGACACAGAAATGCCTCTCGTTTAGAGGCATCAGCTGAAGGCTGATGACTGCACCACATAAGGAAGCACATTATTATGTAGTTTAAAAAAAAAATTCAAGCCAGTTAATTGTTAGTTTCCAGACTTTGGAATATTTTGTTTAGATTTTTTAAAGGGATGTTTTTGTATTTGAAGGCCATTAGGTGTATTTCTCTAAACACGCTTTTATTTGCCTGGTAACCTTCTAGTACTGTGATTGTTGTACTCTGCCCAGATATTTTCTTTGATAATCCAAGAACCATTAGGTTCCATAAGGAAGGGAGCCAGAAATTGACAGGGTCATGCAAAACAGGATGACTCCAGAGCTTGCATCCCCAGGTCCTGAGGCTGGTGCACACGTTGACACATGTAGACAGCCACGTTGTGTTGTTAAGTAGCCGTGAGAATCTCTCATACATCTCTGCATCGTGCAGTTGTAACTGAACCTATTGATTTTAGTCTTGAGAAAGACGGGTCTGATGCTGTGAGACCGAAGCACCAACTCTGGCTGCTGCAGCCAGTGCTGCTCTTTGGCTTTCCCTTGCCAAAGCAATCACTGTTCTGCTGGCACTGCCCGGCCACGCACTTCTCTGAAAGCTGGGCTTTCATTATCTACTGATGGCGCTCGTATTCTGAGGTGTTGTTGAAGGATCCCATATCTCCTATGTGTTTTGGTTTTGTCTGCTTTTGTGGAACTTGCCATACATGTCCCAGAGGCCTGACTATTTGAATAAAAACAAGACCATTGCCAGCCCCCAAAAGGATAGTGAGAAACGTGATCTTGACAAATGCTCTGGCAAAGTGAGTTCCAGCTGCAGCCAGGGCAATTAGAATTGACTGTTCTGACAGCAGCAGTTTGTAATGCAGGGTAGCGCAGCAATGGCAGAGCACTGACTACTCTTTCATTTGCGTCTGGCAAATACGTAGGACATACGACCAGAAAAAATAGCCTGGAAAATCCACACAGATGACACATTAGCTCAGAGATATGTTTAATGTCCCGAAAGCAGCAACCAGCTGGAGAAGGAAAAGTTGCCCACAAGCAACAGAATGGACTGCGAAAGCACAGAAGCAACTTGCAGTGCTGTAGGACCAGTGACAAAGTCCCGAGTGCTGTTCTCTCCTACCAACCATCAGAACCGGGACACATAAACAGGACCTTGCAGTTCTTGCTTATGCCTCTGGTTTAGTTTAAAAGGTTTGTTGGGTTTTTTTTGTCTTCATCAGCTGCTGCCAAATGTGATTGTTTGAAGAAAGCCGTAGGTGTCATTTCCTCCTGAAAAATGATGTTCTGCTCAAAATGTGAATTGCAATTAGATAAATTACTTGTGGAAAAAATCTGCATCTGTGTTTAAGAGAAGGCTTTTAGTGACAATGTTGTTTGGTCTTTGCAATTAATCTCAGATAGAGCTAACCGCATGGGGTGTATTTTTAAAGATTCTGTGCTCTCGGTCTCCAAACTCACAATCCTGTTATCAGAGGAAGGATCCCATTAGCCGGATGCATATTCAGTAATAAGATAATCATGACTCTGGTGCAGTACTTGGAAAACTATTAATTTTTCCAATCGGAGCCTGAAGTGATATAACATTTAGCCAAACTGCTAGAACATCTGTCTCCCCTTCTCCGAGTACAACTATAAATGCAATTAGTTAGATATGTTCTAAACAGCAGCAACATAAATACAGAATTAAGGGCAAAGACACATAATGTACCCTTGGAAAATGTGCTCATGGGTACACTTTTTGTTTTCTGCCCCAGGCAACTCATCAAACTCGTATTGCATAAAAGGAGCTTGCAGGCTGAACTAACAACTTCACTTTCCTGCAAGTAAACTGATCTCTGTTTCTTGTTTTGCCAGGATCACATAATGCCTGACAACAAGCGTGTCAGCCCGCGGGTGTGTTCTGCACCCAGATCAGGGGCCACGGCCAGGCTGTGGCAGGACCAGGACACAGCGGTGGCCACAGCCGCAGCTCTGGCAGGGGCCATGCGATGCAGCTCCAGCTTACAAGCTTTTCCCCAAGACCAGGACTGGCTGTGGCCGTGGCCTCCACACAGTGCCTCTGGGAGCCTGTCCCCACGGTCCCAGCTGAGCTACCTCGGCCCTGAGCCCAGGCAGCCAAAGCCCAGGGCATTATGAAGCCAGCCTGTGTTTTCTTCTTCAGATAACATCCCAGAGAAGTAGGTGTTTGGTTGATAGAGGCAATATTGCTGGTAATGGCTTCCCTCAGTCATACCTTGTTACTGCACAAAACATTGATTATCGCTGTAAAATAAAAATGCTGCATCTTAAATGTATATATGCAAATGTTTTAATCAATGTAGTCAACAGATTAAGACACATCTTACTTGACAGGCTGTTCCTGTGATGCTGGTGGAATGTAGTCCTGACTCTGCTACTTAGTGTTTGCACCTGTGAACTCAGAGATAGTTAAAAGAAATGGTGCCTTTAATAACAAAACAAGACATACATTTTGCAGGATTGTTGAAGAGCTACAGCAAAGTTCTTCAGACAATTGAGGCTTTTGGGATGATAAAGGGACTGGAGCACCTCACGTAAGAGGAAAGGCTGATGGAGCTGGAAGTGTTCAGCCTGGAGAAGAAAAGCCTCACAGGGGATCTTATTAATGTTGAGAAATACCTGAAGGGAGGGTGCAAAGAGGCAGAGCCAGGCTCTTTTCAGTGGTGCCCAGCAACAGGACCAGATGCAATGGGCACAGACTGAAACACAGGAGGTTCTCTCTGAACATCAGGGTGCACTTTTTCATTGTGTGGGTGACCGAGCACTGGCACAGGTTGCCCAGGGAGGTTGTGGCGTTTCCCTCCCATGAGATATTCAAAATCCTTTTGGACACGGTCCTGGGCAACAGCTTCTAGGTGTTGTGGCTTGAGCAGGCAGGTTGTTCCGGATGACCTCTGGAGGTCCCTTCCAACCACAAGCGTGCTGTGATTCGGTGAAATCCATTGGCAGACGGATTTGATCATCTTCATTAGTTCAAATCGTGGGGAACATTTGACACCACCACATTAAATAGAGCCTTGCAAAAAAGAGTGATCAATTCAGAAGCCTCTTCCCCCTTAAGTCCCTTTTGACCACACTTCATGCTCTAAGGGAAGATCTAGTCCACACTTTTGAAAGAGGTGTCCAGAGGGACAAGTTTAATGATATTTATGTAGCAGTTAGCCAATTCTGGACATTCCAGCATACTTTGAAAAGTATTTTGGTTACAAATCAAAGCATTGTATTCAGTTTCAAGTCTGACTATAAGATGTCATTTTCATACTTCTAAGAAAGCATTTTCTGTTGCAAACTTAAAAGCAAATCCTATGCATCAGTCAAATACATAACACAATTTCCATGCATTCAGTCATTACCTGTGACTCTATGTACCACCTGAAATTCATCAAGAGATGACGGTCCTATGTACTGCTTCAAACACAGACCCTCTTCAGTCAGGTTCTTCAGCTCAGACAAAATCATTCTAGATTAGTCTAGGGTGAGAACAGTACTTTGTATTAAATCCCTAGCACAGATGAGACTAGCTGACACACTATAATGAGCTCTGAACCTACTTTAAAATGAAGTAGTTCTTTAAAGATTAAAGGTGGGTTTGTGTGCACACCTATACGTGTACACATATTAGGCAATGTACCATACATATGTGAAACATTTTCTGTCAAAAAACTTGTTCCCAATTATTTGAGTGAATAAGGGCTTCAGTTGCCTTAAATATTATTTAGAGAAAATATCTGTTTACAGTTTGCTGCCTGAAGCTGTGTTACAGCAAATAGAAGCCCCTTATTAAACTGAGTAGGCCTGCTGAAGCTAACAGATTTATGGTGTGTGTAACAACTCCTGGGGAGGGCTCCTAAGGTTTAAAAAAGCTGGCCTGTCATTAGCAGCAAGGTATTTTTTGCAGCAGCAGCAAAATAGTGAAAAAAAATAGCCCAGGTCTTCAAACACAAGGTTATGCTTTTCAGAAAGGGATTTCTGACTTAATGGCAAGCTCCTCTTTAGCCGGTGTTTAGACCAGAAATGAATATGCAGCAATTGCCAGGGCACTTTTTGGTGGGAAGATGATACTGTAGAAGTCATATATTTTTCACTCATGTAGCAGCAAGACATTTGGAATTTGTGACATGGGGACCAAAGATACAGATGCAAAGGTTTTTTTGCTCACAGAGTCAATAGTCTGAGGGTGAGAGACAGAGGTTTTTTACAACTTGAGATAATGTATGCCCTCAGATAGATAGAAGTAATTAAAATTTATGGGAACACTGGAGTCATTGAACACTAGAGTTAAAGTCACCATGGTAGGAACAGCTTTGATAATTCTCATTGACCTTTCTGAATTACTATTATGGCTGCATTTTACAGATTATATGTTATAAACATTAGTGTGGCAAATCAGAACAGATGGTCCATACTCTGGTTGCAAACCCAGCTCAGCTGCAAACAAGAAAACTATTTCTACTCCATTTATCAAGTTGACCATTCATAGACTCATAGAATCATATAACTGTTTTGGTTGTTGGTTGGAAGAAGCCTTTAAGATCATCGAGTCCAACTGTTAACCTAGCACTGCCAAGTTAGCACTAAACTATGTCCCTCAGCACTACACCTACGCGTCTTTTAAATACCTCCAGGGATAGCGACTCAACTGCTTTCTTAGGCAGCCTGTTCCAATGCTTGACAGCCCTTTTGGTGAAGAAATTTTTCCCAATATCCAAACTAAACCTCCCCTGCAGCAACTTGAGGCCATTTCCTCATGCCCTATCACCTGTTACTTGGGAGAAGAAAGTGACCCCCACCAGGCTACAACCTCCTTTCAGGTAATTGTAGAGAGCAATAAGGTCTCCACTCAGCCTCCTCTTCTCCAGACTAAACACCAGTTCCCTCAGCCGCTTGTTGAAAGACTTGTACTCTGGACCCCTCACCAGTGTCATTGCGCTTCTCTGGACATGCTCCAGCACCTCAATGTCCTTCTTGTACTTAGGGGCCCAAAACTGAACAACGTACTCCAGGGGTGGCCACATCAGTGCCGAGTACAGGGGGACAATCACTGCCCTTGTCCTGCTGGCCACACTATATCTGATACAAGCCAGGATGCTGTTGGCCTTCTTGGTCACCTGGGCACACTGCTGGCTCATATTCAGCTGGCTATTGACCAACACCCCCAGGTCTTTTTCCACCAGGCAGCTTTCCAGCCCCTCTTCCCCAGTCCTGTAGTGCTTCATGGGGTTGTTGTGACCCAAGTGCAGGACCCGGCACTGGGCCTTGTTGAACGTCACACCGTTGGCCTCAGCTCATCAATCCAGCTTGTCCACATCCCTCTGTAGAACCTTCCTACCCTCAGGCAGATCAACACTCCTGCCCAACTTGGTGTCTTCTGCAAACTTGCTGAGCGTGCACTTGATCCCCTCACCCAGATCGTTGATAAAGACATTAAACAGAACTGGCCCCAATACTGAGCCCCGGGGAACACCACTTGTGAGCGGCCGCCAACTGGATTCAACTCCATTCACCACCACTCTTTGAGCCTGGCCATCCAGCAAGTTTTTTACCCAGCCCGTCCAAGCCATGAGCAGCCTGTTTCTCCAGCAGAATGCTATGGGAAATGGTGTGAAAGGCTTTACTGAAGTCTGGGTAGACAACATCCACAGCCTTTCCTTCCTCCACTAAGCGGGTCACCTTGTCATAGAAGGAGATCAGGTTAGTCAAGCAGGACCTGCCATTCATAAACACATATGGACTGCGCCTGATCACCTGGTTGTCCTGTACGTGCTGTGTGATGGCACTCAAGACGATTTGCTCCATAACATTCCCTGGCATCGAGGTCAGACTGACGGGCATGTGGTTCCCCAGATCCTCGTTGTGGCCGTTCTTGTAGATAGGCGTCACATTTGCTAACCTCCAGTCAGCTGGAGTCCTCTCTGGTTATCCAGGACTGCTGATAAATGATGGAAAGTGTCTTGGTGAGCACTTCCGCCAGTGCTCTCTGCACCCTCAGGTGGATCAATTGTTGAGCAGTCTTCACTAATGCTTATGTGAAGACTAACTTGGTTAAAAATCTACTGGGGTTAATTAAATTTGCTTCTAACAACGTGTACATCATATCAGTTATGAGATTGTTTGATATTTGCATTCCTTACATATCTGTGTGGCAGAGTAATGAAGAAGTGAACCCCCCTCCTTTCAGTATCTCTATGCAAATCAGACACAGCTGGTCACTTTTGGACAGTATGAGCTGGGCTAGGTTTAGGAGAAACCAGGCCTCAAATGACTTATCCGAACACAGGCAGCTCCTCCCTGTAGAGTAGCACTGGAATTATTTCTTCTTTCTGCATTGAAAAGAATACCTTAAATTGACAATAGAAAACACAGCCGAGCAGCTGAATGCAGGAAATCAATTGGTCTCTCTGGAGTTGCCAAGTTACTTGCCCATAGAAATGCCAAGTTTGCTAGTGCTTTTCAGAAATAATTGGTTTTAGTGCTCACCAGAAGAAATGTTTGTCTTCATCTTTTAAATGTCCCAGTTGTGTTCCACAGCTTGAATCCAGCACTAGAAACCATGGAAAAAAAAGACCCTGAATTTAAACCAACAGAACTGGATTCAACACTGCCTGTGATGGCTGCTTCTGCAGAGGAGGTCACAGAGCAATGCATGAAAAGCTTGAGATTTTGTTGTTCTCAGAGAAGCAATAGCACAAAAATAGGAGAAAACCCAAGAGTTTGTGGAAACACATCCTCAAAGATGCATGATGTGTAACAGACACTCGGACAAAAAGGAGGATTACTCCTCTTTGTGCACTAGCACTGAATATCACAAGTGTGTTTGACTTGGGATGGAATCCTGACTGGCAGCCCATCTGTGCATCTTTTGCTCTTTACCTGAATCACTTATGAGACTGTCCCAGTGGCTGTTCCTCGGTACTCATTTGATCAGAAAAAAACTTGTGGCCTGTCTGGACATTTCTGCTGCTGAGAGGTAAGGACTCTTGAGCTGTCAAAGGCTCTTTCATCGCTAGCTCTGGACTTCAAAGGCAGAGGCTGCAGTGGCAAAAATACAAATGTTAAATAAAAAATTGGCATTTTGCTCAACTTAAATTCCATTACTACATTTTCAAATCAAGAGAAAGAACAGGTGCATGACATCCGAGCGTTAAAATAAAATTTGTTGAACAGTCAGGGTTGCTTTTATGGAACAGAGAGGAAATCTGAAAATAGTGACTACTGCCAGTAATTGCAGAGTCACCTACATCTGTCTCCTGAAATTTTTATTTCCCCCTGCAAGTTTTGCAGTGTTCACAAAATAGTGCAGCTAGACTTGATGAACACAACAATATGAACAAATGCTGCCAAGAAGCAAACTAGGATGTGTTCGGCCAAGGGTTAACTTGGTGTTCCAGGGTCTGCACTGTGAAACTCCAGGGACACAGCTCTGCTGGGCATGGTGCCAGCCGTGCTCAGGAGCAAAGCTGAAAGCAGTGAAAGTGAGCTGTGTCTTCCTTTCTATTTCAGGCATTTCTGTTGACGGGTAGGACAGGGAAGTGGGTTCTTTTTTCACTCTAAAGGCATCAAGCTTCCCCATTCCTTTCACTGGGGAGTTCCCAGTACCAGAGCCATTTCTCAGAACAGTGCCTCCCACACCTGAGTACTTCCCGTAGGCTGATAAACCCCTGCTGTGCAGCAGTGCAGAGCAGATCAATGTAGGAAGCCTTCTGCCCACCCTGTCCTATCTCCAGGGCTGGACGCAGTGTCTTGTTTCCCCTGACCTCATGAGGTCCACACAGTCCTGCAGTGTCATGCTCTCTCAAAGTCTTTGAGCCCTCAAAGTCTTTACTTTACCCCATGAGTGCCCCCAAGACCACCCTGTCCCCTGACTCTGCTCAGGTATTCCACCCTTCTCTGTGAGAGCTGAGCAATGGCCTGCAGAAGGCAAAGACAAATTCCTCAGATAAAACATATCATGCAGTCATGCAGGTTCATTCGTCACTCAGTACTTGGTCACAGGTAATTAAAAAAGCCTTTGACATAATTTCCCATAGCATTCTCCTGGAGAAACTGTCTGCTCATGGCTTGGATGGGCGTATTCTTTGCTAGGTAGGAAACTGGCTGGATGTGTGGACCCAAAGAGTGGTGGTGAATGGAGTTAAATCCAATTGGCGGCCGCTCACAAGTGGTGTTCCCCAGGACTCAGTAATGGGGCCGGTTCTGTGTAATATCTTTTCAACGATCTGGGTGAGGGGATCGAGTGCACCCTCAGCAAGTTTGCAGAAGACACCCAGCTGGGCAGGAGTGTTGATCTGCCTGAGGGTAGGAAGGCTCTACAGAGGGATGTGGACAGGCTGGATCGATGGGCCGAGGCCAACGGTGTGAGGTTCAACAAGGCCCAGTGCCAGGTCCTGCACTTGGCTCACAACAACCCCATGCAGCACTACAGGACTGGGGTAGAGGGGCTGGAAAGCTGCCTGGTGGAAAAAGACCTGGGGGTGTTGGTCAATAGCCAACTGAATATGAGCCAGCAGTGTGCCCAGGTGACCAAGAAGGCCAACAGCATCCTGGCTTGTATCAGAAACAGTGTGGCCAGCAGGACAAGGGCAGTGATTGTCCCCCTGTACTCGGCACTGGTGAGGCTGCCCCTGAAATACTGTGTTCAGTTTTGGGCTCCTCACTACAGAAAGACATTGAGGTGCTGGAGTGTGTCCAGAGAAGGGCAATGACACTGGTGAGGGATCCAGAGCACAAGTCTTATGAGGAGCGGCTGAGGGAACTTGGGTTGTTCAGTCGTAAGCAGCCTAAAGTCTGCTCTTTCAAAATGCAGGGTTGTAGCGCTGATGACAGTTTTTCTCATATCACCAAACATTTAAAACTCAACCATGTCATGATCACTGTGGCCGAGACAGCCACCAATCATCACATCACCCACGAGACCATCTCTATTTAGAAACAACAGATCAAGGACAGGACCTTTCCTAGTTCACTCCCTTAGTATCAATATAAAAAAAGTTATCTTCAACATGATTCAGGAATTTCTTGGGCCTGTTACGTGGACATGAATCTGGATCTGATCGATGAGTAAGCTTTGCCTGGGCCTGATGGGTTCATTTGACTAAGAGCACAGGTATCTGTGTCTGAATCAGGTTTCCAGATTCCCTTCACATCAAGGGAGAGATAGGAACTTTGGCAACTACCCACAAATAAAGTTTACATCCAGAAACAGGCAGAGGGCTTGAAACTAAAAGTCTTCTTTCTCTCTACTGAACATAAAAGGAGCATAATGTGATGCGCTCAACCATGCATGTTTTCCATCTGTGAGGATTCCCTCATTGCTCTGGGAGATCCCATAGGTTTCTGTTCTTCTCCTGGACACCAGCTTCCCTGTGTTGCTGAAACAGGCAGCAGTGACAGTGACATGGCCCACCTGACAGGCCTGGCAGTGCTGGGGCTGGTGAACTACTTTCCGCTGAGCTGTCTGCAGTAAAACTGCCCAGAAACCTCAACAAAAATTACTCTGGCAGCCTTGGAATTCTCATATTCCCTGTGGCACTGCAAGATTTTAATTCCTGCATGGCTCTCAACTGTCTTGCAAGGAAAGGCAAATTCTTAAAACCTGCTTTCATCTGAAGCCTTAATATGTTGATTGTCTAAAATGTATTTGGCTAACTTTCTTTTGAACAGGACAGAACCCACAGATTGAAATGTTCAGAATGCAACAAGGAGCAGGTCTTTGAGAGAGAGGGGGGAGAGAGACAGATGAATAGACCAGTTTGTATTGGGTGCCATGTTAAACAAAGTTAAAGCCATCTCCAACTTCCAGCCCACTTGCCTGGAAAGGTCTGTGGGCAGATGTCTCAGCTACATGGCCAGGAGTCCTTGTCTTCCTTCTGCTCTCAGTGTTATCTTTCTTTTTTTTTTTCTTCTTGTCAAGACCCCTTCCCTTCCCTTCCCTTCCCTTCCCTTCCCTTCCCTTCCCTTCCCTTCCCTTCCCTTCCCTTCCCTTCCCTTCCCTTCCCTTCCCTTCCCTTCCCTTCCCTTCCCTTCCCTTCCCTTCCCTTCCCTTCCCTTCCCTTCCCTTCCCTTCCCTTCCCTTCCCTTCCCTTCCCTTCCCTTCCCTTCCCTTCCCTTCCCTTCCCTTCCCTTCCCTTCCCTTCCCTTCCCTTCCCTTCCCTTCCCTTCCCTTCCCTTCCCTTCCCTTCCCTTCCCTTCCCTTCCTTCCCTTCCCTTCCCTTCCCTTCCCTTCCCTTCCCTTCCCTTCCCTTCCCTTCCCTTCCCTTCCCTTCCCTTCCCTTCCCTTCCCTTCCCTTCCCACCTGGCCCTGACAAGTCCACCACTAAACGGTGTCCCTAAGCACCACGTCTATGAATTTCTGTAGTTAGAAGCGGCTTAGCTAAAAAGTGAAGTTACTGAACAGAAAATTGGTTCTGTTTTACCTCAAACCAGGATGTCCCATCACCTGTTACTTGGGAGAAGAAACTGACCCCCACCTGCCTACAACCCCCTTTCAGGTAGCTGTAGAGAGCGATAAGGTCTCCCCTCAGCCTCCTCTTCTCCAGGCTGAACAACTAGGCAGGCGTGTTGATCTGCTTGAGGGTAGAAGGGCTCTGCAGAGGGATCTAGACAGACTGGACCGATCGGCTGAGGCCAATGGTATGAGGTTCAACAAGGCCAAGTGCCATGGCCTGCACTTGGGTCACAACAACCCCATGCAGCGCTGCAGGATTGGGGCGGAGTGGCTCAAAAGCTGCCCGGCAGAAAAGGACCTGGGGGTGTTGGTGGACAGTCAGCTAAATATGAGCCAGCAGTGTGCCCAGATGGCCAAGAAGGCCAACAGCATCCTGGCCTGTATCAGGAATAGTGTGGTGAGCAGGACTAGGGAAGTGATCATCCCCCTGTACTCAGCACTGGTGAGGCCCCACCTCGAGTACTGCGTTCAGTTTTGGGCCCCTCACTACAGGAAGGACATTGAGGTGCTGGAGCATGTCCAGAGAAGAGCTACAAAGCTGGTGAGGGGTCTGGAGGACAAATCTTATGAGGAATGACTGAGGCAACTGGGGGTGTTTAGCCTGGAGAAGAGAAGGGTGAGGGGAGACCTTATCACCCTCTACAACTACCTGAAAGGAGGTTGTAGAGAGATGGGGGCTGACCTCTTCTCCTGGGTGACAAGTGATAGGACAAGAGGAAACGGGTTCAAGTTATGTCAGGGGAGGTTTAGACTGGGTATTAGGAAACATTTTTTCACTGAAAGGGTTATTAAACATTGAAATAGGCTGCCCAGGGAGGTGGTGGATTCACCATCTCTGGAGGTGTTTAAAAAAAGGGTAGATAGGGTACTTAGGGACATGGTTTAGACGTGGGTTTTGTCAGGGTAGGTTAATGGTTGGACTTGATGATCTTAAAGGTCCCTTCCAACCTCAGCAATTCTATGATTCTATGATTCTAACCCCAGTTCCCTCAGCCGCTTGTTGAAAGACTTGTACTCTGGACCCCTCACCAGCTTTGTTGCCCTTCTCTGGACACACTCCAGCACCTCAATGTCCTCCTTGTAGTGAGGGGCCCAAAACTGAACACAGTACTCCAGGGGCGGCCTCAGCAGTGTGAGAACAGGGGCGATCACTGCCCTCGTCCTGCCGGCCACGCTGTATCTGATACGGGCCAGGCTGCTGTTGGCCTTCTTGGCCGCCTGGGCACGCTGCCGGCTGTGGCCCAGCACCCCCAGGTCTATGAAAGAAAAGGATTCGAACCCTCCTCGCATGAGGGAAGGGTGCTGCGAGGCTGCAGGGGCCGCGCTTCGGCTGCAGCCGGCACGTCCCCGTCAGTGCCACCGCGTGCCGAGAGGACACCTCGGCCACACCGCGCCACCGGGGCCGCCTCCCCGCCACCCGTTGGCGGAGCCCGTTCGGGCCCGGCCGGCAGCACCGCCCGCCCGGGCCTCCCCCGCTCCCCCACCCTCCGCCTCCCCCGGCGGCGGCGGCGGCGGTGCCCCCGCACGGCCGGCAGAGGGCGGGCGCTCGCGGGCAGCGCGCGGGGCCGGGCCGGCGGCGGGCGGCGGCGGCGGCGGCGGAGGGGCAGCGCCCGAGGCCGCGCTGGGCCGCGGGGGGCGAAGCGGCGGCGCCGCGCTGGGTGCAGGCGGGCTCCCCGGGGCCGCCTCCTCACGGCAGCGCCGGGCCGGGCCCCCAGCGGCGGCGGGTAAGGGCGGCGGGATGGCGGCTGCAGCAAGCGGCTCCTGACAACGTCCTGGCCGGCAGTAGCTTGCTTGGCTTCCCCCCCCACCCCCGGGTCATTTTCTGCTTTTAATTCACAGTCTGATGTTTATTTGCCACTGAAGCCTTGGCAGCGGGTTATCTAAAGGCTCAACTTTGAGGTAACTGTCATGAGCAGACAAGCCAGATGAAAAGTAAATGCTGAAAACGCTGGCTAGAATGAGAAACGTCAAAACCCGGGAAGCGAAAACAGGATGGGAGGCTGACAGGGGCTGACGGGCGAAGCCACTAAAAAACCTCTAAGTAAAAGCGCAGTCAGCGCTGGGCAGTGCGTGGGAAGGCAGGAGAGATTTGTTCCAGGATTTTTTCTTCTGTTTACCATACTGAAAAAAATCAAAGAAAAGATCCTAAGAGATAATCCAAAGCAGGATGTATTCTCCTTGAAACCTTGCTTGGCAGATACTTGTTTAGCGTGATCCGTGAAAAATTCCAGCAGTGGCAATTCCACAGCACCCTTAAGTAACCTGCTTCAGCACTTAATTACGCTCGGTGCAAAGAAAGCATTTCCTAATGCATTGCACTGCTGCTTCATACTTCCTTCTTTGCTGTAATTCTCTCTGTTTTCATGGAATAGTTTTCTTCTTTATTTATTTGGTTCTTCTGAAGCTTTGAAGCTCTGTGTCTGGTTTCTTGAAACATCGAGGCAACTTGTTTTGTTTCGTATTTATCACTTGTTGATGACTCAGTTCCAAAATCCATTTTTATTTCCCGAAATTATTTCACTAACGTACATTCATTATGAAACTATTTGGGTTGCATATTTTTAAAGCAGCTCATTGATATGAATGTACTGCTGGGAACCAGAGGCAGCTGTCTGTGAACCACATTGATAAAATTAATACGGTAAAAATTATCCTTTAAGAATTGACCTTGGCTGTTACAGAGTCCACAGCCGCTTACATTTTCCCCTAGTGATTTGCCTGATATTAGTTATAAATTCAGGGCTGGGTAAATGGTTTGGCAAAATATTCAAAGCTTCCCGACTTGGCAGAGTGGTGAGCACCAAAACCAGATGTTCATCCCGACGTTTCAAAGAAGTAGCAAATACACTTACTGCACAACGAGCAAAAGCAACAGAAATCAAATTCTTTTCACTGTACCGTGGATACAAAAAAAATAAAGTATGAGGTGGGAGAGGACATGTCTTCTTTCCCCCAATGGCAAAGTGAAATTTTTAGAATTTCTTTTTTTTTTTTTTTCTAAAAAGAGATCAACTACACTCCTTTTGGCATTACATGAGAAAAAAGAGAGAACGCTGGTTCTGTTCCCTGCAGTTGGCTCACAAAAGCAAAACAGAAGATATGCATGGAAAAACTCTAAATATCCTACTTTCTGACAGACATGGAAATACCTGGAAATTGCTTATGGTGAAGGTGGAAGTCCTAGTTTCAGATAGGGAGAGGAGTGCATCATGACCTTAGATGTACAATAAGTGGCTTTGATGCTTCTGCTTTAAAGGAAAGGACCTAAACCACTGCCAACTTAAACAGAAATGAGAGGACTTTCCACATCAGTTCAAACAAGGAATGAATATGCCACTATCTCCTATAGGCTGCTGCTTGCAGGTCAGGCACAGAGAGGAAACATCCACTTTGTCTCATCCTCCAGGCTTTGCAATGACTTTGTAAGCAACGCTTGTAACCACTTGCTACTTAAAATTTTCAGCCCATAAGCCTCTGGGCTGTGTATTCTTTCTGCTTCTTGTTATTGCTGGTACTAATCCTGCCATATTGCTAAGGTACCCCATCACAGCTAAGGGCTCTGCTGTATTAAGCACTGTGCCAATACCGCTCAAAAGCTTCACAGCCCTCTGCTTTCCAAATGCAGTGGTAAATCTCTGAGTAATGTTTTCAGTCATGCCAAAGTGACTTGTGCCCCTAAGCCAGAATTGACTTAGAGATGTCCATTTGTATTGACAAAAGCATTTATGCCTTGCTTCACTCAGCCTCACTCAGTGTCTGTCTGTACTCCTACATGCCAAAGGGCAAGAGACAAGGAGACATCCACGCAAAACTTTCAGTTCATCCTTCTTTTACTGCTGTTGAGTTACCTTGCATGCATGGTGGTAGTCGAGCTGCAAGATTAATGTTAGAAATACACACACATCCATCTCTTCCACACAGAAAAATTTAATTCTCTGTGAGATTTACAGTGAGAGGAGCAAATGTTTTGGGACAATGACTTCTGGCTTTCTCCCTCTTAATTCCTGGTGCCTGTCATTTATTTACAGAGCAAATCTCCCAAAGCTGACAGATTCTGATCGCACTAAGCTGATGAAATGTATGCACTTTCCTGCCAGCTAAGGAGATATTTCTCAGATAATCCAGCCGACTGGCAGGACAGTGTCTCTCAGGAAATGTTTCCCAAAGACATCCCAGCTGATTTGGTGCAGGAACTTGCAGGAGCTCCAGGCAGTGGCTGAGATAAGGCAAACTGGCTTTGTGGCTGCTGCATCGTGAACCAGTGCCTGTGACAGCCCCAGGGCCAACACAGAGAGGTTCAGCTGGGCAGTGGGGGATGCTGAGACCAGCGCGTCTCCATGCTCGTGGCAGCCGGAGAAAGGGCTCAGCTCCACTGGCTTCACATGTCTCCTCCCAGGCCACGCCATGATGCCTGAAGTCCCTGCAATGTGCTCCTCCACTAGGAAAGCAAGGTGCATGGGGTTTTTTAGCAAAGATGCAAGAAGTGGGCTTCTGACACTGTCTTGAGCTATTTTCTGAGAGTAACCAAATCTGTTTTCCTTCACAGCTGCACATATTTCAGTGTAAGTTTATGTGTGAACACTCACTTAGGAGTAAGAATTTCCTATCTTGACTTAATTAAAGTTACTTAAAAAAACAAAACAACTCCTTAAATTAAGTCAAGCCTCTTTAATTTTGTCCTCACGTAGCTTGGTACCAGAATTGCTGGAAGCGTGAATTAGACCAGATGTAGTCAATTCAGTTCCAGCGTGTGTGCTGAGGAAACGCTCCTGTGAACTGATCATCTGAGGATTTTGCAATATATTTCTTGTCAGCAGCCGCAACGAAGCACTTCAAGGCCTAAGCCGCAGCAGCACGGTTGGACGACAGAATCCATAAACAGCTCGCCGTGGCCTGTGATTAAAATAGAAAATGGCTTATTTAACTTCAGGCACAAATCCCATCACAGAACTTGGCCCAAATCCACATGAGCGCTTCCTGAGGTCAGGGAGAATTCACAGTTTGAGCAGAGGTCATGGCAATGCTTGGCTTCTTGCCATAACAGTTCATCAGAAAATAATTATAAAAGTCAAAGTCAAATCTGAAAAGCGCCTGTAAGGACACATCAAGTCAGGTATTGTGCTTTCTCTGCTAGCTACTTCTGTACACAGAGAGCTGTCATTTCTCAGCCCATTGACTGCTCATTCTTCTACACAGAAACAAAGACAATCCAACTCTGTCAAAAAGCATAGTGTCCCATACATATGGCTCCCTAAAGACAGCAAAAGTCCTGGAGAAGTGCTGCAAGTAATATTTACTAAACTACCAGGACAAGTTTTTCTCTGGTGGGCTCCAAAGGAAAGACAGAGAAGGCTGAGGGGCCAGCTTCCTCAGGCCAGAATTTAAAAATCATCATACTTGTTGCATATGTCTACGTATGCATTTACACCAGCAGATATTCCCATGTTTGCTCCTGGAACACCATGTGAGCAGGTATGTGACTTGTGCCTATAAATTCAGCCCTTATAAATTGCCATTGGGAGTGCACACAGAAATGCAAGCCATTTTGAGATGTCTGCTCATCAGGGTATCTGGTTGAAAAGAAGTGACCAAATAAGCTAAATATTCTTCTCTGATGGGGGGATCACTCTCAAGTCTATGTATTGATAAGAGTAATCAGCAGTGAAGGCACAGGGAAGATAGGAAAATGCAAAGATGACCCTTTGCTTTAACCCCCATGAAAATATAATTAATTTATTGTCATGATTAATATGGAGTTTTCTTTGGCTGATGTCTTCAACTGCAAAGTTATAATATGGAATAACACATGCCGTCTTATAAATATTCTATAATGTAGCAAAGCACCAGGATCTGGAAGCAGAGAACTGTCCATTCCCACTTCATCTCCCTGTATCATTCTCCCTTCTTTGCTGTTTGTGAATTTTTGAATTAAACTCAAAACTACCTGACCTGCTTGAGCCTAAAGTCACCTTGGCAGTTATAGAAAAGAAAACCTCTCAAAACCAAACAGAAATGTCCCTGTTCCAAGAGGAATGAATAGGAGACTGAACAGTGACAGTGCTGCTTGTGGTGGGTGCTTCCCTCCTCCTTCTTAGCTGGCTCTGTGAACGAGCTCCTTCCCTTCATCCAGCAAGACTGCTCTCCTTCAAAAACGTCCAAAGTTATTCCAAGGTCAGGAAAGCAACGCCAGTTTGCGAGGAGACAGGAGGCAGAGAGGATGGTTGGAGAGAAGCGATAGAAAGAAGGGAAAATTCCCAGAATTTGGGAAGGGTGTTGTTTGGGGTTGGGGAACAGGGGAAAAGTCTAGTAGGCAGTGGCCCTAAATGTTTGTTGGAAGGGCATACGGCAAGAATGCATTTCTTGGGGGGTAAAGCTTTCCTATAATTAGAGCTGCCCACTGTCGTACATTCACACTGCATATGGATGAGCAAGCCCTGGGTGAGGAGTGTCCTCTTGCGGGGGGTCCAATGCGGGAACTGGCAGGGTACAGGGCTGCATTGATATAGCCCATAAACACTGTGGAAATGGGCACCACGCAAAGGCTCAATTTTGTAAGTCAGTTGCTTATTTTCAGCCTTCTTATCAGAAAAGTTTCCAGATTTCATCAGTGTCTGAGGCAATTTGTGAAGTCCTAAGTGTGACACCAGACCCCTAAATCTCTTCAGAACATCCTGCTCTTTCCCTGAGCGCTTGTGTGTGGGGCTGCCACAAGTTTATTTGTAAAACCATGTTTCAGTTCTCTGCAGAAACAACTAACAGCTTCTGCAACAAGACTAAAACCCTTTGTCAAGTCCCTGTGGGATGAATTACTCCCTGAGTCCATAACACTTCCTTCGTGACATTAATTTTTTATTTAAATTTTTTTTAATTGTTAAAATATGCAAATATTGCCCTCTAAATACCTGTGCAGAAGCTGCAACAAAACTCACATATAAAGTGTCCTCCGAAATAATGATTATGGACTATCTTAAAGTGACTAAACATTAAGAAATTATCAATAGTAAATTTTCTGGGCTTCCTTTTAGCTGTTTGAGGAAAAGTTATCCTAGTCCTCCTACAGAAGAAACTGGTTGTCTGTTGTTTGGCAGCACTTACTTAGAGAAAAGTGCTAGTTGAAATTCATGTATTTCTTTTTATTTAAAAACCTGTCTTCGTGGAAGATGACATTAGATGATAATTTCTTCTCAGATTACTTGCATGCCCTTTTTCAGTTGTAACCGATCTGCCCCAGCTCCTCCTCTCATAATTTCTTGGCTCTCCCTTGTGATTCACGCCTCCTCAAACTCAAAAGGATTTTTCTTTCTCACCTTTCCCGACAATCCTCCAGTTAGCTAAATTGCATAGCAACCTCTTGGGATTAAACTAGTCACCAAATTTACAAGCTGGGAGGCCTAAGGTGCTTTTTCATTGCAATATTGCAATTTTCAGGGAGCTGAAAAGGAATTCTCAGCGTCACCCAAAGGTCTGAAATTCTAAAAATAGGAACCTCCCTCTGCTTCAGACATCTCCGACACCCTGCCTTCCTAATTCACCCGTTAGAGGTGCCCTTACCTCACACTTGCACAGACTAGTGACAGTAGCACCTCAAACCTCTCCACTATCACATCTCTGAGCTGGAAATCAGGAGGCAGAGCTGAGAGGGAGAGAATAAAGAAGAAATGTATGTGAAAACAAAATTGTTTTGTTCACCTATATTTCACTTCAGTTCCTGGGTTGAGACTTTAGAAAGGAAGCTGTGCTCCCAATTTTCATCTGCTCATAGAGAAAAAAAATAGAAGTCCCACCGACAGTATAGTCAGTTGGGCTGCCTGCAGGAACTGCTCCCTTGCAGATGTTTTTCTAGATGGTTGCAAGGCTACAGCACTGGAGGTATGACAGCATTGGGGTTCATTTTGAGCATTAGTTTATTCTAGAATACGCATACCAAATAATAGCTGAGAAAGGGAACCGCTTCCTTTTACCTTCTTGCTGTGGAGGAGGACCATTCCCTTTCCAGAGTCCTGGTAGATGTTCTTCCTGCACAGTATTACTTTGTTTCCCCATGGCCACTTTCTCCTCCTCCCTTTAAAAGTCTGGTTAACTCTGCAAGGCCATCACATGCTTTCTGAGTGGCCATTAATGATATTAGCAGCAGGATCACTTGGGAGGAGGTGGTAGAAATGGTGTGGAACAGGGTGGAGTGGGATCTGTTGTCTCTGTTTCTGGCACTGGAAGAGAAGGAGTGGCAACAGGGAGGTGTCCTTAATGGGAGATTTCAGAAACATATGTATATTGCTCATATTTAATTCTGAAAATGGAAGCCAGTTGGAGGACATGGAAGGAAAGAGAATGAGGTGGATATATTTTAACTCTTTGTATTTCCTTGAAGCACTTGAAATATGTTCTCATTAAGGTAGAACTTTCCAAATCTGGTATTGATTTTTGAACTTGCAAGTATGTGCCTCAATATCTATACGACACATGTAATAACTAACATTAGTTTTGAATTTCAGGTAGCTGTTTTTCAGCTATTTCATAAATATTCATAAGGATTTCAGCTATTATCATAAATATGAAGCCATTTCATTTGTGTTTTTTTTTCTTAAGGGCCTGAGTTTCTTCACTTGTAAAGAATATGTGAGAATTTAATTTTTATAATATAAAAATTTTTTAGTGCTTATTACTGACAGCTCGAAAGTTGAAACAAAGACATGAATGTCAGAAAGCAAAATTCTCAATAACAATTTTTAATTTTTTGCTGGTGATGCTGGGACAATAAATGGGAAACCAGGTTTCAAGTCAGGCCTTTAAATGCTCATCTATTCCAAAATGTCTGTGGGTGGTTCAGTGTTATCCTGTATATAGTGTCCTTTAACAGTGAAATTTGTTCCTTCAAAAGATGGAAGGCTATTTCTAATAGCAATCACCTGAAACTGTGCCTGACTGGCAAGAGAAATCACAGCGCTTCTGTCCAGCAGGGACCTTCTGGAGCAGATCTGCATCTGCCCCGGAGAGCTGCAATATCAAAAAGGCACAGGAGGTGGCACCAACCTCCCAGCAGTGACCCCGGGAGGCAGAGCCAGGCTCAGGCTGGCTCTGGGGGGACATTCATTTGCTTCCTCTGAATTTACACCTCCAACTCCTCCAAAATACCGCCAGCCAAGAGGCGCTGGGGGAGCAGTGAGAGCAGAGAGGAGGATGTTCGCCATGCTGAATGCAGACGAAGCTGAGGAAAAAAATCAGTGCTGATGGTGTTGGGAACACATTTCGCTGCCTCTCAGGAGACCTGCAGCACTGAAAGCTGAAGCGGCCGTTTCAAGGGCTGTATCACAGGCACCTACAATATTGAGGGTGGTTTTGGGAAACCACTGGACTCTGGGGAACTCCTTGCTATGACTGGGTTAAAGGTCAGCAATTTTTTGCTTGCTAAGGGTGGTATAAAACCTTGTGCAGATCCTGTTGTGAAGCTCTTGCTCAAGCAATGTGGAAAGTGTTTGGTTAATGTAAAACACATATTTATAGTGACTTTTTAAAGCATTCTATAATTTAATAGTTAATAGCCTGGTTAGTGATGACATGAATGAATGGATGATAGCACACAAATATTAGCAAGAATATTATAATAGCTGTGGAGGAATGATGAGGACCCTGAGTTCCTATAGCATAAAGTTTTATTTTGAGGGAAGGGGTATTTTTTTCTTTCTTTTTTTTTTTTCTTTGTTACAGAAAGTGCAGGATTCAAAATGGAAAATCTAAGATTAAATCTAAAGCTGCTAGCTTACAAGTGAGAGGTGAAAAAGTGACAGTCTTCATAGTAATACTATTCCACATGGCAACCAGTAGTATTTTCCATTCCTGTTTTTCTTTTCAGATGTTTCTTTCTGGTGCTGCTGAACTTCTTGCCCTCTTGAATGCTTTGCTTTCTGATACAAGAAGCACTGCAAGCTCATCCTTCTTGAAAGGGGCTATTTATTCAGTGAAGTTTTTGTCAGACCACTTATTTAACTTCAAAACCAATTCCCAGTGCTTTCCTTTTGGTGCCTCTTTGCGAGAAGCATCTGGATTCTTGGACTGAACAGATATTATATAAATACAATACACTGTGCTGCTATATCAACATCAATTGCTGCAGTTGGATCACCAATGCTGTACAGCTGCAGAAAGGAAATGGTCTTGACAAATAAGATACGTAGGATTTTTCCAGTACAGGATTTAGAAAGAGCTGCCACGTGAAATCCCCGTTAGGCAGCAGCACTACAAAGATAAAGGAGAGCTACATAAAGTGCCACAGCAGCAAATGTGAATCTCTCACTTTCTTACTGAATTCTTGCTTGCTGCAATCATCACCATGCCTAAGCGAAGAACAGCAAAATGTATTAGATTATCAGGCACAGGAAAGCTGACAACTGATAGAGAAAAGCAACTTTACTCCAAGGCAGATGGGAACCACATACTGTCCTGAATTTGTCTGCTTTCCCTTTAGAAAATGACAAGTATTTAGCGTTATATGTCCCCTGGGCTTCAGTGTTGAACTATGAAAGTTAGCTGCATATAACATTTCAAAGCAATCGTACTGTTAGCACGATTACAAACACACTTGATTAAACAATCCTACACTATGAAAAGAAGTTAAAAAAAATAGATTCAGGGCCAGTTTTCTCCTTGGCATAAACCTGTTCAGAAGGCTTCAAGTAAGTCAATTTACAGGCATAATCTAGGAGAGAGCTGACGTGGTGACACAAACTGTGTTGTTGAGTGAGTAAATGATACTCCATTGCTAAATTATTTTGGCTTTTCTCTGTTTCTTTTCATCGTACTAAGGAGTGAGGTTTGTGTTATTTGTACAAACTAGCAGGGAGACTTTGCAATAGAGAAGTCCTGACACTACTCAAACATGCACTCATATGCTCAGATCATTCCATGCTTTTTCCACTAAGGATGATGGCACCCAGCTCCGTCAAATAAGCCATACATGGCCCATTGCTAGCAAAAATACTCTTTTTCCATTAATGGATCCTGACAGGAGGGAAGAGAAGAATCAGCTCACAATCTACTGTCTTGAGGTTGCCATTGACAAAACATTTAACCTAAATATTTTCAGGCATTTGATGAGGATCCAGTATCAGATGGATTGGAAAAGGAATAGAAATGACAGAAAGATTGTGAAGATTTTTGGGAGAGACCTGAAAAAATGAAAATGTCTTTTCCAGATCTTTCCAACATTCCTCAAGTTGGCCAAAAAAGGGAAGGCATTTTGCATCTAAAGACTATTTTAGTAGAGAATCCAGAAAGTGCTACTGGGGAAAAAACTTACCTTTGAAAACATCTTGGCTATCAAAGGAAAGAATTAGACTGTCACTTGGACTATTAAATTCTTTGAAATATGAAGGATACTATTGAAACGGGTATTGGAGATGATGGATTATACCTATTTGCTGCACAGTGGCGAAACAGATGCATAGTAGCATGGTTTCTAGTGTGCCTCTTTTTTATTTCTAGTGATTTATTGGCAGAAGGCCTGTAAAAATAATGGAAAATCAAACAAAGCAACCAGTTAGTTAAAAAATAATAGCATTAATACTCTTAATCGGTTCAAAAGCCGTATTTTTATTTTAAATAATATTAGTCGCTTTTTAAATAAGGTATTGTATGCTTTGTCTGAGGTCAGAGCAGGTACATGGTGTTTGCATAACTGACAGGGTACAAAGCTCTCTCTGCTATTTCTGGATGCTCAGAACACCATTGAACCAAGACTGCATATTTATAATGCACATTTTCATCTTGAAGCTCATGTATATCTCTGATTATAATTCCTACAAATTACTTGAATGCCTCCGTGCAGTTTAAAGTCGCGTCAAAGTTAAGTCTTTTTAAAGAAGTGATTTGCAGAAAATGAAAATACACTAAGCCTTTTAATCTTAAATCTCGCCCTCTCAGCAGAAGAAAAGGATCTGAGTAGAAGAATACAACCTGCTCTTATGAAAACCAGTGGAAAATGTATAAGAGGAAAAAAATACATCAACTGCTAATATTGGCAATCTAAATCTTTTGGACACTCTAATACTGAGAATTAAGAGAATGTGTGTTCTGCTGATGAGATATCTCCACTGATGGAGAAGGAACAGCCTGAAAATGTATGAACATTTAGAGGGTAGAGGCTAAAAATAATTTACCAGAAAAAACAAGTTTTGCAAAGCTCCATTTCAAAGGTCTGTTTTTACAATGAAGGATGCAAAATTACTCATCAAGTGGTTAATCACAATCTTCTATAGTTTCTTGGCTGCTTGCTAATATGAGTATTACCATCCAGACTGATTTAGTTGGCTCAGCTCTTCCCTTGATGGCTTAAATGATTTACTAGCCATCCTTCTGAGGCTCCAGGAACACTTGTTCCAGTCTCTAGGACATGCCTGCTCCATGCCTACTCTGAAGAAGGCTTTTTTTTTTTTGTTTTTTGGCTTTCTTATCCCTTGGATCAAACTGCTGACAAAAACACATGTGTAGGTTGTGAGATAGCTGTTGCACACGCCATTTGGTCCAGGTAAAATACTACAAGCATACTAAGGCTTGCTGAGGACTGAATATCCTCTTGCATCAGGGAAGTTCAGAGTAACGATATTGAGTGAGTTTATCTACTTTTACAACAGATAGTAGGCCTGTGACAGCTGATCTAGGGACAGCATGAATTTAGTCGACCATATTTTGTGAGAAATAAATGCAGTATGTGTAAGATCAGAAGCAACTCCCTTGTCTTCTTGGTCTCTGTAGCCCTCCTTTCATAAGTATGTTTAAGATTTCAGAGTTCAAGAGACTTGAACTCAATCTATCAGCTTAAAGTTGATGCAGTCCCTACTCTGTGCCTGCCTTTTGCTGCCTGGACAACCTCCTGGTTTGCTCCAGACCCCCCTGCCAACATCTAAGCAGTGTGAACCATCAGGCAGCTTGGGCTCAGATGACCATATACCAGGGAGGGGACTCCACTGTAGACCAGGGAGGGA
Organism: Pluvialis apricaria; assembly: GCA_017639485.1. Classification (NCBI taxonomy): domain Eukaryota; kingdom Metazoa; phylum Chordata; class Aves; order Charadriiformes; family Charadriidae; genus Pluvialis; species Pluvialis apricaria. The sequence continues at coordinate 19,070,452 of CM030008.1, read as the reverse complement.
TTTCTGCACTTCTCCCACTCTTGTCTTAGGGTGCAATGCCTTTGGTTTCAGCTCTTTTCTTCCCCTCAATTATGCAGGAACTGTGAGGAACAGAGGGAGCAGATAGCTTTCTTTAATTGAAGCATTGTTTTGTATTCCCAATAGCAGCATAATAACACCTAAGAGAAAAGGATTTAAAGTAGCAGAGGTTTTTATCACGTATGTGCGTACCTGCCATTCTGATCTCAAGTAGACTTCAGTTTCCTAAACACTGTGGGCTGTTCCCCTGCTCCAAACTGCCCCACTCTTAGGGCTCTGTGTGCCTGCCTTGCTTTCAACAGTCTCTTGCCTCCTTACAGCATATGTCCTTCTAATTTGCTGTGTTCATCAATTTGCTGATCTTTCTGCTGTGTTCACAAAAAAATCTATTCTGGTGAGTTCAGCAGAGCTTTAAAGGTAAAACATCTAAGTGAACGCCCTTTCTATCAATGGTATTAGATTTGCAGTCTTCAGCCACTGTCGTATGTCCTACTTATTTTCCCAGTGTGCTGTTAAACTAAATCAATAGTTTTATACAGAATTATACCAGTAACAAGCACACAGTCATACCCTATTCAGAAAATAACAGAGCACAGCTGTGATAGAGGAAGAGTTGGTAATGCTAACCTTGAAATTGCTGGATCATTCTCCGTGTCATTCTTTAACTTGAGAAACGAAATAACAAGACAACAGCTCCTTTGGCCTGAATTTTCCTAGTTAAGACTTTTCTGTTAAATGGGAGTTCTGACTTAGGAGTCCAATCCCAGCTCTTTTTATTTTATTAGAGAGAGAGAGTAACTGAATGTTGAAATAGAAGCAAGCAGGTAAAACAATTGGTAGCTCTCCTGAATTTTTAAGTGTAATGTTGGATTTTCTACTCCAGACTCTGCTTTCCTGACTAATACGATTGTATACACTTACAGAAATAACATTTATTCTGTACAGTTAGAATACATCCACTGTCTTGTCTGCTTTTTCTCTTCTGTTTTTCATGTATTAGGGATGCTTAAAATCATACAGTCAGAAAAGCTAACCTGTTTATGTGTGTGGCATAGGAGCACCAAAGGTAATAACAGTTCTTCCATTTGCACACACTAATGTTTGCAAAACATGGCCATAAATTTTTTGCTGATCACTGTAATACATTTTGCATGCACATTGTTTGATATCAGCAAGGGAATATACTTCCTTTGTAACCAAGGAACCTTACATGCAGTGTCTAAGTAGCCCTTTCAATAGGCAGAATTAATCCAAGTTACTACGTGACTGGAAAATCTCTAGAGAACAAGCTTAGGAAATGGCACGGGTGATTTGATATATTGCGCTCTACCATCAGAGCAGACCGAATGAGCAACCCACGCCTATACTGAGAAGCCCTGTTCTAAGGAAGGCACTCACTGTATTTTAGTTAAGACATAAAACTGAGACCCTCACTGCTTGTGGTCATCAGAGAGATTAAACTACTTTTGTAGTGTCAACACCAATACTGTGGCCAAAAGCCATCAATGTCATTGCTTTCCACCTACCCAAATCCCCCAGCTGTTTCAGTGGTATACGATACCATTCTCTACTTCTGACTCTAAGCTTGCATTCAAAATTGTTCGTTGTTAAGCGGCTACTGCTCTCCTTCTTGGGATGTGAGTCCCTAACTCTTGGGGCTACTGTATAACATTTAATATTTCATCCTTCAACATCCTCTGAAGGAAGGAGAAGGCCAGAAGGGGTACGTGAATGTATGTGTATTTTAAAATTTGCTCTATGACTCCAGAGCTGAATGTCTTTCATGGCTGGCAGCAGTTTAAACCTTGAGCAGAACTTTGTAGGAGACTCACAGTTGCAAGTCTGAAACTAACATTTTCCCTCCCCTTCCCTCAGAGGATAAAATAGGTCAGTTCTAGGTGTGAGTATGAGTTTTGTGGTTTGGTCTTTTTCCACAGGGACTATAGGACTAATAAAAGAAGGTGATTCCTAGGTCACAGAATCCAGTCCCATGGGGTCACCAGCAACCACATCACACTGTCTTGACAATAAATTGATCTTCAAAATAATTATTTCTTCTTTGTACCTCTACAGCAAAGCCCCTCCTAACTTTAGACTGGCCTTCCAATCCTTTTGGAGCTTATTCTTCCAGTCACCATCACCACTATGGAAATGAAGAAAAAGAGTGGGACAGGAAGCTGGTAGCTCTTTTTTTTCTCTTACTGGATGTGAGAGAGCTGAGGGCAATGTGCTAGTTCAGTGGCCTCTGGCAGAGTGCTGCCAGCTTGCTTGACCCTTTTTAAAATTATGGTACCTTTTTGGATTTTTCATGAAGAAAAGATTGGATGCTTGTGGGTATTTTCACATTGAGTGCATTGAGTTCTCTGTATTTCAACCATATCTTAATGAACTTAATGAAATGGACACTGTCCTCCAGGGGAACATAATCCCACAGAAAGCTCTTCCAAGCACCCAGCAATTAGTGAAGTTTTAGCTAGCAGGTAATGGATACTCAGGGGAAACGAGTAGATAGGGCTGCTATTTGTTTCTTATTCCCCTTTTAGTCTCCAATTCTTTTGCCCTTTCCAGTTATTTCTTTATTTCTAATGGAAATAAGCATGGAGTAGCTTTCTTTGCAAGACATCTTAGCAGCAATTACTCGGTTGGAAACTTAGATGGATACTTAGGAACCTTGCTTAAGTGGAATCCATGGTGGAAGACATCCAGGAAAATCTATTGGCGGCTCAAAGTGTACTGAGTAGTGTTAGAAGATTTAAGTCTCTCCAGAGATGCTTAAATCTCAACTAGATTCAGCAACTGCAGCATCTGCTGCAGCTCTTGCTAAAAAAGAAAATAAAATAAGATAAAATAAAAATAAATATAAGATAATAATAAACCATGCTAAAGTGGAATATCAATACTAACGTGAAAGATGGAATTGGCAGCATGGAATCCAGAAAGGGAACAAGAGATGTAACTGAAACCATATCAGAAACAAATTTCACCAATGTCAGTCATTGGGCAAAGATTTTCAAATAGCAGGTCCTTGTACAGGTGCACGGAGTATTGGCAACAGAAGAAGAAATGTTTTACTGTGACTCAATTTCACTGGGAGGGAGAGAAAGTTATTGATATAATGAACACAATGAAAACAGTTATGTTTCAGGACTGTCATCCACGTTTTTGTGCATCTGGAACATATTTTTCTTGGAGCACAAGTAGAGATAAATCCTCATTTGAAACCCAAAGAAGTCAACAGAAGTCTTTAAATTGACTTTGGTGGGTTTTTCACCAAGGCTTTGACTGGCACATCATGTAAGCAGAAGTCTTAAATGAGAATCAGATTAATTCTTTTGGCTTGCACTGTTGTGCACACCTTTCCTAGCGTTTTGGACGGTGAAGCAGTGAAATCTTTTTGAAAACATTTTGCTTTCTTGCAATGCACGTGAGACAAATGCAATGTTAGTGACAACGCCAACAATGCCAGGGCCTCATAAACAGCAAGAAATGACAGAGCCCTGGAGGGATGTGACTCTACTAGAGCTAACCCACGCATTTAATTTAAACCTGGTTCATTTGCTAATCCAGAGCCAGAATGCCCAGTGCCAGGCATTAGAAAACCCTCAATGCCCAGTCATCAGGAGGGTGCCACAGGGACTTAAAATACCAATTTCAGGAGCTCAGAGGTTTCATGGTATTACCAGCTATAGTTTTACCTCATTCAGCAGTGCTTAAGTTTCTTTTGGGCTTTCCATGAGTAGGCACTGACCCAGTATTTGGCCTTTAATGAAGAACAGAAGCATTAAATGCTCTAAAGTTTTCCAATAAAGAAGCGAGCCATTACTGAAATTCACTCATTTTATCCTAATAACATTGCATTTCCTGCCAATAGCTTAAAATATGCTGTTATTCTCCCTGAAAAGAAAAAGGTCTTAACTCTAAAATAAGACTCTGGAAATGATATAATATAAACATGTGCTGACATTAATTACTGTAATATTTATCTATAAAACAGATGGTAGTGCTTTCAAAAATGTATGAGCAATGATCAGAATGAATTCATTAGGCATTTATACTGCTGTCATGTATTCGCATAGGTGTTGCCTTGGACCCTGCTATATGCTAAGGGGCTCTTTCTTTTTAAGTGAGGTTTTACCAAACAGATGGAAAACATTATTAACTACTGTTTTCCTTTCTTGTCAAAGATGTTTTGTCTAATCATCGCTATAATTACACATCCACATTGTAGTAAATCATGCTGTATAAACATTTAGAACAGAGTGGATTATTAGGGTGAAATGCAAAGTATTCCAGACATTAAAACAAAACAAATACGGACTGGACTCTGCTGAATAATAACAATTTTCAGCATCAAGGACAGACAAAACATAATTTAATAGCTTTAGCTTTTTGTTCTTCCATTTATGTCCCATTATTCTATGTACACTGTTTCCTGGGTGCTTTCAAATGCCTCCCTCCCCTTTCTTTGTGTGAATATTTTAGAGAGGAGACATTTTCCTTTATACAGCAGCTCCCTTCAACATCTTGCTGCCACCACTTTCTTCTTTCCATTTAATATATGATCACAAAAGCGTTCAGGAACAAAGCAGACAACAATGAAATCTAATGTTGGTCCTTCGTTTCCTAAGATAGCCACAAAATTTCTGTTCTTATTGAAGCTGAAGTGTGTTTGATCAGGGTATCCAACTATTTTGGGACTGGATCCATAGTACTCAACTTTTCCACCTGCAGCTCCACATCTGTCAGGTTCAGAATCACAAAATATATGCATGAACAACTGCATTTCTGTCAGGCTTGTGACTCCACTCAAAGGCTGCTGCAGCCCCACTTTGGGTTGCAACCTCAGTTTGGGAATTGCTGGCACGGGTGGTGGTTCAGCGCAGTTCTCACCACGTGGCTGTGCTTGGCCCTATTTGGCCAAGCAGTGAGCACAGTGGGGATGCATTTGATTTAACATCTATGGTGTAGATGCCTATATTTGTGCTGGTCATCCTTTAAAGTCAGTAGAAAGAAATAGGAGCTTTTATGGCACTGGATTAATTTACTGTACTGACAGAACAAATTCTGCTCTGGTGCCCAGATCTTTTTCCTTCAAGGGTCTGTGAACTTCTAGGATTTAAAAGGTCCCACTTGAAACCAATCTCTTCCTATTATCCCAAAGACTTGTGAATATTGTCTTACAATATCAGAGAACTGAGTTATTCTCTTTCTGTAGACACCATGAAAGACATCTGTTCAATTGTTACAGGCAAAATTATGATTCCATCAGAGACTGGAAGAACATTTATTGCATCTTGCATATGGTTCACACTTGGAAAACAACAAATACCTTAACACTGTGTACAATTTCAGGACAATTTTCACATCTTCTTTTCTAAGAGTCAGGCTGCATCAATATTTTCCCCTTTTAATTTAGTTAAAGGTTATTGCACCAGCTGTTTCTTGCAAGATCAAAAATTTATGATAGCTATAGGAGCCATGGCCAAACAATAAAATAAAAAAAAGGTTTCATCGGGTTTAGACCTTTTCTGCATACTTTTGCATCCAAAATACAATTGTGCAGTGTCCTGCTGTTCCTGAAAGACACTATGGCCAACCACAGAACTAGCAGAAGATCAGTGATAATGGTCAAATAAAGTTGTTTTGTAAGGGAGCTGAAATACTGAAAAAAACCCAAACAAACCCCACAAGGAGAGATGTAAGTAGCTTCTATGAAAAGCAATCTAAGTATATTCAATGGGAGAAAAAATCTGTCTGTACAGAACTGATTCACCAAGCAATAATGGCTCGATCTCTTGATCTTCTGTGGTTCAATATCAAGATCTACTTGAAGGATAAAAATGCTGGAGTCTTTTTTTTTTTTTTTAAAGAAAAAAAATACCAGGAAAGCCCAATTTAACTTTCAGATTTCCAAAGAAATGAGTGTAAATTTTCTCCTTGTATCAATCCTTTTATTCCTATTAAAAAAATTATTAACCAGTACAAAGCAATGTTTTACTGCTGCAGATTAATATATTTCTATCTACAAACATTTACATAGTATGTTGGATGTTGATCATGGCTTAGATTTTATCAGCAACATTCTCTTTGTTGTAATTCCATATGTTGCCTGAGGAAAATCAAGGGTGCAAAGCTGGCTATTTCTGCAAGCTGACTACAAAGTCTGCAACAAATTGTGAGAGTTAGGGCTTGACTTATGTCTGCTACAATATAAAAACTCATGCAAATTTTTACTACATCAAAAAAGGTTGATCATCAGTAAATGTTATACCTTTCCACAGATGCATTTTTTTACTACTTCTACAGGGCACAGCTCAAAAGCCTACCTTCTCAGCTTTCCTTCGTGGGTGGCAGAGAGTCTACTCAGCTCAGTTTTGCTGTGTTGAAATGACCCGGCAATACTATGGTGCCATTAGCTGGCAAGGCAGTAGGTGTTTAATGTTGCTCTTTCAAAGCATATTAAGGCCACGGCAACTTTCCTGGCTCAGGAGATGCGTTTCCAGCTGCTGCTTGGCCCTGCCAGCATTGCACAAGAACTGCCCCATATATTCACCCTTTGTGCCCAATACAGCACTGAGGTGAGGTTGACCAGATGACAGCTCCCTACTTCAATGCTGGTGCACGGTTAGGATCAGTCTGTTTGCAGTGGCATGCTCTTAGGGTCATATTAGAGCACACGCTAACCTTTCAGTAAACACTGTTACGACTGCCATGTCACTTATCTCTACCGACAGCAATGCAGAGGCCTGGCACATTGTGCCTTCTGGAAAAAGTGGATATTCAGGATGTCTTTGTGAAGAACCACTGAAGTCGTGAAAGGAAAAGCTAAGGAATGTCACACCTGGTACACAAATCCGTGCCACATGAAGAATATCTCATGAAGGCTCTCTCATGCTATGAGAAGGCCAAGGCCAAAACCAGACCTCTGGGTGCTTTGAAGCCACCTATTTGTATGGGAACAGGCTGGACAATTTGCAGAGTCACCCTGATGCCACATGACATCAGTGAGCTATCAAAGCTATCAAGGGCACTGGACTGATGGATAACAGCAGGACCTCATTCTATAACCAGAACTTCTTTGATACAAAGTCTAAAGCAGAGGGAAAGAACTCAACACTAACCCCTCACCTGGTCACCCGGATGGGGAAGCCTCCTCTGGTAAGTACTGTTCTTGTGTCACACAGTGGAGCAGATGGTCTGTAGACCCTTCTGGAGCACACACCTATTAACAATTTTCCTGTTTCTGTGGTAAAAGGGTGTCTATGCTGCTGCTGGACTTTTCTAGTTATAAGCGCCTAAGAAGTATGATGATGATATATGATGGTAAATATTATAATATATGACTGGTGTTTAGGGCTAAAACTTTTTTTTGAGTGCTAGCTGGATGTTGCTGTTTTGGGCAGATTTGGGCCACTAAATAGCGTTTTCAATGTTGAAAGTGTATAAGGGACGTATCACTCTAAACACAGCATTGTGAAAATGCAGTGTGGCTTTTCCTTTCCACAGACCTCTCCTCCTTTCTTTCTGTCAGCCATAACAAACTCTTACCACCAAAATGTAGCTGGGGAGGTGGATCAGGAGTGGTTGTGGGGGAAGGAGCTGTTTAAGACACCACCGCTCTAAGAAAGCAAAAGTTCTCAATCATCTAGCCATGTGTCTCTCTCTCTCAGTTAGCACTGGATGACACAAAAAGGCACATATATTCCTCTTCTCTTCAGTACACCAACTTCAATAGTATAACCATATACTGAAAATATATTGAGGATTGTGATAATGAGACATAATTTCAGCTTGCTTGTTTAATAGTTGGACTAGTGTCCTGCTTTTCAACAGAGAAGGACAGGGAACTGAGTGTACAAACCTCATCCTGATCTCACAGCTGACCCAGCAAATACTTTCTGGCCCAAGTGAATGCAGGAAAGAAATAGGAGATACTGACTTAGGTCCTGGGAATCAAGAGGAGACAAACAGCCTTGCCTGGAAACATGCTCTGAGGGCACCTTCCTGCATTCATTCACAGAGTGTAGGTGCTGTGAGCAGCTCCTTCCCACCCAGATTATGGAGTTTGGAGAACACAGACTTCTGGGAACAGACCTTCGAACTTCCAATCCTACAAAAGGGCTTATGCCTTGGCATTTGACTTTCTGAGTTACCAGAAGGATGGCAGGAAGGAAAACCTGGGGTGAAAGTCAGCGCACACGCCTCAAGTTGGTTAGCTCCTTACTGTAGGAAGAAGAACCCGGCAAAGTTTTGGCTGGTAACCAGGTTTATCTGAGCAGTGAGGGGGGGCCCACCCAGTGGGTGCTGCAGAGCTGAGCTCTGCACCCACGGCTGCTGAGCTCCACAGCTTCATTGTCATTAGGGAGTTCTGCAGGCAGCAACACTGCTGCTACCAGATCAGCAGCAGAGCCCTTTGCTACCAGCTGAGGACCTCAAAAGCAGAATGGCAGAAAAGGCAAGCCACCTAAAAATGATTCCCGTACTAGTGTCTAGTGAACATGCTCTTTCCTAGTATTATTGTTGCTGTTTTCTTACTGTTAACACCATTGATGGGGCATGGGCTAGTACCACTGAAAAAAACACTACAAACCCCAAACCTGGCAGGTTTGCTGTATTGCAAAGCTTTTGGCAGACTGTCACATATATTGCGAGAAACTGCCAGCTCCAATAGTGTTTTCCCCATGCTAGCCAGTAACAGATCAATAACAGTGCTAATCATGAAAGTAAGGAGAGATCATAAGAGAGCAGTAAAACAAGGGAAATAGTGAGTTTCACCTGTCATTCCTGTTGATTCTGGATGGTTTCCGCTAGTAATTTCATAATGTATTATGAATTTCCATAAAGCAGAGGGCCCAAGCGCATGCATAAAGAACTTTTGGAATTTTTGCCCGTAGGGTTGAATGCTTAATATCGAGACAAATTTTGATCTGTGGAAATACAGGCTGAGATTGCAGTAGGGGACAATTAGCCATTTGGACTCAGGTATTACAGGTTGTCTGGTAAGCCCCAGTGCAGTGCAGATAACTGTAACCTCCACACATGAGCACACAGGCCCTGTGGCTGCCCCAGTAGCCTCTTTAGCTTCTCTTTAGTAACTCTTTAGCTTCACTAAAATGACTTTAGGCTTCTGCCAGTGTGAAACCAGGCAGCTGAGTACAGAGCTTATCTATACTTACACTATGATCACGCCGAATCTGCGAGTGTAGCTTGATTTGCAGACAAAAGTGACAGAAGATGGGCTAAATTACACGGGATTAGACTCACATAGCTGCATCTCAGTATTTGCACCAGTGTGTCATGATGCACAGCAGAGCTATTGATTTTTCCCAGATGCCAGCCAGTGGGAGCACTGCAGGGACAGGACACAGTTAGGGAGAAGAAAGGGCTCCTATTCCCCCTCAGCAGCCTCCTCCAACCTTCTGGGCTCAGCATGAAGTTGAGAGCAAAAGGTGAAAGGCTCTTCAATGTTCTTCTGCTGGGACAACACTTGTCAGGAGATGGGGCTCATGGGCTCGTGCCAAGGCTGAGGAGGAAGCAAACAGGAAAGAAACTTACAGACAGCAATTATAAAACAATCGCAAAGAGCAGACTTTAGACAGATCAGTTTAGATCATAGGAAACAATTTATGAACCTATCATGTTCTGTTTTTCACTAGACTGAATGCTGAGTACACAGAGAGTACATGGTCAGGTTTCTTCACCAACACATGTATACATACCGCTTGCTGTGATGGAAGGTGATGTGCCAAGCAGCCACATTTCAGACATGCAAAGGTATAGGGCAGAGAAAAAAAAAAAGTATGGATGATACTGTTTATCCAGTGAAAAGTTTACTGAGCTAGGAATAGGCACTCAGACTTTTAAAAGATAAGGCAGAAAAAGCCACATTATGATACTTCTGAAAAAAAGGAAGTAGCATAGACTTTACAGAGTTAGGAGGAAAAGCCCATATATTTTTTACTGAAGTATTTTGTATTGGATTTCATCTACAATGAAACTAGAGGAAGTACGGAAAAAGGTCCATCCAGCCCTTGATTGCTTACTTAGAAGAATTCTTACAGAATTTATATATAGATCTATGTCTCATCTCAGTAAATGTACTTTTCTGTCATTATTCAGACACACACGATTATAATATATCCAGGCCGATCAAAGATGTGTTCTGTGGCATGATTGATATGCATGTTGAACTAGCTTTGGAAGGAAAGTGCAAAGTGCAAAAGCTGTAGGAATACCAAATAAAACATCACACTACCACAAGACGACAACTTTTACTTGTTATTCATTCCTCATTTTATCCCTCAGGAGTTCAAAAAGTTCAAGCAAAGTCTATACTTCAAATACTTTTCGAGTTCTGCTGCAGCAGAAAATAATCTGGGATCCTTTATGGAGGCTTATTAGTTCAGAGTTTTTGAATTCTGCATGCCTGCTAAACATGAAATAGTCTATGTGAAATTTTTCTTCTGACATCTGTTAGTAAAACAATAGTTAATGATCTAGCACATAGTGGTGTGAAGTATACGTGTTCTTAGCAAGTCATCAGATTTTATCAGTTTGAACAATCTTTATAAAAACTTTTATTAAACAAACTTGGATTGTATCAGTCTCCACATCACCCCTCAAGAAAAATTAAACTAGACAACAAGCTTGGAGTTGTATATACCCCTGAAGTAATTCAAAAACAAAGGAAGATTATATCACCTGTGGATATATGACCTGCTTGCTATGAACTCCCAGGACACTGCAATGAGCCCAGTAGTGTATGTGATGTCTAGAGAAGATGTCATCCACTGCCCAAAACTGCTGGTTCCTGTTTCATGTACACAGGGGTATTATTAGGCGATATAATTTTGATGATGTAATGTTTGCAATTTTGTATCCTGTTTCCATAGTTTTGGTGGGTGGAATTCCTAGGCTGAAATTACCTTTGCGTGGTTGAATTAATCTCTCCCATTAAAAGAGATTGTTTTTATCAGTTGTCTGCAGAATCTAAAATAGCAGTACTCCAAGCAGATGGCTATACTCTGTCACAAGACAGAGATTCTGACTTACAGATTCTATTTACAAATCAAGATAGATCTTGGTGGTAATTGCTCGTATAAATATTTGCACAAATTTTCCCAGAAATAAAGCTAAACTAAAAATGGAAGAATATTGGTAGAGATAAAAAATCATTTCTCCTGCTTCATTTACATAATTAAGATGGAGAAGTACAAGCTACTTAATAGAGACTGCTGTGGAAATAAAGGTATTTTCCTACTGACATAAAGTGTGTTGTCTGCATAACCTGCGGTGGTCTAAATTCATACTGAGTGAGGACTGCAGGAATGGCTCAAGCAGACCTAAGGCTGTGCTGCCACTGAGAGTGGGGGGACCCCCTCACCCCCTTTAGTTATGTGTTCCTGCCACTTCACCTGCGCCACCTCTGCCCATATAGCGCAGCCATGGGGAAGTGAGACCGACTTGCTGATCTGACAGAAACCTTCTTTCTGCAAGGTTTGTTTTCAACCAGGAATTGGAGCTTTCCCATTGCCCATGATCAGGTAGCAGTAGGAGTATGTAGCTGAGAGTGGGAATAAAGATAAAGTCCCTGCTTTTGGCAGCAGTACGGTCTCAGAGAGGCTTCCGCAGTCTGTGGAGTGCTCCCCGAGTGCCTGTGCTGTGGAGGATATATTAAGACTGTTTGGGCAGCTACTAAAGCCCCCCACCTTAGCTTTAGTCAAAACAAGATTTTAGGAGCTGCACAAACTCTTTTCTTCATGCCATAGCACTTGAGTAGTGTAACTTATTTTTTGTATTGGCAAGTATATTTTTCTCCTGAAAAAGCACTGCTGAGGAATAATGGATTAGGAAGGAGGCCTTCATTTTGAGAAGTGAGAGAGTAATAACATGACATGATTCCTAAAATATAGACAGTTATAATCTCAACTTTTGCCCTGGGCCTATTCAGTCTCTTGTACAAGTTAATAATTAAACCATGCTTTAGTTTTTGCTTAAGAGTCTATAACCCTTTAAAGCCTGTAGTTCCCTGTAATATCTGGGCAGAGCTTACCTGATCCTTTCATGACACATATGAATATCTGAATTACACAGCAGGATGAAGCTCATTTTGTTTATACTAGTTGAATTGATAGGATATTTTTACTAACAGCCACACATTTTAATTTAGCACATTTTTATGCAAGGAAGAAAAACTCCTCTAATTTTATTTTTTGAAAGGGTAAATACTGGAACCTGCACTAGGCCTGATTACTCATACTGGTGGAAGGGCCTTTCCATGGGAGCTGTGGAGAAGAAATGGACCTTTTCTATGTTGCTAGTACAGTCTCAGGACTACATTAGCATGTGCAGCTAACCTATTGCAACTCCATGGAGTTAGTGGGGGAATGGCTGGCAGATCTGGGCTGCCCTGTTCTCCCTAGCAAAAATAACATGTGGCAGAGCATGCCCCTGCACTGTCTGCTCCCAAAGCATAGAGATGATGTACAATCTCCTTTTGCTGTTCCTCGGATGTCACAGGCAACACAGCAGGGCCATGCCGTCAGCCTGTATTGAGGAACAGGTAGGATCTGATTGAGTCTGACTAGAATATGATCTTAGCAGACAATGCAACTTTAGAATAAAAGGAAGCTATGAAGAAGTAGCCAGTATTACTTATGTCTGTAATACAGGAAGTGCCTTTCACATG